>JANXHW010000012.1:14509166-15124583 GCA_026170595.1 Plestiodon gilberti rubricaudatus
CTGAAACCGTGGATAGCGAATCCGTGGATATGGAGGCCCACCTGTATACGTTTCCACAATGTTTCATATTTGGGTGTGTGTGTGTGTGTCTTTCTCAGCCCGACCTGAAGTTACCAGCAATCCAACTTGAAACTTTGTGCAGGCAAGCCACATGCTACGGTCCCTATGTGGAGCAGAGAGGGATACTACAGCTCATGTAACCCATGCGCGCGCACTGAACACACGAGGGAGGCGGGTTTTCTGAGGCAGACATCACCCCAGACTGATGCGCATTCCACAGACTGCTGGAAGAGACCCTATGTGTGTAAAAAACTGAACACGCGCAGGCTGGTCTGTCCAACTGGGAGGGTCGTGCATGTTTTCTGACTGTGTGGACAAAGCTGATGCGCGGAACATCCGTTTGGACAGGTGCTGAATGCAGCTGCTTCCCACCCCTCCCGCTGAACGTATGATCAGTGCACACACGCATTAGTTGTGTGAACAGGGCCGGGATCCGGAACCCCAGCATAGCAAGACTACGGCTTTATTGAGGGAGAAATACTGGCCGTGTCCTTGAATTACTGACAGCCTTTTCCTCCTGCTATGTAACCAGAGGAACAGCCTTGTGCGAGAGATGCTAATTATGTACCTAGAGAGTCAGCTAACTGCCAGATCTGGAGCGGAGCAGCCACAAAACAAAGAGGGAAATTGAAAGAAGACTGGGGACGCTGTGAAGGCTTGTGGTGTGTGTGTGTGTGTGTGTGTGTGTGTGTGTGTGTGTGTGTGTGTGTGTGTGTGTGTGTGTGTGTGTGTGAGAGAGAGAGAGAGAGAGAGAGAGAGAGAGAGAGAAGGTGCTGTAGTTGGGCTTCCTGAAAGAAAACAATAGGACGACAGTTGTAGGGGACCAGTGAAACTGGAAGTGATTCCTGGTTCCATATTTGGTTGGAGATTGAAGGCGGCCCTAAGTAACTGACATAACTACTCTGCATCCTCAAACGAGCTTTGGAGGGGGCCCCCCAAGTGTGGTGAGCTGGCTTGGCTCAAGTGTACAACAGCCTTGCAAAGATGACCTCTGTAATTTCCCTAACCTCTGGACAGCTTAGGGCCCAGTCCCATCCAACTCTTCAGCACTGATGCAATGGGATGTGCGCTGCATCCTGCGGTGTGGGGGGGCAGTTACAGAGGCCCCTGACATTTGTTCCCTTACCTCGGGGCTGCACTGCGGCTGCATCAGCGCTGGAAAGTTGGATCGGATCGGGCCCTTAGCCTAAGATGGTACAGGCAGTGCTAGAGGGGGTGGCTGGTCTCCAGTAAAACAACAGCCCAGGAAGGATCTGCTGGTACCCTGCTGGGTTGTGTTTGCACCAGTCCATTGGTCAAGTATGCCCACCTGACCATGGCTTAGCAGAGGTCTGATAGGCGGGAAAACCTAGTTCAGCCTTCGGAACACCCAGTAGGAAGTGCTCTTCCCCCAAGGGGCGGCTGGTTTGAGATGGCAGGCGCTTTGTTCCAGCAACTGCAACTATTCATCACTGACACACTGTCTAGACCAGGAGATGAACGGATGGAGTACTAGATAGGGTCAATCTAGATCATTTTTGCACGAGGATTTTGTGTCATTTTTGCCTCTAATCTCAAATATCTGTTTTGGCCCCTTTGAAGTGTACGTAGTTCTCTTTAATTTTCCTTACAAGCCATTACTGTTTTTAAGACTTATATGCTTGTCTCATTCGGACAAGAGCTAAGAGCACCCCTTGCTCACGGCTGTGCAGAAGAGTTGGGGAAAGTCTGGTCAGTTGGCAACCCTTCTCTCCTCCAGCAACCAGCTTCTGTCCTGAGGGTTCCGTAAATGCTTGGGCTCATCCCAGACCAGAGAGAAAGAATGGGAAGGAGGCTTCTATTCTCATTCCCCCCTCCCCGGTGACAGTGAACTGGGGAATGCTGTGGCAGGGGGGTCCACTCACTCGAGACTGAGCATTGAATCAAAATTTGCCTGTTTCAAATCTCACCTCTGCTATGCTAACTCCCTAGGTGGCCTCTGTCAAGTCATGCTCTCTCTCCACCTCAGTCTTCCCCATCTGTAATATGGAGATGATAACTGTTGCAAGGGCTGTATCAACATAAGACCCGTGCAGCACTTTTTACACTCAGGAAGTGCTGTGCAAAAATGTTATCACAGCAGGCCACAATAACATCCAGTTTTTTGTTCTCACAGCTGTCCCCGAGCTATAAATGACCATCCCCTGCAGGTCTGTTGGAACAAAAGCATCTTTCAGAAGCACTGTTGTCCCAGCTTTCTGGGCTGACTTTTGGTGTCTGAGAAAAAGCTGCTTTCCTGCAGGCTCAAATTATTCAGAGTCTATATATGTGTACGATTGTACACACAACAGAAGCTGGATTGCCCTTCTAATGAATGCATAGAGGCGGGGGGAGAAGCCAACAAGCACCATCCAGATCTCTCCTCCAGACATTAAGGCTTAAATCCTATACACACTTATCTGAGAATAATGGCCCAATCCATACTAACTGACACACCGGCGGAATGAGTGTGCTATCACAAAAGCGCCACAAAGCGACAGCACGGGGAGCTGGGGTGAAAGCAGGAAGGCCAACGCCTTCCCCCGCAGGCCGGTAGTTGTCAGGAGGTCCACTGTACCAGGTAAGTCTGGTGCAGGGGTGGGGAAGGGCAGAGAGGGGGTTGAACAGGTCGCAGGGAGGGTGGAATGGGGGCCGGATCAGTAGCGCCAGTGCACACCCTATCCAAGTCTTCTTTTCGGGCCTGATCCGCCTGCATAGATCAATGTGGGCTTGCACCAGCAACATCGCTGGTGCAGGTCGGAGTTGACTCGCTGCAGCTGCTGGGGCTTACCCCGAGGCAAGGGAACAAATGTCCCCTTACCCCCGAGGAGACCTCCAACAGCCAAAAATCCCCCACAGGATGCAACACAGCCTCCACCAGCGCTGTTGCATCTCCACGTGGGGTTTGCGCTGGATCGGGCTGTAAGTCCCATTAAACTCAGTGGGGCTTACTTCTGAGTAGCTAAGTCTAGGATTGTACTGTAAATCAATTGGATTTGAAGAGGAGAATAAGGCTGGTGAGGGAATGAGAGTACTCAGACGGGCATTTTAGCTGTGCTCTTCTCGGTGTAGACGATCATAGATCATGCCTATGACTCTAGGGCAGAGAGGGGCCTCCTGCAATCCTGTGAACAGAGATCAATTTTAAGAGTGGAGGTGCTAAGGACATCTATATACACATTCAGTGATCTCTCCCAAACAGATCCATGAGTAATAATAATTACTGACTCAAAGCATTTGAATCCTGCTTTTCGAGCGTGCAAAGTGCTCCATGTCTATTATCTTGATGTTGCTTTTACGACAACCCTGTATGGTAGGCCAATACGGTTACCCCCACGTTGGAGGTGCAGAGGACTGAAGTTGAGGAGTGACTTGCCTAGAAAGTTCATGGCAGAGGCAGAAATGAACCAAGACAGACCTCAGTGTTTTAGCCAACTTGACCAGCTCCACCACGATTAACGTTGGGGAAAGTATATGCGAGAATTATCATTGCCAGGCACATGACAGATGTCTGGTTATGATGATGACAGAAGACCTTTAATCATTAGGCTTGCTTTTGAGGCAGGGCTGTAGCTCAGCCATAGAATTTTACATGCTGATTGAACGTCCCTGCTAGTATCTCCGGGCAAAAGCCCCGTGTGCAAATCCTGCGGCCAGTTTGTGTAGGCAATTCTGAGTTACCCAGGCTAAGGATCTGACTCCGTAGAAACCTACGTACCAAGACAGCACGGCTTCTGAAAATCTAAAGGGACTAACTGTTGTTACTTAGCCAAGAGGCTTCTCCAACTCCTAGGGGAGTAGATTAAAAATATTCTGCATCGAGCTATATATCTCCAGGGAAGATAGCTGTGATAGGGCAAGTCTCATCCTTCAGCCTGGTTTCCTTTTTTGTTTTTACAGATTTGTTCCAATTTCACACAGAAAGGGGGGGGGAGAGATTGGCTATAAAAAGCAACTGCAAATTGGGGCACAGGAAGTTAATTTTGTCGCCGCCTTTGATTCCTTGGTGTCTGGGTGTACTCAAAATAAATCAGCCCTCTCCTCTTCCCTTCTATTGTCTTCTCAGCACATGGTTTGGAGGCTGCTGCGGGTTAAATTTTGTGAAACTATGGGGGGGGGGGGAAGGGAGAAGAGGAAAGCCAGAGAACAAAAGCAGCTTGAAATAATTAATCTAGGCTCATCCCAAGCAAGGCTCCCGCTTCCTTTTAATTAACCATTAGGGCCTTCACAAAAGCAGTCACCATCTGCTTGGCCTTCTGGACTGACACCCACCCCCAACTAAACTCTGAAAGAGGATTTTCAAAAGCATCTAATGCCCCCCCAACCATGCAAAGGATCCGTCCACGTCCCCCCAGGGCGCTGTTGCAGAAGACCACCATGTTTTGTTCAGTCTCCTCCTGCCCTCCCCCTCCCTAGCAGACAAAAGCCCACAAAGCAGAAAGTAAACAAAACAAATAAAAAGTTGAGCAGAAGGAAACAGAAGCCAGGTCAGTTCTTGTTAGGAGAAAACTTATTTGAAACCAGATTGAACGCACCTCATTCTAGCAAGGGGGCAGATTGTTCACAACCTTGGAATGTTTATGGATTTAATTATATCAAGAGGAATGGAGAGATAAAATTACAGCTGGAGGGGATGAAAAATGGGGGGCGTTACAGTGCAATCCTACGTATGCCTGCTCAAGAAGTAAGTCCCACTTATTTCAGTGGGATTTCCAGGTAAGCGTGTATAAGGTTGCAGCCTTAAAATGGTAAAAGCAAAGCTTACAGGAGATTTGATTTACAAACAAACAAATAAACCACTGAAGGCAACACTGTCGGTCCAGCAAGGGGGGGGGGGGAAGAAATGCCAAAGTAAGAGGCTATAAAATACAGTATCTTTATGCGGATCAAAACCATTACAAAGTAGCGAGTGAGCTTCCCCAGTCTGAGAAATCCACAAAGCGTCGGCTAAGCAAATAGATCTGCTTTTGTTCACACGTGGGAAGGGCAGGGGGGAGGGCAGGAGGATGTCTCTCCAGACCCAGACTTGAATCAGGAACTGCCGAAAGCTGCTGTTTGCAAACAGACACTCAAAGGTGGAACAAAGAGAGTCCTAACCTACCCCAAAGATGAATCTCTCCCCGCTCCCCCCCCCACTTTTCCAGTGGGCTCTTCTGATCTATTAAACCCATCTGGGAATTTTGTTTACAGAAACTGATTTTTATAAACACGACTCGCATCCCCACCCCACCAGCAGACAATGAACTTGGCCCACAATGCCTGTGATGGGGGGGGGGGAAGAGGAGGAGAAGGCTGGAAAATCACACAACATAGGGATTGCTTTATACCGAGTCAGGCCATTGGCCCAATGCAGGTCAGTATTGTCTATACAGGCTGGCAGCGGATTAGGCGGGGGGCTACGTGGAGACTTCGGCGCTCGAACCTTTGGCGTGCAATATGCAGCGTGCTATGGCCAAATTTGCCAGCAGCTTTTCTCCATCACCGCACCGGGTCAGTCAAGCTTACCGTTACACCACTGGAACGGGTGCATCAGAGTCCCCAGCGCAGCGGTTTACGAAGAATCGAGATGCAGAGGAGGGAAAACACAGGCCAAAAAAAAAAAAATCACAGTAAAAACTGTCTTCCTTTTTCTATCTTCACCCGGCCTCTTTACTGGCTTCAGTTCAGCAGTTCCCCAGAAGACTCCCCTCTTTGGAGCAGGAACGGCAAAGCAAACAACGAATATGAAACTTCCCGCGGGAGCCCGGAAGATCGATTCCGACGACGCGTGAAGCTCGCGTGCAAAGGCCTCTCGCGGCGAACGCTCGTCACCAGCGCCTGCCCGGGGAAGCGAGAGCTCTTCTCGCGGATACATTCGAACGAGGCTTCTGAAACGGATGCTCAGCGCTCCACCTCGCGCCCCCCCAGCCAGCCAATCGCCGCCCCCAGCCAGCAGGGCTGATTTGCATGCCTGCCTTTGATGAGAAGGAGAGCGGCGTCGGGATAGGCTGCTGGCTTCGGAACGCGGCGTCTCCCACCTATGGCGCCGCAGACAGACCAGAGGAGCCCGTTGGTTGGCTGGCGAGGCTGGTCCGTGCGCGGCTGAAGTTTTCAGCGCGATGATGCTGGGAGAGAGCCGGGGAGTTGATGGCTGCTGCCGCTGCTTTAAGTGCTGAAAGCTTCTTGCGCTCAGTCAGGCCATTAAGCCAATCGATGGCTGCTGCTCCTCCAGAGCCTGGATCGGAGATGTTTCCCGTCCCGACTCGGCTGCTGGGAAGGAAGCAGGGAGTGGCTGCAGGCTCAGCGGCAGCAGGACATAGAGCGAGTGGGAACTAGGGGTCTTGGAGGTCATGTAGTCGAGCCCCCTGCTCAGCGCAACCTTTGCAGATAGAAAGTTCACAATCTCTGGCATTTCCAGGGGCGGGGGGGGGATATCCCAGTCTGACCCGTTGGAGAGCTGTCGTCGCCAGTCAGTGTTGGTGGTGCTGCAGCTGTGGCAGTAGGGCAAACACTTTGCAAGCCCCCCCCCCTCCACAGCACAATTCCCTATGTTTGGAAAGCAGAGGCGCACAACAGCTGCTGTGTGGTTTGCTGGGGAGCAGCAGCCAGCAACAGGGTGGACTCCCCAGTGCCTCAGGGTTGGCCATGGGTCCTTTTGTGGCCTTGGACCCCCAGCACCCCCCCCCCCACTTGTGGAGCCACGGCACTTGCATAGTCAGACAATACTGGATGGGTCAACCACCTTCCTGTCTGTAGCATCCGAGCTGGGAAGACCTCGACTGACTTATGAGGAAAGGCTACAGCGTCTGGGGCTTTTCAGTCTAGAAAAAAGGCGCCTGAGGGGGGACATGATTGAGACGTATAAAATTATGCATGGGATGGAGAGAGTGGATAGAGGGAAGTTCTTCTCCCTCTTGGACAACACCAGAACCAGGGGACATGCACTAAAATTGAGTGGAGGGAGAGTTAGAACAGACAAAAGAAAATATTTCTTTACCCAGCGTGTAATTCATATGTGGAACTCCTTGCCACAGGATGTGGTGATGGCACCTGGCCTAGATGCCTTTAAAAGGGGTTTGGACAGATTCATGGAGGAAAAGACCATCACAGGTTACAAGCCATAAGCAACCTCCTGGTTTTAGAAGTGGGTTTTCTCTGTGCCAGGTGCAAGGGAGTGACAACGGGAAACAGGTTATCTTGTTGTCTTGTGCTCCCTGAGGCATCTGGTGGGGCCACTGTGTGATACAGGAAGCTGGACTAGATGGGCTTTTGGCCTGATCCAGCAGGGCTCTTCTTATGTTCTTATGTTCTTATGACTCTGTCCGAATCTATTTGCTGGCTCTGCAATAATCTCCTCCTCACCTGTCAGTGCTCTGGGCAATGAATGCAAAGGACCTGGGCTCTCTGAGGACTAAGCTCTGAATTTTCAACTTTACAAAACAAAATGTAATTAATGTGTAATACAATGACCTACAACATTGTCTACACAGGGGCCAGTCCCATTGAGTTAAATGGGGCTTACTCCTAGGAAAGTGCACATAGGATTGCAGCCCAAGTATATTCCAATATATTAGATCACCTATATTTTAAATATAGGGTTATAATATTTATGTCCTGGTTGTCCTACGCTGGTCCCCTGCTCCTTCAGCCCTCCCCCTCATTCCTGGCTATAGACTTCATCTGTTTCCCACTCTGTTGCCCTTAAGACACCCCCAGCATCCATGGTTAGAAGCGGGTGTTTCAGTGTTTCACGGTAGGACTACTCTGCCCCTGGTTTCAGTTTTTCTGACCTTGATGTGCCCTCAGTTGGCGCATGCCCAGGCAAACATCCACCGAGGAACATTCTAGCCTGACTGCATTGATTTGCATCCAATAGCCACCGGATTAAATGGCTGATCCCCCATCAAAGAAATCCGCCCTCATTATGCTCCATGCTGATCCCAGCTTTGGCAAACAATGGCCTTGCCACTATGAGAGCCACACCCCACAAAGCTATCCAAGGAGGCAGGGCGCATCAGAGACCACACAAAACTTTCCAAGGAGGCAGGGCGCATCAGAGACCACACAAAGCTATGCAAGAATGCAGGGCACATCAGAGATTCCACAAAGCTATCCATAATCCAAGGAGGCAGGGCACATCAGAGACCCCACAAAGCTTTCCAAGAAGGCAGGGCACATCAGAGACCATACTCAGTCTCATCCTGGTCTTAACCCCTTCTAACTCCAGTCAACTCTTCTTACTGAAAGTGGTGACCATAAATGCAAAGTATTTATTAATATTGCACATTCTCTGGCCCATTATGATGTCTTTCATTTGAAAGTAACATGCTTGACCCTAACTGGCTGGCCTTGGTGGCCACAAGCCTTTTTGAGATTTTCTTTCTCTTGGTACAGCACTGCCATCTTGAGTCTATTGGATTCACGGACGTGATTCTTCCCGTTACACTATCAAGACTATAGAGGTGACCTACCAAGCTGAGTCAGAGATCATTGGCTTGACAAACCCTTTTGCTACCTTTGTTATTTTCAAGCTGGCACCCCTGGGCACGAGCAGAGCTCTGCCTTTCTTATGGGAAGCAGCTTTTCATGTAGAAATCAGTGCTAAGCAGTGATGTAGACTTGAGTCTATCGACTCGGACTCAAGTCGCATCAATGACTCGACTTGGACTTGACTCGGCAATTGTAAAGACTCGACTCAGACTTGACTCGGCGATTGTAAAAGACTCAAGACTCGACTCGAGACTTGGAGCCTTTTACGATAAGTCGAATTTTATTCGGGTTTAAACCCATTTCCCCCATTAAATAGACAGGGACTCACAACTCACAACCAAAGACTCGGGACTTGGGGGCAAAGACTAGGGACTTGACTTGATACTTGGACCCAGCCAAGCAGGTTTCCCAGCCTTCCGCAAATCCATTGCCTGAGGCGATCATCTCAGGCTGCCTCACGAATGGGCCGGCCCTACTAGTAACTCTCTTATGAGAATGAGATGGAATGAGATGTCCTGCATTCTGCTTCAACTCAGGAAAATCAGGGGAGCCGTGGAACTTCTGGCTTGGTTAATTTGGGACTTGACTCTCAACTTGGAGTCAGAGACTTGATCCACATCCCTGGTGATAACAGCCGTTATCAAGCACTCAGAGATGCAGGGCGGGCGGGCCGGCCGAACAGGCTGATGGTGCTCCTCGCTCGCCCCGACGAATGGGACGATCCGCCTCGCTGCCATCTATCGTTGCACCCCCGCCCGCCACCCGGGGGCCCACCACCCCAAGGCCCCCACCGCTGATGACGCCACTGGTCTCCCTCCCCCCACTCCTATTTTATGATGATGCTTATTCCATTTTTATTGCCCTTCTTCACTCAATGGGACTTGCATTCAAGTTAATGTGCATAAGATTGTGGATCCATTAGGTTTTATTGCTTTTAAGTCTGTATGTGTTTTAAGCATTAGACATCTTGATATGAATTTTGATACTGCAGGACACAAACCTTTACATTAAATCAGCCATGATCTCCGGGTTAAGCTGTCAGCTCCCTAAGGGTCCAGCTAGGAGGCTGATTGCTCCAGAAACGTGAACTTGCCCTAACACCGTCAGGGCAGGGGAGGGTAAATAAAAAGCCAGCCAAGCAGGGAAGGAGAGACTGCATTTGAAAACTCTGCTGCCAATTTGTCACGCCCCCCTGCTGGTGATTGGCTATGCCGTGGGTTTCCAGAGCAACGGAGCTTCAATCACTCAGGCAAGCAGAATGAGACAAGCTATGGCTCAGTGTAAGGTGGCACTTTAAGGTGGAACCTTAGCCGGTGACTAGCAATTACTACATTCTGCAGAGCTGGCCTATCCATGAGGCTGATTGAGACAGTTGCCTCAGGAAGTAGGTTGGTAGAAGGGTCGCCCATCTCCATCTGACTATTCATAGGATGCTCTAGCGCAGTGTTTCTCAAACTGTGGGTAAGGACCCACTTGGTGAGTCGCAGCCTGATTTCTGGTGGGTCCCGGGTGATGGAAAGATCAGATAAGTAATTGTCACAAGCCCTGAGGCTATTCAAAAATCAGATAGCTGCTAATTGCCCTGCAAACAGCTGAACTCCTGCAGTTTGCAAGATAGCTGCTAATTGCCCTGCAAATAGCTGAGCTCCTGCAGTTTGCAAGCTTGTGTAACTATAGGGAGATAAATGTTTGAGAGTCTTTTCTGGTGCCCCCCCCCCTAGTCAGTGAATAACAGGTAGCAGGGACAGGTGAAGGCTGGGTCACATAACTAAGCCCCTAAAGCGGAGGTTCTCTAAGTGTGAGGCACGACTCCCAAGTCATCAAAAGCGGCCAGGGGCTTCGCCTTAATCTTTTAATTAACACCTATTCTTGCTTGCAAGAGAGAGAGAGCAAAAACAAAGATCCGGAAAAGATCTTTTCCCTCTTCACATCGGGTCACTCAACGGCAGTTTCCACATCTTGTTTTTAACCACAGCCTCCCTTATCTTATGTTAAAGAACGATTTACAACTCTATTGATAAGCTGAGTACCGGTATCTCTCCAAATCCTGAGACATTGCAGGTTTGCAAGTAAAGTATTTTCTTTCTGTTGAATGTTTTTAATAAACACAAAACAAATGCAAGAACTGCAATTGAAAATGGTGCAGAGCAGGTTCTGCTTTACTTACAGTCTTTGATTTCTATGTTTAGTTTGATTGATTAATTATTAGGATTTCTCTCCTTCTTCCTTTCTGACCCACCTCTAAGTTAGTTCCCCGCTCTAGTTGCTGGGACAACCCCACCCCACCCCCGGAAACTGCCAGGCAGTATAAGGATCTGTTTTTCATCTTGCAAAGATGCTACACCAAAAGGAGCTAGCTTTCTCTCTCTTTCTCTCTTGTGCAACTGGGGCTTCCCTCCCATGCTTTGATGTTTCTCTTGCCATGAATAGGACTAACACAGACAACATCAGTGCCCTCTACCCAGGCCTGCCAATGGAGGGAGGGCAGCATCCCAACCCCACCCTGCGCACTCCTGGCTTAGCTGCTGCTCAGCATAAGCATGGAAAATCCACTTTAGGGCTCATTTTGGGAATATACACATACATATACACATACATATAAGAAAGGGTGCCTCTGAGCATGTAAAGAGTGCCTGTTTCTTCCATGCACTGTAATGGGGAGTCACGGCTAACGGCAAGGGAGGTCAAGGGAGCCGCGAGTCAAAAAAGTTTGGGAACCACTGCCCTAAAGTCTTGAGGCTATTTAGGGTTGCCTCATTACAAGAAATGGATAGAGTTTTTTGCAAACAAACAAACAAAATATTACATGTAAATAGATACATATTTCTTTCTAGATCACTTTTTTTTTAAAGTCTCGTAAAGGTGGGTCCCGATGGAGTGTCATTTAAAAAAGTGGGTCCCGGTGCTAAAACGTTTGAGAACCACTGCTCTAGCGTCTAGCCCATTAGTCTTCGTCTGCATTAGTCTTCAGCTTTCCAGACGTAATTGTAGAACTGTTTTGGCAGAGATCCTTAATGCAGAAGGAGAGAGCCTTTCAAAACGGAGAAGCATGCTCGTGCACCGGAAAGAGGAATCAAGTGCTCACATTTCTACTGAGTCAGAACATTCACCCATCTCTCTTGCTCAGGACCGTTAGCACTGATTGGCAGTTGATTGTCCTCCAGTGCTTCCACCTTTCCTGGAGATACCTGGGCTCTTTGGCAAGAAATGCATGTTCTTTGCCCCTGAGCCACAGTCCCTCTCCTAATGTTGAGGAGAGTCGCGTTCCCCTTATCCTTTATAAATCCAGGGAGCAGGGTGGAAATGGCTGGGCGAAAGCAAGCAGCAGGCACTTCTTGCCCATCTGCCCCCTGAGATGCCCACCTTGGTCAGCCTTGTGGAAGGGCTGACCCTAACCTAACCTGTCCTTCCTTGTCCAATAATTGCTGTGTATTTGTGTGTGTGTGTGTGGGGGAAAAGCTCAAGACACTCATATTGCACATCATATTTGCAGGTCTTTATTATTCTCACAGCTAAAATACATTGCTCTTGAACGGATGCTAAGTAAAGAAGAGGCTGTAGGACACATCGAACATCTCTCTGAAGATATTTAGGCAGCTTCAACCTCTCTCACTTGGAGAGTGGAACGAACCCCATGCTATGGCTTCCCCAGGCTAGCAAGGAGGGAGGGAGGGAGGCCTCCTCCCCTTAGAAACCTGAGCTTGCACCTGGAGCTATGACTGAGGACATTGGAGGTTGTGTAGGCCAGAGAAGTGTTATAGTTGGGCTTCTGTAGGGCAGGAGACTCAAGGGTACCACCAGGCCCGGTCAGAAACGCCAGGCAGATTTGGTGCCAGCATTGTTCCCTAATGACCTGTCCCCGCTCATGATCTGTGCTTCAGCCGGAGGGAACTGTCCAAGACGACCAACTGCCGCAGGAAACCCCGGTTGGGGATGATGCCGCGATGGTCTTTGACGGTCTTGATGGCCTCCACCAAGGTCAAGCGGTGGTAAATCATGAGGTAGGCGAGGACCAGAGTGGCCGATCTACTCACTCCCACGGCACAGTGAACAAGGATCCTTCCTAAACGAAGAAAGCAAATCAATGGTAAGGCCACAGCTGGAGTATTGCGTCCAGTTCTGGTTGCCGTGTCTCAAAAAGGATATAGTGGAACTGGAAAAGGTGCAGAAGAGAGCGACCAAAATGATTCGTGGGCTGGGGCATCTCGCTTATGAGGAAAGGCTACAGCGTTTGGGGCTCTTCAGTCTTAGAAAAATTAGATGCTAAAACGTTTATCTCCCTAAATTTACGTGCCTGAGGGGGGGGCGCCTGAGGGGGGGGGACATGATTGAGATGTATAAAATTATCCATGGGATGGAGAGAGGAGATAGAGGGAAGTTCTTCTCCCTCTCGCACAACACTAGAACTAGGGGACATCCACTAAAATTGAGTGGAGGGAGAGTTAGAATGGACAAAAGAAAATATTTCTTTACCCAGCGTGTCATTCATCTGTGGAACACCTTGCCACAGGATGTGATGATGGCACCTGGCCCCTAGATGCCTTTAAAAGGGAACTGGACAGATTTATGGAGGAAAAGTCCATCACAGGTTACAAGCCATGATGGGGATAAGCAACCTCCTGGTCTTACTAATAGCCTATCCCTTAATGCCAGATGCAAGGGAGTGGCAACAGGATACAGGTCTCTTGTCTTGTGTGCTCCCTGAGGCATCTGGTGAGGCCACTGTGAGATACAGGAAGCTGGACTAGATGGGCCTTTGGCCCGATCCAGCAGGGCTCTTCTTATGTTTATGTTCTTATGACTTGGACTTCATCAGTATCCAACATCGGAGGAGGACTTCTGGTCCAGAAGTTGGGAGATACTGTGCAGCTTTCCAAACTCCCCTTTCCAGAGTGCCACATTGCAGTACAACAGAATCTTCTCTCCCCCATTTAATTTTGTTTTAATTCAGACAGTTAAGACATCAGGCAGTATCCAAAGAAAGTGAAACCTGATTAAGCACCACTGCAATCAAGCTAGTGATGATTAGCAGTGTCGGAGAATTATTCCAGGCTTGGGTTTGGAAAATAATTCTTGGAGCTTGGAAAAGCCTCCCAGAGGCAGGCTTCCGAAATGAAAACATGTTTGAGCTCAGACATGTCAGATAAACTTTCCCCTTTCTCCCTGCCCAGCCCTCCACCTCCACCTCTATCAGGTGCCGCTGAAGGGGAGGAAGGAGGTTTTTTACCCTTTCTCCCACTCCCTTCTGTTTTCAGTGCAACACACCTGCAGGAGCAAAGCAGCTGTTTCACTAATCACTGGTGAATTAAGCCGTATCGCTCAGTACAGCATGCAGCTGAGCGAGACAAGATAGCAGTGATGCAATCGCACCAGAACTTCACCTGCACGCTCAAGTCAGTCTGAATTGCAAGCCCACAAATAGTTTGTTCAACACCGCAACTTGAACATTTGAACAGACCCTCCGCCTGCCAAGCCAGTACGGGAGGGGGATTCTAGTACGGCCTGAGTCTGCTCTCGAGCTACGACTTTCTTCGGGGGCTCCCCCATCCCCGGCTCACCTCCACTTCCGCTCAGCGCTTTGTGGATGAAGTCGGCGGCAGGCTCAAAATAGGGACTCATGTCAAAGGTGGGGGAGTCATGCGCCTCGATGCCCAGGTAGCAGATGCCGGTGCCCTCATAGTACTCGGCACCCCCCCGCCACTTGCTGTGGGAGGCATTGAGGATGTGGGTGATGCGCAGGTGCGCCAGCTCACGACGGTTGGCTGCTATATCTCTGCATGGTGGAGACAGCGAAGAAGAGAATGGCATTAGCTCACCTTTTTGAACCCCAAGTCACTGCCTCAACTCACTCCACATCCAACTCTACCTTTGACTCAGCCTCACCTATTCCAAAGAACATTTGGCTAGTGGTACCGTCGCCTCTCTATGCGGTTCCCACTTACCGAGTGGCTTGGAGCATGGCTGCCATGCTCTCATATTCATGCTGGAGCTTGCGCACCCCGACAAGGAGGCTGCTGTGCAAAATACACTTTCTGATCCCTGCCTAGCCTCGCACTCATCACCTCTCGACAATTGCAAGACACGTTCCTTCTGTTCTTCTCTTCATTTTAGAATTTAGACCCTTTTCCCCAGTTGTGACTCTGGTACCATATAGAGAGGGGATTTCAGGGGTAGAAGGTCCCAGGTGCAACCTTTGGCATTTCCAAGGATGACTGGAAAAGCCCCTCCTTACTTGTAACCTTGCAGAGCCAGTGTAGACAAACACCAGGCTTGGTGGACAAAGAACCTGACACAGTATAAGGGTAGTTTTCTACATTGCATTTGGGAGATGAGGCTGAAGCTCAGTGGTAGAGCCTTTGCTTTGAATGCAGAAGGTCCCAGGTTCAATTCCTGAGGCATCTAGGTCTCTAGGAGATAGGGCTGGGGAAGACTCCTGGTCCGATATGCCAGTCAGCTAACTGGACCAATGGTATAAGGTCGTTTTCATGGCTCCACTCAGCGAGTCAGACAGAGACCATGAAAAGGAGGATATATCTCCAGACCCAAACCACAACCCAGGCAGCCACAAGAAGAAAATCATTACGGAGGATTCACACATAGCCCAGTCTGGGGGAGGAACAGCCTGGGGGGAAACAGTACCTCTAAACTCAGTCCTCCCCCATTTAACAGTCCAGCTCCTCATGTTAACCAGAGCTCCCTTAAGACCTGCCTGAAGACCACCATTACTCAAGCTCTTGCTAGACACCAAAGGGCCGACCCAGAGATCTCCAGATGCCACCGAAGTATAAAGATCTACGTTCCAGTGTGAACCTTTTCAAGGAGACACTTTTTGTCGGGTGGGGGAAGCCGGTCTAGCCTGACTGGGTTTGAAGGGCTTGCTCCAGTAGACGAACCTGGCTCTGATCTTTGATGGAGCAAATTTGTTACTTAAGGTAAGGGCCCTGCAGCACGGCCAACTTAGCTACTTTCAGCTACTTACTTGTACTGACTACTGTCATCCCAGGGGTCCCATTTGACCTGTCCACATGGGCAAAAATATTGCCTTTCCCTACAGATTTTAGCCCAAGGGCAGGTCTGTACACTCCCCTTCCTCCCCACCACCTTAGCCACCACCCCACAGTGGTAGGGCCTGCTTCCAATTGCTGGACCTGTACGTACTGATCTCCCAGGTAGAGACCTGGCCAAACTTCATCAACATGGTTACAGGCTGTCTTCCCGGTGTACAGTAACCTCTCCAGCTCAAAGACGCTGAGGATGGGGTGACTGCTCGTGTCGTCGTGAGTCCTCCGGCTGGGAGTCCGGGATCCATTCCGGGAGAAGCGGGACATGAAGGCCATTGGTGCCGCCAGGCCCCTCGTTGCATCCCGAGGATCTTGTGGGGGCTGGGATGGGGCTGGAACACTGTTCCTGCTGCGGCCGCCACCCACGGTCGATCTGAAGCGGAAAGAAGCAGGGTGTGTGTGTGTGTGTGTGTGTTAGCAGAACCGCATCAGCCCTGGGTTCTGGCGAGAGGAGACAAGAGGCAATGCCTGTTGACTGTGTCTTCGGTATCTCTCTCTTGATCCTGAAATAAAAAATAGAACAGAAGACACAGTCAACAGCCTCCACTCACTAGGGAAGACTGCCTGCCTGCAGTCTTTTCCCCAGCAGCCAACATGGAGGGATCTGCTGTTGAACACTAGCTGTGGGTGGGAGAGAAGTAACTGCCCCCCCAGGCTTCAGGGAGCCTGGGGCTTAGGCTCTGGGAGGGCATGGGGGGGATAGAAATGCCCCCCCTGGGGGTACTGTTGTGTGTGCATGAAAGGCTCTGAAATTGGGCTGCACTGGGGTGGGTCCTCTCCCTCTCTGGAGGTTTTCAAGTAGCAGCTGGTCAGCAGCTGTTGGGGATGTTGTAGCCTCGGATTTTCTGCACTGAGCAGGGAGTTGGGCACTAGATGACCTACAAGACACCCCCCCCCCCCCGGCGCAATTCTGTGATTCTATGACTTGAATAAAAAATACTCCTGGAACTCAACCGTATATATAGACGGAAAAAAAATATGCATGGAAACTGCTGTAGGTGATCTGAAATTTAAGAAGAGGTACCAAAATCACATTGTTTAGCATCCTGCCAAATACACAGAACAGGTCAACGCTGCATCTGTTTTGCACATACAATCCTGAACTATTTTAAGTACTTTAAACTGGTTTTGTGCTGCTTATTAAATATTACCTTTGGATCGCATGTAGCCGTTTCCTGGTGAAACAGGGACAGCTGGAGTGCATGTTCCTTGGCCCCAATCCTGGAAATACTGTCAGTGTCACCCAGCCTGTATAATGTCTTGCCTAACACTTCGGCTGCCCCCTGGTGTCATTGAAACACCACTACCATGATGGCTCAGTCATCAATTTGAGCTAAGTGAGACATACTTTAGGGACCCCCTTGAGTACATTATCTCTCAGCTTGTCCACTTCCTGAGACGGCTTGTTTGTTTGGCAGCTTTGCGCCTCGGTTCCTTGGCTAGTTTTGAATCACTGGGTACGGAAACATTTTGCATGAATGTTAGCAAATGAAGATATGCCAACAAGAAAACAAAGGTCGATTTCTTTTTTGCGGGGTTGAGCTGGCAAGCCTAGCCAGCTAGGATCAGGGTGAGCTCAGCTGTTGCTTTCTATCAAGAGTGCTGGCCCAGTACAACAATGCCATCTCCGAGGGCACCAAGGCAAGAATTGTAATAAGGACGACTGGCATATGCCAGGAGTTTTGGAGAGAGGGCCAAGGGCCAGGCAAGGAGGGAGACAATCCAAATATTTACCACCCCCACGCACTGAGTCTATCGGGTCCTCTTGCTGGTGGCGGGGGGGGAGGGGGGAGGAAGCAGCATTTGGTGCTTTGTTTTTCAATACTGCAAAGTCTCCCCCCATCCCTTCTTTTCCACCATATACTCTGGCAGCAAAAATGGGTGGCCAATTTCACCAACTCTGAGCAATATCTTGGGCTACTGGCTGCCAGCATCCCGTTCCCCCCCAGAATCCCTGCGAATGACATGATGTAGTCATGATCATGACCACCGCTGCAGCCTAAAGAGATGTGGCATAAATGATTTCTAAAAAAGGAACTGGGTATAAGTAACCTCCTGGTTTTAGAGGTAGCCTTCTCTGAATGCCAGGTGCAAGTGAGTGACGACAGGATAGAGGCATCTTGTAGTCTTGTGTGCTCCCTGAGGCATCTGGTGGGGCCACTGTGAGATACAGGAAGCTGGACTAGAGGGGCCCTTGGCCTGATCCAGCAGGGCTCTTCTGATGTTCTTATGTAACATAATAAAAACAGTGGCACCCCTCTGCCCCCTCCACTAAACAGCAGTAAGTTGAAACTTTACAATTATTCTGCTACAGGCTGGAGGTTGGACTAGATGACCTTGTGGGCACCTTTCAACTCTATGATCTCTCCCCTCCCCCGCAACATCAATATATTTTCTCCCCAAAGTCTTCACAGTACGTTTGGATTTGGCCAAAACTGCTTTGGGGACAATTTTGGGATTGTCTTCACCCAGCCACTTAACGTCAGATGCTTCATTCCTACAAACACAATATTTTGAACTCCTGCCATGGGGATAAGCCTCAAATCTCTGCTCTCTCGTTTTTACATGTGCTGTCAAAACATATCAAGTTTGCAAGACTTTCAGTTGACTGGCTTCATTTGCGAGTTTGCTCTGCCTTTTGAATGTTATGGGATGTTTTCTCTTGTGTTGCCATAGTTTTTTTTAAAGGTATATTACTGTATTTTAATTTATTGTGTTAAAAGGTATATTACAATTTTATCTGCTTTGGAAGAATAAAAGAATAAATAGGAATAAATAACGAATAATGAAAATGCAAAGCAGGACCCAGACCTCGCACTTCTTTGGCAGTTATGATTTGCTGCCATCTTGTGGCCAAAAAATGAAATTGCAGGCCCCAGACTGAAGGCTGATTCACACTAGAGTCTCCCGGCGCGCATGCCCCTGCCCTTGCCTCTGCCCCTGCGTATGCGCTTGTCTATGCGGTTGGAGCGTCTTGCCGCCTGTTGTCCCTCCTTCTGTCTTCCTTCTTTAGAAAGCGCAGCTGTGATTTGGTGAACGGAAATGCGCTTCTCTGATTGGTGGGCTGCCGTAGCTCCGCAAGCATTCCCAGCACCGCAAGCGCAAGCGCATCAAAAGATGAGGGGAAACCATCTTTCCTGCCTCTCCGCAAGCTGCGACGCAAACATTAAAACAGCTCCGCAAGACCCACCGCAGATCTGCAACGAGCCGGGAAAAGTCTAGTGTGAATCGGGCTTAAGCGTTTCTATTGCAGTAATTTTTTTGGCCCAAAAATGAAACTGCAGGCCGTTTGGTCCAGCTGCAGCAGGACCCAACAGGACCCAGACCCAGCGATTCTATAATGATTTGCTGCCATCCTGTGGCCAAAAAATGAAACTGCAGGCCCCAGACGGAACAATTCTATTGCAGTAATGATTGCAGTAATGCAGGGCTGAATGAATCGTAAGCCGGAATCAAGATTGCCGGGAGAAATATCAACAACCTCAGATATGCAGACAATACCACCCTAATGGCAGAAAGTGAAGAACAACTAAAGAGCCTCTTGATGAGAGTGAAAGAGGAGAGTGCAAAAGTTGGCTTGAAACTCAACATTAATAAAACTAAGATCATGGCATCTGGTCCCATCAATTCCTGGCAAATAGAAGGGACAGAAATGGAAGCAGTAACAGATTTTACTTTTTTGGGTTCCAAGATCAGTGCAGATGGAGACAGCAGCCATGAAATTAAAAGACGCTTACTCCTTGGAAGGAAAGCTATGGCAAACTTAGACAGCATAATAAAAAGCAGAGATATCACCATGTCAAACAAAAGTTCGTATAGTCAGGGCGATGGTGTTCCCAGTAGCAATGTATGGTTGCGAGAGTTGGACCATAAGGAAGGCTGAGCGCCGAAGAATAGATGCTTTCGAACTGTGGTGCTGGAGAAGACTCCTGAGAGTCCCTTGGACTGCTAGGAGATCAAATCAGTCAATCCTAAATGAAATCAACCCTGACTGTTCCCTGGAAGGACAGGTACTGAGGCTGAAGCTCAAATATTTTGGCCACCTAATGCGAAGAGAGGACTCTCTGGAGAAGACTCTGATGCTGGGAAAGATTGAAGGCAAAAGGAGAAGGGGAAGGCAAAGGATGAGATGGTTAGACAGCATCACCGATGCAACGAACATGAAAATGAGCGAACTCAGGAAGATAGTGGAGGACAGGAAGGCCTGGCGGGATATGGTCCATGGGATCACGAAGGGTCGGACACGACTTAACGACTGAACAACAACAATGATTTTCTGCCCTCTTGGGGCCAAAAAATGAAACTGCAGGCCGTTTGGTCAAAAAGGCTTTTCTAATTGGTCTGAAGCGAATACTTAGAAATTAAGAGCAAAATCAGACATGAATCTAGATGCCTGAGATGGCCGGATGCGAGAGAAGGAATAGGCTTCTTGATAAATAACAGGTTTTCCTATAGGGCAAGGAATTTAAAGCAAGGAATTCTATTGCAGTAGTTTATAATGATTTTGTGTCAATATTTGTTCTGGCAATTAATATGCTAGTGAAAGGATACCTTATTTTGGTTGAGCAAAGGCATTTTGAACCAAAATGTAGCTTGCAATGACTTTGGGGAAAAATATTTTATTAGACTCAATTAGTTGTGTGGGGGGTTTGCTTTTGTTTTTGTTAAAGGCAATCTCCACCCTAAGATAGGCAAATTGATTTCATCCAAGTATTATTTTTCAGGAATCAAATTGTAGAAAAGGAGATTTGGAAGTGGCAGAATTAAGCCGCATTGGACTCAGGTGGATTTGTTTTCAAGTGAATTCTTTGAGGAGCAGTCTGATCATTTTGCTCAGGGCAAATCATGTGGGGAGGGACCGTAGTTCAGGGGCAGAGCCTTTATTTTGCACATGTGTCCAGGTTTGAGTTCTGGCACTGTCTCAGACTCTAGGTAAGACTGAGTAAGACCTGTGTTTGGAACCATTGCTTCCTACGTGGATGGTTATTTGATAACAATACCCCAAAAGCTACTCGCTTCTCCCACTATGACATAGCTGTTAAACATGTAGGTACCTCTAACTCACGTCTGTCACATTAATACAGAATTTGAGACATACCCAGTTTACAGAGGGGGAAAAATGAGGCTGAGTCCTGAGCGCATGTGCCTCAGCTGCTGTCCGCTGAGCCTCAGCATGTGCCTCAGCAAGCTGTCCGCTGACCCCAAAGGCAATTTGGGTTGCAACCCCCCCCCCCATTCTTTAACTCTCCATACAAGATTCCAGCCATCGAATGTCACCAGCTGTCAGTCCAGCTTGTCTTTCCAGAATGAGCCTAATGGTGCTCTAATGTGTTCTGCTAGAAAAGATATCCAAGAAGAGGCCCACAGCCTCTCCCTATTCTACTTTTCTAGGGGATGTTAGAGCCTAAGACGGTTAGAAACTCGCCCTCAAGACTTCGAGCCAGCGGGTGGCGCAGTGGGTTAAACCACTGAACCATGAGCTGTCGATCGAAAGGTGGGCAGTTCGAATCCGTGCGACGGCTCCTGCCAACCTAGCAGTTCGAAAGCAAGAAATTGCAAGTAGATTAATAGGTACCGCGTCAGCGGGACGGTAACAGCGTTCCATGCGCCTCGGTGTGGAGTCATGCCGGCCACATGACCATGGAAACGTCTTCGGACAGCGCTGGCTCTTCGGCTTTGAAACAGAGATGAGCACCGCTCCCTAGAGTCGGACACGACTGGACTTAATTGCCAAGGGATACCTTTACCTTTACCTCAAGACTTCAGGTGCTTCATATTCCAGTCAGGAGGCCTGCCATAGTGGGAATTTGTGCGTCTCCTCTACAGGGAAGGGTGGTTGTGCATGGGCCTGATTCATTGGGACCTGCAAGTTCCTTGCACAGAATACAGAACACAGGTGGGACTGTGATGCTGGATAATGAGCTAAGTCCCTTTTCCATCAGGGCCACCTCTTGAAAAAATGCTGAAACCCCACCCGTGTGCATGCCAAGGATGAACTGGGGTCCCCTTTTTCGTACACCGCTGGATCGATGGTCAACTATTGCTCTTGCCTTCAGGATCACACAGCCTCAGATGTGTCCCCCCCCCACTGATACAGCACTGTAGTTCCAAAACAAACAACCTCAACACACAAGCACACCAGCTACTAAACAGCTTCATGGCTGCTTCTCAAAGGATAAATACAAGATAACTCTGCTGGCGCACCGTATGCCCACATGCTCCGTGGAGCTACAGATGGACCCAGAGAGACAGGGAGAAAAGGAATAGCTCAGTTACGTTACCTGTGTCAAGGCTGTGATTTCTCAGTTCTCGTCGGCCATCTCTCTCTCCCTCTCCTTTCCTCTGCTGCTGCGACTAACGCTGTTGCTGCTGAAGGAGAAAAAAAAAAGACTGCTGTCTCAACATCTATTTTAAGCTCTGGCATGTCCAAGAGCAGATTGGTTTCTATTTGACGGTGAACGGGTGAGAGTTGCAGAGCCAGAGAAAAGAGACACACCGTGCAGACAGACAACACACACCGTTGCGTGGATGTGATCAGCACAAATGCATACGTTTGTCCACCTTTGCTACCGGGCAAAAGTCTACCCATATGATTATACATTTCAACGATCCGAGGGCATCTGATTTGTTTTTAATGCATAACACTTAAAAACAAACAAACTGAAAAACTGCTCTGGTGCTTAGGGATATTGCAGGTGCCCTTCCTCTGATTCATATATGGATTTTTGCAAATGTGCGTCCATTGTCCAGAGCTGGGGTAGCCAACTTGCGGCCTCCGAGCCCAATCCAGCCTGCAAAGCAATCTTCAGCAGGCTTTCAGCTGCTGTATCAAATTTCAGTTCACGCTTGGTGCAAATATTTTGCTCTCTATTTCACGCAAAAGATCAAGACAAGACAATTGCTTGTAACAGTGGCCACCGGAGAGATGCAGAATAACATGTCTTTTTCCTTCTGGAGTGTAACACCTTGAGCAATAGCGATTGGAGAAACCTTGTGACACCATGGGAGGGATGTCGATTTACAGCAGGGCTGGGCAGACGTGAGGGTTCTGGGACCTGCTCTTTTCTTGCCAGAACCTTGGAAGCTCCCCGTGTGAAGTGGTGGCCTGGGTAGGGCTACCAGATCGCCGACCGGGACGGAGCGATCTCCCCTTAAGGGGGCGGAGCCCGGGCTCCGTCCCGGTCGGCGATCTGGTAGCCCTAGGCCTGGGGAGGGGGAGCATGTCCGTAAAATGGTGGCTTGGAGAGGCAGAGCCAACCACAAAATGGCGGCTTGTACAATCATTTACATTTTGGGGTTGTTTTTATACACAGACAGTAGTGCATTCAGCTCATGTTCCAAACAAGGATAGGTCAGGTTTTGAACCTGGAGCTCTGGGAGCACACACACCCAAACATTTCAAACCTGTTGAGGTGTACAGATGATTTGGGAGTGACTTTAGATCGGCATGGAAGCTACCCACAACTGTGGAGACACGTTCTGCCCACCCTGATACACAGGAACCACCCTGACCTGGAAGGCTCACTCACTGCACCATCCTGACCTGGAAGGCTCACTCACCGCATTGTCCATGCATGTCCATCCTTCTTGTGAGGAGGAACATGCTCAAGGTAAGCAAGCGGGTTGGTGGCCAGTACATAAGAACATCAGAAGAGCCCTGCAGGATCAGGCCAAGGGCCTATCTAGTCCAGCTTCCTGTATCTCACAGTGGCCCCACCAGATGCCTCAGGGAGCTCACAAGACAACAAGATACTTGTATCCTGTTGCCTGCCACTCCCTTGCACTTGGCATACAGAGAAAACCTACTTCTAAAACCAGGAGGCTGCTTACTTGTGATGGACGTTTCCTCCATGAATCTATCAAATCCCCTTTTAAAGGTATCTAGGTCAGGTGCCATCACCACATCCTGTGGCAAGGAGTTCCACAGATTAATTACATGCTGGCTCAAGCAATATTTTCTTGTGTCTGTTCTAATTCTCCCGCCACTCAATTTTAGTGGATGTCCCCTAGTTCTGGTGTTGTGCAAGAGGGAGAAGAACTTCCCTCTCTCCATCCCATGCATTCCATGCCAGTGAAAGTAGCAGATGAGATAGGTACGGGGCCCCTGCCAGCCAGACTGCCTCCTCAAGTCACCACTTCACTGCACCTCACGAGAGAAATAATGCCCATGCTCTCATAGTGCTCCATTTCACGTGGATGTGGTTGGCTTAGACTGGCAAGGTAGCAGTCGGTCACTATCTGGCCTGAAGGCAGGGTCGGCCCATTCGTGAAGCCCACTGAACCGGTTGCCTCAGGCAGCAGCTTGCAGGCAAGTCATCCAAGCATTGGGGGGGGGGGGGAAGAGGGATCCCTTGGTGCTCTCCGTGAAACTCTTTCAGTGTGTCTAAGAGGCAAGTCTTTCTCTTGCAAAGGTCCTCTCAAACAGAGATTTCCCACCAGCGGTCGGCTCCTATTCAGCAAGGAATCTGTCTAATCCCATCGTTCGATTGCGAGTCTGAATGCAAAGCTAAGAGGCTTTGAGAAATGAAATTAGGTGGATAAATGTTTTGGCTTTGTGCTGTCTGCAGGCACTTGCTGGTCATGCGGCTGATATCCGTCACTGTCGGATTCTCATTGGGGGCTCCGGGAGAAGCTCTGAAAAGGAGCCAGAGTCGGCCTCTCTGCTCATGAAAATGGAGGCTCTCCAAAATGCCTGGGCAGCTGCGTGGATCACAATGTCAACAACCCCCCCTCCTGATGAAAGGAAATCATGCGGATATGAAAGGAAATCATGCGGATATGAAAATTTTCATCATACTCTCCTCTCTTCTCCTTGAGCAGAGAGGGCTTTGTGCTCAGCTGTGGAGCAGATCCCTCCCTTCATTTAATTAAATATCAGTGGTATATTAAATATACCTGAAGCACTCCCAGTTAGCGCCGGATAGCAGAGATTAGCCTTGGGCCTGGTGTGATGGCCATAGGGCTTCTGGAAAGGACTGGAGGCGGATCAAGGCGCATCCAAAGCTAAATATGCTCATGGATCTTGGACTGTGTATGACTCTCATTAAACAAATAGACAGGCATGCAGAACTCTGTGCGAAGAGCCTGATTCAAAGATCTGAAAAGCGATGCAAAGGAAACATTGCACACAACAAACCCTGCAAATCTGTGCACGTCATTTCTTGCTATCATTGAAGGTATCTAGTAAAAATATGCGGGGACTCGGCCAAAGAAAGAAATTCAGAATACAGGAATGACAGTCTTTCTTCAGAGTCTGCAACACAATAGTTAACCATGCTTGTATAAGAAGTCAGTCCCACTGAATTTAATAGGAATTGCTCATAATAAAAATACTTAGGTTGCAGACTATTGTTGTATAGGCTGCAATCCTGCACACACTTACGTGGGAGTTGTTGTTGTTCAGTCGTTAAGTCGTGTCCGACCCTTCGTGATCCCATGAACCATATCCCGCCAGGCCTTCCTGTCCTCCACTATCTTCCCGAGTTCGCTCATTTTCATGTTCGTTGCATCGGTGATGCTGTCTAACCATCTCATCCTTGGCCTTCCCCTTCTCCTTTTGCCTTCAATCTTTCCCAGCATCAGAGTCTTCTCCAGAGAGTCCTCTCTTCGCATTAGGTGGCCAAAATATTTGAGTTTCAGCCTTAGTACCTGTCCTTCCAGGGAACAGTCAGGCTTGATTTCATTTAGAATTGACTGATTTGATCTCCTAGTAGTCCAAGGGACTCTCAGGAGTCTTCTCCAGCACCACAGTTCAAAAGCATCTATTCTTCGACGCTCAGCCTTCCTTATGGTCCAACTCTCGCAACCATACATTGCTACTGGGAACACCATCGCCCTGACTATACGAACTTTTGTTGGCATGGTGATATCTCTGCTTTTTATTATGCTGTCTAAGTTTGCCATAGCTTTCCTTCCAAGGAGTAAGCGTCTTTTAATTTCATGGCTGCTGTCTCCGTCTGCAGTGATCTTGGAACCCAGAAAAGTAAAATCTGTTACTGCTTCCCGTGGGAGTAAGTCTCATGAATTGAACAGAACTGACTTCTGAGTAGATATGCCTAGGATTGCACTGGAATGGCTTTGGGTGATGACTATGAATGTAAGTTTAAAAAAAAAACATTTCCAGTTATAAAATCTTCCAAGGCAATTTGAATCTGGCCGCATGCTAGCTTCGCTGGAGAGAGTGCCCCGCAACCAGCATGCCACCGCATTGCTGAAACATAGGCTTACCAGATCTCCAACCGGGACAGAGTGCTAGACCTTTAGGAGAAGGAATGTGGGCAGGTGTAGCTTGTTAAACCTTAGAGCACAATCCTAGGCATGTCTATTCAGAAGCAAGCCCCATGGATGCCTAGGATTGTGCTCTAAGGTTTAACAAGCTACACCTGCCCACATTCCTTCTCCTAAAGGTCTAGCACTCTGTCCCGGTTGGAGATCTGGTAAGCCTACTGAAACAGTCCTTTCTCTGCCTGACACACACATAGAGGCTACAAATAATGACTTACCTGGGGGTAAGCCCCATTGAACAGAATGAGACTTCTCTGTTAAACTCTGATTGTAGGGACACACCTGGAGAAGCCAGCCAGGGAGGACTTATTATTATTAAGCTCTCTAGAATTGCTTCAAATGCTTCACCTGGAGATAGGCTTGAAAAACATTCATGGCCAGCGATGATAGAAATAGTTTGTAACTTTGTTACGGGATAAAAAGCCATGCTCAAAGCAGAAAAAATATTTTTATAGTTAAAAAACTTAGTAAAAACTGAGTTAAAAACAATAAAAATAGTCACCTGGGGATTGAAGCCGATTCCTGATTACTGCAACAGCAGCAGCAGGCCAGGACTGGAAAGTTGGGCAACCTCAGCTGTGCCTGGCAGCCATAGAGAAGGGAGAGGAAGTGAAGTGGAGGCCCAGAGAGGAGCAGAGATTTCTGCCCATAGAGTTGGGCTAGAGTGGCGCTCTCCATAGAGATGTGCTGGTGGCTCGGTAAAGCTGCCAGAGGAAGTGGGAGTAAGGAAGGAAGGGTGTCGCTCTCTCCCCCAAATTTGCCGCCCGAAGCAACTTGTCTCATTCTTCTCTGGGTGGAAGCCTGGCCAGCTGCTGAATCTTGGCACACACGTGTGTCCTTTTGCTGTAACCCACAGTAACTATTCCGGCAGGCACAGGAGAGGGGAATGTTCCAGTCACGAGCCAGGCCATAAGATACGAAGCCATGGTGGCCAGCTGCAGTCACTACCAACACGAGCAGCTGTGCTCCCCTCAAACGCTGGCACCGTTTTCCTGCGTGAGCTGCCGGATTGCGCTGGAGGGAAGTGAGACCTCTGGCAACGTGGCCTTCGCCTTGTCAGCCCGGGCATTCCTTGCTCCCATACTCGGGTGCTGTGCATGGGTCCATACTGGAGAACTGTGACCTCACTGGGTGACGCTGCTGGCCTGAACTGTCATAAAAGCAGTGGCATACGTTGTTAGTTTCCTACGACGAGGATGGAGATGCTGGCATGGCAGCGCCAGAAAAACACAACAGTGCGGAAGAGACAGAAAGGGCAAAGTGCATTTCTGGCCTGGGGCGGCAGTGGCGAGCTTTGCTCCATGCATTAGATTTTTGAAAGAAAAATTAGTCTCTCTCTCCCTCTAGAATATATGATGGATGATAATAAAGATTGGTCTCGTATATTATATATGATTGATTGATAATGCTAAAAAGAAGCATCTTTGATTCCTTCAAGTTAGCAGTGGGGAGCAGCGGGGGGGGGGGCAAGTTGCTTGTCCCCTCTCTCATGCCACCTGTGGAAAGTGGTATAGAATCATAGTTCTATACGCTAATGGGTTCTATAATACGCTAATGGGTTCTGAGTTGTCTGTGACGGATCAAGAGAGAGATCTTGGGGTGCTGGTGGACAGGTCGATGAAAGTGTCGACCCAGTGTGCGGCGGCTGTGAAGAAGGCCAATTCCATGCTCGGGATCGTTAAAAAAAGGATTGAGAATAAAACGGCCAATATCATTCTGCCCTTGTACAAATCGATGGTAAGGCCACATCTGGAGTATTGTGTCCAGTTCTGGTCACCACACCTCAAAAAGGATATAGTTGAATTGGAAAAGGTGCAGAAAAGAGCGACCAGAATGATTCGTGGGCTGGAGCACCTCCCTTACGAGGAAAGGCTACAGCGTCTGGGGCTTTTCAGGCTAGAAAAAAGGCGCCTGAGGGGGGACATGATTGAGACTTATAAAATTATGCATGGGATGGAGAGAGTGGATAGAGGGAAATTCTTCTCCCTCTCGCACAACACCAGAACCAGGGGACATGCACTAAAATTGAGTGGAGGGAGAGTTAGAACAGACAAAAGAAAATATTTCTTTACCCAGCGTGTAATTCATCTGTGGAACTCCTTGCCACAGGATGTGGTGATGGCATCTGGCCTAGATGCCTTTAAAAGGGGTTTGGACAGATTCATGGAGGAAAAGACCATCACAGGTTACAAGCCATAAGCAACCTCCTGGTTTTTTGAAGTAGGTTTTCTGTGTGCCAGGTGCAGGGGAGTGGCAGCAGGAAACAGGTTATCTTGTTGTCTTGTGCTCCCTGAGGCATCTGGTGGGGCCACTGTGTGACACAGGAAGCTGGACTAGATGGGCTTTTGGCCTGATCCAGCAGGGCTCTTCTTATGTTCTTATGTTCATAGTTCCCCACCAAATGTACACCTGGCTACAAATCTGCCACGAGTGTGTGGGAAGGCCCTATGTTAAAGGCTTTGCACTGGGTATTTGCTGCAATTTAATCCCTAGAATCCTGAATAGTCTGCCTGGGAGAAGGCTTTGCAAGGTCTGGCCACTAGGGGCTGCTCTGATGATGCGCAACGAGCAGTCTTCACTGCAGTAAAACGCTCAGAGCAAGGAAGTCGGTGGGCCATCAGCCGTCTCCAGCCATCGCTGCTTTTTATGTGCGAGGGATGCCCATTTGGCAGAGCAGAGGCCTCTCTCTGGCAGGGCACTTTTCAAGATCAGAGTGCTTCTGTGCTAAATGTCACCCGACAAGAACTCTGGAAACCACCATAGCCAGTGCTCAGGCCAAGGGCAGGCAGCCTTGAAGCCGGAGATAATCTGGGGGGAAGCCAGATGTCTGCTGGCACAGAGGGGGAAGCCAGGTGCTCTCCCCAATGATACATTGCCCAGACTGAGAGAAATGCAGGCCTGAGTCTTATGTCCCTCAGTGGTCTTCTGAAGACTGGAGGATCATGGGTTGCTGGGCAAATTTCTAGATGGAATCATGGTTCCCAAACTGGGAGGCGTTGTTCCCAGGGGAGCTGCGGATACTAGCCAGGGGAGCTGCGGATACCAGCCAGGGGAGCCGCGGAGTGCCACGGAATCCTCTCGGAATACAGTGCAATGCCAATTGGCAGGCATCAACATCACGTCATGGGGAACCACGGTCATTGGTTGCCAATGGTCAAGGGAGCCGCGGGTCGAAAAGGTTTGACAAACACTGGCCTAGATGGAATCTTCTGACCAGTGGCCCCAGTGTAGACATACAGGAAGTGGGAAGCCAGGTCTTGATCGACAGGGCTCTTAACTCTGCAACTTCTGATGGTCTTTGGTTTTGAGAAGTGTCTGAGACTCCAACACAGGGAAGGAGGTGCTAACTTGGCGACAATTAGGGATTTCAATTTGGAATTTCTAGGCACAAAATTGGATCCCTCGGCAAATACACTCCCTTGATTGAATGATAAAGAAAAAAACATCTTTCTTCGAGTAGCCTCAGCAGCCAAGTTCCTTTTCTCCCCCCTGATCCATGCCTTCCCCCGTCTTCAGTCCCCGTGTGCTGTGGGAGTACATTTTCTCCTCGGTGACATGATGTTGTCTTAAACAGGCTTTCACTGTAATAACACTCTCAGGAATGAAATCACCCAACCGCACAGGTTTCTTTAGCGGCACCCCCCCCCCCAGAGTCGACGACAAAGAAAGATTTAAATGTCACAGGGAAGGCGCTGCGCACGTCCATCAGAAGATAAGCTCTCTCCCTTTGTCAGGGATGGAGCAGAGCAGTTACCGCGGCTGTCAGGGCTGTGGCGGATAAAGGCGCAGAAGAACGGCACTGAAGGGGAATGAATGAGAAGCATGGCTTGGGGGAGGAGATGAGGGTGACTCAGCATTTCTAGAGCGCCTTCAGGGCACAAGCCTACCATCATATTCTCCCATGTGCGCGCACTCTGCTGAAACGAATGCGGATTGTGAAAGCCTAGACGCTTGAAGTTCCCACTCATTTCAGTGGGGCATGAGTGGGGGATCTCTCTCTCTTTCTCTCTCGGGGGGGGGCATTTCCACTGACCATTTGGTCGGGATTGTGCTCAATGACTGCATTGCACAGCTGTACAAGCCAAGGGGAAGAGATGCAGGGCCGCTACCCGGTGGCAACTTCAAACGGCAGCTGCGCCTAGGCGTGCCAACTTGCCTCCTAAACAACCCCGTTCCTCCAATTTTTTGCTTTGGGAGGGGGGGGCTGGTGAATAGGTGACAAGGGTTAATCTCAGGCCATTTGGGGGGCTGCTTCCCTCGCTTCATCCCGTCACTGCTGGGCTTCATTTATTCACTGTTAGACTCCGGAAGAGATCCTTTAGGGTGGTGTTTCTCAAACTATGGGTGGGGACCCACCCACTATGGGTGAGTCGCGACCTGATTTCTGGTGGGTCCCAGGTGATGGAAAGATCTGCAAAGTAATTGCCACAAGCCCTGACCACCAGACAGCTGCTAATTGCCCTTCAAAGAGCTGAGCTCCTGCAGTTTGCAAGATAGCTGCTAATTACCCTGCAAACAGCTGAGCTCCTGCAGTTTGTAAGCTTGTGTAAATATAGGGAGAGAAATGTTTGAGCGTCTCGTAAAGCTAGGTGGGTCCCGATAGAGTGTCATTTTAAAAAGCGGGTCCCGGTGCTAAAACGTTTGAGAACCACTGTTTTAGGGGTACTGAGTAGAGCTATGGAATGTGCTGTACTTGCAGGCTGACTTCCATCTCCTTGAACTGTGAGCCCCTGTCTATGGTTACAGGTTCTCTGCAGGGCCCATGAGAAGGAGGGTAAAGGGGGTAAATTGTACCCAGGTCCAGGGTCAAAAAGGGGGCCCAGGAGCCAAAGGAGGGCCCCCAGAGATTTCCTGGGATCTCAACTGGCCTCATGGAGAGTGAAAGACAGTGACTGGGGTCAGGTCTATCAGTCAGGTAGACCTAGGCTCTGCATCGGGAAACCTGGTAGACCTGGGCTCTGAAGAATTTTCCGGCTATTGCTGCCCTTCCCCCATCCTGTTCCCCCCCCCCTTTGAGAAGGGGCCAAAAAGAAACTTTGTACCCCTTGATAAAATTCCTCTCAGAGGCCCTGGTTCTCCGATACGTTTTTCATGTAGCGATGCTTGCTTTCAAATCACCAAGCCTCAGAAGGTTGAAAACAAACGCAACCCTTTATTAAAGATCAAATTCTAGTACCGAGGACTTCCATCTAGACCTCTAGATCTGCAGTAACTGAACTATAGTTACAAGGCGGCCTTTGTTATTTCCATATTGCTACAATAGGGGTATATTGTTATTATATTCAGGTTCCCTCTTTTGCTATTTTTAAGCAAAGTTTGAAGGCATTTTTTTATACTGAAAAGCTGCAGAAGTCTGCTTTTATCCAGTGAATCTTTGATCCTCTCTTCTTTGTCAATTTGAGTATTGTTTCAAGTGACTTCTATCCGGGTCTTTTATGAAGTATTTTGTGTCTTTTGATTATGTTTCCGTTTGCTTCTCCCTTGTGCTGACTGTGGGCCGGGAAAAGCAGGATCTCAATTATTAAAATGACAAATTAAAAAATGCATTCATTTCCGCCCGCCTTATGGAGAAGAATCATGTGTCCCAGTGGGTTGTACCTCTAGTAGAGGAAAAAGGAGCCAGATACACCCAAAGGAAGGGATGCAAGTTGCTCTGCTGGTGTAGTGTGACGAAAAGACTGAACTGTGGCTCAGAACTTTTTTAAACCTTGTCTCTGCCATAACATCACTAGGTGGCCTTATTGTGGCATAGTACAGCTTGCCTTCTTTTTGGGGAACTTGTTAAAGGGCCAGCTGTTGCACCATCTATATGGGATTCAGAAAGCTGGCATGACCCACTTTCCTCCTTAGAGTAGCAGGCAGCTGGGGAAGGCAGAACCCTTCTAGGTCCCTAGAAAAGAGTTTCTTTCCAACAAAGATGGCAGAGGAGAGATGTCTAGGCTAGAAACTGGGACAAATAGGTGCTTTCTTCGCTAATGCCCTCTTGGAAGTTTCATTGTCCCGTATATTGTCATTAGGTAAAGGTAAAGGTGACCCCTGACAATTAAGTCCAGTCCTGTCCGACTCTAGGGTGTGGTGCTCATCCCCATTTCAAAGCCGAAGAGCCAGCATTGTCCGAAGACGCCTCCGTGGTCATGTGGCCGGCATGACTCTCCTTGCCGCAGCGCGTAGCATGCGGCTGGAACATGGAGCGCTGTTTACCTTCCCGCAAGCGGTACCTATTTATCTACTCGCATTGACATGCTTTGGAACTGCTAGGTTGGCAGGAGCTGGCCAAGCAACGAGCGCTCACCCCGTCGCGGGAATCGAACTGCCGACCTTTCGATCAACAGCTTATGGTTCAGCGGTTTAACCCGCTGCGCCACCCGCTGGCCTATATTGTCATTAAGGGAGCTTAATAAAGCTGGGTTTGGGCTATTTTCTGGCTATGTTTTTTTACTCCAACAGTTACATAACTGTAAACCACCCACAAGGCAATCCGCCGCAGTCTTCCCAGCTGTGATATGGGGAGAATAATTCAACAAGCCTGCAAGGCAAGGAAGTAAGGGTTTCATCAAGATATGTGAAGTGCTTGGCCTAGTCAGAGACTACTCTATAAGCATTAGGCATTATTATTAGTTACCTAATGCAAACCTCACCCGGTATTCAAAACAAACAAATCGGGCACAAAAAGGGTTTGAGGAGAAAAAAGGGTTTTGTATGTGTATACACAGGGAAGGACAAATTGGAACTGATAATTGAGTCTGGGAAAGGGCAGAGCCTGTTAGAAGATGTCACACAATCTTCCTCTAAGAGCCATAACCTTTCGACAGAGGAAACCGAGCCCAAGTAGAAGAAAACATCCCTTTTTTCATCAATGGCTTTTGTGAGTAGGTGACTTTTAGTTAAGAGCAGAAAAGGTCAGGAAGGACAAAGTGCCGGGTGTGTAGCTATGTGCGTCGGGATGGAAGGAAGAAGGAGAACATTAGGATAGATGTCCATCCCATCAGGTTGTAACATGCGCCAAGTCTTTTTTGATATCATGCAGTGCGCAACCTACTACTTACGTGCTGCAGAGGTATATTTGCAACTACTAATAATACAAGGTAGGACAGTTGTGGTGTTTTTTTTCCTGACCGGTATTATTTGTATTAAGAATTTTGGCACACTGCTCCCCCCCCCCCCCATGGAAACGTTCACCAAGCAGTTTACATTGCAAGGGGCTTGGGAGAAAGAAAAGATGGTTTCTTGTCTCAAAGGAACTCACAATCTAAACAAAAACAATGCAGGAGAGATTCCAGAAAACAAGTACTGGAAAAGATGTGATGCTGGGGTGAAGCAGGACTCTTGCTTGGTAAGGTGCCTCTTTACCCAGGCAGCAAGAGAAAAATGCCGCTGAGAAAATATAGGTGGCATATATCTCTGTATAATTTTCATATGCCAATCAAGGGAATGCAATGCCCTGAAGCCCAACCTATGACCACTGGAAGTCCTGTTTACCCCACCTCCAGGAGAAGCCTAAGAAGGTAACAGACTAACAGCGCAATCCTAACCAAGTTTCCAGCACCAGTGTAGCCGTGCCAACAGGGCGCACACTGCATTTTGCAGAGCAGGGGCAGTTATGGAAGCCTCTTCAAGATGAGGGAACATTTGTTCCCCTACCTTGGGGCTGCATTGCAGCAACACTGGTGCTGGAAAGTTGGTTAGGATTGCGCTGTAAAGGACGAAAGGGGTTTATAGGAACGATGGAAGACAGAATGGGTCAGATCAAGGAGGTGTCAGTCTGAGGAGCAAAACAGATAGATGCTAAAGGGATGTTTGTTTCCCCATCTCATTTTTAAAAAAAATCCTGCAAGCTTTTTGTAAAAATCAGATGCAAGATGTTTTAGGCTGAAATCCTATAACACTTTCCCGGGAGTAAGCCCCACCGAACACAATGGGATTTACTTCTAAGTAGAGAGGCATAGGATTGTGTTGCAAGTCATGTTGCATTCTTTCTGTTCTGGGTTCCCAGCAGGCTCAACACACATGGGACAGCTACCAGCAAATCGGTTTAGTGATCATTGAACCACAGAGACAATCGAGATGCATCCAGAGGTGATCAGGAACGCCGTGACCTTGGTGGAGGCAAAGCAGTGAAGGCGTGATTGTTCAAGCCAAATGGCAGGGGACACAGAAAGAGACAGATTACAGACAAAAATGCAGAAACAGAGGGTCACAAGGGAACTGCGTGGTTATTTACTCAAGTGGAACCCTGTAAAGGCGAAGCGTAATTAATGTCACATCTGTTTTGACCCTGGATGAGGAAGGAAAATGGAAGTGAATATGAACAGAGAGTTATAGTATACATGGCCAGGCACCCCAGAGGTAGGGAAGGATGCAATTTACATACTGGAACTAACCAGACAAACCTTTGATTGCAGGACTGTAGTATCAAAGTGCACAATGTCCTTGAAATTCTAAATGGGGAAGGGGAGTCTTTTATTCTAGCTGGTGCTTCTCCAGCCTTCACCATCTTTCTTCATAAGTTTCCTGGAAGTGACAAGGGTAATTTATTATGGGAACGCAAGACCTCGGGAATCTCCTGGAGATGTATCATTCCTGTGATTACCCTCGCACGAGGAGCGCTTGTTCTTGTCAAGCTTTCTTGCGTCCTCTTTTGCAAAGACGAGAATGGATGGTGGGGGACTTCCATTAATCACTTTCCGGCTGAGTACCGAGGCTCTACTCTGCCTCCTGATCACTTCTGATCTCTGTCACCATTTCTCAGATGTGCTCCTCAGGAGGATTTTTTTTTTGGGGGGGGCAGCCAATTCGAGATTGGCATTAATGACCAGTTATTAAGTGTCCAGACTTAAAACGTAAAGTGCATGTAGGCTTCATTGGGGGTGAGAAATCTGTTCTCCGAAAATGACAGTTTTTCTAATGGGATTTTAGGTAACAAGAAATGCCTCCTACTTTAATATGTAAGAACATAAGGACATAAGAAGAGCCCTGCCGGATCAGGCCAAAGACCCGTCTAGTCCAGCTTCCGGTATCTCACAGTGGCTCCACCAGATACCTCAGGGAGCACACAAGACAACAAGATACATATATCCTGTCGCCAATGTAGCTTGGCCCTCAGTGAAACTGTGAGAAGACATTCCTGCAGTTCTCCTCCATTCTGCTTTCTAGAGAACAAGTGGTCCTTCTTTGTGTCTTAGGCAAGGACCCCTGTCTGAAACCTGTTGACAATACTGAGCTCGACAGCTCAGGCAACTTCCCAATCTTACCAAACAAAAGAGAAGCAACCTCCTTCCTCAGGCAAGGAGGACCCTTGTCTGAAACCTGTTGACAATACTGAGCTTGACAGCTCAGGCAACTTCCCAATCTTACCAAACAAAAGAGAAGCAACCTCCTTCCTCAGGCAAGGAGGACCCTTGTCTGAAACCTGTTGAAAATACTGAGCTTGACAGCTCAGGCAACTTCCCAGTCTTACCAAACAAAAGAGAAGCAACCTCCTTCCTCAGGCAAGGAGGACCCTTGTCTGAAACCTGTTGACAATACTGAGCTCGACAGCTCAGGCAACTTCCCAATCTTACCAAACAAAAGAGAAGCAACCTCCTTCCTCAGGTAGGGCAATCTGTAGATATCTGCCGAGTTCCACAGAGGTCTGGCCAACGTCTTTGGCTTTCATGTCTGATGCACATCAAACTTGTTCTAGTCAATATGAAGGAGATTGAGCTGAGTTTTGTTGTAACGTAATGATTCCTGCTGGTTACGGGAAATTTATTCTTTCGATTTCCTTTTGATTTTTTTCCTCACCCCACTTTTTCTTTCATGGTCCTCCCCCCCTTTTATTTTAATGCTCTTCTTTCGGCAGCGTCTTCTGTTGTTTGTCTCCCATTTAAAATACAGTTTAAAAAGCTGCCGTTGATTTCAATTAAATGCCCCCTTTGGGATTATTGCAAAACACATACACAGAGGCACAGAGTCCCCGTTTGATAGTTTCCATGGCAAAGTATTCAGTGCCTAATTGGGAAGAGCTGAAAGACTCGTGGAGAGTTTGTCGGTCTCTCATGTTTTTATTTCCTGAAAAATACTCTCACTCACTGCAAGCACAGATTGGACATCAGCTTTGTGTTTTCCTCCTCCAAATGTCACCTAATTCTGATCTTCAGCATCAAGCCCACATACAACTCACTCTGTGGCCAGGGAGCAAACATTGCCATGAGACATTTTCAATCCAGACAGGACTTAAAAGACCCAAGAGGGTTTCACATATTATATGGGTCCCTGCGTTCTGCTTGAGATGGAATCCGATGTGGATCAGGGCCCTCTCAGATTGGGATCACGGTGTGGGAGTAGGGGGGCTTTAACCCCACCCCCGCACTATGGTCCTGATCTGAATCTCTTCCCCTGCAGCTTCTCTTTAACAAGGACACCTTGTTGTTAAACACCTGGCCTGGATGCCTTTAAAAGAGGACAGATTGATGGAGGAAAAATCCATCACAGCTTACAAGCCATGATGACTGTATGTAACCTCAGGGTTTTAGAGGTTGCCAGGTTCAAGGGTGTGGCAACAGGATACAGGTCTCTTGTTGTCTTGTGTGCTCCCTGACTGAGGCATCTGGTGGGGCCACTGTGAGACACAGGAAGCTGGACTAGATGGGCCCCTGGCCTGATTCAACAGGGCTCTTCTAATGTTCATATGAGAGAAAGCTTCTGTTGGTTAAAGCCCTCTCTATTCTACCATAGTCCTGATTTGCAGAGGCCCAAACCATCTGCTGTTTACTTGGTTCAAAATATGCCTCTTCTGCACCTGAGTAACAGGTTTAATGTCATGTGGGGTGGTGGTGGTGGTGGCCCTCGGCATCCCTGGAAAGCTGACCCAGGTTGGCATCTTTGAATGCAAGAGCTGTCCCATTCAATCCTATTGCTTTGCCTCTATGGTGCAGGTGCAGTCACTGGGGATTCTTGAGACTGAAAATGGCTCTTTTCCTACCTGTTTAGCTTTAATAAGTCATTACAGACATTCCCATCTCTGGGGAAACCGTGGGAGGAGGAGGAGGAAGAGGCAGCATTGGCCAATTCTGGCTGCTCAGCATACCCATGGCTCAATTGCAGCCACCCTCCTGCGCGTGGAGTTATAAAGTACTGTCAGAAAGGCAGTCTGGGGTTTTAATTTTCTCGTTGTCAGTGGAGGCAATCGCATAATTAACAAAGTACTAGAGATAGTCATTTAAAACAAACAGCAAGAGCTGGCAAGCCCGGGGGGGGGGGGGAACAGTCTTTAAGAAAAAATGAAGAAGCTTTGTTCATAAAAACGTACTATGCGCTACGAGAACATTAGTACCTATGAGAATTACATGGATACCTGATAATCCCAAGGGTGTACATTCTACATCCAATGTAACTGACTGGCAGGATATTCCTATGAGACAAAACAAAGCACTTCTTCAGACAGCACATGTTTAATCTGTGGAACTCACTGCCACAAGATACCATTTGCTCAGGTGGCTTTACAAATGGATTTGACATATCCATGGAGGATAGATCTGTCAATGGCTAGTAGCCATGGTGACTAAACTGGAGCCTCCGGGCTCAGAGTCCATTTTAAATTATTTCTCGATTGATTTTTATCCCACCTTTCCAGACACAAGTCAGCCCCAAGATGGTTGACTTAATATGCCACCGAAGACCAGTTCTTGAGAGACAATAGACGCAGAGAGCTATTGTTTTGGATTCATGCTCTGCTTGTAAGTTGGCTACTATGGAAAGCAGGGTGCTCTTCTTCCATTCTCAATGCTATCAGGAGGTGCACTCAGGGGAGCACTTATCTGGCCTCTAGAAAATCCAGGGTTCAAATCCTTGCAGTGAAAGACCTTCTCTGGAATTCTGGATTACAACTGCTGATCAGTGTTGACAACCCAGTACTAGATAGATGGTCTGAGTCAGTAATACTACAACTTTCTAGTTCCATGAGTAATTAAAAGAAAAGATTGATTTTGGAAATGGAGTGACTCTGTTAGACTCATGGAGACGGAGAAATGGTCAGGGGTGATGCCCCAACCATATGGCACTACCTCTGGAGCGGTGGATGTGTCTTTCGGAGCTTTCTCCAATATCCTCGCAAGCCAGAGAGGGCTGTATCATTGTCGTCAGCAATCTTCTGGTAGAAAGAGCAAACGGTGATACGAAACTCAGAACTGTTCAGGTTCAGTGATCAGGTATGATGACTTTCAGCTGATGACTTTCTCCGCGCCCCTGTAATTACCCAGCACGGAGACCGTAGATGCGCACCGACAGCAAAGGGCCTTGCTTGTAACTCTGCACTCTCACTGGAGAAATTGTTTTGACACCCTCCAGCACAATCCTGTAATTTTACACAAATACCAGCTGTTCTCTCTTCTTCATCCTTCCCAACCTCTCATTTTCTACCAGAGGTTCCATCCTTCATGCTCTGCAACGATGGCACACAGATGTCAGACTGGAGGCTTAGGGGCTTGGATGACAAGGAGATCAGGTTCTTACATGCGCCTTCAGCAAGTCCATCTCTCGGCCAGGGCCTCTGTGTATTTTGAAGCACTGTGATCTTTATATCAAATATTTCTTGACCCAGCGTATAATAAATGTGTAGAACTCCTTGCCACAGGATGTGGTGATGGCGAGAGGATACAGGTCTCTTGTTGTCTTGTGTGCTCCCTGGGGCATCTGGTGGGGCCACTGTGGGATACAGGAAGCTGGACTAGATGGGCCTTTGGCCTGATCCAGCAAGGCGCTTCTTATGCCCCTGTGAGCTCAACACCCATTTCTTCTTTGTCGGGGATGACCTCAGTTTCCACACTACGTGCCCAGATTTTCCTGACTGCAGTTAACAAGCTCATTATGAAAGCTTTCTTTTCCAACGGAGTGTTCCATATAAACACAGTTCAATACAAATCTATACAGCATAATTTAACATCTCCGCTATACAATAATTCAGGCTGCAGCACCAGGTTCTTAGATTATAATGCAGTTCCAAAACTTGCAACCATTGAACGAGTTGCTGTCTGGTGCTCTTTTTCTACCATTTGCTCGACATGCAAATTCCAGACTGCGTTGTGGCAGAGGTACCATGGGGTGTCCTTGCTTTCCTTCCTATCATTAACTAATTAGCCCCTCTGTGCACTACGCTAGCCTTAATCCTTGCCCTCCAAGCGAAAATGCGGGCATGCCACTTGTCAAATGGCACGCTTGGAATAGATGCTTCTGTATTCGGTACAGATTCGGGGCAAGCTGTAATAACATAACTCCATGGCTTAGTGCCAGCCAGGAGCACTACATTAAAAAAAAAAAAAGGAATATGATAGCAGGAATGAATTTTTCGCCACCAGAGCAAAGAAAAAAAAAAGCTTTACAATAGAAAAGGGGAGCCCTGTACACATGACTGGTAATGCGAAGGCGGAGTTTACAAGCATGTAATCTGAGGTGTCTAAAGTTTCCCTGGAAAGGTAACAATATCACACCAAATAATGGCAACAACCTTGAGGGCATTAAACACATAGACTGGAACTCTAACCTTGAAGAGCTCAGGGACTCGCCGGGAAAGATAATGGACTGCTTTTCTGACCCATTAAACAATCCAACTCATTTCATGTGAGATAAACCGCTGGCCACAGAAGGATCCCTTTCCCGGTGAGGAAACGGTCAGAGCATCCTAGGGTGTTCAGGTTGGAAGGGATCTAGGAGGTCATCTAGTCCAACCCCCTTGCCCAGTGCAGGCAACTACAACATCCCTGACAGGTGGCCATCCAGCCTTTGCTGAAAAGAGGTCCTCATTCAGGAGCAAATGTGGGCAGGGAATCAGCCAACCTGCGCCTTATCATAGGGTACTTCCAGACCAGCTCTTTGTAGCACCAGCTAGTTGCTACTTTTCTGCTTGCAGTTATGTAGACTTGCAATTTTCTTTCTATAAAGGGGACTCAGCAGACTGACCCACCCCTCTTTTCCTCCTCGTTTCTGCTGTGGTCTCTTGCATGTGGGCATGGACCGTTCCCAAAAAGTTGAAACAGTACATCTAATGCCAGCCACTCTGCAGTCATTGCGGTGCTGTAACATTGCCCTCTATATTAGCAGTGTTTCCTTGTTAATGAACACGACCATTTAACCCCAGGGAAAATATGGGTAGACAATGGATGGATGGTGATGTTGTATGAGCAACAAATAGTTGGTGAACAACGTGTGATAATCAGTGACATATGGAGCTCATGACACCAGCCAAAGCTAAGCCACACTAAGATATTATATCTTAGCCCTGCAGGATCAGGCCTAGTTTCCTGTATCTCAGTGGCCCCACCGGATGCCTCAGGGAGCACTCAAGACAACAAGAGACCCGTATCTTGTTGCCACTCCCTTACACTAATTACCCTTCATTAATTACTGGACCCTTGTGATAATCTGCAGGAAAGGCACTTTTTGCGTGCTCAGAGTACTTGCCTTTATTATTATTATGCCTTGTCTAGACTCTAGAGACATTCACATCCTGCCTTCCTACTTCCCAAGATGCCCTCAAGGCAGCTCAGACACAGAATATATACGCAGCTCCTTCCGCCCTGCGCCCCAGAGGCAGTTGGTGGGGGTTGGCAGTTGGTAGTTGGGGGGAGCAAAGTAAGCGAGCTTAGCGGGCATAAGAACATCAGAAGCGCTCTGCTGGATCAGGCCAAAGGCCCATCTAGTCCAGCTTCCTGTATCTCACAGTGGCCCCACCAGATGCTTCAGGGAGCACACAAGACAACAAGAGACCTGTATCCTGTCGCCACTCCCTTGCACTTGGCATTCAGAGAGAGGCTACCTCTAAAGCCTGGAGGTTGCAAAGAAGAGTCAGCCATTTGCATATATTTATTTATTTTCTGTATTTATATACCGCCTTTCTCATCATCAGATTTCTCATCAGATTAATTCAAGGCGGTTTACATAGGCAGGCTATCCTAGACCCAATAAGGGTCTTTACAATATTGTTCTATTCATATATAGAACTTTCTGTATTTGAGATGTTTTCCCTTCTGAGTGCAGCCCTCTTTCTGGCTTGTGCTGTGCACTTCCAAGCTTCACAGTTTACCGCTGTTCGCCCTCGGATGTTATGTCTCTAGCAGCTGACTCCTCCGCATTCCACGCTCTCACGCTGCCTTCTCAGTGTCTTTGCGAGGTCTATCAGCAGCTTCCGTCTCCCATCCAAGCGAGAACTGAGGTCGACCATGCTTAGCTTCTTCAGGCAGGGCACTGGCTCAACCTCCAGGCCTCCATTTGGAAAGAGAGGAGAGAAAGAGGATGCACCATAGCAGGAAAGCACAGAACTGGGTGGGAATCTAAAGAGGTCCAATGATGACTGGTGCATTTGGCCATCCAAAGCCAACATCTCCACTGGGATTTACACCATATGACCCCCACACCTACTTTTCAAACTGCGCAGACCTGAGTAGAAGTAGGTTTTCTCTGTGCCAGGTGCAGGGGAGTGACAACAGGAAACAGGTTATCTGTGCCAGGTGCAAGGAAGTGACAACAGGATACAGGTTATCTTGTTGGCTGTGTACTCCCTGGGGCATCTGGTGGGGCCACTGTGAGATACAGGAAGCTGGACTAGATGGGCCTTTGGCCTGATCCAACAAGGCTCTTCTTATGTTCTTATGTGCCTCCCCCCCCCCCCCCAAATGGCAGCAGCACCACTGTTGCAACCCACCGGAGGTCAGGTTGTGATCCACTTGAAAACCTCTGTGTTAACACTTTAGAGGAATCTGACTGAGTGAGCCCTCTCCATAAAGGAAGCAGTAAAAAAACAAAAAAACCAAAAAACACCCATTGGAATGTTTTTTCCATTTTTGCACAAGGCAGGTGGTCTGTTCGGATTTGCTGTGCGCAGCGTGGGTCCTGGTCACTGGATGATGTGCTGCAGCCATGCAAAGAATTGCAAGCCCCATTAAAACGTTGTGCTGCAAAATACCACCCATTCATAATGTTGGCAGCTCACACAGGTATTCACTATTACTCCATACTGCCTTTTCATTGGGTTAAGTGGGATGACACCAATTTGGAAAGACAATGGCAGGTGCTTACCCAAACTGTAAACTATTTTAATGGGAAAGGTTGCAAGGAGGCAGTGCACACACCTGGCCACCCACAGAGAAGGAGAATAAGTAGCTGATTTGTCAAGTTGCGAACCCGATGAGATTCCTCTCTCTTTAAACGTGGTAAGCAACCTGGGGAGTTGAGTCATCATTCTTAGCGAGGGTGTTGATCTGCTCTTCTCCTGCTTTGTCTATTTTTAAAAGCAGTTTGATGGCTTTTATCATTTGGAACTTGTTTGGGGAAATTAATGCAAATGGATACAGTCTTAGGTGCCATCTGTTTTGCCTTTAGTGGTTATGCTAACTATTGGCTGGTATGCATTTAACTGTGGGGCTGGAGCTCAGTGGCTGAGAGGATGCTTTGCATGCAGAAGCTCCTGGCTTTGAATCCCCGACATCTCCAGGAAGGGCAGAGAACCATTTCTGTCTGAAATCCTAGAGAGCTGCGACTAATCAGAGTCATAACAACTTAAGAACATCAGAAGAGCCCTGCTGGATCAGGCCAAAGGCCCATCTAATCCAACTTCCTATATCTCACCGTGGCCCACCAGATACCTCAGGGATCATGCAAGACAAGAAGATACCTGTATCCTGTGTGTCACCACTCCCTTGCACCTGGCATTAAGTATGCTTCTTGGTATGAGAATTGGGGCATTACAAGCTGCCATCTACTGAGTCAGGTCATTGGTCAATCTGCTTTAGGGTAGTCAAACCAAAATGACTGTAAAAACCACCTTGCTGGATCAGGCCAAGGGTCCATCTAGTCCAGCTTCCTGTATCTCACAGTGACCCAACAGAGGCCTCTGGGAGGAGTTATCTGGAGTTTCAGATAAGGCTCTTTTCCAGCTCTATCTAGCAGTGATGTAGACTTGAGTCTATGGACTCGGACTCGAGTCAGACTCAAGTCGCGTCAATAGCTCGACTCGGACTTGACTCGGCAATTGTAAAAGACTCGAAAGGCTCGACTCAAGACTTGGAGCCTTTTACAACAAGTCGAATTTTATTCAGGTTTAAACCCATTTCCCCTATTAAATAGGTAGGGACTCGTAATTCACCACCAAAGACTTGGGACTTGGGGGTAAAGTCTTGGGACTTGACTTTAGACTTGGACCCAGAGACTTGGGACTTGACTTGAGACTTGGAGTCAGAGACTTGATCCACATCCCTGCTATCCAGAGATGCCAGGGGTCAAACCTGGGACCTTCTCCATGCAAGGTATGTGTTATACCATTGAGCTACAGCCCCACCTTCATGTTCTGCAAAGCATTGTGTGTCTATGATGCTATTTTCTCCCTTCGCCTGGAAAAGCCATGCATCTAGAACAAAGATCAATCTGGACGCTGCAAGCGGAACGGCCTGGAGTGTTTATCCTATTTCTTTCAGATGATTTAAAAATTGGCTCAATCAGCTTGGAAGGCATATTATTATCGCTGATAATTCTGCTCTCCATATTGATTGTTGCAAGGAGGAAAATTAAACATTCCGAGCCAACCTGTCTTCCTTGCTATAATTCCTCTTTCCCTTAAGGTAGCTAATACTACCTCTCTGCCACTCTAAGATTTGTGAGTGGGGAGTAGTGGGTTGTTACCCTTCTGGGCCACTTAATTACATTCTCATTTCTTTAGGAATACAGCTGACATGCAATTATTTCCATGATTAACGCTCTTGTTCTGCTAATTGTAATTATACCTTATAATCACAGTTATGATCATCAATTACTCATCCTGGTCTCATTTAGATGTTTTTCTTTATATGAGTTGCAGGAAGTTGCATCGAACTGAGTATATACACACATGCACAAGGAAACTTTGCAAAAACTTATCTTTTTTCCTCTGCAGTGGAGTGACGAGGTGCAGTAATGAACTGGAGCCCTCTAGGTGGCAGTATAGGGAAATCTAGCCATTTAGCAACCCAGGAAGTTTTCTCATAGTGAGTCAGAGCATTGATCCATTTAACTCAGGCTGTGTTTGTTTTTCAACTTGGAAATAGCAGGAAGTGACGTTCCTAGCATGCTTGATATCGCTGCTACCGGGGGCTTCCAAAATGAACGGAAATTACCAATCAGAATGGCTGCTGTTGCTCCTTGTCCCTCCCATTACATCTCCCACCTTCCTATTGGTGCATTAGGCTGCCATCGTTATTTCCTCACCCCTTGTACTACATCTCCCAAGCTCCTCTGCAGCCAAGCAGCCTTCCTATTGGTGCAGAAGGCTGCCATTTTTTCTAGCTTTGAGCTCGGAGTTGAAACTTCTAGCGTGGTGAGTGGGCTGGAAGGAGAAAAAAAAAGCGAATCGAGCGTGCTGCAAGGCGAAAAAAAATGGCTCTCAAGAGCTCCTAGTGCTAAAAGCTGAAAAACAAATGCAGCCTCAGTGTTGCCAGCAGTAGCTTCCAGATAATAATATATAATATAATAATATACAGTATTTATATACCGCCTTTCTCGGTCATTGGATTTCTCCTCCGACTTTAATCCAAGGGCAGGCTGTCCTAACCCCCCCTTGGGCAGGCTGTCCTAACCCCCCCTTGGGTTTTTATATATAAATGTCCAATCTTTCATGAACGGCTACTTTCCAGGTGGTGATCCTTTTTACAGTCTGACAATTCTGCTGGCTGGCGCCTCCCACACTCAACCAACGCAGCTGGAAGCTCTTATCTCTCCTCTTGGAGGCTTTCACAGCTTTTTGCCGGTGGCGTGTCTCGAACTTATCAAGTTCACCGGTCTTCGGGCTTTGAAGGCAGCAGCTCTCCCAACTGAGCCAGACTCTTCTGCCCAGGGTGTCTGCCAGACTTATCTGGAAATAGTAAAGACTGAACCACTGTACCACTGAGTTAGAGTCCCTGGTGCTCTGTAACGCAACACTGCTGACTTTCTTACATCCCGCAGCTTACAAGGAATTAATCCTTTGAACCACCTGCAATGTTGTAATCTCCCATCTCAGTAGAGCTGAATCAATAAAATGACATGTATCCAAAATCCTTTGAGCTTGCACATTTGGAATCCAAAGTCTAGTACTGAACCATTGGGGAGGTGGAGCAGGAGGTTAGGTATAGGATTCCTTTAGCATGCACCTTTGAGTATCTTTTTAAATCATCAGTATTTGGATAAGAACATAAGAAGAGCCCTGCTGGATCAGGCCAAAGGCCCATCTAGTCCAGCTTCCTGTATCTCACAGTGGCCCCACCAGATGCCTCAGGGAGCACACAAGGCAACAAGAGACCTGTATCCTGTCGCCACTCCCTTGCATCCGGCATTCAGAGATAGCCTATTACTAAAACCAGGAGGTTGCTTATCCCCATCATGGCTTGTAACCCGTGATGGACGTTTCCTCCATAAATCTGTCCAATCCCCTTTTAAAGGCATCTAGTCCAGGTGCCATCACCACATCCTGTAGGAAGGAGTTCCACAGATTAATTACAACGCTGGGTGAAGAAATATTTTCTTTTGCCTGTTCTGACTCACCCTCCACTCAATTTTAGTGCATGTGCTCTGGTTCTGGTGTTGTGCGAGAGAGAAAAGAACTTCCCTCTATCCATCCCATGCATGGTTGACACATGTCCACTAAGGGGACGGGGTATGATAGAGGGCACTCAATGAAACTGTTTGCCAGCAGACCCAAGACAGATACAGGGAAGCACTCCTTCACACAACAGATAATTACTGTTGGAATTCCTCCCAGAAGAGATAGGAATGGCCACTAGATTGGGTGGCTTGAAAAAGGAAGGAGACACATGGACTATGAACTGGATCCTCTATATGGACCTACCATCTCTGGCTGTGGGGGTCTCCTGAGACTGGATCAGTCCATTCCTGCAGGGTTTGATTCTGAGTGACTGCAGACCCACAGGAGTCATGGTGTGTAGCAGCTCCCATAGCTCAACACAATCAGGATCTCTCTCCCAATCTCTCTTTCCCCCCCCCCCCCCAATAAAACCTTTGTGCAATCTTGGGAATAGAAACTGCAGACTTAGAGGCAGAAACAAACGAACACCACCAAAAAAAAAGAAAGAACGAAACCAATCGCAATTCAACCCATGTCATGTATAATGGGAATAAACCCACATTCCAAATGGTGATGAATGATCAGTTTGCAAATTTTCAGTTTTGATGTACAGTACATGTAAATATTGGCGTGAAGGGAAAAGGCTATGCAAATGCACTCAATTCTGTTGCTCTTATGAAGAGAAATCTTTGCTCATTTATTTCGCCACAGCAGTTAACTGCCAATGTACCAGTTTGCAGCCATGGTTTGTTTTCCTGTGAAATCTTATGAACTCCCTGGACTTCTGGGATGATGCTTGATACCATTGATTATTGTATCCTTTTGGACCATCACCCAAGATGTAGCTAGTTAAGGACCACAGCATTCTTACAGTTCTATTCTTATGCGGCTGTTTCCAGAAGGTGGGGCTAGGGGACTACAAACCCCATCTGATGTGAGTGCCCTGCAGCCTCCAGGGCTCAATATTGTGAAGCTTCTCTTGGAGGACCAGGGATCACAACCCACATGCAGCCACATGGGCAGAGGGGTCTGGCTCAGTCGGTAGAGCCACCGCCTTGCAAGCCTGAAGATTGGTGAATGGCAAGTTCGAGACACGCCGCAGACAAAAAAGCTGTGAAAGCCTCTGAGAGGAGAGAGAAGAGCTGCCAGCTGCGTCGGTCGAGTGTGGGAGGCGACGGCCAGCGGAGAAGCCAGACTGCAAAAGGATACCACCTGGAATGTAGCTGTTCATGAAAGACTGGACATTTATATATTGTAAAAAAACCCATTAGGGGGGTTAGGAAAGCCTGCCCATGTACACCGCCTTGGATTAAAGTCAGAGGAGAAATCCAATGACCAAGAAAGGCGGTATATAAATACTGTTGTTGTTGTTGTTGTTTCTTCCTCCACTTGGGGGCTTCACTTTTGATACATGCCTTATTTCTCATGCATTTTGTTACGAGTCAGTAGAACCCAATAATGCCAATGGAGTCCTATTCTCATACCGAGCCCCGCGGGAACTTACTAAACCTAACCAATGCATTTAGGAGCCCCTCAGGATATAAAATAAATGTGTCTAAATATAAAAATCTTTGACTTCCGTGAACCAGCTCATGTGGCTTATTTTTCCCCAATGGGATTTTAAAACAGTGGTTTTATGTGATTAAGGGTTCAGCACATGGGTTCCTAAGGCTTTAGATAACTTTCTGAAAATTAATATGGAAACAATTATACTCCCTGTTGCTGCTGCAAAATCCTTGGGAAAGAGGCACTATAATCCATGTGAAGATGCTTACAAAGGGTCATTTTTCCTTTGAATTTCCTTTGAATTTATTATTATTATTATTATTATTATTATTATTATTATTATTATTAACAGTATTTATATACCAATTTTCAACAAAAAGTTCACAAAGGTTTACAGACAAAATCAAATGATTAAATGGTTCCCTGTCCCAAAAGGGCTCACAATCTTAAAAAGATGCTTTGAATAGTAAGTAGTAAGTCTCCACACTCTAGCCCACCACTCTCCTTTCCTCCACACTTCCTCCTCTGCTCTGCCCGTTTCCTTTTTGAATTTAGAGGGCAGGAGTAGGAGGAGTGACAGAAGTGGTTGATGCTCCACTGCATCAAGGGTGGGCATCTGGCATGGCAAGGCAATGATGGAAGGCCCTGGGCTGGCAATGTAGACTTGAGTCTATTGACTCGGACTCAAGTTGGGATCAAGTCGCATCAATGACTCGACTCGGACTTGACTCGGCAATTGCAAAAGACTCAAAAGACTCAACTTGGACTTAACTCGGCGATTGCAAAAGACTCGACTCGAGACTTGGAGCCTTTAACGACAAGTTGAATCTTATTTAGGTTTAAACCAGTTTTCCCCATTAGACAGGGACTCGCAACTCGCAACCAAAGACTCGGGACTTGGGGGCAAAGACTTGGGACTTGACTTGAGACTTGAACCCAAAGACTTGGGACTTGACTTGAGGCTTGGAGTCAGAGACTTGATCCACATCCCTGGCGCATGCTCAGTAGTAACTGTCAGGTATATCAAAAAGTTGCAGCACTGACACTGTTTGGGGAGGGGGATGTGTCTTGGAGAGGAGTGCAAGCCCCCCCTGGTTAGAGCCCTGAAACAGACCAGAATACACCAATGAGGAACACGATTCCTATCCTCACTGGTCTGCATAGGGTTTTTATCTCTCCCTCCAATATCTAGCCGGATCCTCAATTTTGCAAAAATGTTGTCACTCCTGCTGTTTTCTTTTCCAATCCTGCATTGTGGGACTGTTCGCTCACACAGCCTGTGGTAAGCGTTAAGCCACCCACAGGGTGATGCCCTCCTCTGGTCCCTGTCATATACCCACATATTAAAACCATGCACCGCACCACTGATAATGATAACCCATCCGTATCCCTTATTTATTCCATCCCCTAAGTAAGATGTTTCGCTGGAGTGTGTTTGGACAGTGGTGAACACGAAAGAAAGTACATTTTATTAGAACCATCACTTGATATATTTCCCTCCAGCAGCCTGGGAGGCACATTATTTTTTTGTACCTTTGTTATATTTTTATGTATTTATGGGCTATTTTGGGCTTGTTTTTAGAGGGATGCACCTGTTCGGTTGTACATTATACAGCATTCTCAAGGATGCTTTGTCTGAAAATATGGGGGGGGGGGAAGCCATGTACATGTGGGTGATGTTCTGTCAGTTCAAAGTATTTCTCAGATTCATCTCGGGGATCGATCACAGGTACTGGCCCCTAACCATCTTCTCTTTGGTCTGCTATGTTCTTACCTGGACAGGCTACATGCTTTCATCGTCTTTTTATTAGAATCAAAGCCCAACCCTATACTTTTCCCCCCTGCTGGTGCAGCCACGCCGAAAAGGTGCATGCTGTATCCAGCGGGTGGGTGGGTGGAGAACCAGGAAGCTTCAGGGGGGAAAGGGCATTTTATCCCTTACCCCTCTGTAAACATTCCAATCCACAACGGGTCTCCTCGGACCTCAACCAGCTCTGTAGCAAGTCCGAGGATCAAAAGAGGGCAGGGTGTCTTCAAAAACAGAGGATAGGATCCGGCGTACGCCACTGCTGCCAGATCCACCCCCTCCCGCCCCTGCTGCCGCCTTGCCAGCTCCAGTGGGTCAAGGCAGGTCTGGTGACATCCTGGGAGCACTGCCTTATCTTGCGGAAGCGCTACCAAAATGGCCGCCGATGGAGCGCTGCGTGCTCGGTTGGCAGCCATGTTACCATGTTATAAGCCTCTTCCGCTGTTGTAAATGGCTGCGCGCGACAGCCCAATCCTAGAGTGTTAGAGCTGGAAGGCATCTTGGAGGTCATCTAGTCTAGCCCCCTGCTCAATACCCATGATGATGGGTCAAATTTTTATTGCCCACTGCTTTTGAAGATTTTCACTGGAAGGCAGTAGAAAGGTAAAGGTGACCCCTGACAATTAAGTCCAGTCGTGTCCAACTCTAGGGTGTGGTGCTCATCCCCATTTCAAAGCCGAAGAGCCAGCGTTGTCCGAAGACGCCTCCGTGGTCATGTGGCCGGCATGACTCTCCTTGCCGCAGCGCGTAGCATGCAGCTGGAACACGGAGCGCTGTTTACCTTCCCGCAAGCGGTACCTATTTATCTACTCACATTTAACATGCTTTGGAACTGCTAGGTTGGCAGGAGCTGGCCAAGGAACGAGAGCTCACCCCGTTGCGGATTCGAACTGCCGACCTTTCGATCGACAGCTCATGGTTCAGCGGTTTAACCCACTGCGCCACCTGCTGGCGGACGGCAGTATATAAAGCTTTAAAACAATACATAACTATCCTAGACGAATGTGGCAAACAAAAGGAAGCAGGGAAAGGAATGCAGGTCAGTGTTAGTGCATGTGATAGCATGCAGAAGGTCCTGGGTCAATCTGGTAAGGCTGAGAAAGACATGCTGAAGAAATGCTGCCAGTCAGTGATGGTACGAGATGAACCAGCAGCCTGACTCAACATACGGCAGCTTCTTATGCTCATCGGAAGCATCTACCTCCCAGTGGACGAGTCTATGTTTTGCATGGAGACGTTCCCAGGTTCAGTTTCCAAATTGGGCTGGGAAAGATTTCTTGCCTGAAACTGCTGCTGCCGGTCAGTGATGGCAGCCCTTGAGCTAGATGGACCACTTGTCTGAAATCTGTATAAGGCAGCTTCTTCTGATGTTTAATATTCCTCCTTACAACATGAAGAGAAGAGCGGGATGAACAGCAACGATAATACACCCTCCAAGATGACTGAACCAATTTTCAAATTATCTAAAAAAGAAACAAGATAAACACTCAGGGCTTCCCCTGCACGCTGTTCGGTCGTTGTCCGAGATGCCCGGCCTTCCAAGAGGAAGGAAGAAAAGAACATCATAACCACCCAGCATTTCACAGTACTTGAGGATTGGGCTGTAGCTCAACAGTAGATCTCATGTTTTGCATGCAACAGCATCTCCATATGGGCTGGGGCAGGCCCTTATACACGGTACACAATGCTCAGTTTGTGTACACAGTACAGCAGTCTGATAAGGCAGCGCTTCTTACATTCCTAAACAAGCAGTGTCATTTAAGGGCACGTGTTGCGTTTACAGAATAAGTAGAGATTTACCGGTAAGTGCTCCTGAAGAATAACCCCATGTGGCCTGGAACACAGGGTTGGGGAGGTAAGAAGGCCCCTCTGAATCCTTCTTTAAATGGCACTCTCTGCTCTCATGCCCCTTGCTTGCCACTTGCGATGAGCAAGCAACTCCCTGCATGCTAAATAAGATGCTCCTATTTTGGGCCCGTAAATGTCAGAGGACATGCAAAATGAGAAGGAGATACCGTCGTCCTATGCATGCTGCACCCGGCTGTTTGCTTTTGAGCCAGCGGAGCAGACCTCAGGTGGCAAGTGGATTAATCTACCAACCCAGCACCATGTGCAGTTGGAAATTGGGCTGTTGAAAATGTGTATTGAGTGGATCCACGCAGAGCTCAGTGTCTGCCGAAATGATTGTTTCGCTCACATATTCAGATCACAGCCCGAAAGATTGACTCTGAAACTTTAGTCCTGTTCTTGGGGTCGAAAAGCACATATAATGAGCTTGCGGAGGAATCTGCCATCTCCATGTGCTCGTCAACTGACAGTTCAGCTCTGTGTGTGTGTGTTTACTGAGATGGAACATAAGAACATCAGAAGAGCCCTGCAGGATCAGCCCCATCTAGACCAGCTTCCTGTGTCTCACATTGGCCCCACCAGGTGCCTCAGGGAGCACACAGACAACAAGAGACCTGTATCCAGTTGCCACTCCCTTGCACCTGGCATACAGAGCAAACCTACTTCTAAAACCAGGAGGTTGCTTATGACGTGGAACTTGTGATGGACTTTTCCTCCACGAATCTATCCAATCCCCCTTTTAAAGGCATCTAGGCCAGGTGCAATCACCACGTCCTGTGGCAAGGAGTTCCACAGATTAATTACACACTGGGTGAAGTCTCACTACGTTCAATGGGGCTGTAAGTCTCTCCATCCGCCCCCAGCAGGGTTTGCTGCAAGAGGGGTGTGCTCCACCTGGTGCCTGAGTCCTTCCTAGTCCCAGGGATAGAGGGGTAGAAATACGGGGGGGGGGGGGGTTGCTGACCCAGTGTCACATTGTGAACAACAGGACTGTGGCTGCCAGGAGCAACTGTCCCGGTGATCTCCACTGTGGTGTTGTTGTTTTTTTAGATTAACAGCCAGCAGACATTTTCTGAAAGATTTTGACCCAACCTGCCCTCCCATTCTACCTTCTTCGCCTTCCCATTCTTTGCAAATCTGCTTGGCCTTAACAACGAAAATAGGTCCCGGTCACAAGGCGCTTACAATGTAAACATTTTTACACCAGAAAGAGAGAGAGAGAGAGATGGAGAGGGGAGGAAAATGGCGAGATACATGTAAATGAAATAAGATTCTGTGTTCATTCACTCCAGTTACACCCATCAGTAGGGAATGGGCTGCGCTAAACTCTCGTAGAAAAGTTGAGTTTTGAGGAGGACCTGAAGGAAAAGAGAGGCGATTTCACATGGCGTTTATTTTGGGAGAGGGCCACAGGCCTGGGAGGCAGGAAGGGGAAAAGGGCAGGATCTTTGAGGGAGCAGGAGATCTTGGGATGGCTGGAGAGAGCCGAGTTGAGTCGAGCCAAGCCGAGCCAAGCCGAGCCGAGCCGAGCCAGGCAGGAAAGGTAGAGATCTGGCCACCGAAAAGAAGAGGTGCTGTCATCGTGACGATGGGACCGAAGAGGCTCGGGCCTTGAATGGGTGCCGGGCTGCAGCCTGCAGATGAAGATGGATGCAGCCCGCCGGTGGCAAGGCATTCCCTTCCAAGGCAGTCTTGCGGCAAGCCAGCGTGCTCTGGGCGCAGGCACAATCAGTGGGGAAATAGGAGCTTGGCATTCTGTTGTGCTTTCCAGGTCACTTTGATAAAGCTCCCAGCTGGAGAGACGGGTTGAGGTTGATGGGCTATTATAGCTGCCGCTTTTCATTTATTAGCGTGACAGGCGATTCATATTAATAATTCAAGGATTCGTGGCGATGCTGAGGCGAGGGCAACAGATGCTCTGTCCTTCATCCCAACACTGTCTCTTTTCCAGGGGCTGTGGCTGGGGTCTCTCCCTTCCAATTCTTTTCTGAGCAGGAGCCCTTCTGGGGCAGGAAACCATTTTCTCATTAATTTTGCGATGAAAACTGCTTTGGGAACTTTTTGTTGTTGTTGAAAAGCATCATCATTATTAGCAATAATAAATAATAACAGGAAACAAATAAAAATTGGGGGAAGGCAGAAGCACTCCGTTGATTGGATGAAACTAGTCATGTGGTTCACAAACTGGGAGGCGTGGCTCCAGGGGAGCCGCGGAAACCAGCCAGGGGAGCCGCGGAGTGCCACGGAATCCTCTCGGAAAACAGTACAATGCCAACTACATAATGTAATGGGGAGCCAATGGTTAAGGGAGCTGGAGGTCGAAAATGTTTGGGAAACACTGGACTAGAGAGAAGACTTCTTCCAGAGCTAGGTGACAAGATGGGGCGGGCGGGGGGGGGGGAGTGGTGGTGATGATTGAACCTGCTTCCGTTTCCTTCATCCAGTTATTCTCATGCCTCGAAAACAGTCTGCCCTCTCCATCGACAATTTTTCGATGTTTCGATTGGAATCGAAAGCCACAGATGTGCCACCTGCTCTGCATCCTCCCTTTAGCGCACAGTAGCGCTAAATTTATTGGATTTTGCATCTCGCTCTTCCCTCAGTGCAATCAGGATGGCGCATGTTTGCCCAGCCTTTTATATCCTCACCACCACCCTAGGCCAGTTAGGCTGAAAGATAAGGAGCTGGCTTGAACTCACAAAGTGAAATTGGAAAAAACTTAATTGAAGATGGCTGGATCAGACAGATTTTTCTACAATGCTTTTGTTGAAATCCTACTGTTGAAATTCTGCCAAACTTCCTCAGACTTGATCCCTGAAAACAATCTAATGGCACAATCCTTTGCATTGTCTACTCAAAAGTAGTTCAGTGGGACTTACTTCCAGATAAGTGTGTTTAGAATTGTGGCCTAAATACCCTAAAAATGAGCTTGTTTCAACACATCACCCTGATGGACGACAGTCAGCAAACAGGAAGTCATGCTTTGCATTATGGGAGCACTGGTGGGTTCCCACCCCCACCCCCCTCCTGGCATTATGGAGCCTCTGTCCTTTATTCTGAAAGTCCATGTGGACTAGCAGCAATTAGATCGAAGCCTGTACTTTCGATGATCGGTGGTCTGTTTTAGAATTATCTACTCCTGCTGACCGCAATAAAAGGTAAAGGTGACCCCTGACAATTAAGTCCAGTCGTGTCTGACTCTAGGGTGTGGTGCTCATCTCCATTTCAAAGCCGAAGAGCCAGCGTTGTCCGAAGACGCCTCCGTGGTCATGTGGCCGGCATGACTCTCCTTGCCGCAGCGCGTAGCATGCGGCTGGAACACGGAGCGCTGTTTACCTTCCCGCAAGCGGTACCTATTTATCTACTCGCATTAACATGCTTTGGAACTGCTAGGTTGGCAAGAGCTGGCCAATCAACGAGAGCTCACCCCGTCGCGGATTCAAACTGCCGACCTTTCGATCGACAGCTCATGGTTCAGCGGTTTAACCCACTGTGCCACCCACTGGCCTAGCTGGCTGCAATAGGCACCTTCAAAAGTGGAGCTCTCTTATATTTGAAGGGCAACTGTCTTTCTCCAACTCAGCATCATATCTTTCTCAGTGGTCCTTTGCCCTTTGTTCAGTGTTCCATTTTTGAGTCTATCTGGCTAATCCTGTTAAGTGGGCCAAGAGGCACCTTTGAAATGGTGGCTCTTTTATATGGGGCAGGGCCCAGGGGAGAGCAACTGTCCCTATTCATCCCAGCACAGCGTCCTTCCCAATGGCTACTTGCTGGGGCCTCCCTGGTGTTTTAGATTGCAAGCCTCTTTGGGACAGAGAGGTCCATCTTTTCATTTCTTTTTCTCATTCCGTTTGCCACGTAACTGCTTCATAAATGGTTGCTGTTGAAAAACAGAATACTAATAAATGAAGACAAAGAAGAAGTGGGAGGGCAGGAGAAATGCTGCAGCAAAATTATGCTTAAGACACAGTGGGTCACACAATGTAGGGAGGAATCACATCCCTCTTTATAGAAGCTAGAGGAGTCCCACGACAAAATATTACAGGATGTATGTCTTCCTGTCTTGCAATGCAGGGGCTTGATGTCCCAGCAATCTGGCACTATGACGTCTCATTAAGGTACTTTACTGGTTTACGAGATATATGCTCCTTTACAGGGATGTGGATCAAGTCTCTGGGTCCAAGTCTCAAGTCTTTGCCCGCAAGTCCCATGTCTTTGGTTGCGAGTTGCGAGTCTTTATTTAATGGGGAAAATGGGTTTAAACCTGAATAAAATTCGACTGGTTGGAAAAGGCTCCAAGTCTCGAGTTGAGTCTTTTACAATTGCCGAGTCAAGTCCGAGTCGAATCACTGACACGACTTGAGTCCAAGTCGAGTCCGAGACATCACTGCTCCTTTATAAGGACAGAAGCAGGGGTGCAGTCAAGGGGGAGTGGGTGTGTGCAGAGCTCTGGGACCTTACAACAGGAGCACACAAGCAGCAGCGTCGTTGGGTAGGGGCCCCGGGCCCCGGGCGCCAGCTTCTGGGGGGCGCCAAAGGTCTGGGATTTTTTTTAATTTTCCACATTATTTTCTATACCGGGCGCGGGGCCTGCCGGCGAAAGCAAACAGCGATGACTCTGAGGGCGACTCGGACGACGAGGAGGAAGAGGAAGTGCCTCTCTAGGAGGCGCCTCAGTGTTGCTGGTGAGAGGGGGTGCCTCCTAGAGAGGCACTTCCTCTTCCTCCTCGTCGTCCGAGTCGCCCTCAGAGTCATCGCTGTTTGCTTTCGCCGGCAGGCCCCACACCCGGTCGATAACCACACGGTAGGATTTTCAATGTTTTCAATTATTTTGTGTCAAAATCGCGCTTTATTTTATTTATTCCCCCCCTATACTCCCGTCTTTAATGGCCCCCAAAGCAGCTGCCGCCCGGGGGGCGCCGCTGGGGCCATTAAAGATGGTAAAAAGGGCAGGAAAAGCCGGCGTGGGGGAGTATAGGGGGGAAATAAATAAATAAATCACGGGAGGTGCAAATTGATAGGTGGCCCTCCACTAGATTTTGAGCAAGCGACACTACTGCACACAAGTGCTGCCCTTGAAACTTTTGACAAAAGAACCTCAGCTGAGAAGATGCACCAGGCTCAGCAGGAGGGAAATTGAGATTTTTGCCTAGGGGCATATGTTAATGTGTAGGTCATTGTCTTTCACAAAGGCTGCTTGTGAGACAGTATGTAGCTCATGTTATGCTAAGGTTACAATCCTGGGCAAAGTCCTGCTGAACACATGGCTCTGGAGGCATGACTATGGGGGGGTATTCTTGCATTTCAAATGTTGCTACTTCACCACTGCACAGAGGCGAGCCTCAAGTTGTAAAATAAAATTTATTCTTGAAGAAGCTGAAAAAAAAATCCATCATGTTTTGATTTAAAAAAAACACTACTTTCTTTTGAAGAAGGAAAAATGGTGTCCTTTTGTCACAGAGAAAAACATAACTTTGTTAAAAAAAACATTTCTTCCCCGGGTGACGGCAGGGGAGGGAAGAGACGGAATTGGGTCTCTTGCCCTTGTAACATTATAATTGCCTGATTACAAGGAAATCAGATGCTATCTTCTAAAAAATAAAAATCCTGATTGCATTAAGCAATTTTATCCATAAACCAAAAGATTTGGGTTTATTGATAAGTGAAAAGCTCATATTCCCAAGCCGACTAGCAGCCAGAGGCTAATGAGATTGAGCGAACCACTTTAATTTAACATGCACACATAATAACCGGTTATGGCTTTATCGCGTTCAAACAGCAATGGCACTTAAGCCATCTGGTGGGATTATGCGGGCCATGGCCGGAGTCTCTTGAGCTTCTTCCAAAAACAATGTTTCTGACCCTCACACTACATGTTTCACTTTTAGCAATATTCAGATGCTATCGTTGCTCATCACGTCTATATAACACTTCTAGAGCAAAAAGTACATTACAGTTCTTGTCTCACCCATCCTTAAGGAAACACTGTGAGGGGATCTGTTCCTATGCCCTGGTTTATGAACAGGGAATTTATTTATTTATTATAGTATTTATATATCGCTTTTCTCACAGACTCAAGGCGGTTTGGTTTACATAGGGCAGTTGATCATAAACCCCATTTTTTTTAAATTGTTCTTTTTTTAAAAAAACAAGTATTATTCTAGGAGAGAAACTCATAGAACCCTCCATTTCTCCAGATGTTTCCCTTTCAAAGGGCAGCCATCGTCCTGGCTGCGCTCCTGTGCTTCCAAGCTTTCACAGGCAGCCGCAAATCACACCTCGGCCGGTTCTCAAGATGTTATCCGCCTCTTGCCAGCTGACTCCTCCGCATTCCACTCTCTTTCAAGTGCCTCCCCCAGATCCGTCAGCGGCTTCTGGTCGCCCTTCCAAAGTGGCGATCCCATGCTAATCCTGCTTAGCTTCTTGAGGCAAGGTGACACAGCTCAACCTCCAGACCACACCTCCTGCTCCTGAATTGGGGATGAGGAGTTAATAACTGAGGCTCCACAAATGTTGACTTGACCAGCTACTGTTTGTGGCTGCAACTGACCCCTCACCTCCTCCTGCCGCACAGGGCAGAGAACTTGCAGAAGAGTTAGCTCAGGGTCTGACACCCAACACAAAGTTTTGTGTCTCACAACCGATGCAGTTTCCCCTCCTCCAAGTGCTTCACAACAGGGGTGAGATCCAGACCTCCTGGCAGATCTCTGGGTGATTTGCAGTGCATCAACAATAGCTTCGGACTCCCAACAGTTTAACAATATCCAATAAAAATGCAAGTGTGCAACGGGCAAATTCAATTTGTCAACAAATGCGAAGACAAGAAAAGCCGGCAATTCATTAAACATACAGAATCAATACAGCTCACCTCTCCTCTAAGGAGGCCAGTGACAATTTCCTCTTGCTATTAAATTTAAGTATGTGAATGAAACCATTGTGTATTCTCCTCCCCTTTAACCCCTGCCTCCATCCCCCTTCCCTTTCTCTGTTGTTTCCCTTTTGTCCACACCTAAATTGTAGGCCCATTGGGGCAGGGACCTGTCTGTTCAAGCTGTGTAAAGTGCCATGTATATTGATGGCACAATAATAAAGAGAAATATCTCCCTCCCTTCTGCTCCCTCTCTATGGTCTAGTTTAGATTGCATCATAAGATGCATAAGACTCCCTGAGGCATCTGGTGGGGCCACTGTGAGATACAGGAAGCTGGACCTTTGGTCTGATCCAGCAAGGCTCTTCTTATGTTCTTATGTTTTTTTTAACCATCACCATCTTGACATTTCCTACAGGCAACCTTAAATACGCTAATACCCAGGCTGTGTATTAATAAGGATGCCTGCGTTTTTCAGGGGCAACTAACCACATTAAGTGATCTTGTTCATTCCGTGTCGTGTCTCCCCATCCTCTTGTTTGAATGATAAGTGAAATGTTAAAGAGCAATTGGTCCTGATGGCTGCTCGTAAGCCTGCTTGGGTTGCTTAAGCCTGCAACCCACCCTGGAGAATGAATGGAGAGTCTTCCGGCAGAGCCTGTGCTAAATGTGATCAGAGAGGTGGAAGACGCTGGTGTTTATTAGAACTCGGATGGTCTAAAATGACAGCCATCGTGCCTACAGAAAAGTGATTTGATAGACAGAGATCTAAGAAGGGGCTGACGGAAAAGCGGTTTTGAAACAGCGTTTATCGCTTCTCGTTACACCACTCTGGGAGGCAATTATTGATCCGGCTCTCTTGTCTCTCATTTCCCCTCTTGAACCCTTACGCAAGTTGCTTTGGAAAGTTTACCAACTGCCAGGTAAAAGCAGCCAGTGATATTTGCATGGCATTTGGCTGTGAACACACAAGCCGCCGAATGCAACTGAGGACTGGCTTAGGATTTAATCAAGAGCATTTTAGATGATGTAGGCGCGTCTGTGGCTTATCTGTATTTGCTTGTGCCAACCCAAACACCTCTTCCTCTGCTAGGAAATTACGAAGAATGTCGTTCCTGCTTTAGCTGGATTTGAAGCATAAATTACCTGACTTATAGTAGTCATCATCTTTAGCCGGCAAAGAAGTACAAATCCTGCTCACATTCACGCTCACTAACAGAGCCGGCCTTCCCATGAGGCCGATTGAGGCAGTTGCTTAAGGTGGTGGACTAGCAAGGGTCACCCTCCATCTGCCCACCTCCATCATTCCCCTTGTCCCTCTCTCTCTATTAGAAAAGAAAGTGCAGGCGTCTAGGGGAGAGGAGAGCCCCTAGAGAGTTGGAAAGCAAGTTCTATTGAACTCAGTGGAGCAACTTACTTCCAAGTAAACATGCATAGGATCACACTGTCAAATGTGTCAAATTCTTTACCCAGTGTGTAATTCATCTGTGGAACTCCTTGCCACAGGATGTGGTGATGGCACCTGGCCTGGATGCCTTGAAAAGGGGACTGGACAGATTTATGGAGGAAACGTCCATCACAGCTTACAAGTCATGATGGGGAAAAGCAACCTCCTGGTTTTAGTAGTAGGCTATTTCTGTGTGCCAGGTGCAAGGGAGTGGCGACGGGATGCAGGTGTCTTGTTGTGATCTTGAGTGCTCCCTGGGGCATCTGGTGGGGCCACTGTGTGATATAGGAAGCTGAACTAGATGGGCCTTTGGCCTGATCCAGCAGAGCTCTTCTTATGTGATACCTGTTATCACCACCTCTGTGTGTGTGTGTGTGTGTGTGTGTGTGTGTGTGTGTGTGTGTGTTTCATTGATAGCATCTAGCCTGGGTGGTTGGCTTTTGCTGATCGCTCTGCTACTCCCCCCCCCCCACCAACAAGCACTGCTGTCATGATAGCATTTGGCTGGCTTACTAAACCTTGCAACGTTAAAAGACTACTGCTTGAGACCTGTCATGTGCACCCCAAAACACGCCCAAACCGAATGCTTGCCTTTGCCCACAGTATTGATTTACTCTGCAGTAACGATTCCTGTACCAGTTTAAATTTTTTTAAACTGTTTTTGCTTCTTCAGAACAAACATTCTAGAGAACGTTCTACCATATTGTCTTTTTTTAAAAAAAGTCTTTTCACAGAAGAAGGCAATTTCTTTCCTGCCCAGCTATGAAATTAAAATATTCCAATTACCTCTAAGTGGTTTCCAATTTACTATGCTTCCAACGTTCAGCCGTCACTCAGTTTGAATGACACTACTGAGACCCGTTGAGTTGTCAGGCAGGGCTTGTGAGCGTGGTAGTGCTGTCTGTCTGGAAGGAAATATTTTCTGTTTCCTTGGAACCCCAGTAATTGATGACAGTGGAACTTTAAAGACAATGTCTAAGTAACAGCAAGAAACAGGATCCATGGAACTTGGGTTGCACAGCAGAAATTCCTTCCAGATCAAGAGCTGGCTTAGCATCATAAGCTATGAATCTGGCTCTCTCTGGTTTGAATCTGGTCTTTGCTGATAAGTATTAGACAAGACATTCTTGCCTCAGTCTTCCCTGCCTGCAATATGGGAAGAATAATATGTACCTTACAGGGTCGTCATAAAGGTGTAGCCCATGGTCAATTTAGTCCTAACTGCAGTCAGGTAAGTTGGCACTGCTGCAATCAAATTAATGCCCTGATGTTGATGATCAAGTCAGGACCCTCCAGAAATGGCCTGGAATCTCCAGGATTCTGCATCAATCTCCAAGTGACTCCTGAAAATAGTCCTGGAGATTTTAACAGGACCTCCAGGAATTTCCAACATTACATCATTTCGGGGAAAAAAACTAAACATCTCCAGGAATAGCTTCAGTCATTATTGGCAACTGTGCCCTGGGCAAAGCCTCAGAAACGCCATCACATTTATGACTGAGCTTCGAGCTCTTTTTTGTTTCTTTTCTTAAGTTTATGAAGCCATGTTTGAGTTCACCCGACCTCTTGTAATTCCCCAAATCAATTTTGTTTCTTGAAGATTGTGTGTCCCTTGGGACAGAACGTCTAACCATGCAGGAAGACGGTGAGCCTCTTTGAGTGGAATAGAAACACAATTAATGAACTAATAAGACTTGAATGACTTCTCCTATTCAGGAAAGTTTTGAGCCATTAACATCTGATTTGGTGGCATCAGTTGAGCTCCTGGAATTAACAGCCAGCGATCTGCTCAAGAAAGAAAGAAAGAAAGAAAGAAAGAAAGAAAGAAAGAAAGAAAGAAAGAAAGAAAGCTGTCCAGGTACAATTCATGCTCATAACCAGGGATGTGGATCAAGTCTCTGACTCCAAGTCTCGAGTCAAGTCCCAAGTCTTTGCCCCCAAGTCCCGAGTCTTTGGTTGCGAGTCCCAATCTATTTAATGGGGGAAACGGGTTTAAACCTGAATAAAATTCGACTTCTTGTAAAGGGCTCTTTTACGATCGGTGAGTCAAGTCCGAGTCGAGTCATTGATGTGACTTGAGTCCGAGTCTATAGACTCAAGTCTACATCACTGCTCATAACCAAAAATCTGTTATGGTGCTGTGGGTTTTAGAATCGACGGCAGTATTCTCCATACTTCCATGCTGAAAACTACACATAGGAAAGAAGAGACATTGTGATGCCATGCTTCCCTAATCTCTCAGCACCGGGCCTGTATTACTGGGTGATTAAGCACATTTGATGTGCAAGAACACCGGAGTCGTGATATTAAACCTGCACATTTGCAAAAATAGCACGATGATGCCAAATGTCAGTGGAAGTATATTTTCTGAGACTGGGACCTGAGATGACTCAGAGAAGGACAAAAGTTCATCCATGTGCCTAACCTAAATTAACTATCATTTCACTAAAATGCCCTGGACCAGTTTCCATCTTGTGGCCTTGTCTTTTTGCTGTCATGCAATCACAAATGTATGGAGCCTAAAGCATCAGATCGACTTCATTATTCACATGAAAGAATTGTTCCCCAAAAAGAGGCCATGATTAAAGATCTGCCGTTGCTAAAAATATTGCAAGCAGGAATGTTGCCGCAAAAGAACTTCAGCAAAGCACACCAGGGATGGCAGAATTTGTTGGCACGATATAGAAAACATCAAAAGATGAAATAGCATAATTTCCCCTCCCTCTCTGCATCTGTTTTGCTGAGCTTGTTTATGTGGCGCCGTTTAATTCCAGCTAATTGTATAAATCCTTTATTTCTGTTTGAAATCTCTCCCCAATGACAACACCCCCTGACAATATTTTTATTCCCTTACAACATAACCTCTCATTGTAAATAAAGAAATAAGTTGGAGAGGGGAAAAAAAAATATTAAGCCACTATTGTCTACTCTGTCTTTTACTTTGGAAAGAATTGTGGGTCTGGGAAGAAAATGAATTCGTTTCAGAGTGTAATTAATTGATCTGTGGAATCCCTCTGTCACAAGGTGTTTTATTGGGTGTACTTCTCAGAACATGTGCTAACATATGCACACAAGTGAAATCTATTTCATGTGCTAGGACCCTACGCAACGGCCAAAAGGACAACTCGGTGGTTCAGCCCCAAATTTGAACCAAGACTTGTTTCCTCCTGGAGTTTGGAGTTTTCACCGTTCCACAATTCAAGTGGTGGCTACCGACTCCAAATTCTGCTAGGACAGTAGGTATGGTGCCTTGCAACTCGGAAGTTTGGGAAAAACAACTTTTACAAAACAAAGGAAAGGTTTCGCCCCTGATTAATGCCACGGCATGTTAAGGCTTGTTTTATAGCCTGAATCAGAAAAGCTCGTGTGATTGGCTCCCTTGCCACTGCAGCCCCTGCAATACACCAGTCATGTGGAATAAGGAACAGTAACCTTGGTCCTTGGTTCAGCCTCACCAAAGACCCACCAAATCCCCGCTATCTTTCCTTGTAGACTGTTCACAACTACAGCATCCCCAATAGGTGGCTATCCAGCCTCTGCATAAAAACCTCCAACGATGGAGAGTCTACCACTGTCCGAGGCTGAGTCTTCCACTTTGTACCACCAGGAAGTTCTTCCTAACATTTAACTGAAATCTCCCTTGTAATTTAAACCCATGTGTCTGGGTCTCACGCAACCAATAAACAAATTTGCCCCCTTTTCCATGTGACAACCCCTCAAATATTTATAGAGTGTTAAGGTGTTACCCCCTAAACCATCTTTTCTCCAAACTAAGAGGCGGAACTTGGTCGGAGCGCGTGGAGCAGCAGCTCTGGCGCGGGCGCGGGGGGGCGCATTCAGCGGGGGGCGTACTTACCCTCGCGATGCGTCATCTCCGCTTTGGCCGTCTTCGTTTTGGCCCTCTCTCCCTCCCTGGAGCCCGTTTGGCTCCGAAATGACACCAAAACCGGCGGTGTGTGTGTGTGTTTGGAGCTGCGCTGGGCGCGTCGATGTGACGTCACATAGGCCCCGCCCTTGCTCCGGGCGCCAGGAGGGCTACCGTCATTTCTGCTAAACATGCCCAATTCCTCCCCCCTCTCTCTCCTCATATAATTTGCCAGCTGATGAAGTGGTCCATGAAAACACATGGTAAAATAAATGTGTAAGCCTTGAAGTTGCTACAAGGCTCTGTGGCTGTACTACCTGGAAATAAGCCTGATTGCATAGTTTACTTCTGAGTAAACATGCATAGGATTGTGCTATGTTACTTTTGCTATAATAGACTACGGCTGCCATCCTATGCACACTTACTTGGAAGCGAGTCCCACTGAATTCAGCAGGACTTACTTCTGAGTATACACATTTAGGATTCTGCTGTAACACTGCGACCACTTTTGGATGTTTTTTCCCACGTTGAATTTATGCTCTCTAGCTGGTGCTAATTTTATTTTTGTCTATCGATTAACATCCCCCCCCCCAAAAAAATCAGAAAGAAAATGAACACAGGACATCATTTTTCCCCAAGAAAGATGATTAATGCCATGCTTTAATTGTTTTTCTTTCAGCAATATCAGTAGATTTGGCAGCATCAGCCGTTTTAAAATTGCCAGCTGTGGAAGCTCTGGCTAAATTGCATTTAGTTTTTAATTTAGAAGCAACATTGAAGCAAGTGCCATGTTTTTTAAAGTTGTAAGTATCCTTTGATGAAACCATTCTCCCCCCACCCCACAGCTTTGACCCTCATTCAGAAACAGAAAAAAAAAACACCCACCCCGCACACTGCACCCAATATTCTTCTGTGAAGGGGGTAACTCACTGGTTACTCCAGATATTGAGTTTTTGAGAGAGAGCGAGAGAGAGCGAGAGAGCACATCTAGGGTAGGAAATTACCCCTTAAAACAGGTGAACATTCATATCCTGACCTGCTCGCTCTACTGTTCTTTCAAGCCAGTTGCTTTTGAAGTGTAGTCATCTAAACTGTGCTGGATGCTTCTCAAATTAATGACCTATTGACGTGGTTTCCTAATAAACCTACGTGCTGCAGTACAGAGAGGTTGTTATGTGGCTAGAGAGGTTTGAGGAATGGAAACTGACAGTTATTAGCTGTTCTCTGTATCGCTGTCACGTCTCATGGGCTTCCAGACACTGAGGTTGGACAATCACTCACTGTCCCTACAGAACAAGAGGTTGGGGGAAGACCCTTTAAGTCTCAGCAGGAAGAACATTCTGAGACAGCCCTTCAGAACCGAACAGTTAGATGTTCAGAAGGAAAGCATATCTCACTGTTTCCTTCATAAAGTCCAGGCATGATGAGTAGTCTTCTCTCTGAGGATTTTATATTCCTGGGATGAGAACCCCCACAATATGGGGAAAAGGTGTGGAAAAGGGCAGGAGGTGTGGCCTGGAGGTGGAGCCAGTGCCCTGCCTGAAGAAGCTAAGCAGGGTCGACCTTGGTTCTCGCTTGGATGGGAGACGGAAGCTGCTGGCGGACCTCGCAAAGACACTGAGATGGCACAGGGAGAGGGTGGAATGCTGAGGAGTCAGCTAGAGAGATAACATCTAGATAACCGTCCAAGGGTGAACTGTGAAGCTTGGAAGTGCAGGGCACAAGCCAGAAGGAGGGCTGCACTCTGTAGGGAAACATCTGGGGTATGGAAATGTTCTATATATGAATAGAACAATACTGTAAAGACCCTTATCGGGTCTAAGATAGCCTGCCTATGTAAACCGCCTTGAATAAATCTGATGAGAAATCTGATGATGAGAAAGGCGGTATATAAATACAGAAAATAAATAAATAAATAAAATAAAACAAAATAAAACTGGATGACTCCAAGGAGCAAGGAAGGGAAGTTTCCTCAGCATAGATTGTGGATCACCCTACTTCACTAGAAGCCCCAGCACAAGGGGTCCTGCTACCACTGGTTTATTTTCCTGTTTTGGGGAATGAACTGATTGATTCAAGAATGGCCTGATTCAGTTTTTCGAATGTCTTCTTGCAGTGTTCCCTGATTGCCTAGACTGCGAGTTCTGAAGGGAAACATCTGCATCTATTGCTTGTTTATTAGCTTTGCCATCCCCGTAGCCCACAATAATAGGTCTGGCTGCAAAGACTTATGGAGGAATCTGCAAGACTTGTGAATTCATGAACAACATAGATGTCTGTCTTTATTCCACATGGGAACCTAAGTGGGGGCAGAGTGTTGGAGATGGGGAAAAAGGGAAATATATATATTCTTATGGGTGCTGTCTTCCTCGGAGACCATAGGTGGCACTATTGCACTTGCTGTCAAAGACAAGCCGCTTGGGCTGCCATGGATATCATTTTATTTTATTTTATTTTTAAAAAGCCTCTCTGTAAATCATGCAAGCCAGTAGATTAAAACTGTTTACTGTGTAATCGCTCCAGTCATATTCTGGGTTTGTTTGTTTAATTATTTAGATTCTTAGCAGGCACCCATTCTGATTAGTTAGCAATACTTAAAAAAAAATACACGCGAATACCAGAAAAAAAATTAATAATAACTACCTGCATTCCAAGTGACAAATGTCAGGATCCAAAGAACCATGGAACTAGCTCCATGAGCTCAAGGGGGCTTTAGAATTGTTTTTCCCAGAACACCAGCTGCCTACCCCCTGGCAAACTGCTTGTGCGATACAGGGGAATAAAGTCCCTCCCCTTGAAAATATCCATGGGTGAAAATGAAGGTGCATCTCTGGTCTGTACACACGACCATTTACCCTGGATTAAACATAATGCAACCAGTGCTTCTCACGTTTTATCATCCTGTAATCCTCTCAAGAAACATAAGCTCTGTCATTTTAGCCCCATATTGCAGATGGGAAAGACTGAGCCTGAGAGGGAGTGGCTTGCCCAATGTCACATGGCAGAGGGGAGATTCAAAACATGGAAGTCCAGATTCACAACTCAGTCGCTAGATAACGTAATGCAACATATATGCGTTGTGTAACATGTTTTAGAGACCTTGTTGTCCATGAAGGCCCATCTGCTCCCAAATGAACTCACCCATCGAATCTGCAGCAGAAGACCTGTTCCAGATTCCACTGCCTTCCTAAATGAGGTGGGAAGTGACCTGAGATACAACTTTTTTAGTGGAGGCCTCCTGGCTGTGAATCGCTGTCCCCAGGGATGGTCTCAATTATGTTGTCTTTTGGGCACGAAGTTAAGATAATTTTTATTCTCCTAGGCATTTAATGGAGATTTCTATGGGTTTTTGTTTTACCCTGTTTCTTGCATATTTTGCTTCTGTTTTCCCCCTGCTGCTTTTTCTGTTGGTGTTAATTTTAATTGGTTTGCTGTTAGTTCACTGGAGAGGGTTTCTCAAAGAAATCTGCACTGCTTGGCTAGCTGCTTTCTTAGCTTGGTTGGAAACTTTGGCTGAAAGGGGCCTGGAAATCTTTTCAATCAATGGCAAAATAAATATTTGGCAAAATAAATATTTCTCTATGATTGCAGTGAATGATTATGAGTAGGGGTGTTTGTTTTTGTTGATAACCACAGCGCTCCCAAGAGGCTTGGCAAAAGGTAGGAGCCTCTTGGAAGTGGAAACGCAGCTTCAAAGAAACTGCATTGGAGCAAGCTTCCAGTGGGCCAGCGATCCGCGTACCACCTCCGGGCAGCCCAAATACCACTGCTGGTATGCATACCACCATTTGAGAACCCCTGTTCTAATGTGTGGCTCTTCACTTGGGACAACTATACACCAGGGATGTGGATCAAGTCTTTGCCCCCAAGTCCCGAGTCTTTGGTTGTGAGTTGCGAGTCCCTATCTATTTAATGGGGAAAACGGGTTTAAACCTGTCTAAAATTCAACTTGTCCTAGAAGGCTCCGAGCCTCGAGTCGAGTTTTACAATTGCTGAGTCAAGTCCAAGTCGAGTCATTGACATGACTTGAGTCCAAGTCAATAGACTCAAGCAGGGATGTGGATCAAGTCTTTGACTCCAAGTCTCGAGTCAAGTCCCAAGTCTCTGACTCCAAGTCTCGAGTCAATTCTCAAGACTTTGTCCCCAAGTCTTTGGTTGCGAGTTGTGAGTCCCTATCTATTTCATGGGGAAAATGGGGTTAAACCTGAATAAAATTCAACTTGTCATAAAAGGCTCCAAGTCTTGAGTCAAGTCTTTCGAGTCTTACAATCACCGAGTCTAGTCAATGACGTGACTTGAGTCTGACTCAAGTCCGAGTCAATAGACTCAAGTTCACATCACTGCTATACACAGATTCTCATTCTAACTCCAGCAGTTCCTGCCATGTTGGCCTTGGCAGAAGAAAAATTCTCATGCTCATATTATTTGTCCTTGGCTAATTATTGACTTTTGTGGAACTGGTTTCAGTGGTTGTATCTAAATATTTCATGCTGTTGTCTCCTCTGCCATAATGCCCTATGATTTAGGTAGCTGCTGAACAGTCGCTCAAACTTCCTTTAATAGCTTCACTTGCCAAATGTGCCTGTAAATTGTTCTCTCAACAGAGCATCCCCATCTAATGAATTTAGGCTGATCTCTCAACATTGTTAGTACAGCAATGAAAAGCTACTTAGGTTTTTTTGCACTTATAAGGACTTAATGAGGCAAAATTGGGAGCTGGTGATCAGGACTTCTTCCTTTCATCTCTTTGGGTCTTATTTACAAGAGCTTATTACCAGCAATACGTAGGGAGTGCGCTATGCAGCAATTGGGTTTAATGATTGATGTCATGCAGCATGAAATGCTCAGAAAGAGGCAGATAGATGTGAAATGACCAAGTGTGTCTCTGGGATTCTCCAAGAGGCCAATAATCCACCTGCCTCCACCATTCCATTCCTCCTCTTGGATTATAAAGGGAAAAAGGAAGTGTGGAGGAGAGGAGAAGAGTGCGCTAGAGAGTCTACACTTCCTCTTCTGCTCCTTTCCCTTCTTGCCTTGATAATTCAGGGAGTGGGGGGCAGAAGTGTTGAAGGCAGCAGCTGGTGTGTGACCAGTCAGGAGGGGGGGCATGCCAGGAGGTCTGGGGGGGGGAGGAGCAAAGGCGGCAGGAGGATGGAAGCAGGGCAGGCCCCCCTGAAATGATCATCTCAGTCTCTGATGCTCTAATGCCAGTGTCTCTCAACTTTTGTCCCCCGACAGGGTCCAGTCATCTGAAGTACCACCAGAAGTAAACGGTGATGACATCCTCTTCTCAAAGACGAAACAACGGGATTGTTGACATCAACGGGATTCAATCCCGTTGAAACAATGGGATCGATGACATCATCGGCAGTGACTGACTTCTGGGTTGGGAGGCCAGACGCGACGCTGCAAACACTGGTAAGAGGCTCAGGGCAGGTGGGAGGGCTTTTTCAAGCATGCAGAAACCGCACTGGAGTTCTGCCCACCGAGCGTAGCCTCCGGCCACAGTTTGTCGCGTTGTGGTCTCACTGCCAGATGGCGGGTATCCGCGGGTGCCGTATGTACCACTGGACACCCACCTCCCGCACCAGTTTCTCAACGCTGCTTCAAGCCCACCACTCTCCTCTTCTCCATACTTCCTCTCAGGTCCCCTCCTTTTCAAATCCAAGGAGTGGGAGGAATGGAGGAGAGCGCGGTTGGTCTAACATCAGGTAACGCATCATGCGCGCGCGCGGGGTGGGGGAGTGACCTTTGATGCATCATCTCAGGCTTCAGGGGATCTCGGGCCAGCTCTGTTCCTCCTCTTCAATTTGCCACATTTCTTGACCTTAATTTACCAAGAATAGATTGATGCTGTTGCCTGCAGTTGTAGCCATTGGTAATAGTGCTCCTTTCCCCTAAGAAAAGCATTGGTTCCTTAGCTCTGAAACGGGTTCATTAATTTGCCTGGGGTGTGGTTGTGATGCTGTGGGCCACATCTGCAGCCTGGGAAGGTCCACTCTGGGTTTCATCATTGACACTGGTACCTGCCAAGCTTCAGCGAATGCTGGTTTTGCCATAGGAATGATGACATCTCCTCTCCCCGATCTGATGCTGCAGTTTCATTCTGATCAATGGAAGGAGTCAGCGTATCGCATGAAGCAGTCATGCACAAAGCCAGCCGTCTCAGTAATTAAACAACTTCCAGCCCCTTTCCTCTGTTCTCTTTCAGCACTGGGTTGATGGGCTCTTTATCTTTGGCACAACACAACAGAATGATGCAACAAACAATCGCGTATAGAATGAGAAAGAGTGAGAGCGTTTAAACTAATAATTTTCATTCTTGGTTCACAAAGGCATTTAGCTTTGGGGGAAAAACACACACACCAGCAAATTCAAGAGTTCTGATGTGGATTCCTGGTGTGCGTATGCATGTGCGTGTGCGCCCGTGCCTCTTGGTTGACTTGTTGGCTTCAGGTAGCCCAGGTAGTTGTCTTGTTCCCTACCAACTGTCTTAAACAGAAACAGTAATTGTGTGCCAGATGTGCAGGAATGCACATGCGGACAGATGTGTCTGAAGATTGAACTCAATGTGAAGGGGCAGTCATGTATGTTTCTTCATGTCTTTTCCATTTTTTTTCTTGAGCTAGGGTAAGGAGGAAAATGCATGAAGCAATGAAGCGAGGGAAAGGGGGAGGATTCACCATGTGGGAAAGTGCACCCCCAAACCACTCTGCCTCCACCGGCATTTGTTCACAAAGGTGGAGTCCTCTGGACCCATCACAACTCAGACCCTTTCCCCTTGTTTTGTGTTAGCATAGTGTAGCGGTTCTCAAACGTTTTAGCATCGGGACCCACTTTTTAAAATGACACCCTATCGGGACCCACCTAGCTTTACGAGACTTAAAAAACAGGTGATCTAGAAAGAAATATTTATTTATTTACAAGAAATATTTTATTTATTTGCAAAAAAACCTCAATCCATTTCTCATAATGAGGCAGCCCTAATGAATAGCCTCAAGCTGTTTGCAAGGTAATTAGCAGCTATCTTGCAAACTGCAGGAGCCCAGTTCTTTGAAGGCCAATTAGCAGCTATCTTGCAAACTGCAGGAGCTCAGCTCTTTGAAGGGCAATTAGCAGCTATCTGATTTTTGAATAGCCTCAGGGCTTATGGCCAATACTTATCTGATCTTTCCATCATCTGGGACTCACTAGAAATCGGGTCGGGACCCACCAAGTGGGTCTCGACCCACAGTTTGGGAAACACTGGCATAGAGGGCTGTCTCTTTTTGAATGCGTTTTCAGACAGACAAGAAAGTCCAAGGAATTGTGTTCGGTGTGGCTTAAAATCCAAGCAGAGGTGCCTTGCTGTGCTGAGCCCCAAGGATGATACCCTTTGTGAACAAACAAATGCTTTCAAGAAACCTGGATGTTGCAAATAAAGAGAGGGACTCCTGGCACTTTCCCTAACAGGGCTAATCTTTGATCTAATAGAGCTGTCTGTGCAACACAGCTCTTCCCTGGCACTATTGAAAATCTGGGTCTGTGGCACGGCGCCAATTCCCCATTGACAAATGAACTGTTTGAGGGCTTTTAATTTGCATCTGCCATTATCTTTTGTGTGTGCCGAAGTTTAATGTGCAATAAATGTAAATGGGTGATGTATATTCCGTGTTTTATTAGCTCTCATTTATGTTTGGCATCCAGTGTGCCTGGTTTGCATCGGAGGGTGTTAATTTAAGACCCTGATCCGATTCCTTTCCTGACCACCTTTTCCAGGTTACCCCCCCCCCCCCCTTTCTGTCTGCTGGTACTTTTCTTTCTTTGCTTACTGCAATTACATACAGTACTGCCTTTTTCTTTTCTTTTGGCCAAGGCTGTTTACCATTCGTAAGACTAAAACAAGAAGAAAAAGGTACAGAAGATACTCCTGAGAAGGTGGGAAAGGGACTGCTCCCAAAGAAGCCCCTTTCTGTCTTTTTTTTTTGGGGGGGGGTCTCTTCAGGAGTTGAAGGCACCAGCCAGCGGGTGGCGCAGTGGGTTAAATCACTGAACCATGAGCTGTCGATCGAAAGGTCGGCAGTTCGAATTCGTGCGACGGCTCCTGCCAACCTAGCAGTTCGAAAGCAAGAAATTGCAAGTAGATTAATAGGTACCACGTCAGCGGGATGGTAACAGCGTTCCATGCGCCTCGGTATTGAGTCATGCCGGCCACATGACCATGGAAACGTCTTCGGACAGTGCTGGCTCTTCGGCTTTGAAACGGAGATGAGCACCGCTCCCTAGAGTCGGACACGACTGGACTTAATTGTCAAGGGATACCTTTACCTAAGCATAGGCTCCAACTGCCTATCATCTTCAGCAAAACATCATCTTCAGAAGGACCCAGGTTCCAGGTCAAGGAGATCCTCTTGAACCTTGCAGGAAATCAATCAGGGGAGACCTTGCCAGGTGACGTGGACCATTGAGATAACTTAGAGAAGACATTAGAGGCTGGGGTCAAGGCACAGTGGTGGCACATCTGTTTTGCATGCAGAAGGTCCTGGGTTCAACCCTTGACATCTCCAGGTAGGGATGGGAAAAATCCCTGTCTGAAACCAGCCAGCATAGGCATACAAAATAGTTTTCTACGGAGTGAGCCCATTGACCCTTCTAGGTCAGAGGTTCTCAACCCCTTCCTGGCCAAGTACCACCTCCAGCGCCACTCTCCTGCTTCTGCATACCACCGGAAGTGACTGGCGATGACAACATCGCCAGTTACATCTGGATTTTCAGGGTTTCCGAGGACAAAACACACAGGTAGGAGGCTCGGAGGACCTTTCTCAGCATTCCCAAGAGGCTCAACCAAAGGCAGAATCCTCTCGGAAGCGAAAACACACTGCCAAAAGCACCACATCAGAGCAGGGTTCTGGTGGTCCACCGGTCCGAGTACCACCAGCAGTCGGCCAAAGGGCCACTGGTGGCACTAGTACCACTGGTTGAGAACCCCTGGTCTAGGTCAGGGTTGTTAACCCTGACTGGCAGAGGCTATTTGACATGCTGGAGGTGGTGAGCTTCCATTTTGAACATATTGCAAGCCAATTAAATGCTTCTTTTCTACTCTATCTTCAGTTCAATGAACACCCTCTTTGCTTTCAAATCAGAGGAGGATTGCATGCTGAAGTCCCCTGGTTCAATCCCTGCTATCTCTAGCTAGGCCCTATTTGAAATCTGGGAGAGCCCCTTGTAGTAGACATTACTGAGCTAGCTGGACCAAGAGCTCTGACTCAGACTTGACCACCAATAGGAGTCCATTGTGCACATGATTGCTCTTAATTATCTTTTTAAAGAGCACGCTAGGTATAGTGGTGTGAGCCACCTCCTGGGGAACAGCGGATGTGGAGTCAAATGAATTTTGCATTGTGAAACGAGTCTTGGCATTGAGAGTTGGGGAGCAGAGCCCTGCATTCATTTGAGTAGTAATAATAATGCAATATAATTCAGGATTTGTTGGCTTCAGCTTCAAAAAAAACCCCGTGCTCTGCAGGCCAGTTCAATCATTTCCGAGTTCCTGACTGTCCTGGGGAAAGCTGCCATTTACCTATTGCTCAACATAATTGCTGCAAATTAATTTTTGTTGATTACATTTCACATTGGTGGGCTCAGTGAAAATGAGCTCACAGGGAATCGGTCCAGTCTCCCAGTGGTGACCCGTCTTTGTAAGAAGATGGAAATGGCAGAGCAAAGCATTTCAAAATGGAACATGTGTTTCCTGAATTCAGAAGAGAGGCAGTTCAGAGAGAGGCAGCAGCCTGGAGGGATGTCTGTGTAAATGCTGACAAGAGGAGAGGGACTTGGGGGATTTAAAAAGGAGGTTATGGAGTGAGCTGGCAAAAATGGGCTTTGTGTTTGCCACTGTGTAACTCAGGAGATCCGACAAGGCTAAACTGGTACAAGCCTACTACTGAAGTAGACGCCACAGATGCTCAGGCTGATGGAGGTGGTTGCCTCAGGTGGTGCTTTGGCAGGGGTTATCTGCCACCATCGGTCCACCTGCCTCCAGCGATTCTCCTCCACCTGCTCCCCCAATGTGGAGGAGGAGGAGAATGGAGCAGAAGAAGTGTGGAAGAGAAGAGTGGTGGGCTAGAGTGTCTCCTTCACATTTCTTGTTCTGCTCCGTTTCCCTCTTGACATGTGACCTCAGGCCCTGGGAGGTCTTGGACAGGCCCTGCAGAATCTTGATTAAAGACTCACACAGTAATGCAGTTTTGAATCCAGAATTTTATTTATTATAGTATTGCTATATACTATAATAAATAAACTATTGCCACTACCTTGCTACAACCTTGCTGGGTTTACCAGTCCTGTGAAGTCACTGGTTTGGTTGTTTGTTAGCCAAGTGTGTGTGGGATTACCAGAACCCATCAAGGTTAGTTTGGGGACTATTAGCACTTGGGGGGCCACGTTCAACACCAGCCTCTTACCAATCCAGGCACATGACCACTACGGAAAAGCATTTACCCAAGTCTAACGTCAGAAGCAACTGATCATGGGGTCTGCTCGCCCTTTCTGCCTTCCTGCTCGCCCTTCCTGCTCGCCAGAACCAGGCAGGAACAGTGTAACTAGGAAAGTACCCAGGGGAATCGTACCGTTTAATTTTGTTTACCACTTACATTATAACATCCTGCCAACATTTGCCACCCTCCTTTTGTCAGTTGATCAGTGCCTTATTTTTATTTCATGCACCATTCTCTCCACTGTTTTGATTTTTCAGCTTTTTAATAAACTGCATGAACTTTCCCTATTTACCTAAGTGGGTCTCAGCTCACTGAGGAGAGAGAGGATTGGCTTGTCTACCAGACCACCCACATTCCTTACTGGTTCGTTTTAAGAGGATCCATCTCATTTTAGGGCTCTGTTAAGCTGTAAGGGAAGTCTTCCCAAGGCGACTTCCTTCTGTCTGACTCTCTAACTTTGGGTGGTGGCAGCAAAACCTACCTTTCTCCCTCCAATCCCAGTTTGCCCAATAAAAAGAGTGAAGTGGGGAACAGAGAGGTAGTTGCTATTGCTTAACTGTAGGAAGTTTTGCCCTCCCAATTTCCCTTCCAGCAGTATATAAATATTTGTCATAATAATAATAAAAAAAGATCTCTTTTGGTCCTGTTGTGTGGAGCCCTTTCTGGGAGAGGAAGAACTTTGCTGAACATATGGTGTACACTTTTATATCATGTTCACACTGCAGGCCATAAATTTAGGAGCTATAAGCCACATATCCCCCCCTTTCCAATTGCTTGGGGTTTCATACAGTTTAATTGTTTCCCTCCCTCTCTTTATTATATTTGGGAACAATTTCTCTGCAATATTCTTCGCTGGGAGAAAACTTTAAGGCTCCTTATTAAATCCAGAAGTTGGAAAATGTTATTAATCTGATCTTTCCTTATTGCTTTCCTAATCACCTTGATATTAAACACTGACTAGCATTTCACTGACAAAGTTGGCTCGCCATTAAAAAGCTTTTCTGCTGTTTGAGCAAAGTACCAGGCCTCAAGAAACTGCTCTGTCAGATAGTGGTGGAAACTAGGGATAGTCAAAAGAAACTGCTTTGGTTTACTGTGTCAAATTATTCTCCTGCCTCGAAAATAGCCGCTCTCGTCCATCAATACAGTACAGTACAGGTGGGCCCCCATATCCACTGATTCACTATCCACGGATCATGGGGAACCCCCCCCCCCCAGGCTTTTACTTTTTTCCCAGTAAGCTTCTTTTCTTCCTTAAAGAAACAGGAGAAGCAGCCTCTGGCTGCTTATTACAGGCAAGTAGAACGAGACTAAGTACTAGAGAGGCTCTGTAAGGTTTCTGTTAACCTTGCAGAGCCTCTCTAGTACTTACCAGTAGTTTCGTTCTACTTGCCTGCAATGGAGGCTGCTTCTCTGTTTGTTTTAAGGAAGAAACAAAGCTAGCTGAAAGAAAAATAAGAGCTGGGGGGGCAAGCATGCCTGCCTGCAGGGGAGGCAGGGTGGGGGGGCCTCAGGAAACCATGGAGGGGGTGTTCGCTCTTATCCACAGTTTCAAGTATCCACGGAGGGGCCTGGAACATATCCCCAGCGGATATGGGGGCCCACCTGTATTTCAATTGGAGTCAAAAGTGTCAGTTGCTTTGTGTTCTGGCTTCCATCCACATGGTGGCGCTAAATGGGCTCATTGCATTTGTATCCTGCCTTTCCTCCAAGGAGCTGAGGGGGGGGGCAGGCATTGATCTTCCATCCCTTCTATCCTCACAGACACCAACCCCATGAGGTCAGTTAGGTTGAGAGATACCGGACTGAACCAAGGTCACCTAAGAAGCTTCATGGCTGAAACCTCACATTAGCTTAATTGGTAGGACAGCCCTGAATACAGAGGTGGACCAAAATAAGAACATAAGAACATCAGAAGAGCCCTGCTGGATCAGGCCAAAGGCCCATCTAGTCCAGCTTCCTGTATCTCACAGTGGCCCCACCAGATGCCTCAGGGAGCACACAAGACAACAAGATACCTGTTTCCTGTTGTCACTCCCTTGCACCTGGCACAGAGAAAACCTACTTCTAAAGCCAGGAGGTTGCTTATGGCTTGTAACCTGTGATGGACTTTTCCTCCATGAATCTCTCCAACCCCCTTTTAAAGGCATCTAGGCCAGGTGCCATCACCACATCCGCGAGGGAGAAGAACTTCTCTCTATCCACTCTATCCATCCCATGCATAATTGTATACATCTGAATCGTGTCCCCCCTCAGGTGCCTTTTTTCTAGACTGAAAAGCCCCAAATGTCGTAGCCTTTCCTCATAAGGGAGGTGCTCCAGCCCATGAATCATTTTGGTTGCTTTTTTCTGCACCTTTTCCAATTCAACTATATCTTTTTTTGAGGTGTGGTGACCAGAACTGGATGCAATACTCCAGATGTGGTCTTACCATCGATTTGTTCAAGGGCATGATATTAGCTATTTTATTCTCAATCCCTTTTTTAATGATCCCGAGCATGGAATTGGCCTTCTTCACGGCCACGGCACACTGGGTCGACTGGGAATGAATTTCAATTGAAAGCCGCAATTGTTGGAAGATTCTCCATTATTCTTTGAAGTTGTTTGGGGGAGGGGGGGTGTCATAGTGGTGGTACTTATAGCAGGGAGGGAAACTGCAGGTCATGGGACACTTGTTGAACTGCAGTGGGTTGGGACAGAAAAGATGAACAAGTGAAACCAAAACAGGAGGTGTAGTCTGAAGGTTGAGCTGCCACCTTGCCTGAGGAAGCTAAGCAGGATCAGCCCTGGTCTCGCTTTGGAAGGGCAATGAATGTCGCTGCCGACGGAGCTTTGTGAAGGAATTCAGAGGAGTGTAGACTGTGGTAGTATCAGCTGGCAAGAAATGGATAACAGCTTGTGAACCCAACTGAGGCTTGATATGTGGTTGCCTGTGGAAGCTTGGAAGGCAAGAGTCGTGCGGTCAGAATGACAACTGCACTAGGAAGGGAAACATCTGGAGAAATGGAGTGTTCTACGAGTTTCTCTCATAGAGTAAGATTGTAAAAACCCCAATTTGAAAAAAAAAATGGTTTATGGTCAGCCTTGCCTATATGAACCGCCTTGAGTCTATGAGAAATACAGTATAGAACTATGAAGTTCTTGTCAAAGCCATGTAATTGGAATTCTGTCCAATCTCATTGAGCTTGAAAGCTTTGTGCCATCTCTAGTAGTTTGACTGCGCGAGATATCCGAGATATCTGTCATATTTTAAACTTTTAAACTTTTTAAACGATGGATATCTAGGGATAATGCATGTTTTTAAATTCAGAAATCCCTTGTGAAAGTTCACGTTTTTGCAGGCACTGTTGTGCTAAATATGAATTCTGCTTGTAAAACTTCAAATGCTTGGAAGATCTCGAGTGGAAACAGACGAGGAAGGGGAAAGTGATGGATTGGCTACTGATTTGTAGGATTTCAAAGGGGGGAGGAGGAGGAGAATGCTGGCGCTGCTATTTAGACATTAAAAATAGTTACGGGAAGCAAATATCGTTTCTGTTGAATTAGGACTGGATAAAAGAAAATCCAACGGCTGACACAAAACAACACGTTCAAGTAATTTGGAGACAAAAGAAATGCTTGAAATAGGACAAAAGCCAAAAGAAAGCAGCATTTTATTTTTAATTGGAGGGAAGTGAAGCAAGTTTGAAGTTCAAAGGAAGTCAATGAAAAGTTACAGCTGTGAAGAAGGGATGAGAAGAGAAGAGAGGGAGGGCAATCTGTTTTAAGGAAAAAATGGAAGAGGTTCAGTCAGTGGTGTAATGGTACATTTGAAAGTGCAGAAGCTTGACCTGACCACCCTGCCCCCCCCCCCCACATAGCCATACTCCATTAAGACTACAAGAGAAGCTTACATTTCTTTATTAGAGTGTAGACTTGAGTCTGTTGACTCGGACTTGACTCAGACTCAAGTCGTGTCAGTGACTCGACTCGGACTTGACTCGGCGATTGTAAATGACTCGAAAATCTCGACTCGAGACTTGGAACCTTTTACGATAAGTTGAATAGAGCGGAAGCTTTCATGGTCAGCGGTAATCTTACAAGATTTCAGGTATACGGGTGAAGAAGCCATGTATTTTCTAATCATTTTTTTGGCTTCTATCGAAAATACATGGCTTCTTCACCCGTATACCTGAAATCTTGTAAGATAAGTTGAATGTTATTCCGTTTCCCCCATTAAATAGATAGGGACTCGCAACTTGCAACCAAAGACTCGGGACTTGTGGGCAAAGACTTGGGACTTGACTTGAAACTTGGACCCAGAGAATTGTAACTTGACTCGAGACTCTTGAGTCAGAGACTTGATCCACATCCCCGTCTCTCACCATGTTCCATGGATCTGCTGGTCTTTGGGGAAGCCCAGTTCCACATCCCATAAGCTCTCAGAATGTGGCACTAGCCTTCACAGGACTCCTTTTACCTGTGCGTTGAGGAACTTGCATGGAAAAAACCCTTCCTTGTCCCTCTGCCAAATGCCTCTATCCTCCTAGGGATGTTCTAACAGATGCCAACCCGTTTGTATAAAACGGTAAGCCTTCGCAATGGGGAATGTATCAAGTTTCCAGAAATCTGTTTCAGCTACAGCATTAATTAACATTAAATATAAAGGGCTGTCTACCCGCTGAGCATTGCAGTATCAGCATGTTTCCTCTGTGTGGTCCATTTTCATATATTGTCTCCACCGAATCAGATTAGCTCAAAACATTCCAGTGGGGGAACTTCACTTGGGAATGATGTTTGCGTTTCAAAGATTTGGCAAAAATGCACGACGAGAGCTGATTGCGCATTCCCTTGCCAGCTTAGAGCTACTTAACTGGCAGCTTGGTGAGGCTGGAAGCCAAAATGTGAACAATAACTTGTCATTGTTTTACAGAAATTGTGTAAGTTCCTAAAACCTGAACATTATCAGTCAGATTCAACCATTTGAAATACCGTATTGCCTCGAGTATAGGACGCTCCTGATTATAAGCTGCACCCTTAAAGTTTGGTGCTATTTTTTTAAAAAAATACAATTTTTAACTTAAAGAAAATATACACATTAGTAGAATAGTAAAACAGTACAGCTTTAGTACAGTCAAAGGCATAGGCACCCAGCAGCGTCGCGATGACGCGCGTCACCCCAGAGCGGGGGCGCGCGTCGCCCTTAAGGGGGAGGCTCCGCCCCCGCGCGTGACGTCACGCGCAGGAGCAGAGCGCCCTCCCCGCTCTGTTTTCGGCTCATTTTGGAGCCAAACGGACACAGGGGAGGGCGGGCGGGCCCACCTTCGCTTCAAAAAAAAGTAAGTGGGGGGAATCGCGCGTCACCCCTGTACGCGCGATGCCCCCCGGCGGCCCGCCCCCCCGCTTCCCCCTGTCGACGCCAGTGTAGGCACCCTGTCTCTTATTGAATCTGGGCACCCTAGTATAAGTAGCCTTCCCAGATTCCTTTAACCTTTGGAATTTGGGCAGGTGCAGCTTGTTGCACCCTTCCATGATGATGAGCTGCACCTGCCCATATTTCAATGGTTAACAGCACAATCCTATGCATGTCTACTCAGAAGTAAGTCCTATTGCATTCAATGGGGCTTACTCCCAGGAAGGTGTGCATAGGAATGCAGCCTAAAGGTTGGCACTCTGTCCCCCTTTGGATATGGCAAGCCTATGCAGGAGCTCTTGCTCTCAACTTTCAAACTGCAGGATCAATAAATATCTTAGTTTCCACAGTGTCCTGGGGCTGGAACTTAAGGGTTGTTTTTTCAAATGCCTCTAAGGCTACAGGTTGCTAGAGAAATCCTGGCCATTTAGCAAGTGATTAAGAGCTGAAAACATAGTGCTTTGCAGTTTAAAAAAAGAAAAAGAGTTTTACCTTTGAAAGAGACTTGGAGACAGAAGTGTCGCTCCGGTAGGGGCGGGGCTGTAAGTATCGCTCTGGTCATAGTCTCTTTACTGAGCGAGCAGGAGGCAGCCCCGCCCCCTCACTGTCCGAGCCAGTCCCCTGCAGAGTTTCCCTGCTTTCTCCGCAGGGGACTGGCTCGGACAGTGAAGGGGCGGGGCTGCCTCCTGCTCGCTCGGTAAAGAGACTATGACCAGAGCGATACTTACAGCCCCGCCCCTACCGGAGCGACGCCTCTGCTTGGAGAGGCTTGAAAAAGGGACTGTTTGCAGAAAATTCTAGGCAGAAAATGCTAGACTTTGATTGTAGGCCGCACCCCTACTTTAAAGAGTTGCCTTAGGGGACAAAAGTGAGTCTTATACTCAGGTCAATACGGTAATTCAGAATTATTTCCCTAAAATGTGGAGGGAATGTTCTCTGGTGGACCTAGATTTCCATTTTTTTTCTCCATGTATCCCTATGGCAGCTTCATCTAGGGAACCACAATGTTCTGCGAAAGACAGTTTGATCCCAAAAGGGATCTGTTATTTATTCTATCTCAGTGGTTCTCAAAGTTAAGGGGGCCACAACCCATTTCATCCTCTGGTGGTGGGTTCTCAACCCACCTCCTGAAGCTGCTCCTAAGTTGGGTCTGAGATGGCCTCTGGAGGCCTCCAGGGGCTTCCGAAAGGCCTCCCAACGTGATGGCAAAACCAGAAGTGGCACTTCTGGAGGCTGTCCGGGGCCCGGGCCTGGTGCAATGTGGGAGCAATTACCAGAGGTGAGTCGCGACCCGGAAGTGGCCTCTGGTTGCATCTGCTCGGTTCCAATTTGGAGCCAAAACGGAGGCAGGGTGGGCAGGTGGCCCCAACTGGTGGCCCCACCTCAGCAACTCACAGTTTGATAAGCCCTGTTCTAGCTGAATGAACAAACAGAATATACAAGAGTTATGCGCTCTTCTTTGAGCGCCATTGCGCTCAAACCCATTGCAAGTACTGCCATGACCAGCACCCCGATCCATGTCATAAAGCAGACAACCACAGTACGTCAATTGCCACCACGGGGGCCACAGTTGTCCTATATGAACGCCCCCCATTACATCTCACTGTTTGACAGGATGTAGTCAAATTAGTAAGCTAATCATTATGGAATGATGTCAGAGCCGTGTTCAATATAAGGATTGTATAGACCAGTGGTTCTCAACCTTGTTGGTCTCTGGAGCCCTTTCCACTCTTAAAAAGGAGTCTTGGGGAGCCCTACTGGCAGCGATGTAGACTTGAGTCTATGGACTCGGACTTGAGTCAGACTCAAGTCGCGTCAATGACTTGACTTGGACTTGACTCAGCAATTATAAAAGACTCGAAAGACTCGACTCAAGACTTGGAGCCTTTTACGACAAGTTGAATTTTATTCAGGTTTATACCCGTTTTCTCCATTAAATAGAGAGGGACTCGCAACTCGCAACCAACGACTTGGGACTTGGGGTCAAAGACTTGAGACTTGGGACTTGACTCAAGACTTGGTCAGCGACTTGATCCACATCCCTGCCTACTGGTGCACGGGCAGAGTCTCAGGAGCTCCTGAGTACTGCTGCATGTGTGGAGTTGCACAGCGCTGAACCCACGCAGAATACCAGCAAAAATCCGGAACAGGAGGGACAGCACAGCGGGAAAAAATCTTTAAAATCCGAGGTATGCAATATCCTTACGTTTTGTTCCAATTGCCTGGAACTTTTTGAAAGGAAAACACTCCCGGGGGAATGTTTTAGCTGCATTCCACTGGGAGTGTTTTCCTTTGAAAAAGTTCCAGGCAATTGGAACGAAACGTAAGGACATTGCATACCTCGGATTTTAAAGATTTTTTCCTGCTCGTGGCTGCCAGCGCTTGGAGACCCGCGAACGGCGCAGGAAACTATCATTTGGATCCAGGCTTCTTTTCTAGCGACATGGCATCCTTACCTGTAATACCAGGAACAAGTAAAATAATCGCTGGCCATGAAAACTTCCATTCCTGGAGTAATGTTTGTATAGGGTTGCAGCCCTATACATAGTAATGTAGTAATGTATAGGGTTGCAGCCAGCCTTCATTGTTTATTGGTATGAACAGTGTTTGTTTGGGTTAATTGCCACTCTCCTTCCACTAACCAGGCGTGGGGAACCTCCGGCCCATGGGCCGTTTAAGACCCCCGAGCTCATTCCGTCCGACCCGCCGAGGCCCACCCCACCGAGAGGAAAACCAACGTTAAATTAATGTTCTCCTCTCGGTTGGCCTCGGCGGGCCGGATGGAATGAGCTCAGGCACTTACCTTGTATCGGCGCGCAACCATGAGGGCGATCAGGAAGAGGAAGCGCCCCTCTAGGAATCGCCTAATCTCGCTGGTGACTCACCAGTGAGATTAGGGAGGTGATTCCTAGAGAGGCACTTCCTCTTCCTGATCGATAGCCCTCATGGCTGCGCGTTGATACAAGATAAGTGCCTTTAATGTTGTTCGCCCCCGCGCCCGGCCGATAACCTCCCCAGGCTCCAAGGCTCCGCACTCACTCTCCCGGCCTCCGGGGGTGAGCATGGAGCCTCCGGAGGCCGATGGCGGCAGCAGCCCCAGTTTCTTCGCGGGCCGCCGCGAAGTGCATTCTACGTTTGCTTTGAATGCAAAACAAATTTTGCATCTGGGGTTTGTGTGTGTGTGCAAATGAAGAAGGATTTATTAAATAAATAAATAAATAATTGCGGCCGGCCTTATGGCCGGCCCGCAAACAAAATTGTAATAATTAAAACGGCCCTCGCCAGGAAAAAGGTTCCCCACCCTTGCACTAATCCCATCCTAGCCAAGGAAAACAAAAATTCAAAACGAAGCAAGGTACAAAAGCTCTTTTTTGTTGGTGATGTTAAAAGGTCACATTGCTGGGAGAAAGAGGAGGGGGAAATTAAAAGGTGCCCTTCTTCAACAATGCTGTTTTACAACATTTTCTTTGCTTACAGCTTGTTAATTTTCACGGCAGAATTGCCTTGGGATGAGAACTGAAGAAACAAAAAAAGAAAAAGAAAAAAAAGGAGACTTGTGCCTCTAACTGTACTGAAGGCCTCATGCATACTCTAAAGCCTTTGATGAGAAACATTAAACATTTTTAATTTAGCACATCAATTTGAAAATCTAATTTTTTTTAATGCTTTGTAGCGCCATACGCTTTCCACGGTCCTGTCACTCCCCTTGAAGAATTATGAGAAACTTGAACCGCAAAAAGTAAATTAGAAAAAAAAAACTCATTTCAGTTACTCTAAGAAGAGAGGAAATTAGATTTTGATTAAAATCACTCACACATACAATTTTAGGTAAACTAATTTAGCAATACTGACTATATAATTTTTTCCCCTGGCTTCTGTGTTCTTTTAATAGCAGTTGGGAATCATTTGTTCTGCTGCCCTTCTCTATAGCCTGTTGCGAAGGGAAACACTGGAACCAAGTCTTCCTTTCTCCCTACTGACATCAAGACATGATGATTAACTTCTAGTCTATCAATTAAAAGGCACCTTTCAGAATCCTAGTTCCTCGTCACGTGATCAATTTTGAAGGGACTGACTCAACTAGGAGGAATATGGAGATTATTACTATTAACAGTATTTATATCACTTTTCAACAAGACCTAGACTAGCGAGCTAAGCATATGTGCAAGTTTAGGCTTACCAGATCTCCAACCGGGACAGAGTGCTTAGACCTTTAGGAGAAGGAATGTGGGCAGGTGTAGCTTGTTAAACCCTTAGAGCACAAACCTAGGCATGCCTACTCAGAAGCAAGCCACATTGTGTTCAGTGGGATTGTGCTCTAAGGTTTAACAAGCCTAGGATTGTGCTCTAAGGTTTAACAAGCTACACCTGCCCACATTCCTTCTCCTAAAGGTCTAAGCACTCTGTCCTGGTTGGAGATCTGGTAAGCCTGTGCAAGTTCAGCAGCAAGGCGAGGGAGCCAGGGCAACAAATACTCCACTTCTCTAGAGAGAGGGATTACACAAACCCCTTAACTACCCAACAAGCACTTCCAGAGCATACACAAAGAATTCCAATTACATTAAAACTTCATTTGCTAAATGAACTCAACCAGAAAAGTAAAGCACCACAAAACTATGAAGACAGAAATTCAGCAGTGGTGTGAGGGCTATCCAGCATTGTATGACCATATGCCTCATGGTGGGCATACGTTGTGGGTGTGTGCTTGGTGCAAAGAGCTCTGATCTCAGGAACAGGTTTGCTCCCTTGAAGCCCTGGCAGCTGACCTGGAGAAGCAGAGAAAAGCAGAAGTATCCCTCCAAGATGTCCAGGGTCATGTTGTTGTGCCCAGTGAAGAATGGTGGTTGCAACAAACCTAGCATTAATAATTCTAATTAAACAAGATGGAGGGAAATTGGTGCATGAGATCTACTGTTATTTGGGGCAGGAGGTCTGGCTCAGTTGGTAGAGCGACCGTCTCATATATGCCTGAAGATCTGAAGGACGGCAGTTTGAGATGGCCGGAAGTGTCTGTGTCTGTCGGAGAGCTGCCGGCACACTGAGCTGATAAGCTGCAGAGCCTCTGTGGGGGAGTGGAACTGCAGCTGCACTTGAGTAAGAGTCAAGGTTGCCTGTCAGCTGAAGTGTGTTGAGGCGAACACCAGAGGGGGAGAGAGAGAGAGAGAGAGAGATATGGACTGTGAAAGAAACCATCTAGAATGAAGGGTTCTATGAGGGATTAGAATGTATTATTGTATTGTAAAAACCCCTAGGGGTTTAGAAAGCCTGCCCATGTAAACTGCCTTTGAATTAAAGTCAGAGGAGAAATTCGATGACCAAAGAAAAGGCAGTATATAAATACTGGTTTATTAATTTATTAATTTATTATTAATTTATTATTATTATTTCCAGCCTGTGCTATTTTAGAGAAAAGAAGGACAATTTCGGGGAAGATTTGAACGGCGCAGTGGTAAAACAACCAAGTGCACCAAGCAATAGCTTGCTGGGAGCCAAATGTACTGCATGAATGCCAAATGTTTAAGTGGGCATCTCCAAAGCTGGCAAAATGAAGGAATTTCTGTTGCAAGCTGATAAGAACTGCTTTGCCGGATAAGACCAAGCTCTATCCAAGTCCATCTGCGAAACAGACAATGTCATTCTGGGGATCATCATTAGGGAAAGGGATTAAAAAAATATATAAGACTGCTAATATTATAATGGCCCGCTGATAATCTATGATCAAGTTATATTGCGATATTGTGCACAGTTCTGGTCACTACATCTCTAAAAGGATATTGGAAAACTGGGAAAGGTGCCCAAGAGGGTAATGAAAATGAAGCTGGACGCTGGAGTACAGTACTTTCTTTTAAAAGAAAGGCTACAACGGTTTTTTTTTTTTTGGGGGGTGTTTAGTTCCAAAAAATGGCAACTACCGGTAGGTGGAGGGACATTGTTGAAACTTTCAAAATTGCACATGGTGGGAATAGAGATTTTATTTTCTTCTCTCACAGCCCCAGAACTAGGAGTTCTGCAATGACACTGACCGGCTTGAGATTTAGGACTGACAAAAGGAAAGACTTTGTCACACAGCACGTGATTGAATACATAAATAGGCAAATAAATAAATAAATACCGTATTGGTCTGAGTATAAGACTCACTTTTTTCTCCTAATTTAAGTTTTTAAACTAGGGGTGCGTCTTATAATCAGGCTGTTGCAATAATGCCAGTGATTTAATTATTTTTTTTTAATAGCACCAAACTTTAAGGGTGCGTCTTATAATCAGGTGTGTCTTATACGCGGGACAATACGGGTAATTCATCCCCAGATAATTTTTTTTAAAAAGTACATAAAAATTATTTATCTCCAGGTAAATAAAAATAAAATAAAATAATGATCTCTGAAATCTGCAACCGCAAGATGTGGTGACGGCCACATTAGACAGCTTTGAAAGGGGTTTGAGACACATTCATGGAGGACGTCTACTATTGCTGATGTCTGTATGCTACACCGCCAGGGTCAGAGGTCTTCTGCTGCTGAAAACCAGTTGCAGGGGAGTGGGTGTGAGGGGTATTGTGGTCATCTCCTGCTTTTGGGCTACCCCGAGGCATCTGGTGGGGCCACTGTGAGAAACAGGATGCTGGACTAGATGGGCCCTTGATCTAGCAAGGTTGAGCTTATGTTCTGTTGTTCGGTAGGCTGTTCCCTACAGCAATCAATCAAATGGAGATGGTGGCTGCATCTGGCTGCTTCTGGAATTCTGGATGGTTGATAATGCCAACAGGGCCTCATTGGCATACCTTTTGGGTGCATGGGCAATGAAGAGCAAAGACTAGTTATATTAACGCACTGACATTTGGAGCAAGGGTGGGGTGACCCGCCCAAGGCAAACAGCAGGAAGCTCAATTTTCCTACCTCTTGCCTTGGTAGAAAATATATCTGGGCTGAGTAAGAAATGTTGGCGTTACCTAGTTAAGAATGTTGTAGATTGGATGTGTAGATCAACAAGTCAATAGTTCCTCTCATATACGTGTCTTGGGATTTCATTCTGTTGTATGGGGGAACAACCCAACTTGTGAAGTTAAGAACATAAGAAGATCCCTGCTGGATCAGGCTGAAGGCCCATCTAGTCCAGCTTCTTGTATCACACAGTGGCCCCACCAGATGCCTCAGGGAGCACACAGCCTACATAAGAACATAAGAAGAGCCCTGCTGGATCAGGCCAAAGGCCTATCTAGTCCAAGTAAACCAAGTTCTCCAAGTCAACTTTGGAGACCAAACATTTTGATGATGTCCATTAGTTCAACGGACTCCTGCTGTGGTCCCCAAGGTGGGTCTAAGGACTCCTCAGCAGTGACTATAAAAATCGTGACTTTTTGGAGCTAGGAGATGCTGAAATTTTAATGCTCAAGTCTCTGGAATGTGTCTCCATGATTATATTCTAAGCACCACCTGAAGGTAATTGGAAAGGTGTAGTTTCTGAAAATTAAGCACTGTAAAAATGCTGTCTGGCAAATGATAAGATCTAATTGATTGCACCAGCTCATCTTCAAAATTAAATGCTGCTAATTGCCAGCGACAGTATTAATTTGGTGGCACTTTCACCAGCCAATACAAATTTCCAAAACTGACAGGTGAGGACACCCAAGTTGCAAAATGACTGTTCTAATCTATCCTCTGTGCTGAAGATTCACTTGGACCTGTGAAGTATATTGAAAAATGATTGTATTTAAAAAGTCGTGTACATATCTTATAGGTTGCATTGAGGCCAACATTATCCCTATGCCATGCAGGTAGGGAGCTGGGACTGAAAATGAGTGGTTTGGTTAAGGACACTGACAGCTCAAGCCCATTCATGCCATCTCAGAAGTCCCGTTGGGTTCAATACAACCTACTCCCAGGTTTGGGTGTATAGGATTGCAGTCCTAGCAGGTAACGGCCGAGGTAAGATTTAAAGCAGGGACGTCGGGATTTTCAGTTCAGTCTCTTAGCCATTATGCAACACTAGGTTTTTCCTCTGTGAAGCTAGCATCTTCATTTAAGTTCCTTGATGCGCAGGGTTGATACTTCTTGGATGCATTAAGATGAAAACACACATCATTAACGATCCATCGGTAGATCTTATCACAGGACCTTAGATCACAGGTAGATCTTATCAACAGGACCGCTGAAGGCATTCCATACCTGTCGTCAGCTAACCCGCGGGCCACAGTTGACAATATGGTATTGAGTGCGCCTCTTTAGAGGAGTCGCTGCCATATACGGATTGAACGGAGCGGTTTCCGACGGATGTGCTTTTTGTAGCGATCAGAGTGTGATTTGCATACCGGACATTTGTCTCCTGAATATATAGCTCTCCAAACTGCTTCCTACTTTATCACGGCAACTAAAAAAGAAAACAAATAGTTATCATTGCTGAGCATTCGTCATCAGCACAGGACGCTACGGTGGTGGCTCGGCTTTGCGCCCCGATGCATTGTCTAAATTAAGGCACTGAGGGATATTGAATCACTTAATCATGGCGGAGCATTAGGGCCTTAGTAAGCACGCTTTGCCTTCATTAGATTTAATATATTTCTCATTATACAAATCTGCCACTGCGACAATAAGTCTTGTTCATAAATCAGGGTGCCCTTTCGCTTCGTAGTCTCGGAGAACTTTCATCAAACAAGACATAAATGGAACCTGTAAGACAGGAGGTCAAAGCTGCCCTAACAGATATTAATTTCTATTCATTAAGCTTATTTTAATAGTGCATTTTAATAGCTTCTGTAAAACAAGTATGAGTCCTTCCTGTCATTGCCTTATCCATGTTTAAACCACGTAAGGATATAAATAAAAAAAGACAGATATTATTGTCGCTGTCATTGCACTGGCATTAGCGGCTGGAGCCAAATGGGATTCTTATTAAGCTAGTCAGGGCTTCTCCAAATGTGTCAGATTCCATAGCCGACGTCTCATACTAGACAACTGATGCAGCCAGCACAGGGGGGCTTCAGCACAGGGGGGGCTCCCCCTAATTCTTACAGTGAGGATGCATCATCCTTTGTGTGAAGGTGACAATGAAGCACTCACAGGTTACAAGCCATGATGGGTATAAGCAAGGTTCTGGTTTTAGAAGTAGGCTATCTCTGAATGTCAGGTGCAAGGGAATTCAGATCAGATGCAACAGGATACAGGTCTCTTGTTGTCTTGTGTGTTCCCTGAGGTATCTGGTGGGGCCACTGTGAGACACAGGAAACTGGATGGGAGATAAGCCCAAAGCCAGCCACTGAATATATGTACAGCAGATAACGTTTTGAAAAAAAAAATCAAGTTTTTAAGAGACAGCAAGCTGTGTCAGCATTCTTAGTCATAAAGTCCCATTTTTGAACAAGTGCGCATGAAGGCTCAGAGCCAAGGAACTTGTCCAGGCAAGGAACTGTGCATACAATTCCCCGGACATTTAACAAGAAGGAGAACTCTTCTCTATTTTTTTCTTCTCTATAGTGACTAAAAATATGAAGATTCAAGATCAACTGAAACTGATGAATAAAACAGGATTTAAGGTGGAAAAAAAAGTTAAATATCTTGGAATTGTATTGACGAGTATGAATTGTACATTATTTCAAAATAATTATGTTAAAGTATGGAATGAAATTAAGAAAGATCTGTTACGATGGGAAAGATTGAAATTGTCCTTACTAGGAAGGATATCGGTGATTAAGATGAATGTATTGCCAAAAATGATGTTCTTATTTCAAACGATACCAGTGATTATATCTGATGCACCATTTAAAGAATGGCAGAAAGACATTTCTAAATTTATTTGGCAAGGGAAAAAACCAAGGGTGAAATATAAGATTCTTCAAGATGCAAAAGAGAGAGGAGGATTAGGACTACCAGATTTGAAAGTATATTATGCAGCATGTTGTTTTGTGTGGTTGAAAGAGTGGGTGTATTTACAAAATAGAAGATTATTGGAGTTAGAAGGCTCTGACTTGAGATTTGGTTGGCATGGGTATTTGTGGTATGATAAAGTAAAAGCAAATTTAGAATTTAAAAATCATTATGTTAGACATGCATTATGGAGAATTTGGAATAGATATAAAATGAGATTTTATGAGAAAGTACCATTATGGGTTGCACCATATGAAGCACACTTTGGTGGAAGTAGCGTGCCAAAAGAGAAAGGACTATTGTATAGAAATTTATTAATTTTTTCACAAGGAGACTGTATAATGAAGTCAAGAGAAAAACTAATGGAAGAAGACTTTAATTGTCAATGGTTTGTATATGCTCAAATTTTGGAGAGATTTAAAGTGGACAAGAAGACATATGGATTTGTAGAAGAAGAATCAATATTGGAGGCACAATTAAAATCTGAAGACCAGATAATTTCAAAAATGTATAAATTGCTTTTGAAGTTTGAAACAGAAGAAGAACAGGTTAAAGAATGTACGATTCATTGGGCGAAAAACATAGGTCATGTTATTTTAATGGACCAATGGGAACAACTATGGTTAAAACAGTTGAAATTTACGTTAAATGTTAATATTAAAGAAAATATGTATAAAATGATATATAGATGGTATATAACCCCAAGCAAATTAGCAAAAATGTATGAGAAGGTGACGAATAGATGTTGGAAATGTAAAATGCAAGAAGGAACTTTTTACCATATGTGGTGGACATGCCCTCAAGCAAAGAAGTATTGGACTCAGATTCACAAACAGATTGAGTTGATTTTAAAGATTAAGATCCAAATGAAACCGGAAACATTTTTGTTGGGTATGTGGGAGGATCATGTAGGCGAAAAATTTCAAACTTTGTTTTTATATATGACAGCTGCGGCAAGAATTTTATATGCACAATATTGGAAGAATTCGGAGATACCTTCGCTGGAAGATTGGTGGCTGAAAGTTTTGGACTATGCTGAAATGGATAAACTTACAATTTTAATTAAGGAAAAGTCAGTTAACTTTTTCGTGAATAATTGGAAACCATTTATTGACTTTTTAAGAGAGAGAGAGAGGAATGATGTGATGATATGCGGATTTAATGAATAGAATGTGGGGGTTGTGTTGGCTTAGTTGGAAATTGTATGTAGAAAATAGTGAATAGTATGCTAGTAGGATGTATTGCTTCGCGCTTGCTATAACTTTATGAAATATGTATTGTTTTTTTATGTTTTAATATATCAATAAAATATATATATATATATATATATATATATATATATATATATATATATATATATATATATATATATATATATATATATATATAAAGGAGAACTCTTCTCAAATCTGCTCTGTATGAGACTCATTATTTTTGAGATCTCCCCCCCCCCTCCACAACTCTTTCTCTCCTCCACCCTCCTTTTCTTGTCATAGGCAAGACACATATTTAGGATTAAGGTCCCCGAATACCACTACCCAGCTCCAGAATTTGGTTTTTAGTACCCGAGTGAAAGCCCACATTTCTTCTATTCTGTGCAAAAAAAATATCAACGCCTGCTTTCCCATGCAACCGATTTACAAAGCAAAGGGATGTCTGATGATTAGTCTTTAAAAAATAAAAATCTACCAGTCATCCAGAATGAAGAAGCTGGGACTGGGAGGAATTTGGGGTGGGGCTGCAAAGATTTCTTAGCTGACTATTCCGGGAGAGATGTGCAAAAGAGACTGCAAGGACAGACACCGAGGAGAGGGAGAGAACAAGAAAGAAAAAGAACTTCAAGGGAAACCACCTGGAATTGTAGGGTTCTATGCAGAACAATATTGTAAAGATCCTTATTGGATCTAGATAAGCCTGCCTATGTAAACCGCCTTGAATAACATCTGAAGAGCAGATAGCCAGCAGAAGAGCCTTTTAGCCAGCCAATCAAATGAGAAGTAAATATCAGCTGACAGGGAGGAGAGGAAGGCAGAATGGTTCCACTCACCCTCATGCACTCTGCTGGGGAGGAGGTTAAGCCGGAGTTACACCGCACACGTCACGCACGGCATGACCATGTGCGTCCTGTGTGTTGTCTCGGCGCCTGATGGCGTTGGCTCATTGGACAGTCCCATAATGTCCTGGGCAAAGTGGACACTTCTGCCCGTTTCGTGTCCGTTCAGCCAATCCAGCTCTGACCCAATTGCCAGCAAACTGCAATGATGGCTTCTCGACTCTGACAAACCATTGCATTGATTTGGGCTTTTTATCCCGCGGCTAATGGCTAGACGCTCTTATAAATCAGCCGTTTTGCCGCATCACGCCGAGAGCGGCACCCTTGTCTGTTTGCGTTCCCTTCATGCCTCTTGAAGGATGCGCATCACGTCATTTATCTCAACCTTTCCCTGTTATGCATGGGCAAAAATCTGGGCTGCTGACTTGTTCATGAGTCATTTATCTTTAGATTTGCTGCCTGGCACCATCCATTCTCTCGCTCCCTCACTCGGTTCAGAACGCGTTAGCTCCCCAAGAGGGCTGCACACTAAACTTGCTCGGCGTAAGTAATAAGCTTGACAAATCACTCTGTCTCTCTGACCTGCTTCTCCTGTGTTATATTGTTAGCCAATTAAGACGTAAGGGCTGGGAAAAGCTCACTCCTGTGCGGTTTGTAGGCGAACACGTTTTTTTGGGAAGCCTCTCCAGAGGCCTCTGTAAACGTTAATTTATGGTCCTGTGATGCATTTTCTCATTCCGCTCCTCCCTACATCCCACGTTCAGAACAAAAGAGAACATGTTTGCATATTTGTAGGAGTATGACAATTTCAGTTTGACAGATTTGGTCCAACCCCTCCCCAGTGCCTGAGTGGTGCCACTCCCCCTTGGGTTGTGCCCTGTCATGCCAAATATGCCCTGGATTTTAACAAGGACGAGAGGGCAACAGAGTGGAAGAGGAAGTGTGGAGGAGAGCTGCTGTACCCTAGGACTCTCTGCCGCACTTCCTTTCAACTCTCTGCTGCACTTCCTTTCAACTCTCTGCCGCACTTCCTTTCAACTCTCTGCCGCACTTCCTTTCAACTCTCTGCCGCACTTCCTTTCAACTCTCTGCCGCACTTCCTTTCAACTTTGGACGTCTATCAAAAGCAACCACATGGTGAGAATAAGGATGAGGATTGTTTAAAACAGGGGTTCTCAACCCCTGTGCCACTGTACTTGTACCACTGTGGTACAGTGGTACTTCAGCTGACTGCTGGTGGTACTTGGACCACCGGACCGCTGGAACCCTGCCCCAACAAGCGCAGTGTTTTCGCTCCCTAGAGGTTAATTGCCTTTGGCCAAGCCTCTCTGGAATGCTGAGAAGGGCCCTCACACCCTCCCGGAGCCTCCTACCTGCATTTTCTGGCCGCCCAAAACCCCAAAACCCTGGAGTAACTGGTAATGATGTAATTGCCAGTCATTTCTGGTGGTACTCAACAGGAGAGTGGCACCAGAGGTGGTAGCTGGCCAGGAAGAGGTTGAGAACCCCTGGTTTAAAAGACTGATACTCTGCCTTTCACTTGGTAAACCAGGATTCTGGGGATTGTTCAACCCCCTCCCCATTTGCATGGTATGGAGACCTCCCCTCCAAGTGTGGTGTAAGAGTTTCGCCAGGGTGGGCATTGGCTGTGTGATGACCCATCAGAGGGGCCACCCAGCTGGGCCAACCTCTGACCTGGTGGTAACAGCAGTGCCCAATGCACCAATGCACCACCAGGGGAAATGTGGAGGGCGTGATAGGGGCCCAAGTGCAGAGTTTTACTCCATGGCTCCCAGTAACCTCCTGGCCCTGCACCTTGGCTCCTGCAGCAGCCAAGGCGCCAGCTCTCTACCCGTAGGCGAATTGGCAACATTTTTGAATTTTGCATTTGTGCCACATTGACAGGGGGACCTCCCAAAAGTGGATAATCAAGTCTGGAAAAAAATTTCAAGGTGTTCCCGCATATCTGAACTGAAACTGGTGTCTTTGTGAACCTACAGCCCGTTCCAATGCAAGGGCTAAGCAGCACAAGTCAGACATAAACTCAGCATAAGTCGCTTATGTCGAAGTTATGTCTGGAATGCGACCATTTACGGCGAAGTTAGGTCGAAGTTAGGACAAAGGACATAAAGTCAACATAAAAGTGGGCATTCCAGGGGCGGACCGTGGGCGTAACGGGGGCGGCAACCAATTATCTTTGGATTCCAGACCCTGGCAAGCACAGACACGCCCCCTCCAACACAAATGCTGACACAAATTTTATGTCGACCAAAAGGGTTGACATAAATTCGAGTAGACCCATAGGAACCATTTTACCTTACCCACTCCAGCCCTCTCCTGAAAAGTTCTAACACCCTACTCCTGAGTTATGTCAGAGTTATGTCGGAGTTGTGGCAGCAAGGTCTGGAAACCGACAGAGTTATGCCAAAGATAGGGAGCCTATCAGCACCCAGCCCCACCCAGCCTCTTTCCCACAAAAGCCCAGCCCCAGACCTCCAGTCTCTCTCTCTCTCTCTGAGCACATGGCGTGGGGTTCTGTCCCCCACAGCCACAAAGTGGGACTTTGTCGGTGGAGGGCAAAATTCACAAACACCCCACTTCTCTCTTCTCTTCTCCTCTCTCCTCTCTGCCCCCCTCAAGGGCAGAGAGGGCTGTTCTGGCTGTGGCCAAACTGTTTACAGCTGTGCCTGGGCAGCTGCCTCCATGCTACCATTTGCTAACCCATGTCTTTCTCCCAGCCTCTCCCCCCCCCCCCCCACAGGCAACAACACCAGCAGGTAAGAGCAGGGTTCGTGCTGACATGTGGTCTGACTTCTGCCTCTTTGCATATAGAAATATGAGACATGCCTCTTTACCAATGTGCCCTCTCATGTCTGCCTGCTTAGCCTTCTCTGAAATGCCTCTTTACCAATGTCTTGTCATAGCTGCCTGCTTAGCCTGCTATGATATGCCTCTTTACCAATGTCTTGTCTCATAGCTGCCTGCTTAGCCTGCTATGATATGCCTCTTTACCAATGTCTTGTCTCATAGCTGCCTGCTTAGCCTGCTATCATATGCCTCTTTACCAATGTGTTGTCTGATAACTGCCTGCTTAGCCTGCTATGATATGCCTCTTTACCAATGTCTTGTCTCATAGCTGCCTGCTTTGCCTGCTATGATATATAGGATACATGCCTCTTTACCACTGTTGTGTCTGATTGCTGCCTGTAGTCATGTGAGCAGACAATGCCACAAGTGTGGAACTGTTAGCCTTATGTAGACACCAGCTGTTCCCCCCCTTTTCTCCACAGGGTCTACTGACAGGTCAGTATTGCTAGGTTTGCCATGGTTGTGACCCCCAAGTTGTGTTGTTGTCTCTCTCTTTGACCCTTTCCCCTTACAGGATCATGCTCTCCTTACACCCAGGTAAGCAGCTCAGACCATGCTATGTGTGTCACACCTATCAGCTGTGTTTTATTTCTCTCCCTGCAGGCTTTTGCAAAGACACACTGGCATTTCTTCAATGGCGGCTGCTACCACGCACCAGCTGACATGTAACTCCCCCTTGTTTTTTGTCTCCCCAGGAACGTCCACTACCACCTGCCTTCCTGGGAGCACCCCTGGGCCTGCAGTCTGGTTGCCCCACTGTCGTCTGCCTCGATGCTGCCAGAGGTCAGGGAGCCAGCCCTGCAACCCTCCTCAGCTGCCGGCACTGCTGCTGCTGCTCCACCTCCCTGGCTGTCCTACTTGCTGCCCCTCCCCTTTCTATGGACCAGGCTGTGGTTCCACAGGGGAAGAGCCTGCAGCTCCAGGTCCATGGGGCACGCCTGCTGCTGCTGCTGCTGCTTTCAGATTGGCTGCTGTGACTACCCCTGGCAGCCTCGCCTGGCCATCTCTGCTAACGTTCCAGAACAATAAAGACGCCCCTCGGGCAGAGCCCCCTTGACAAATATGTGCTCAGTGTTACACAAGCATTGGCCCCCACAAACAGACAGCCCCCAGCACTCAAGCCCCTGCATGAATCCCATCCAGGGACTGCCACGTCCTTCCCTGGGAGAACACAGCAGGGGGGCTGCCAGACCCCCATGGCACAGAGGGGAGGGGGGAGTTGGGGGGGCCTTGCAGGCAGGCAAACAGTGACAGCCAGGGCGTCCGTCCATTACGAAGCCGCTTCCGTCCAAGGTCCGCCCGTAATGAAGGCGCCTCCGCCCACGGTCCGCCCGTAATGAAGGCGCCTCCGCCCACGGTCTGCCTGTAATGAAGGCGCCTCCGCCCAAAGTCCGCCCGTAATGAAGGCGCCTCCGCCCAAAGTCCGTCTGCATAAGAGGCGCCTGTTTCTGCATCGCCTTCATCTGCGGAGCAACCCCTGTGTCCCTATTGGTCACTGCAGACCCCTCTCTCGGAATCTCTCTCCCACCAGCCTTGTTGTCTGTCTGTCTGTCTGTCTCTGACCCACCCGTGCCCCTCCCCAGCACCCACTGTCTGCCTGCCTGTGTGTCTGCCTCCCCTCCCACTCCCTGATGATGGCTGCTGGCCACCCCCCACCCTGCCAGAGCGCCTGCCGAGAGGCGCCGTCGTCGCCCCATCTGGGGGCGTGATGAGCTGCGTGAGCCCTTCACGCTCGCAGCAGACAAGCCCAAGGCATCTCTCGGTCTTGGCCGGGGCACAGAGCAGAACGCACGCCGGGATGCCTTCTTTGTGGGCATTGCCCTGGCCTTGGAGGCCCAGGGCTTCAGGCAGCGCACCTGCAAGTCATGTCAGAGGCAGTTCCAGACCTCATGCGACCCCCCTTGTGTGTGACGTTCCCACCCCCGCTCCTACCCTTCCCTCCCCCGCTCACCCCCATGACTCCCACGTGCAGCCTCAATGTGGCATGGGGGTGGCATCGCCTTCTCCAGGGGGGGGACGGCCACTCTCCCCTGCAGCAGGTGGCTGATGCACAGGGTGCCCTGTGGCGGCTGGCAAGGGGACCTCGCTCACCTGTCACCTGCCCTGTGCCCACCACATGACTGGCGCTTCCCCCATGCCTGCGGCCGGCCCCTTTGCGACTGGGCTGTGACAGACCCTGCGGCAGCTGCCATGGATGGACGCTGACACATGCAGACAGAGGCCTGCACATGCCTGAACCAGACAGGGAGCCTGGAGAGCCTGCCTGCCTGGGAGGTAAGTGTTGCCTGGATCCTGGGGTGGTGCTGGGCCACAGAAACTGCAGCCTGCCTAACTCCGGCATAACTCTGACATAACTCAGACATAACTTATGTCGAACTTATGCTGAACTTAGGCCACTCTTATGCCAGACTTGCGGAGGAGTTGGGTTGGAATGGGCTGCTAATGTCATAAATGTAGCCAGTGTTTCAGCAGCTGTCCATGCTGTTTGTCTGTGCAAGCCTCTATCTCTATCTAACGCTGAGGGGGAAAACATGCCTTCCAACCACTGCGATAATTACTCCGTACCTCCTTTACCACCTATAGGGAATCTCCCCCTTTGCTTCAAAGAGGGCTACAACATTTTCCCTTTTTTCTGTTTCCTTCCTTCCGAGAGATTCTTGTCTTCTGATGAGTGCTTAAGATGTATCCAAAAACCACATTTTCGCTGAGGGAACGGCCATCGGTTCCTGCTTTGTCCCAGTAGCCTTTGGTGCACTGTGAGAATGTTTGGGGTCTTATTATTATTATTATTATTATTATTATTATTATTATTATTATTATTATTATTATTTGCACCTGGAACTATCCGGCCTAATTAAGTCTCTGTAACACTTCCTCCACTCTGTCTTATAAAATGCAGAGCATGCATTTTCCTCCTGCCTAGGGACAGCTTTCTTCCCCTCCCCTCTCGCTCTCCCCTCCCCTTTTTCTTAATATCCGGATTGAAGAAACATTCTGGGAAACTTGGACTTGCTCATGAGGAGACAGCATTCGAGTTGGCCCTCTCTCCCTGGCGAAGCCACTCAGTGCCGGCCCAAGCAGACCACTGCACCTTGCAATACTGGCCAGCGGATCCCTATGGCTTTTGTTCCTCTAATTGCCTGTCATTAATTAAATGCTTTTTTTTCATGCAGCTCTTTGTGTTTTTTTCAGATTTTTAAAACTTTTTTTTTTTACAGATCAACAGCCATTTTGTCATCTCCTAATTTCACCCTCTTCCGTCCCCACCTCGCTTGGAGAGGGAGAGGAAAAAACAACACGATATCGTTCAGGAGCGTCACTCAAATCCTCCCCCCAATAAACTGTAATCTGTTTACCTTTGCGAGGCCTATAATTTAAGCTGTAGCCTCAGCAGCAATCCATTGAGTGCTAACTCCCTATAAAGTATAAAGTATCATTTAGACTGGAGATACTTGTCTGCCTTGCTACTGTTCTCATATTGTAGGCTGTTTGTAGAATAATCATCATGGCTTTGCTGAAAGCTTTATTTAGATTTTCTCCCCCCCCCCCCCCACACTCATCTTTGCAATATTACAAATGGTAAACAAGTATCCTTTTTGGAAGTCTTCTCCGGGTATGTGGTTTCCTTTGAAAATATCACAATAAAGCATTCCTCTTTGATTCCAGGGAGAATGTTCCGTCAAGATGTTTTTTTTTTCTTAAAAAAAAGGGAACACACAACAACAACAACCAGGAAATGCCACAAACCAAACATCAGAAGCAATTTTAGGTGCGCATAGGCACGTCTGCATGGTGGTGGTTAAATTACAATATTTAATGCACAAGATTTTCTTTCTCTCCCCCCCCATGTCTCTAGCCTGTCTGCTCTCCCCTCTGCAATGGAAAACATTTGGAGCCACACAAAGGCTGCAAGTCCCACGTGCTTCATCTTTATTGTTTCTTATTTATTTAAAAGATGTATACGGTGCCTTGCACACTGGAGAGTTTCCCCAGGCAGTGAAGAATCAAATGAAAAACATAAAGGCAATAAAAGCACATCAATAAAACAGAACAAGTTTAAATGAAGAGTAAAAACAGCATCCGGAATGAAACAAGCTAAAATATACTGATCAATTAAAAGTAGAGGTGGTCAGACCATCTTATTTTATTTATTTATTTATTTATTTATTTATTTATAGTATTTTTATCCTGCCTTTCCCCCCGAAGTAACCCAAGGCGGCTTACAACAAAAAAGAAAATACAACACAAAAAATACAATACAAAAAATAATCACATTTTAAAAACAGTAAAAAACAATTAATGAAAATTAATAAAAACAATATCTAAACATCGATTAAAAAGATCATAGCACAATTAAAACAGGAGTATAAAAACAGCAAGCACCCCCACCTGTACCAGCGAGATGTTAAAAAGGGGCTCAGAAGGCTTCTTTGAACAAGAAGGTTTTTAGGCCTCGCCAGAAAGTCTCTAAGGAGGGAGCAGTTCGTAAGTCAAAGGGGAGGGAATTCCACAAGGTTGGTGCCACTACTGAGAAGGCCCTGTTTCTATCTGCCGCCCCACGCACCTCCCTAACCATCTTAGGTTAGGAGATGTACCCATTCTAAAGGGAGCATGTATGCATCCCTGAGGCTTTTGAGCTATCTGGATTGTGAGCTCTGGGACAGGGTGATCGATACTTTGCTCATCCTCGCTCCAAAGTGCATGACATCTCTAGCTCACATGTTTTCAAGGCCCAGTTGTCTAGAACAGTGGTTCCCAAACTTTTTAGCACTGGGACCCACTTTTTAAAATGAGACTCTATTGGGACCCACCTAGATTTTCGAGACTTTAAAAAAGGGTGATCTAGAAAGAAATAATATTTTATTTATTTATTGACAAGTAATATTTTATATATGTATTTGCAAAAAAACCCAATCCATTTCTCGAAACAAGGCAGCCTTAATGAATAGCCTCAAGGCTTGAGGGGCTTAGTTATGTGACCCAGCCTTCACCTGCCCCCACTACCTGTCATTGACAGACTTGGGAAAACAAAACACCAGAAAAAAGATGCTCAAACATCTTATATATATGTAAGCTTGCAAACTGCAGAAGCTCAGCTCTTTTCAAGGCAATTAGCAGCTATCTGATTTTTTCATAGCCGAGGCAATTCGTTATCTGATCTTTCCATCACTGATATTTTCATTGGAGGCTCTGTGGTACCCACCAGAAATTGGGTTGCAACCCACCAAGTGGGTCCTGACCCATAGCAGTTTGAGAAACACTGGTCTAGAAGCATACAAGTTCAAAATCCTATGTGTAAGCCATTCAATTAAGGCTTCAGACACTTTCTGCGACGATTCTTGCTGCTTGACAGCTGTGTGTCTTATTTCCATCCTGGATCCTTCTGCAGCTTCCCTTTTATCTGAGATCAGCAAATTCAAGATCTGGCAGCCAGTCAACGCAATCAATCTGAACTGCATTCATTTATCGTGACAGAGATCCACATGGCTTACACAAGGATGTTCAAACAAGATGTTGAACTGGCAACTGATACAGCTTCTCAGCATGAAAGAAGGAAACGGAATGGAGGTACGGTTGGGTTCATGTTGCCTGCGGTGATTCAGTAAGTCGTGGATGGCGCATGGACCACTTGGCCAACGGTTTTGCAGTTTCTTCTATTGTGAAAAAACACACACCTCTTCATCAGTAGTGTAGTGGTAAATGTTACATTGCGGGAGCATATCATGGTGTCCCCACAACCATGGTCCATTAAGACAACCACAAAATCCAAGCTTACATTTTGTCATTGCAGGGGTGTCACTAGGGTAGGTGACACCCGGGGTGAGATCTCACAGTGTGTCACCCCCATGGACCTCCTTTCATACCAGACAACATGATGTGGAGGCCTCCTGGGAAATGCAACCCCTGCTGTTACGGGGGGGGGGGCAGTTCCTAAGTTGCCAGAGTGTGCTTCAGGGTGTTTTTGCATGCATGGAGGCTGCTGTGATCACATTATGCATGTTTAATAGCTTCGAGCCCAAAGGAAAGCTTGCAAGCATGCTAGAAGCTGAAAAACATATGTGACCCTAGCGTGCTAGGAGGAAATTAACACACACCTCTCCAGCTAGCTGAAAAACAAACGCAGCTGTAGTACAGCACAGAAAACAGGAAGTGATGGTGAGGAGATTTTGGGCTGGACCTAGAATGAGTTCCTGAGTGATGTAGCAGTTGCTGGGCCTGTTCTGTTTATAAGAATAAATACAGTTTGGCTGTCACCTTGTGACTCTGTTGCTGATATAGCGTTAAGCATTTTGTTGTTACAAAAAGGTAAAAAAAATAGCAAATATTATTAGCAGCTGCAAGTGAGGAAAAAACAACAGATCCTGAAACTTAAAAGGACGTTTCACCAGGCACCGAAGAAAATAGCAAAATAAGCAAAAATGGGCTGCAATCAGCAAAAGAACAAATGAGAAAATACTGAGCCTAATAAAAAGAAAGTGGAGGAAAAGAAGAAAATTACAGCCCACCTGAGCGACAGAGGTAATAAATCAACATAATGGCTTGTTAAAGTAAGTTTTTAAGAGAACGGAATAAAAGCAACACTACCGTATCAACATAATGGGCTAAACGCAGAAGGTAAGGAAAGCGCTAAGAGCTACTTTAGCACAGCAAGTAAGATGCAAAAATCAAAATTATCCATTGCTTTAACATTTGCAAAGCTGAAAAATATTCTGCACAGTCAATGGAATCAAATGTGCACACCAAAAATCTATTTCTGGGAGTTAGGACTGCCATTGGGAGTTGGCCAATAACAGCACTGGCTAGGGATCAAGGGACCGTCAAACAGTGTGACTGACTGCCATCTTTTTCTTTTACTAAAACAAAAAGATGGCGGTCACTAGTATGGCTGCCAAGGCTACCGCCACTGGAAAGGTCGGTCTCTCCCACACTCTCATGGCGCTTACCTTAGTAGCAGCTTGGTTTTATATTGTGAGGTCTCAGAGACCATTTTTTTCATTCACTTATTTCTTTTTGGGTGGGGCCTGAATGGTCAACATTTTTGTGGTCAAAAAGTGGTAGATACATATTTTAAGAACAAGAAATATTGTGGTTGCAATGTCTTCAAATAAACGGTCACGCATGTCAAAATTCAAAGGCTACAGAAGCCCTTTAAGCAGATGCGCAATATTTGGATCCAGTATTGCTTGTGAGAAAACAAGAGCATATTTAGGGAAGAATGTGCTTGTTTTCAGTCATAGAATCTCTATCCTTTCAGCTATCAAGCCATCATAAGTAACTAGTATACTGAAAGTAACTGGAAGTACCGTATTGGTCTGAGTATAAGACTCACTTTTTAGGGGTGCATCTTATAATCTAGGGGTGCAACTAGGGGTGCGTCTTATAATCAGGCTGTTGCAATTTAATGCCAGTGATTTAATTAATTTTTTTTAATAGCAGCAAACTTTAAGGGTGCGTCTTATAATCAGGTGCGTCTTATACTCAGGACAATATGGGGTAAATAGATAAAGACCGTATTAGTCTGAGTATAAGACTCACTTTTTTCTCCTAATTTAAGTTTTTAAACTAGGGGTGCGTCTTATAATCAGGCTGTTGCAATTTAATGCCAGTGATTTAAATAATTTTTTTTAATAGCACCAAACTTTATGGGGGCGTCTTATAATCAGGTGCGTCTTATACTCGGGACAATACGGTATATCGAAAGTATAATTGAAAGAGTCAGCATTGCTCGTACTAGACTAGATTTTTTCTTTTATAAGTAGATAACCAGTTTCACCTGTAACTTTTTGCAATTCCCTGGGCAGACATTGCTTAAAATGCAATGTAGCTGGCATCCTCCAGAGACCACAGCAGTCATGTCTTCATTTGGCCATATCTTGCGGTTTCCCCCTGCCAAGCAGAATTCCAAGAAGCAAGGCAGAAAAGGGTGGGAGGTAGGAACCAGAAATGGTTTATTCATCCTTGCCTTTCTGATTTTGTCCCCTTCTTTTTTCCTTCTGTTATTTTTTCCTTCTCTTTTGTTAACGAATTAAAACATCAACAACAAGAAAAAGACAAAAGGGAAAAACACATAACAGGAATAAAATACGTAAAGGTTGCAAAACATATTAAGTAATCTATAAGACTATTAATACGCAATCTATGCATAACAGTGCAATCCTGTGTAACTTTGCACCAGTGTAACAGTAGATGCATGGCCAGCGGGTGGCGCAGTGGGTTAAACCGCTGAACCATAAGCTGTCAATCGAAAGGTCGGCAGTTTGATTCCTGCGACGGGGTGAGCGCTCATTGCTTGGCCAGCTCCTGCCAACCTAGCAGTTCCAAAGCATGTCAATGCGAGTAGATAAATAGGTACCGCTTGCGGGAAGGTAAACAGCGCTCTGTGTTCCAGCTGCATGCTACGTGCTGCGGCAAGGAGAGTCATGCCGGCCACATGACCACGGAGGAGTCTTCGGACAACGCTGGCTCTTCGGCTTTGAAATGGAGATGAGCACCACACCCTGGAGTCGGACACGACTGGACTTAATTGTCAGGGGATACCTTTACCTTTTTAACAGTAGATGCACCGGTGTAACAGCAGATGCACCAGTGTAAGTGCACTTACACCGGCAAAGTTACACAGGATTGCGCTGTAAATCTCTGAGAAAGGGTTCCAAATGTCCAAAAATATATCCATATGTAGTTGCCATCCATAAGCCGTACATTCAAACGTTGATCAAGTTAAAAGGTTCTCAATTCATTGAATAGTATGCCCAGGTTGAGTAGAATTCGGCATGTCTGTTGGATCACACACAGCATTAAAAAAAATCTGGGCGAAAAATAAAAGACTTGGATGTGCAGCTTCTAAGGCAATTAAAATTCGGCAAGTTTTGTCTTCTTCCTTGCAGACCATATGCATTTATGGTCTGCTATGCATTTATAACTGAAAGAGTCAGCATCGCAAATTATCTCTTCACCGACATGCAATGGTGACGTTCTGATTAATGTCTGTGGTATGGCCCAAATCTGTTCTCGGATCCAAAAGAATGAGAGTTCCCAGGTTCTCAGCAAGAAAGAAATGCTATTAGCCAGGCTCTCAACATCTGTAACATAATATATAGACTCAAAAACTCTGAAATCATTGCAATGATAATAACACATTATGAGTAACACACTAATACCCCAGCTGCTGCACAAAAATAGGTCCAAGACCATCTTTTTTCATCAATATGAAGAGAATGGATTTGTCATAAGTCCAATGGAATTCAATTTGGGTGGTGGAACAGTCACAATGAAGTGATTTTCTCCCGCAAGCTTTTGTTCAGGAAAGTACTGCCTTCATCATGCCCTTTATGGGTGTCATCCAATTTTGTCTGTGCCACTAGGATAGAGAATGGGTTGGGTTCGATTTTTTGAGTCAACATGGAACATGACCTGCTCTAAACTTTAGAGAAAATATGGGGTCAAATGTAGGAAACATTGGACTTTTCCTTGACAGGAACCTCAAGAGGAATAGTTCAAATTAACGATCCATAACAACAACAAACATACAGTATTTACATTTTTAGCCTCTCTATTTCGCTTACAATATTTGCACGTCTTTTTTTTTCTTCATATATCCACTGCAAAGATTGTATCTACTGAAGAGATTATCTGCCACTCACTGAGATATCCCGAGGCTGGATCAAAACGTGGCATTCCCCTTGCTTGCTGAAAGCCTTGATAGTGATAATCTCCTTCCACATAGAGGTTCCTTAAGAACATAAGAACATAAGAAGAATCCTGCTGGATCAGGCCAAAGGCCCATCTAGTCCAGCTTCCTGTATCTCACAGTGGTCCCACCAGATGCCTCAGGGAGCACAAGACAACAAGAGACCTGTATCCTCTCGCCACTCCCTTGCATCTGGCATTAAGAGATAGCCTATTACTAAAACCAGGAGGTGACTAAACCCCATCCTTCTTGTTTCACCTTTAAGACCAGCGGTTCTCAAACTTTTCCATCTCTGGAGCCCTTTGCACTCCTAAAAGGAGTGTCGGAGAGCCCCGCCGACACATGCATGGAATCTCAGGGAGCCCCAGAGTGCCAACACATGCACCAGGAGCACGAGAGCCAGGATGGTGTAGTGGTTTGGGAGTCGGACTTAGACCTGGAGGATCCAGGTTCAAATCCCCACTCAGCTACGAAGCTTCCTGGGTGACCTTGGGCCAGTCACTATCTCTCAGCCCCACCTACCTCACAGGGTTGTTGTGAGGACAAAAAGGAGGGGAGGAAATATGTACACCACTCTGAGTTCCTTGGAGGAAGGGCGGTATAAAAATGTGAAAAATAATAAAAAAAATGCTCGGAGTGGCACAGCGCTAAGTCCACCGGCGAAGAGCTGGAACAGGAGGGGAATGAGGAAGGAGAGCCTAGGGAGGTGTGAGGGAAGGATGAGCAAATCAGGCAGAGGATGGCCACTTATGGTGTGCTCGTGGAGCCCCTGAAGGGGTGTTAGGGAGCCCCAGAGCTCCTAGGAGCACATTTGGAGAAATGCTGCTTTAGGCAAATAGAAGCTTATTCAATTCCCTGTGTATTTAGGGACCTTCTGTACCCTCTTAGCTCTCTGGATCATCTTCTTAATAGGTCCCCTGCCTGTTGTCCTCTTCACTCCCCAACTGTCCTTTCCTAGCTCTCACTTCAACACCATTCTACTGTATACTCTTAGCCTTTTCTGTTGGATAGATTTGCAGCAACCAATGCTACTTCACATGGGTGAAGAAGGAATTTGGTAAGGCTGGAGAGAAAAGAGCATTAGGTCTCATTGGTTTGGCTGTGTGAAAATACAAATAGGGCAACTCGGAGAAGGGTATCACTGAGGCAGGGGCAGCCTGCTAATCAGGCTGGATGGTCACCTTGAGAGTTGGCAGGCATCCCTCATGCCACCTCAGCTAGCTGCCTCAGTTGGGCACCCATTGCTTTACATTGCCTCTTCTTTCTTCTACAACTGCAAGTCCTCACTTAAAGTTGTTGATTGGTTCTTGGAATGCCGTTTCCACTTTAAGCGAAACGACTTATAATGAAACCAATCTAATGGTTATAATGAAACCCATTTTACCATAGGCTATTTGATATACATAAACAAGAGCTTACCGCATATTTCTGGTCACAAAAACATCACCAAACTTCTAAATAAACACCTCAAACACTTCTAATATAAAACATTGAAATAAATGTGAGCTTTCTGGGCTGGAGAAAACCCACGCAAACATGATGATGAGAACGTTCAAACTCTACACAGACAGTGGCCCTGGCTGGGAATTGATTTTTTCTTCTCAACAACTTTAAAACAAAATGACTTATAACGAAACGACTTTAAGTGAGGACTTGCTGTAAGCCGATTTTTCAAAAGCAGGAAGACGAAGTCTCTACTGTATTACCAAATACAGACTTTTTTGTAATCCCATATTTGTCACGTTTACTATCGACTTGAGCATTGGCTGATCGATTGTTAAAACAGTGGTACAAATTGGGTATCTCTTATCCGGACTGCTTGGGACGAGAAGTTTTCTGGATTTTGGATTTGTCTGGATTTTGGAATATTTGCATAAATATAATGAGATATCTTGGGGATGGGACCCAAGTCTAAACATGAAATTCATGTATGTCTCATATACACCTTATACACATAGCCTGAAGGTAATTTTAGACAATATTTTTAAAATAATTTTGTGCCCCAGCATGCCTTGTGCTATGCCAGCCAGGTGCTGGAAAAAGTTTTGTTTTTTTAAAAAGTCATAGCCCCCCAAAATGTCTGAGGCATCTGGTGGGGCCACTGTGTGATACAGGAAGCTGGACTAGATGCGCTTTTGGCCTGATCCAGCAGGGCTCTTCTTATGTTCTTATGTTCTTAATTTTGGAATAATCTGGATTTTGGATGTCCGGAAAAGGGGTAATCAACCTGTACTAGGATTCAAGCCAACTGAGTTTTGTTGTTTTCAACTGGGGTAAATTGGTTCATAGCTCATAGCTTTGGCTAGTGCTGACTTTGTCAAGTAATGGAGCTGCTTCCATGATCGATACGGTCCCTTATTCGGTATCTCACCTGCAATGAGTATGTTAGGATAATTGAAGGGCTATTGCTGTTTGTGATGAATCTTCCTTTTATTGAAAATCAGTCGACACTCTGGAAAAGTGCTAGGGCCCTCGCACAAGTTCATAAAGATCTTTCGGCAGACACAGCGAAAAAAAAAAAGGTTCATAATCTTGTGATTGCAGGCTGAATTTCATTAACCTAGCCGGGCTGTACGCATTTCTCTAGGAGTCACTTTTTGCTGACAGAGGAATGTCAGTGTAACAGAATTGTTATGGGCATACCTGCTTCAGGACCAAGAGATATGTTCAGAAAGGGGAGCTATGTGGTTGATAAAAGAACATCATAGAATAAGCGGCTTTCAACCCGACTGGAATATCGTGACAAATTTCTTCAAAGCTAAGGTGAACAGCTGGTTGATACAGCTTTTTGTACTTTACTTCTCAGAACCGGCCCATTCATGAGGCCAACTGAGGAAGCTGCTTCAGGTTGCAGATTTGTGTGGGAGGGTCTGGTTCTCCTTTCCTGCCTCCTGGATTTGAAGAGGAAGAGGGGAACTGTTCTTGCTCTCTAGATTTGAAAAGAAAGAGAGTACCATTGGAGACACTCTAGTCCACCAATCTCTTCTGCTCTGCACTTCCTTTTCTGCTCTTGTTTCTCTTTTTAAATTCAGTGAAGGGAAGAAGCAGCAGCCGAGGCATCTGGTAGACAGCTAGATATGGTGGGGGTGCATTTCGCACACTTGGGCCACCCGGCCACTTTTGCACACTGCATCTTGGGCTGGCCCTGCCAATATCCAATAGCTACATCAGCAATGGGTGCTCAGTATGCCCACATTCCAGACTGTTCTGCAAATTGCAATCGCCCTGTCAGCTGAGGATTGCATGTTCCCAACCATGTTAATTGCATGTTCCCAACCATGATATCTCTGAGTGCTGGGACCACGGGGATGCTGCTGCAACAGAAACATTTGCTTGGGTGTAGACATCTGGTTCCTGGGCCATAAATGAGCAGCAATGGTGCATTTGTTGTGCTATAAATGGCTCGTTTGGCAAGGCCTTTGCTGCTATGCTGCAAACATCAGTGGGAGAAGGCTTGGTTTGTTCTCTTCATTTGCCAGAGAAGAAGGCCGTCTTGATCCTTTTGTTGCTGAGTTTCCCGATTTTGCAGCCCACAATGACTGCACCTGTCTCCTTTTTGCTTTGACAGTCGGGAGACAATTTCGGGATAACATCTTCCTAATGCCAGTGCACTCCGAAATTGTCCGGGAGAGTGAGAGCAAATTTGCTGGGGCCTTTTGTTGTTTTGTTAATAGAACTATTAGCTTTGATTGCCGCCTCTAAGGAGCTCATTGTGTTGGGATAAGATCTGTCTGTGTGGCTCTTTTCTTCTTTTGAGCTGATGTATCATTTCTTTCTCTCTAGACATCAGTTTTCCGTTTGCCCCTAGAAGTTACAGCTGGTTCACTCTCAGCTTCACCAGCTTTGCTGCTGAAACCCTCTGGCCATTTTAATAGCCAGAAGCTCTTTAAATTTTGCCAACTAATTTAACTGTTGAGATGCCAGCATCATCTTTTGATGCAGCTATTATCACCTGGTAGAATGGAATGGCTAAGAGCCTGCACATCAGGACTTGCCAGGTTTGTGTGAACTCACTCCATGGCAGTAGCAAGTCGCTCCCCCCTCTCAGCCTCAGTCTTCCCCATCTGCAAAATGGCCACAATAATACTTACTGACTTTACAGGATGGTTGCAATAATTACATCAAAATACAACATGTGAAGTGCTTTGCATACGCCGAAAGCCCTATACAAATTCAAAGTTGTGACATTGTTTAGCAGTATCATACAAAATATTAATTATATTCACTTCATTATAGCAGTGGAGGTGGGTGGTTCCCCTCGACAGTCGAGTGCCTGAGGCAACTGCCTCAGTTGACCTCATGGATGGGCCAGCTCTGCTGGGAGGGCACTCAGCCCCCCCCCCTCCTTACCTGCTCTAGTATATCTTTAGACCGGACCTCATTCACTGAATCTTAACTCCCTTCCTCCTTTTTGGAGTAGAATGCAACAAAATATGTCATTGTTTTGACTGAGAATGCACATTCTCTCCTCCCTGGGTTTGGACCACAGTTGCTTTCATATTTATGCATCTATTTACCACACGGAAGCCTCCTGTTGTTGCTTAATATATTCTAAAGCCGAGTCTGCATTAAATTAGGATTTAATACCGACTGCTGGCAATAATCATAAAGCCTAATGAATAAATGAAACTGACAACTTTGGGTTCGTCTGTAATGGGAACAGCCCTTGGAATAATGGTGTCACATGAATATTTTACTTTTGTGTTGCTGGGACTGAGTGATAGAAAGCCGTAATTGGAGGCCAATTTGGGACGTAGGGAAAGAAGGCTTTATCTAGCACTGCTCATATTTTGTGCCGCGCAGAGGCAAATGCTGGATATGTAGCAGTCACGTTGTCCGTTCAAAACTGTTCATGCAAATCGATACAATGCATACAAATATGCTTATTTTGCAGTAACAAGCTTATTTGTATTTGTGTGTAACCCTGAAATTTGATCTGCTGCAGAATGGGGACTATTTGAGAAGTAACAAGATAGGGATAGGAGATTAAGTATGGGTAGGGAATGATGAGAAATGATATATTTGGGTATTCATGGAGGTGCATTATACTGGATGTTTATACAGATCTTCGCAGATTTTAAAAATTAGTCAATTTTTACTAGAAGAGTCTGGCTCAGTTGGGAGAGCTGCTGCCTTCAAAGCCCGAAGACCAGTGAACTTGATAAGGTCGAGACACGCCGCCGGCAAAAAGCTGTGAAAGCCTCCAGGAGGAGAGATAAGAGCTTCTAGCTGCGTCGGTCGAGTGTGGGAGGCGCCAGCCAGCAGAATTGTCAGACTGTAAAAAGGATCACCACCTGGCAAGTAGCCGTACACCACCTTGGATTAAAGTCGGAGGAGAAATCCAATGACCAAGAAAGGCGGTATATAAATACTGTATATTATATATTATTATTATTATTATATTACCTATTTGCATAATAGGTGGCATTATTTGTTTGATCATTCAAGTACTGATATCCTCTCTATTCTTTAAACCATGGATGGCATCTGGAGTTGGTCAGGTCAGATGCTGGCTGAGGTCCCATGCCCCTCAGAGGGCCCACCTGGCTAGCCTGACCCCTGCACTTTCAGTACGTGGCAGTGGTAGCACTCAGTGCACCATCAGGGAGCAAGTGGAGGGTGCCATGGGATGACCAATGAAGGGCTTTCCCCAGGGCCACCAACAACCTAGTCTAAATTACCCTCCAAAGTGGCTAACTGCATAAAACATCACATCACCTGGAGTGGAAAAGGAAGTTTGGAAGAGAACTCTGCCACTCTCCCCTTTTCTCCTCTACACTTCCTCTTCCACTCCATCTCCTTGGAAGAGCAATTGTGGGGGAAAGGAGAGTGGTGAGTGAGAGCACTCCAACATACTGGCCTGCCACTCACATCTCCTCTACGTGTCCTTTTCTTTTCCATCCCCCTCTTTGTCAGATCCACGGGATATGAGATGAGGATGAGGAGCTGGTGGGAAACCAGATAAAGGAGGCTAAGGTGGCATCTGATGCGAGGTGCCAGGTGCGAGAAACTCTTGGATTGGCCCCGATTGCAAATTGCATGGATGGTCACCTACGTCTATACAGGATCCTTTTCACATTAGTGCTAAATGTGCCCTCTTCCTGTCCCAAGTGTGGGGGGGGGGAATGACAAATTAGTAGGCCTTAATGTGAACAAAGTTGATTTCTTCCGGCAAAAGCCAGACTGGAATTCTGTTTTCCTTTACTGCCCCACACTTAATTTTGCAATGTCCACGCTGGAATCCATTCTTTTAATGTGATCTCTGTCTCTCCATTTGCCATGTAAGGCAAACAGATCCATTCTGCGCTAATTCAAGAGCTGTATCAAGGAGGAACAATTCAGGAAATTGATTGTGCCCGTTAAACATCGCAAGATGCTTCATGTTTTACACCATTTGTAGTTACACTGACTTTGCATTTTATGCCCCTGAGTTAATAGCCTCATCATTACTCACAACAAGATTTCAATGGCTAATCGATACTCCCAGGAGGGCAACAGCGGCGGTTAGAAACACACTAGGGGGCAGGCGCTGCGAAGACAGATGGGATTTTGGGTGGAAGAGCAGCATTGCCATGGACTGCAAAGGCGAGTTGGCTTATACCACTCGTGACTTTGGCCCTCAGTGTGCCCTCTTCCTGCCCATTCACCCGACCCGTCCACTAAATGTGTAAGGGGAAGGGGGAATGACAAACTAGTAGGCCTTATGTGAACAAGGAACATAGATGAGAATAATAGGAATGTGCGACCTGAAGGGCAGACAGTGTGTGTGTGGATAAATAACACTAGCCAAGCGGCGTGTGCCTTGAAATCGAGTGTAATGAACAATGGCAGCCAGCAGAGTACAGAAAAGAAAAAAAAAGGAGAGAGAGAAAAATGCCCATTATAAATCTGTTCCTTATTGCAAACAGCTTTAGGCTGACTTAAAAATAAACTTTTATTAGCTGCGTATTAGAAGACATGTTTAAAATCATTTGATTATTTTAGAGGCGATGTCAGAAATGCGCATTTCCATATAGATAGACTTCACTGTTTGTACAATAGTGCTGCATTCTAAAGAGGAGAAGGTGGTGCTCATGTGCCGCAACCTGCAATGCAGCTTGTGCAACTGCACTTTCACCATTCAGTTGAGGCTGTGATTCATTAACTGCACCGGGGGGGGGGGGGGAGGAGAGTCTGCCAGAATAGCCCTACATTCAAATCAAAATACCTTTATTGGCATAACACAAAAAGACATACACACATATACTGTATTGGTCTGAGTATAAGACTCACTTTTTTCTCCTAATTTAAGTTTTTAAACTAGGGGTGCGTCTTATAATCAGGTGCGTCTTATACTTGGGACAATAAGGGGGTATATTAATGAATTAAAACAAGTGATACATAATACAGAAAGCAAGTAAAGGAGAGGGCAGGGTCTACATTCAAGATATGTAATCCACAGGTGCAAACCAGAGCCAGCCCATTGATAAGGCTGGGTGAAGCGGACACTTTGAGTGGTAGGCAGGTGGTGGCAGCTGCCCCATCACATTCCATGCCTGCCTACTGCCTTCCACCCACCGTGTCTTCTGCCCATCAGCTGTCTGGCCATCATTGCTTCCGTTCAGTAACTGTCCACTGCCCATCTACCTACCTGGCCCAACACCAGCCACTCCTGTTTCCCCTCTTTGTACTGTTGTTCTCAGTCACTCATCTTCATAGATCCTGATGTGTGAGGAGTGAAAGAGGAAGCGTGTGGAAGAAAGAATAGAGTGGTAGCCTAGAGAGACCTATCCTGGGAGACACTCTACACTCTGTTTTCTCCTCCACACATTTCCTCTTTGTTTTCCAGACTCTGCCATGTGGGGTCGGTAGAAGGATGGGGGGAGCAGAGGTGGCGACTGGCAGACAGAAGAGCTGGGAAGGGGAAGAGTCGCATGAGGAGAAGGGGCAGCAACAAAAAGTAAGTTGGTGCAATCTCAAGAGCAGGGGAAGGAGGTTTGGACTGGCTCACCTCTGAGACTAACTGAAGGGGTTGTCTCAGGCAGCAGATCTGCCCACTCCTCCACTGGTCCTCTTTGTCCCACTCCCTGGATTGGAAAATAAAAAGGGGGACAGTGGAAGAGGAAGTTGGGATGCTCTACTCCAGTGTTTCCCAAACGTTTTCGACTTGGGGCTCCCTTGACCATTGGCGACTATTATCCGCGGCTCCCCATTACATGAAGTTGATGCCTGCCAATTGGCATTGCACTGTTTTCCTAGAGGATTCCGTGGCACTCCAGGGCTCCCCTGGCTGGTTCCTGCGGCTCCCCTGGGAGTTGTGCCTCCCAGTTTGGGAACCACTGTCTACTCCATCATTCTCCTCTCCTCCACACTTCCTCTTCTGCTCCATCCTCCTCTTCCTTTTCAATCCAGGAAGCGAGAGGAGCAGAAGTCGCCAGGTAAGGGAAAGCACTATGTGGCACATGGCCTCAGGCACCAGGAGTTGTTGGGCCAGCCCTGCCTGAAGTCAATACTAAATAAAGTCAACACCAAATGGCAGGGGTGGCATCCTATGCTTGTGTAGTGGAATTTTTAAGCAGAGGATAGTTAATAATGGAGGACCAGGAAGACTGGTGAACAAGGGAAAAGGATGGGTTTATTTGTTACGCAGCGCTGTGGACAGCCCCCAGGAGGGGAACAGACCCTTTGCTCCATGTGAGCACAGTTTTTATACATTTCCAAGCAGAACATCACATGGTTGCTGAGAATGTGCATAGTCAAGGAGGCATACAGGAAAAACAAGAGACTTTGGATTTACATTTTACAGAAAACAATGGGAACAAGAGTGGGCTGAGCTAGTCAGAGGACCCTTGATGGTCCTTGATGGTCCTATCCTTGAGTTCTGGGAGACTTAATTGAGTTAGCTCCGGGAGTCTCCCTGCACCCAGAGTCAGCCTAATGTGTATGCTCTCCTTGAAAGGAGGAAAGATTAAGTTGCCAAATGTGAGGTTTTTCCTGTGACCTGGGGAGGCAGATATGAACAGAAACCCGGAAAATATGAACAGAAACCCGGAAAATATTTTTCTGCATCACTTGATTTAGCTGACCAGTCAGCCAGACCTAGTGGTGTTTCCTAACTAGAACTTTGAGAGAGGAGAGCCGAATCCAAAAGCTGCTCTCTTAGTTTCCAAGCCACCTCTGAGAGTTCTAGGACTGGGTGGTTGTGTATGTCCTGCAACGCCCATCTGACTCTCCTTTGGGGTTTCTGACCATTGCAGAGGACAGCCGTGAGATTGTGTGGCCGCAGAATGCAATGAAGGTGGGGTTTTCCAAGAACCATACTTAAAAATTGAGTTGGGAAGGGAAATGACCCATTCTAATTTGGAAACAAGCATAGTCCCCCTCACCCCCATTGTTGTGCAAACTTCTCTTGTACATCTTAAGAGAACAAGCTCTGCTAGGTGGAATCAGAAAAGACCGTGCACAGCACTGATTGGCAAGGCACCATGGAATCTGATGCAGAAAAATATTTTCCTGGTTTCTGTTCATATATGCCTCCCCATATATGCCTCCCTCCTTCATGGATCATTGCCTCCTTCATGGATCATTGCCTTGTCGTGGCGAAGGGGCTTGCGTAACTCAATGAAGCCATGAGCTATGCCGTGCAGGGACACCCAAGACGGACAGGTCGTAGCAGAGAGTTCTGACTAAAAGTGATCCACTGGAGAAGGAAATGGCAACCCACTCCAGTAACCTTGCCAAGAAAATCCCATGAACAGTACCAAAAGGCTAAAAGATATGACGCCGGAAGATGAGCCCCTCAGGTCGGAAGGTGTCCAATATGCTACTGAGGAAGAGCGGAGGACTATTCCAAGTAGACCCAGAAAGAGTGAAGCGGCTGGGCCAAAGCCAATAGGACGTCCAGCTGTGGATGTGTCTGAGGTTGAAAGGAAAATCCAATGCTGCAAGGAGCAATACTGCTTAGGAACATGGAATGTGAGGTCTATGAATCAAGGCAAGCTGGATGTGGTCAAAAATGAGATGATAAGATTGAACATTGACATCTTGGGAATCAGCGAACTAAAATGGACGGGCATGGGCGAATTTAAGTCAGGTGACCATCATATCTACTACTGTGGGCATGAATCCCTTAGAAGAAATGGAGTAGCCCTCATAGTTAATAAAAGAGTGGGAAAGGCAGTACTGGGGTGCAACCTCAAAAACGACAGAATGATTTCAGTTCGAATCCAAGGCAAACCATTCAACATTACAGTAATCCAAGTGTATGCCCCAACCACTGATGCCGAAGAAGATGAAGTTGACCGGTTCTATGAAGACCTACAACACCTTCTAGAACTAGCACCCAAAAAAGATGTCCTTTACATCATAGGAGACTGGAATGCTAAAGTAGGAAATCAAGAAATAAACGGAACAACAGGCAAGTTTGGCCTTGGAGCGCAAAATGAAGCAGGGCAAAGGCTAACGGAGTTCTGTCAAGAGAACACGCTGGTCATAGCAAACACTCTTTTCCAACAACACAAGAGGCGACTCTACACATGGACATCACCAGATGGTCAATACCGAAACCAGATAGATTATGTGCTTTGCAACCAAAGATGGAGAAGCTCTATACAATCAGTAAAAACAAGACCTGGAGCTGACTGTGGCTCAGATCATGAGCTTCTTATTGCAAAATTCAGGCTTAAACTGAAGAATGTAGGGAACACCACTAGACCAGTCAGATATGACCTAAACCATATCCCTTATGAGTATACAGTGGAGGTGAAGAATAGATTTAGGGCATTAGACCTGGTAGACAGAGTGCCTGAAGAACTATGGACGGAAGTTCGTAACATTGTACAGGAGGCAGCAACTAAAACCATCCCAAAGAAAAAGAAATGCAAGAAAGCAAAGTGGCTGTCAGATGAGGCTTTACAAATAGCTGTGGAAAGAAGGAATGCAAAAAGCAAGGGTGAAAGGGAAAGATATAAACAACTGAATGCAGAGTTCCAGAGAATAGCAAGGAGAGATAAGAAGGCCTTCTTAAATGAACAGTGCAAGGAAATCGAGGAAAACAACAGAATGGGGAGGACTAGAGATCTCTTCAAGAAAATTGGAGATATCAAGGGAACGTTTTGTGCAAAGATGGGCATGATAAAGGATAAAAAAGGCAAGGACCTAACAGAAGCAGAAGAGATTAAGAAGAGATGGCAAGAATACACAGAAGAACTATACAAGAAAGATCTTAATGTTCCTGATGACCACGCTGGTGTGGTCACTGACCCAGAGCCGGACATCCTAGAGAGTGAAGTCAAGTGGGCCTTAGGTAGCATTACTAACAACAAAGCTAGCGGAGATGATAATATCCCAGCTGAGCTACTTAAAATCCTAAATGATGATGCTGTGAAAGTGCTGCACTCAATATGCCAACAAATTTGGAAAACTCAGCAGTGGCCAAAGGATTGGAAAAGGTCAGTTTACGTTCCAATTCCAAAGAAGGGCAGTGCCAAAGAGTGTTCAAACTACCGTACAATTGCACTCATTTCACATGCTAGCAAGGTTATGCTCAAAATCCTACAAGCTAGGCTTCAGCAGTACGTGGACCGAGAACTACCGGACGTACAAGCTGGGTTTCGAAGAGGCAGAGGAACTAGAGATCAAATTGCCAACATGCGCTGGATCATGGAGAAAGCACGAGAGTTCCAAAAAAACACCTACTTCTGCTTCATTGACTACGCAAAAGCCTTTGATTGTGTGGATCACAACAAACTGTGGCAAATTCTTAAAGAGATGGGGGTACCAGACCACCTTACCTGTCTCCTGAGAAACCTGTATGCGGGTCAAGAAGCAACAGTTCGAACCGGCCATGGAACAACCGACTGGTTCAAAATTGGGAAGGGAGTACGGCAAGGCTGTATATTGTCACCCTGCTTATTTAACTTATATGCAGAGTACATTATGAGAAATGCAGGGCTGAATGAATCACAAGCCGGAATAAAGATTGCCGGGAGAAATATCAACAACCTCAGATATGCGGACGATACCACCCTAATGGCAGAAAGTGAAGAAGAACTGAAGAGCCTCTTGATGAGGGTGAAAGAGGAGAGTGCAAAAGTTGGCTTGAAACTCAACATTAATAAAACTAAGATCATGGCATCGGGTCCCATCAATTCCTGGCAAATAGAAGGGGCAGAAATGGAAGCAGTAACAGATTTTACTTTTCTGGGCTCCAAGATCACTGCAGACGGAGACAGCAGCCATGAAATTAAAAGACGCTTACTCCTTGGAAGGAAAGCTATGGCAAACTTAGACAGCATAATAAAAAGCAGAGATATCACCATGCCAACAAAAGTTCGTATAGTCAGGGCGATGGTGTTCCCAGTAGCAATGTATGGTTGCGAGAGTTGGACCATAAGGAAGGCTGAGCGCCGAAGAATAGATGCTTTTGAACTGTGGTGCTGGAGAAGACTCCTGAGAGTCCCTTGGACTGCTAGGAGATCAAATCAGTCAATTCTAAATGAAATCAACCCTGACTGTTCCCTGGAAGGACAGGTACTAAGGCTGAAACTCAAATACTTTGGCCACCTAATGCGAAGAGAGGACTCTCTGGAGAAGACTCTGATGCTGGGAAAGATTGAAGGCAAAAGGAGAAGGGGAAGGCCAAGGATGAGATGGTTAGACAGCATCACCGATGCAACGAACATGAAAATGAGCGAACTCAGGAAGATAGTGGAGGACAGGAAGGCCTGGCGGGATATGGTTCATGGGATCACGAAGGGTCGGACACGACTTAACGACTGAACAACAACAAATGCCTCCCCAGGTCACAGGAAAAACCTCACATTTGGCAAACCTAATCTTTCCTCCTTTCAAGGAGAGCATACACATTAGGCTGACTCTGGGTGCAGGGAGACTCCCGGAGCTAACTCAATTAAGTCTCCCAGAACTCAAGGATAGGACCATCAAGGACCATCAAGGGTCCTCTGACTAGCTCAGCTCACTATTGTTCCCATTGTGTTCTGTAAAATGTAAATCAAAAGTCTCTTGTTTTTCCTGTATGACTCTGTGACTATGCACATTCTCAGCAACCATGTGATATTCTGCTTGGAAATGTATAAAAACTGTTCTCACATGGAGCAAAGGGTCAGTTCCCCTCCTGGGGGCTGTCCACTGCGCTGCATAACCAAATAAACCCATACTTTTTCCTTGTTCACCAGTCTTCCTGGTCATATTAATTATCAGTCTGCTTAAAAATTCCGCTACACATCACAAAGCATCATCTCCTTCTCCCTGCAGTCGTATTTCACCCTAAAAGCAAATGATTGGGTGGGAGGTGTAAAAAAATAATCATGTGCTGTACAATTCTTTAAATGTATGTCTTAAACAAACAAAAAGTAGCACGGAGGGGCTGGCCAAATATATATTGCAACTCTTCATTAGGGATTAGAGAAAGAGGACCGTCTTCTTTATACTGAACATTCCTGGGGTCCTAATGACTTGAGTCTTGCCATTTTCTCCAAATTGTTTTCTCCCGCTAACTGCAACCCTTCTCTGCCTTGAGATTTTCAGAGTGACAAGTGGAAAATTGCTCCATTAACAGAACAAGAGGAAATTAATCCCTCCCAGCACTGACTTTTTTTATGGTCACAAAAACTTTGTATTGAAAGGGCAGTAATGAGGGGGGGGGGAAGGGATTAAATAAAACCACACATGTGTAGAACGATTCCAAATTGACCCACCCTCCCCACCAAACTTGACTCATGCACTAATTTTTTTGCACCTATTTGATGCTGCTGGGAAGAGGTGATTTTGAATAGAAGTTAATTCTAGAAAAAAAGTATGCCCACTGAGCTCGAATCAGGGAAGCAGCTGTAGAAGGGGAGATGAGTGCCGGTCATATTGAAAAGGAGGGGGAATTTTGCAGCTCTGAACGTATTGCAGTTGAGTCTTACTGGGCTGAACTTAAATCCTCCTAATAGGGTCCCATAATCACATTTGACCCCAATTTAAGGGAGAGTTAAGGATTCTTAAACCCATTGAAATCTGTGGGTTTAGCATGCTTAACTTGTGGTCCATGAATGTTTAATGGATCTCGTTTTTTTTAAAACACATCAATCTTTAATCCATTCAACGACATTGATATTAATGGGATTTACTTACAAATAATGTTCACAGTCCAGAAAGACCCATTAACACAGGGTCGAAGACCTGATGTTGAAGTTGAATGCATGTTTGCTTCTCTCTCGTTTTATTTTTAAACCTTGCAGGTCCCCAGCCCCCCTTCATCAGTTGCGAGGTGTGGTTCCCTGTTGACTTACTGATCATCCTGCTAAATTAACATTTAATCACAGAGGCTATTGATGTGCATATGGTGGTGTTTGGGAATGCAATGATTGTGATGTGATTTGTTGGGACACAGAAAGAGACAGATCATGCATGACAAAAGGAGAGACACACTTAAGAACTAGACAGTTGTTCACTCAAGGAGAACCCTATAAACAGAGATGCAACTATTGTCATCTCTGTTTTGATCCATACACCATGACCTGTATGTACACACAAAGCCTGCTCATGTTTTTTTTTTGTTTGTTCTACAGATGCCTGCTGGACAGGATCCAGCGAAAGTTTGTGTATGTATTTATTATATTGTATCCATTTGATTTATTCATTTAGAAGATTTATGCCCTTTTGATTGAATTATCCTTAAAGTGGCCTATGTTAGCTAGCAATAACACACACACACACACACACACACACACACACACACACACACACACACACACACACACAAGCAGCCATAAGAGCATAAGAAGAGCCAAAGGCCCATCTAGCCCAGCTTCCTGTATCTCACAGTGGCTCCACCAGATCCCTCAGGGACCACATAAGACAACAAGATACCTGTATCCTGTTACCGCTCTCTTGCATCTGTCATTCAGAGAGTCTACTACAGTGTTTCTCAAACTTGGTGGGTCGTGACCTGATTTCTGGTGGGTCCCAGGTGATGGAAAGATCAGATGAGTAATGGAGGCTATTCAATTCAAGCCACAAGCCCTGAGGCTATTCAAAAATCAGATACAGCAGCTACTAATTGCCCTTCAAAGAGCTGAGCTCCTGCATTTTACAATATAGCTGCTATTTACCCTGCAAGCAGCTGAGTTCTTTACTTGTTATTTATTTATTTATTTATTTCTAGATCAATTTTTTTTAAAGTCTCGTAAAGCTAGGTGGGTCCCGATAGACTGTCATTTTAAAAAGTGGGTCCTGGTGCTAAAACGTTTGAGAACCATTGGTCTACTACTAAAACCAGGAGGTTGCTTATACACCCATCATGGTTGTAACCTGGAATGGACTTTTCCTCCATAAATCTGTTCAATCCCCTTTTACAAGCATCTAGGCCAGGTGCCATCACTACATCCTGTGGCAAGGAGTTCCACAGATTAATTACACAATGGGTACATAAATATTTTCTTTGGCACCAGGTGGAAGCCCCGAGTTGTCTGCCAGAAGTTGCTACCCTGCTGTTCTGCAGTCCTGGGTGACTGGCACTTGGAGCAGAGTAAATTTGGACATGTCATAAATAAAATTGGACTTGTCATAAAAGGCTCCAAGTCTTGAGTCGAGTCTTCCGAGTCTTTTACAATTGCCGAGTCAAGTAATTGATGCGACTCGAGTCCGAGTCAATAGACTCAAGTCTACATCACTGCTCAGTGGCATGTGTGGTTATGGGGGATTATCATGATGAGCACCTGTACTTCAATATGTACCACGATGTACCTGGATAAATCTCAGTGGTTCCCTTTTCCAGGTCAATGTCCCACCTTTCCTCTTCACTATTAATTCCAATTTAAAATGATTTAATGGTGGATTTGTGGAATGTCCACCTGCTGCTTTCAAATTTTACCTAACACCTGGATTCCAGATATCCTGATAAGCAGCAAAGAAAATACTTGGCCAACTTTTGTATTCTGATCCAAGTTAATTCCCCCAGCTTGACTCACCCTTGTCTTGGCAAACTGCATCAAAATGTATTGGGGGGGGGGGGGAGAGAGTCTGTGCCATTGCACACATATATTCAGCATTTATGAGGAACAAAAATATACCAGATGAGCTTGCAGTTTCCAAAGGAGGAAGGGACACAAGCGCAATGAAATGAAATCTGACAAGTGCTGATGCAGGCATCCCTTACAGGAGGGCGGGGGAGTCTGGAGCGAAGGGATCCTTCTAGAATCACCGCCACATTGTACACTTATTGAAACATGTGGATTGGTGCCTTTACAGAAGATTGACATCTCCTGTAAGCAAGTCTTTCATTTATTCAATCAATCACATAATTTGGTTTGAGCTTTGGTGGCAGATTGGTGGAGGTGCTCACTCCCACCTGCCCACCTGCCCACCTCCACCTCCTCCTCTTGCTACCTGGATCCTCTTGGCTCCTCCTCCTCTTGTTACCTGAAGAGAGGAATGGAGCTTTGTCTTCCCTGGATCACCATCCCTGCTTCTCAGCTTTGATTTCTACTCAAAGAAATTGATACCTGCATGATCTCGTCTACATGACTCACCTGCGGCCCCATTGGGTTGTTGACTCCCCTTTAGCCCTTTGAACCTGACTGCTAGGCATGTGGATCAAGTCTCTGACTCCAAGTCTCAAGTCTTAGTCCAAGGCTATGTTTCTTCAGAAGCAGCTCTCTTGCTGGAAGCCTTGATGTTGCCCTAATCCTGAAACATCAAACCTGATTTCCTGCAACCATGGATCCTTTTGATGGGATTTCTGTGACAACTGCCAACATTGGGTGACAGATGTCAATGTCTTTGAGAATACTGGCCTGCAGATTTCACAGGCTCTTGTCAGTCTGCCAGTCTCAGCAGGGAAGAAGTCCAATATCCCCTTCAAGACATTCGCTGCAATACATTTACATTGAATGGAAAAATTCCTCCTTCCTTTGCAAACTGTATGGAAAGAGGTTCTGGGAGGGAAGAAAGACAAAATCTGCTGCTGCAAACACAGTTAGGTTCTACCAGAGCTCACAAGGTGAAACCCACCACTCACTTTCAGAGAATTTCCTCTTTTTCCTGGTCCTTTGCTTGCCAAGGGAGAAACACTAATTGAAAATCATGTTCTTGGGCCCTGGAACCATTCTGAAGAATAAAAGCACTGAATCTCTTAATGAAATTATTGTCTCCATGAGCGTGAAAAGAGAAGAACATAAACTATTTTATAGGAAAGTCTTTGAAAACACATCTCACTGAAGTTTTCATTGCTTGATGGACTTTGTAACACAATAAGTTCCTTTCTTCACAGTTCTTTATACAAAGCACGTTTGTTAATGCTATTGAGATATTTGTCAGTATTGCTGTTCAGCAATCATAGACCACCTTGGGGTACAATCTTGTATGCTAAAGGATTTGGCTCTTGCATGTTATCCAAATGTGGGGGGACGACACAGACTATACCATTTGCAATCTGGCCTATTTATATAGAAATTCAAACCTGGGATTTTTCAGTGCAGATGTTCATCTGCAAATCGGAAGTCTGAGCAAATTCCGCCCACGCTCGAATTTATTTCAGCACTAGTTGGAGTTGGAAGTCTACAAACTGCAGCCAAATTACTAAAATCATTTTGTTTCTCCTCCAGAAAAGCAGTTGAATGTGGATAGCATGGTGTTTAAGAGCAGAGAGATTTGATATGTATTTATTTGCTTATACAGTACACTTTTTATGATCTACCTGATACATTTGCATATCACTTTTCTGCCTTGGAATCCAAGACAGTTTACAATCTGAAATATTAAACCAACCCTAACAATTGCATAAGATAAAACACTTATCGGAAGTCAGTCTCTTCAGGAGCTGTTGGTATGAGTTAGCAGCCTAATATGAGCACCTGCTCCAGGAATTATCATTGAATTTCTGCCTGGACATTTGCTGTAGTAGGTAGCATTTGGGGGAAGCACTGTAGAGACAAACCAGGCAGGAATTTACCAGGTGCATCTCTAGCTCGTCAGTGATTTGGGAAACTCCACCTATTCAATTTCTGTCTGGGCACGTCCCTCACCCACCCCAATCCTGGGGAGGATGTATGGGTATAAGGACCCAAATTTATAAAGCCAGCATAATATACAAGATTGTATAAAGTTTCTACTGCTTACTTGTCATTAAGATAACTATGCTTTTTAGAGCATGAATGAAAATTGTAAATTTCTGCACTCATGTTAAACTGAACAGTTTCTGATATTTTAATTTTATGTACTAGTACCAGGGAAGTACATGGTGCTTTACAAAGTTATTAAAAAAAAACACATGTCACTGGCCGAAGAAAGATCTCGGAGAAGCAACAGATGCAAGCAAGATTCACTTCTGAAGTTACCTGGAGAAGGTGGAAATGAAAATCAAAGCTGATCACAGCATCTATAAGTGAGCACTTTTGATAGAAAAACATCCTATAAACCAGTGGTTCCCAAACTGGGAGGAAACGAGCCAGGGAGCCACAGAGTACCACGGAATCCCCTCAGAAAACAGTGCAATGCCAATTGGCAGGTATCAACATAATGTAATGGGGAGCCGCGGATAATGGTTGCCAACGGTCAAGGGAGCTGCGGGTCGAAAACGTTTCGGAAACACTGCTATAAACACTTTAGATAAATAAATTAGTAAGATGTCCATTCATATCAAAGAGCAGGAATCCATGCCACAAACTAAATGTGTGTTGTTGTTGTTCAGTCGTTAAGTCGTGTCCGACCCTTCGTGATCCCATGAACCATATCCCGCCAGGCCTTCCTGTCCTCCACTATCTTCCTGAGTTCGCTCATTTTCATGTTCGTTGCATCGGTGATGCTGTCTAACCATCTCATCCTTGGCCTTCCCCTTCTCCTTTTGCCTTCAATCTTTCCCAGCATCAGAGTCTTCTCCAGAGAGTCCTCTCTTCGCATTAGGTGGCCAAAATATTTGAGTTTCAGCCTCAGTACCTGTCCTTCCAGGGAACAGTCAGGCTTGATTTCATTTAGAATTGACTGATTTGATCTCCTAGCAGTCCAAGGGACTCTCAGGAGTCTTCTCCAGCACCACAGTTCAAAAGCATCTATTCTTCGGCGCTCAGCCTTCCTTATGGTCCAACTCTCGCAACCATACATTGCTACTGGGAACACCATCGCCCTGACTATACGAACTTTTGTTGGCATGGTGATATCTCTGCTTTTTATTATGCTGTCTAAGTTTGCCATAGCTTTCCTTCCAAGGAGTAAGCGTCTTTTAATTTCATGGCTGCTGTCTCCGTCTGCAGTGATCTTGGAACCCAGAAAAGTAAAATCTGTTACTGCTTCCATTTCTGCCCCTTCTATTTGCCAGGAATTGATGGGACCCGATGCCATGATCTTAGTTTTATTAATGTTGAGTTTCAAGCCAACTTTTGCACTCTCCTCTTTCACTCTCATCAAGAGGCTCTTTAGTTCTTCTTCACTTTCTGCCATTAGGGTGGTATCGTCTGCATATCTGAGGTTGTTGATATTTCTCCCAGCAATCTTGATTCCGGCTTGCGATTCATTCAGCCCTGCATTTCTCATAATGTACTCTGCATATAAGTTAAATAAGCAGGGTGACAATATACAGCCTTGCCGTACTCCCTTCCCAATTTTGAACCAATCAGTTGTTCCATGGCCGGTCCGAACTGTTGCTTCTTGACCCGCATACAGGTTTCTCAGGAGACAGGTAAGGTGGTCTGGTACCCCCATCTCTTTAAGAATTTGCCACAGTTTGTTGTGATCCACACAATCAAAGGCTTTTGCGTAGTCAATGAAGCAGAAGTAGGTGTTTTTTTGGAACTCTCGTGCTTTCTCCATGATCCAGCGCATGTTGGCAATTTGATCTCTAGTTCCTCTGCCTCTTCGAAACCCAGCTTGTACTTCCGGTAGTTCTCGGTCCACGTACTGCTGAAGCCTAGCTTGTAGGATTTTGAGCATAACCTTGCTAGCATGTGAAATGAGTGCAATTGTACGGTAGTTTGAACACTCTTTGGCACTGCCCTTCTTTGGAATTGGAACGTAAACTGACCTTTTCCAATCCTTTGGCCACTGCTGAGTTTTCCAAATTTGTTGGCATATTGAGTGCAGCACTTTCACAGCATCATCATTTAGGATTTTAAGTAGCTCAGCTGGGATATTATCATCTCCACTAGCTTTGTTGTTAGTAATGCTACCTAAGGCCCACTTGACTTCACTCTCTAGGATGTCCGGCTCTGGGTCAGTGACCACACCAGCGTGGTCATCAGGAACATTAAGATCTTTCTTGTATAGTTCTTCTGTGTATTCTTGCCATCTCTTCTTAATCTCTTCTGCTTCTGTTAGGTCTCTGCCTTTTTTGTCCTTTATCATGCCCATCTTTGCACAAAACGTTCCCTTGATATCTCCAATTTTCTTGAAGAGATCTCTAGTCCTCCCCATTCTGTTGTTTTCCTCAATTTCCTTGCATTGTTCATTTAGGAAGGCCTTCTTATCTCTCCTTGCTATTCTCTGGAACTCTGCATTCAGTTGTTTATATCTTTCCCTTTCACCCTTGCTTTTTGCATTCCTTCTTTCCACAGCTATTTGTAAAGCCTCATCTGACAGCCACTTTGCTTTCTTGCATTTCTTTTTCTTTGGGATGGTTTTCGTTGCTGCCTCCTGTACAATGTTACGAACTTCCGTCCATAGTTCTTCAGGCACTCTGTCTGCCAGGTCTAATGCCCTAAATCTATTCTTCACCTCCACTGTATACTCATAAGGGATATGGTTTAGGTCATATCTGACTGGTCTAGTGGTGTTCCCTACATTCTTCAGTTTAAGTCTGAATTTTGCAATAAGAAGCTCATGATCTGAGCCACAGTCAGCTCCAGGTCTTGTTTTTACTGATTGTATAGAGCTTCTCCATCTTTGGCTGCAAAGCACAAACTAAATGTGTAGCCCACTGTTAAAATGTTAGTGAACATTTTGGTTCCCAGTCCTGAGTCCCTATCTATTTAATGGGGAAAATGGGTTTAAACCTGAATAAAATTCAACTTGTCATAAAAGGCTCCAAGTCTCGTGTCGAGTCTTTCGAATCTTTTACAATCGCTGAGTCAAGTCCGAGTCGAGTCATTGAAGTGACTTGAGTCCGAGTCAATAGACTCAAGTCTACATCACTGCCTCTTGGCAAACTGTGATGGAATGCATGGTTTTTGGCAGGCAGCAGTCCTCTTTTTCTCCTAGGTGTAGCTGGATTGGAGGACACTCCCATTTGTAGAGGTGGTGTTGGGTGCAGGGGGTAGGTCTGGCTGTCTGAGCTGTCTGATGGCCATGGACCTTTGGAAAGTGCCTAATCTGGCTGGCCTCTGACCTGGCTGCCATATTAGTCAGTAACCTTATATATTGGATAATGGAGTAGAACTTCTTTGAAGATCACTGCTTGCATTTAAGTGAAACATAATGAATGCCACAACCATAGGCTTGGAATTGCAGGTCTCCTTGGCCGACAGCCTGACTCTGTGTGATATCTGAATTGTCCTTGAGAAATCAAGTCCTATTCTTCCACTTCAGAAGCAGGACCAGCTGCGGGGTATGGTTCCGAGATGTTCTCTTGATGTCCTACAAAGTCTCATGGAATACATTCTAGCCTCCTTTCTCTTAGATCATCAGTTCTGTGGAGTGTTTCTCGTTCTGTGTTCCAGAGAAGGTTCTGGGCATCAACATAATATGGTCCACAGAGCCACAGAATGAGGTTATTGAAGAGCAGGGTAGGCAGAGTTTTGAAGCAGCGATGTACAAAAGCATTCTGGGTTGTCTAGAAGGTTAGGGCTCCTGCGTAAGAGGTTGTTCATGTAGGGATTCAGGGGCTGTGGGCAGACATGAAAAATGGCAAAGCATGTCAGGGAACTGACTGGAAAATTTGCGACTTAGCGTGGAAGGCACCTCCCTGTCAAAACGTGAACGTATATGGCACGTTCTTCTTTTGAAGCTGCCAGGTCAACCGAGTGCCGTGAGCGGGTGTTAGTCACCTTAGGATGTCTAGCGGACGTGATTTATGTCACACACAATGTATTTACAGTTGAAACATGGCACGTCTGCTCAGACACGTTCAACAGGGGAGCATGGACATCTGAGGTGCATGCAAGTTGCAGAAGTCTTCTGGCATTTAATCGGAGGGAGGGAGCTCAGCTGGCCCTGTCTGAGGCCTCTTTGGAGAGAGCTTGGCCTTCCCGCCCTGTGCAAAAGAAGAGAGTGCTATCTGCCAGTTATGCTCATTAAGCACATAAGAACATAAGAAGATCCCTGCTGGATCAGGCCAAAGGCCCATCTAGTCCAGCTTCCTGTATCTCACAGTGGCCCCACCAGATGCCTCAGGGAGCACACAAGACAAGAGACCTGTATCCTGTCGCCACTCCCTTGCACCTGGCACAAAGAAAACCTACTCCTACAACCAGGAGGTTGCTTATCCCCATCATGGCTTGTAAGCTGTGATGGACTTTTCCTCCATAAATCTGTCCAATCCCCTTTTAAAGGCATCCAGGCCAGGTGCCATCACCACATCCTGTGGCAAGGAGTTCCACGTAAGAACATAAGAAGAGCTCCCTTCTTGCATGTTGCCCATCATAAGAACATAAGAAGTGCCCTGCTGGATCAGGCCAAAAGCCCATCTAGTCCAGCTTCCTGTATCACACAGTGGCCCCACCAGATGCCTCAGGGAGCACACAAGACAACAAGATAACCTGTTTCCTGCTGCCACTCCCCTGAACCTGGCACAGAGAAAACCTACTTACAAAACCAGGAGGTTGCTTATGGCTTGTAACCTGCGATGGTCTTTTCCTCCATGAATCTATCCAACCCCCTTTTAAAGGCATCTAGGCCAGGTTAGCATTAGCTGTCCACGTGTGGCTGCCGTTACCTTGAAGGAAATCACAACAGAACCACTTTCATCATCCATCTCTGGCACAAGCAACTCAGGGATCCTAGGGAGGCTACAGCCAGGACATTGCAGCTGGGTCATGATAGCCACACTTGCAGGAGGCAGGAGCAAACATTCTCCACAGCATCCCAGAAGAATCATGGGAGTCTAGTTTTCTGGACTTCTTGGCAAGATACGCAGCCTTTAAAAACACATGGCTTAGACTTCAGTGAATGACGTGAATTATGTCAAGCTGACAAACTCTGGGGCAAAAAAAAATTCCAAACAAATTATTCTAACAGAATTAAAAATTAAGAAGTCCAGGTTTCCAGGCCATTTATTGAAGTTAAAATTGGACGAGTCCTTATTTTCTAATGTTTTGCAGACTAATATTCTTCTAACTTGGAAAAGCTTGATTCCCCCCCCTCCCCCGTTCCCCAAGCTATATAGTCTTCGGGCAGGGCTTAGGGAATTAAGAAAGCAAAGTGTCTTGAATCTGGCAACTTGAATTTCAGTCTTGGGACTCTGCCTGCTATTGGGGCCTTTTCAAGCAGATTTGTGGAGGGCTGGCCCAAGATCTCCTAATGCCTGACGTGGCATGCCAAATGCTGCCCCCCTTACCCAGTGATGTGCCCACCTCTCCTCCTCCCACTCTCCAAAGTTCCAGCACTCCACTCCCCATTTTCTCTTCCTCTCTGTCCTCCTCTCTCTTTTCCAGTTCAGGGAGTGGAAGGTGAAGGAGGAGCAGTGTTCGCAACCAGGGATGTGAGCACCCCTGGGGACGGGTACCGTTCAATTGGCACCACCCTCGAGGTGTGTGCTTCCTAAGGCCTCAGATTTACAGCAGCCTTCCCTTGGCCTCCTCTAGTGTAAGGCTGGGTCACTCGCAGGCAGGCTGGCCATCTTCACAGCTTGACTGCCTACCCTACACTGAGCCTCCTCATCAACCGGGCATGAGCAGTTATATATTGGAAGCCCCTCCCATTTCCCACCCCCAGTGCTCCCAGGGCCTGATCCTGCAAGGAATCCTCTGGTCCCTTACTGACTCCTCCCTCGAAGACCCTGACCCTGCAAGGCATCATCTCAGCTCCGGCTGCCTTGCTCAAAGGTCGTGGCCCTGCAAGGCCTTCCCCAGGACCATGCTGGCCAGCGGTTGGTTGCTCGGACCCCAGAGTTGAAGTTGTCCCTTCACCAATTCGTGGCGGGGTGAGGGGAGGCGTTTTCAGCAGGTCAGGCCTGGCTCCCCCAGTTGCTCGTGCATTGCGTGGGGCGGGACTTGCCTCACCAGGTGGTCCCATTTCCATGCCAACCACGCCGAGCGTTGGATCCTGCCACCTCCCTGGTTCGTCTGGGGCCCTATCCGGCGGAGCCAGTGTGTCGGGCCCCGGACAAAGGAGCAATGGCAGGAGAGGGGTATGCCTTCATCTCCCGCTTGAGGGCTTCCCAGGGTAGGCTTACCAGATCTCCAACCGGGACAGACATGTCTACTCAGAAGCAAGCCCCACTGTGTTCAGTGGGATTGTGCTCTAAGGTTTAACAAGCCTAGGATTGTGCTCTAAGGTTTAACAAGCCTAGGATTGTGCTCTAAGGTTTAACAAGCCTAGGATTGTGCTCTAAGGTTTAACAAGCTACACCTGCCCACATTCCTTCTCCTAAAGGTCTAGCACCCTGTCCCGGTTGGAGATCTGGTAAGCCTATCCCAGGGGCAACTGGTGAGCCATTTTGGAAATGGGATGTTCAACTAGATGGGCCTTGAGCCTGATCCAACATGGTTTTTCTTCTTAGATGGTGAAAATGTTTGGATAATAATTCTTGCCGGGAATCATAATATTCTGAAATTATACACCATATGACTTTTCTTTTGTTCAAATTACATATTTTTGATCTCTGTTGGGGCTGAAAGGTGGGATATAAACACTTAGAAAAACAATGTTCTGTGTCCGGAACAAAGACTCCGTAGAAAATACACAACAACAAAATAGCATGTAAGCTGTCGGCAAACTGCCCCCTACGACCCAATCAAGTGAGTACAGAACGGCAGACTGTGCTTGCTATGCGCTGGGATCTTGCATCACAGCAGGGAACTGGAGCTCCATTTGGTAAATTGTCAGCTAATGCTTAAAGTATACACGCCGCACCGTTCAGCCCCGAGTAATTCGAAGGTGGATGTATAAAAGGGTGCGGAGAGGGGACCATTTGGCAAGGCTTCAACAGCACTTGAGTAGGGGAAGCGAACGGCGCTTCCCTCACTTTCTTATTATGCAAACTATGTGCGGTTCGGAGCGAAAGAGAAATGTCAAGTGGATTCAAATCCATAAGAGCACAGGCATCGTGTGATGGGGGGAAAAATTATTTTCTTGCTTTTGACACCTTTAATGGAAGTGCCTCGCTATTGAGAAGAGGAAATTGGCTCAAAGTTTCTGAAAGTAGCTCTTTATTACACCGCCCCTCCCGAAACACATCCGGGATGGTTCCTCGCTCACTTCCTTCAAATCCCTTCTTAAAGCTCATCTGTTCTTTACAGTGCAATTCTAGGCATTTCTACTCAGAAGTAAGCCCCATTGAGTTCCATGGGATTCACTCCCAGGTAAGTGTGCATAGGATTGCAGCTTTATGGCACAATCCTATTGAACACTGGCGTCACTGCAGGGGGGGCGGAGCTCTAAGTTCCACCGCGATCCGACCCTCTGTTACACGGGTGAACGAAGTGGCCCCGCCCCGTTCAAGGCGGTGAAAACAACGCACGGGAGACTACTTGTGTGTTGTTTTCACCGCCTTGAATGGTTCAGAAGGCGAGGGGGCGGGGCCGCTTCGTGCACCCGTGTAACGGAGGGTCGGATCGCGGTGGAACTTAGAGCTCCGCCCCCCTGCAGTGACGCCAGTGCTATTGAACGCTAGTGCCGGTGCTAGCTGTCACAAATGTATCGTAAAGCCTGGGCTAGTTCAAAGACCTGAACTAGTTCAAAGACATTGCTTCGTGGGACGTGCTCTGGAGCAGGTAGGCCAGTGCGGGGTGGAACGGGGCGGGGTGGAGGGTGGGGAGGGGGTGTAACGGGGCGGGGCAGCGATGTGGGCAGATTGGGCCTGGGAGGGGGATGGGATTAGCAGCAGCTGCATGCACTGGCGTCACTACAGGGGGGCGGAGCTGTAAGTTCCTCCGTGATCGGAGCCTCCGTTACACGGAAGAACGAAGCGCCTCGTCCTCGCACTTTCCGACCCATTCAACGCAGTGAAAACAACGTACAGGAGACTCCCTGCGCGTTGTTTTCACCGCTTTGAATGGGTCGGAAGGCGCGGGGGCGGGGCGCTTCGTTCTTCCGTGTAACGGAGGCTCCGATCACGGAGGAACTTACAGCTCCGCCCCCCCCTGTAGTGATGCCAGTGGCTGCATGCCCCAAGTCCCCCTTCCTGGGCCCATTTTCCTTACATGGGGCCTCTCTTGGACTTGCACCAGCGAACTAGCTGGCATGGATCTGAGGAGACCCGTTGCGGGGCCTGGGGCTTTACCCGGAGTAAGAGAAAAAAAGTTCCCTTACCTCGAGGACACCTCTCACCTCCTGCACTGGATGCAACATTGCCCTGCAGAACGTTAAGTAGAATCGGGCCGCCCGTCCCCCATTTCCTACTGTGACAATGTTTCAGAATGTATAACTGAAACAATCACAAATGCCTCCCCTGTTTACCACAGCCTTCACCCTCCTTCCCTTTCTCAGTTGTCTCCCTTGTGTCAGTATCTAGATTGTATGCCCCTCAGGGCAGAGACCTGGCTTCTCACTCTAAGTAAAGTGTCATTGATGGTCCTATATATAATGATAATAATTTCAGTTTCTTCAGTGAATTTGCATCTTCCCCCATGTCACCAGTGCACATGTATGCATTAACTCACACTGCAACATTCCTTCTTGATGCAAGAAGCATTCTTGGCTGCATTAAGATGCTTTTTGTGTAGTGTGTTACCAATGTGCACACCAAATCCTTCTGGACCATGTAAATGGTAAGACTACGAGTTTCTAGTGCAGGATGCAAAGATTCACATAGAAGAAGACACATGCTGATGCTGACCTACAGCACAATCCTATACATGTTTACTCAGAAGTAAGTCCCATTGTATGCTTACTGTCTTGTAAGTGTGTATAGGGTATACCTGCATCCGGAAGCAAGTATTTGTGGGAGGCAATATGCCATTCCTTGATGGTTTGGATTATGAGTTTCAAGTGCAAGCTGTGCCTGTTTAGGTCTGAGTGGTTTTACTTGTGTGTTCAGCCATACTGGCAACCATGTTTGATGTTCGAAGTAAATATGTATTGTGTGAATAAGGACTAGCTTTTATCTGCCTCAAATATACCACTCCTTAGTTTTATTGGATGATCCTGAGTTCGATGTCTATTTTTTTTTAAAAAAAGCTTTATAGTAGAATTTGAGAACAATCCTGTTTTCAGGTAGACTGTCTCTTTGTGGAACATGAGGGACAACATGCAACCAAAATTAATAAAACAAAAGAAAAATTCAATAGCAGGGAATAAGTGAAGAGGCTGCTTAAGCTGTAGCAAGACACAAATTGAAGTGATATCGAGGAAGAGAGTAGCAAAGACATAGAAGATGCAAATTCAATAAAGAATAATTGAAGTTTGCTGAGCTGGCCGCTCGTATTTCCAGACGACAGAATCTACTTTTGCCAAGAAAGGAAAACCATTTTTCTAAAAGGTCATAATTATATTTTGGCTTGGAAATTTCTTCTAGCTGAGTCAAAAATTTGTCCATGGGAGGAGTAGCTCCCAAATCTTGTTATAGCTTTAATCAAGAGGGATTGCTTCTTAATTTTTGAGCTACCGGAATTATACTTCTCCACCTGTGGCTTGCTGGCTGGATTTACTATACCCATTGCTGGTTTGGCACAGGAGGCTGGCCAGCACCAGTGACACCTCGGAATGCACCCAGCCAATCAGAGCGAAATGTGGTGCCACGCCTCCCCTGCAGTAGCTCGCTCAGAGGCAGCACTGGTTTCTGTCCTTGGAATCATGCAGTTTGGTATCAGTCTGATGCTGTTAGGACCAAGTGGGAAATTTTGGGGTGTTCTACCCAATTGGACTAGCATGGCACCTTTTTCATCTACTGTATACTGATGGCATTCCTAAATTGTTTTGACATTATGAGAAGGCAGTTGCGTAGCTAGCCTTTTGTGTTATTTGTGTTATTGTGTGTTATTTTGTGTTATTGGCCCATCCCCTGCACTCCTGGAAGGCTTCATTTCAAACCTTCCAGGACCCGGGGTGGGCAAGAGGGCCAAAAAAAGTACCTTTTTGGGTGCATTTATGCTCCGCGGTTGCAAATATAGCCCTCTGGCTGCAAAAAAACCGCCGCGGAGCACAAAATTCCCACCATAGTTCTTCCTTGCGAGGAGACCATGGCTGTCACCCAGGGGCACCATACCCCCTACCCCCCTTAGCTATGCCACTGAAAAAAGGGAAGGGGGACAAACAGCCTTATGTATTTTCCCCCCTTCAGTTTCCATGTCCTAAAGATTTAGCAAATTTTGCTACCTGAATTTCAGAAGAAAAGAATAACTGCTAAAATACATACTGTATAGAAAAGTGGAAAAATGGCTAATGAACACTATCAAATAAAGTCTTTCCTTTAATTACAGACTTCTTAACTGATTAATGACCCTGACTTTTAACTTTAATTATTAATGGATTAATCAACCTATTACAGTTCATTTATATATGACCTAAACGACAATCGAGGTGCCCCTTTTAATATTATATGAACTGATATTTGCATTTTTGTATCCCCTCTGTCCCTATTGAGCAGGGACAGTCCTTACATTTTGGTATTTGTTCCTGGTGAATACTATTTCTGTTTTCTCCCTCCCTCTCCATACCTTTTATGGATGATAATATAAACGTGTCAGGATGTACTGGTTTCCTTCCACTCTGTTAAGAAACCGACTATAAAAAAGAACCTGCGATTCGTTCGTTAATGTGTCATGGCTATTGAGGGAAAAAAAAAAGGATTTGATTCAGCCTGTAGCTTTTCATTCGATTCCTGCCCTCTTGACTTGGATTCAGCAAGTTTTTTTAGAATACTTATATACTGCTTTTGAACAAAGCAGTTTACAGAGTGAAAGAAACGAGAACAAAGGTAAGTATTTTGTGATGTTTCCCAGCAGCCTCCTAAAATTTCATGCATTCCTGGCCAATATCATTCAGTTTCTGACATTAAATTCCAAGGTTACAGCAATGAATGAGGCCAATTGGTTTGCCAATATAGCAAAATGATGCTTTGAATTTCTGCAACTTCTCGTCTTTCTTTTCATAGCAAAGGGAAGAACTCTGGACCCCGCCTCCCCAGCCAAGTAACCTGTTATATTCCCTTTAGGGATGACACCAATAAATGTCACCAGAGCTAGGGCCTCAAGATTGATAGCTGTTTGGCTTTCAAGTATAAGCATTTTGAGCAAAGAGCATCGGAAATTCAGTTCTCTTAGCCTTGGTTGTTCTTGATAGGACTTGACACGTCTTCTTGGACAATAGCATTTGTGACATAAGCAAAATAAATGTTTCACCTAACCCAATTTACATGAGCAGACGCTGGTCTAGGGACATGATGTCTCTCGTTGAAATGCAACTCTCATCCTCCTAGTTTTTCCTGCCAGAACCAAACGCTCAGTCAGAATGAGATTAATAGTTTGGCGATCTTTTCTGGGAAGAGGGCAAAAACTTTGTGATGCAATTAAAAGAAACAAATAACCTGACACCCACTGTCTTCGAAGAGGTAAATCCATTGTGAGAAGGGGCTGCAGAGGTGAGGGGTGGGCCCACCATGATACTCAGTGGGCTGACATTGTACTAAGTCAGGCAATTGATCCAAGTAGCTCACAGCAATGCTTGACACAGAATGATCTTAGTTCAGCAGGGTTTCAGAAAGGTATTTCCCAACCCTACTGGGAGACACCAGGAATTGAACCCGAGATCATCTATATGTAAAACATGTGCCTGACCACTGAGCTGCAGCCCCTCATCACTGAGGGTCTCTGTCTCTGACATCATCGAGTCTCTTCAAATTACTAATAGTCCCAGAACTGTATTTTCCTAATTACTAGGAATTACTAGGCCACTAGAGAAGCTCCCTGCATTCCTTCCCTGCAGAAGATTGGAAAGACAAATGTGAGAACCTCAGGTAAATTTGTCTCTTCTGTTTCTTTGTTTGCCTTTCCGTCAGGGCCGGCCCATCCATGAGGCCAACTGAAGTGGTCGCCTCAGGCAGCAGGTGGGTGGGGACGCCCATCTCTGCTCACCTACTTGCCTCCACTCCTCCTCCTCCTCCTTCCTGGATTGGAAAAGGGACAGAGAGGAAGAGGAAATGTGGAGGGGAGCTGAGCTACAGCATTGGAGAGTGGTAGGAACAGTGGTCGGCACATCAACAGTAAGGGGGGGTTAGCATGTTGCATCAGGCGTCAGGAAGTATTGGGCCAGTCCTGCTTCTCACATTCAGAGATGGGGGGTCGTAGGCAAACTTGGGGTGCTGGAGGATTGGTCAGAGGCCTGCAGCTTCCCAGGACGCAGGAGGTGCTCTTTGAGAGTTTGCTGCTCAGGTCGTCCGCAGGGTCACAAGAAGGACTAGGAAGTAACAGCAGCCTCACTTCCACCCTCCTTCCTGCCTGATCCATGTCTATTTTAAAGAGTTCCCACCAGGAGTCTGCATAACTGCTCTTCGTGGTGGTGACTGCTCAACCCCCCATTTCACAGGACAGGAAATACAAGCAGCCAAGACAACATGGCAGACTGAAGTCATCACCAAACAACCTTTTGCTTGAATCCCCATCTTGACCATCCACTGTCTCCGGATCCAAATCCCGTGAGGCTGCTGTACCCAAAGATGAATTTCAACTTACTGGCCAAACTGACCCCTCAATATCAAGGGCAATGGTGGTGCCCAGTGTGGGGTGGGCAAGGGTGTCATGGAGGACCAAGTATGGGGCTTTGCCCCAGTGTTCCCAACAACCGGAGGTTGGCACTGCCTGTACTTTCGAATTTCTTCCAGACTGGTGTGCGTTGTTATTTACGGTTAGTTTATTCTGCCACCCTAGGTGCTTCCCATCCATCCCTTATCAGGGAAACCGAGGATGGATCTCAAAATTCCAGTGCTCTGAAGAGAAGGAAGACTGCTTTGTGATTCAACTTTTGCCATGGCCTCTGCTGCACAAGAAGAAGGGGAAAAAAACAAGGAATTGGCCTTTGAGAGAACCTGACTCCTCTAGTGCTGAACAACGTGTGGTTTTATTAAAAATAATGGGTACCAGTTGTAGGATCTGCCCTTGACAGATAAAGTACCAATTTTGTGGAGAGTTCTGCTAGGTACATCCATGGGAGATCAGCTTCCTGCTGGTTGGCCTTTCTAGATGGTGATATGATGTCATTTTGACAGTCTCTCATAAAAATTCAGTTTAGAATTCCAGGGACAGGAAGGCAATTCTTTTCAGTCCTCTAATGTTTGACTTCTTTTGTGTGTTGTTGTTGACTATGGCTAATGGGTCTGTTTCACAAAAATCTTGCCATTATGCATTTTTTACATTTGAATGAACAGAAAACCAGCCGGTGATATCGGGTGTTGCCTTGTACTGAGTCAGACATTAGTTCATCTAAGTCAGTTTTGTCAGCACTGACTGGCAGTAGCTCTCCAGGCACCGGAGTGAGAGCTGCCGGCCGCAAGTTGGCGCAAACGTGCTTTATGGCACGTTTGCGACGGCTTAGCGTGGCGGAGTGTGCGCTCCGCCGCTCTAAATCTACGGTTGATTTCACTCTCAGGTGGGGAGAAACTCTGAAATTTGCTCCGAAACTCACTTGGTGTGAAATGTTGGCACCATTTCAGTGCCAGCTTGATTCGGCAATTCCCACATGTCCTCATCAACCGATACTGTTGTATGGGGAGCATCCCTACAGCATCCCATCGACGCCTGCTGTGAGTTACGTGAGAGACTTGAGAGCATGAACATCAAAACAGCACACAAACTGTGTCGCCTGAGCCATCACATCTATTGCTGTGCATATGTGCCGTGTGCGACTTGGTCATGATTTGTCATGTGCTAAGTTGCACCGAAGGCGATTCATCACCACAGGCTAGCTGCTCCCTTCCACGTCTCTCCCTTTCCCAGTTAAGACTCTCAATGACGACGTGACTTCCTGCCCTTCTGATTCTCTCTGCCTCTTACATTTTGGACTCCTTGCTCTGTCCTGGAGGGCAAACACTGCCTGTCATGTGGGAGCTGACAAGAGGCAGGCAGCTCAGACAAGGAGAATCCTCAGGCTTCGAACACCCAGATCTGTTTGAGCCGATGCCAAAACTGTTCAAGCACTAAGGCACTTGTGCTACAGGAGGTGCAAAAACTAGGGCAGCAAGGTCGCTGCAGATCTAATTATGAGGCACAGAAATTATGCCACTGAAATCTGATTTGCCAGGAAATCTCTATAATACGTACTTCTTCCATCTTTTTAAGAAGTGGAAGCAGGAGAAAGAAGTTGGAGAGTAGCTGGAAAAGGGAGACAGGAAAATATACTTTTTAAATGTTTAAAACATGCAGGTTGAGTCTGTTGCACTTCACTCCCTAATGAGAGGAAACTGACATTCTCACTTTCCTTTCTTATTTTGTTGGTTATTCTTGCCAGGAAACCAAGGTGGTGAGAGAGAGAGAGAGAGAGAGAGAGAGAGAGAGAGAGAGAGAGAGAGAGAGAGAGAGAGAGAGAGAGAGAGAGGAGGGGAAGCCCACAAAGAAAATTCATTCTCCTACATGAAAATGAGTGAACTCAGGAAGATAGTGGAGGACAGGAAGGCTTGGCGGGATATGGTTCATGGGATCACGAAGGGTCGGACACGACTTAACGACTGAACACCACCACCACCACCACCACCACCACCACCACCATGTTTTCAGGGTTTTTTTTTTCCCATTTGATGTTGCAGGCATCAATGTGGTCAACTTGTATACCCTTGGTGATGCCTAGATGAATGTTTGAACTCTGCACTGAAAAAGTTTATCTTGGATATAACATGGGATTATTTTTATTCATTCAGTTTTTGGAAATGTATACCTCACCCTATCATTTTAGTTCTCAGGGAGGCTTCCAATCAAATAACAGAATCAGAGCTTGCTTGATTTTTGATGGTTCGTTCACACAAGCACGTCACTATGTGGTTCAAAGTCATCACATATTCCATGAATATATGCAGGTCAGGTCTATAAAGGCTGGAATCCTTACACACGTTCCTGAGAGTAACCCTATTGAACACAGTGTTGCTTACTTCTGAGTCATCATGCATAGGGGGCTGCGCTAATGAATGCTCGCACACCTGCAATCTCGGTTTACCTGCAGGCAGGAATTTTGGACTCTCTTTCCCTGTTAGTTTTAGCAAACCTCCCCGCCACCCCAGTGCCTAATCTTCGCTCCTCGTCTAAGCAAACAAAAGTTTTCCACCTGTCTTCCTTTCCCGTCTTGGCTGCAATTGAGAGACATGACAAAATGGATGAAGAAGCACATTTGGGGACGGGAGGAACGTTCGAGTGCCTCTTGGTGGCAATTGAGCCAAAACAGACCCATCTGTTCTGGAGATGTCTGCAGCTCGGTCCTTTGCATAATCATTCATCTTGGAGGCCAGCGATGTGAGAGCAGGGGGGAGATCAGTAAGAAATAGTGACCTAAATATATCTTCCCATTGCTTTCAGGCATGACGTTTTTATGTCGCCTTGCACCTTGCACAGGATTTGCTCAATAACTTTGAAAAGCAAGGGGGAGTCAGAGATGGCTTTGGGGGCCTTTGCAAAGGTCTCTGTGCCTGCGTCCAGATTTACTGACTGGACTTACTCTGTGTCCAGACTTACTGACTGGACATCTGTACTGGTGTAGCAACAGGTAAGAGTCAACAGCCAGAGCCGGCTTTAGGAACTGTGGGTCCCAATTGGAAACATGTTTTGCGGGGCCCCAGGTTCACAGTCAAGATCTGTAGAATCTTAGAGATAGAAATAAAAATTTATTCTAGACTTTATCTCTCTATGGTAGAATGGAAAGCAATCAAAATGTGCGCTTAAAAAGTGCTTGTGAGTTAATGGACCAAGCACATTTTTAATATAAAATCGCATACATGTAAGCCTACAAGTAAACAAACAAATTGTGTAGATTACCTTTGAAAAACATTCATCAAAAATTCAGCAGACATCACATTATTACTGTCAAGAGTAATAAACTTGACGTGTATCATGTCATTTCTGGGAGTGCAGGGTATACATCTAATATGTTTGTATTCGTAGGTTCTCTAATCATCTAGATTTTCATAGGTTCTCTAATCATCTAGAGTTATGTGTTAAACTTAAATACATGAGTCTGAATATAGGCCTACAATACGTAAACCTGCAATGTGGTGTTACGTGTATGTTGCAATGTGTTTGTCATGTGTATTTTACAAGACTAGATTACCCTAGCGCGAGGGCCTCAGGCACGGGGCCCAATTGGTCCAATTGGCTTAATGCCGGCCCTGTCAACAGCTGACATTTTTTACGATCTGGAGATCGAGATAATCACTTGCTGGAACGTCTCCTCATTACTCTCCACTATTCCTCCCAGAGCTGAATGGATGTGGCAGGGGTAGTAACAGGGGTTGGTCAACTCGGGCACTGGTTGAAGATTGTGGACCACCAGAAGGCCATAGGCCACTCCTGAGGCCCTGCCCATCTTGGTTGAGAGTTTGAGTGACAGCTGCCATTCAGAATGCAATCTGGAGTATTTTGTAGTTGGCGACCATGATTATTATTTTTAAACAGTGTAATGGCGTATTGCTGTAAGACAGCAATGGCGCAGCTTCATTGCCTTATCATTACAAAAAAGATGGTTGTTGTCAGTGCTACCTCAGTGAAGTGCTTCACACTGCTAGCACCAACATTGGAAAGGGGGGGGGGCAGAGGCCATAGCCAGCATCACTTTGCTGGGATCTCTGGAGTAAAACCCTGCATCAGACCCTACATGGTAGCCCACCTGTCCCTTATGAGGCACTGGGTACCACTGCCACCAGTACTGAGGGTCCAGAAGTCAGTTTAGCTGGGTGGACCTTCTTATGGGTATGGACCCTCAGCCAGTGCCTTAACTGGTCAACCCATGACAGAGGTAGACTTGTCCCAGGACTTTCCACACCTGGTGCCGACCCTGAGCAGGATACTAGTTGGGAGTAGAGGAATAGGGGGAAAAGAGTCATGCCTTAGGAGATGGGAGTGGATTGGTGGTGGTAGGTGAATTAAAACATCAAAATGTAAGGAGAGCCCTGCTGGATCAGGCCAAAGGCCCATCTAGTCCAGCTTCCTGTATCACACAGTGGCCCCACCAGATGCCTCTGGGAGCACACAAGACAACAAGATAAATCCTGTATCCTGGTGCCACGTCCTTGCATCTGGCATTAAGAGATAGCCTACGACTAAAAACAGGAGGTTGCTTATCCCCATCATGGCTTGTAACCTGTGATGGACTTTTCCTGTTCTGTTAGGGAACAGGCAGGTCAGCGAGGTGCAGCCCATGACAGCTGTCATTCCCCACATCTACCGTCTGAGGCAACTGCTTCACCAGGCATCATGGAAGTCCCCCCCCCCCCGGAAGCAGCATTGCAGCTGCTTCCATGCCACCATATTGCAAATGGGGAAGACCGAGGCTGAGAGAAAGTGGCTTTCCTAAGGCCACCTAATGAGTTCATGGCAGAAGAGAGGTTCAAATCAGGGACATCCTGATTTGCAGATCATGCTCTTAGTGACTACGCCACACTAGCTCTTGTCTCAAGTAACCTCCCCATTATTTTTGCTCCTGTTCTCTGTTCCTTGCCCATTGATAGGTGTCAATTTTTGTTGAGGATGGGGGTAAAAATGTATGGAGCTCTTGCAGCTCCGTATAAATGGTGGTTGCTGTTTTGGCTTTCCCAAGATGCATTGCTCCAAGGGGAATTAAAAGAAAGACTTCCTCTACTCAAATGGTGACCCCCTACTGGAGGCTACCATTAATGGAGAAAGGAAAGATGTGTTACAGTAGAACCAGATGTGGGTTGAATGCCAGATGTAAGGGAGTGGTGATAGGAAACAGGTTATGTGTGCCAGGTGCAAGGGAGTGACAACAGGAAACAGGTTATCTTGTTGTCTTGTGTGCTCCTAGAGGCACCTGGTGGGGCCACTGTGAGATACAGGAAGCTGGACTAGATGGGCCTTTGGCCTGATCCAGCAGGGCTCTTCTGATGTTCTTATGGGTTACACATTGTGTGGGTAACTCATGCACATGTTCCTCTGTTTCCTTCCTCCACACCACACAAACACAAAAGGAAGAGAGAAGACGGAGGCATCATGAAACGTTTCCTCCCCCAGAAAATCAGTGAACATTTTGGATCAACACCAGACTTGTTTTCCAATCAGCCCATCCTGTGCAAGGCTAGCAGGGTCAAATAAAAATAAACAAATGAATAATGCCAATCGGAGCTAATCTTTGAAATGATCCTCCGTTGGGGACAATTCGTGGCCGGCCATCTGGAGCTAGCAGTAAAATGCTCTAATCAGACTACAGCATACTGCCAGTGGCAATTTGCTCCCTGCAGGGAATCCAGGAACTTCGTAGCAAGGGAGAGTTAGGAGTGTAAAGAGGCAAGGCAGCTAACCGTGGTGTATACGAATGAGGCGTTCAATCTTTCTGTAGTTACCAAATGACTCAGAGGGCGAAGCATTGCCTCTTGCCACACACAGGTTCCATTCAGACAATCCTCCCAAACAGGATTGGAAGCAAGCCACAAACAGTTTGTCGATGAAACAGACGGAGGCAGGTGGAAGACTGCCAGGGGGGCAGGGTCTGCTGTACAGCCAACCCCTTAACCCTTCTCTGCATCTGCTACCTTGGTCACGTGGGGGCACTTTTGAACATGATGGTCCAAGAGATGTGGCAAAAACTCTCTCCTTGCTGAATTCATTTGGACAAGGCCGGTAATTCATCAACAAGTGTATAAGGACTTTCTTAAAGTGCTGAAGGAACACAATAATAAAAGGAGGGTGTCTTGTGACAAAGGGATCAGAGCAAGGCATGTATCAAAACCAAGCAGGTAAACGTAACGATTATTAGTCACCTGTGGCCTCCATGAATGTGTCAATTTAGCCGTTTAAGCTAGCCCACGTCTTGTGGCTGTGAGTTCCACAGATGAAGCATGCATTTGCCATAAGCTAATTATGCACTTGCGTGTACATTTGTGTTTGCCAAGAGCAAAGGGCTTGTCTTGGTTTGTCCCGTCCATGTTCAATGCTCCGATCAGGAGATCACACAATCTGAAAGTCCCGCTGGCGCACGGGTAGGATCAATCCACTTACTTTTGGACATTATCAACATCAGCAGCAATTGAACCCTTCATGAGATGTTGATTCTGCCCTCCAGATAATTTAACACACACACACACACACACACACACACACACACACACACACACACACACACACACACACACACACACACACACACACACCGCCAATGCACCACAACTGCCTCGTCTCCTGTGTTGTGCACAAATGAGCATAAAGTTGCAAAAGAGGATGAGGAACAATTTTGCTCCTTTTGGAAAGCATACCCTCCTTGTGCTTGCTCTGTACCTCCAATGAATCACTTGTCCCTTTTTGAGAGGTCACTTTATTGCCTCATATGTTAAGGTAGAAGGAGATGCCCCCAGAGTACAATAAGAGAACAATTCTAACCCATATACCCAGAGGACAGTATGTTGATTAAGTTCAATTATTCTTTCCAGGAGAGAGAATCAGGCCTGGTAATTATGTGTCTCTTGCTTGGCGGTCCCCAAGAGGTCTTTTGACAGATAAGGTGCCAATTATATTGATGGATCAGCTCCTGGAAGTCTGCAGTGGTCAGATTTCTACCGTCTCGTATCTACCAGGCAGGCTAATCTCGAATGCGAGGGAAAGTGAGGGCACTCCAAGTGAGACAGGGCAGCGGAGGAAACGGTGCAGACAAGCACCTTCATAGACCACCGCAGCTGGAATTTGGCTGTCCTCTCTCCTAATTAACAGATTCGTATTTAAAGGAAAAGAGCATTTCAATGTATGTATGTATGTATGTATGTATGTATGTATGTATGTATGTATGTATGTAATGCAGTGGTTCTCAAACGTTTTAATACTGGGACCCACTTTTTAAAATGACACCTAGCTTTACGAGACTTAAAAAAAGAGGTGATCTAGAAAAATGTATTTATTTATTTATTTACTTACAAGTAAAGAGCTCAGCTGCTTGCAGGGTAATTAGCAGCTATCTTGCAAACTGCAGGGGCTCAGCTCTTTGAAGAGCAATTAGCAGCTATCTGATTTTTGAATAGCCTCAGGTCTTGTGGCAATTACTGATCTGATCTTTCCATCACCTGGGACCCACCAGAAATCAGGTCGTGACACACCAAGTGGGTCCCGACCCACAGTTTGAGAAACACTGATGTAATGAATTGAATAGCTCTATATGCAAGGGAGTGGTGACAGGATACGGGTCTCTTGTCTTGTGCGCTCCCAGAGGTATTTGGTGGGTCGCTGTGAGATACAGGAAGCTGGACTAGATGGGCCCTTGGCCTGATCCAGCAGGGCTCTTCTCAGGGATGTGGATCAAGTCTCTGACTCCAAGTCTCGAGTCAAGTCCCAAGTCTCTGGGTCCAAGTCTCGAGTCAAGTCCCAAGTCCTTGCCCCCAAGTCCCGAGTCGTTGGTTGCAAGTTGTGAGTTCCTATCTATTTAATGGGGAAAATGGGTTTAAACCTGAATAAAATTCAACTTGTCATAAAAGGCTCCAAGTCTCGAGTCGAGTCTTTTACGATTGCCGAGTCAAATCCAAGTTGAGTCATTGATGCGACTTGAGTCCGAATCGAGTCCGAGTCAATAGACTCAAGTCTACATCACTGGTTCTTCTTCTGTTCTTAGCACACATGGCAGAGATGGAAGGCAAGGGAGATGGAGATTGCAAGGGAGTGGCGACAGGATACAAGTATCTTGTTGTCTTGTGCTCCCTGAGGCACCTGGTGGGGCCACTCTGTGATACAGGAAGCTGGACTAGATGGGCCTTTGGCCTGATCCAGCAGGGCTCTTCTGATGTTCTTAATCTGTTGCAAGGGTCATTCACAAAACAAAAGTTATAAAACCACATTCTCTTGTTGTTCTTAAGGCAACTGGAGTGTAGGCGTCTCACCTGGGCAGCCTAATATGGCCCCTCCAAAATTGGAGCGTCCCGCTGAAAGCTAGAGACCTAGCATGGACCTCACCGACTCAACCATCTCCAATTATCACTGTTGATCATGGCAATCATACCACTTTCAGCACATTCCTATGCATGTAAGTGAAGCTTACTTCCAGGTAAGTACTTTTTGGATTGCAGCCTTAAGCCGGACCTACACCGCACGAGTGCCGTTGCGCATGCGTCTGTACGGAACTGGACGCTTCGCCTCCTCACACTGCCCTGTTCTCCACCAGTGTCTTCCTGCAATTAGTCCATCCTGATTGTCCCGCCTTCTAATCGCTGATTGGCTAAAACACAAGTGCGCTCCGATTGACTGAACCCCCCTCTCATCCCATTGGTGACTTAACTAGCTCCACGTCCCGCCCCCTCAAAATCTTGAGCACGAGCAATTCAGATTGTACCGGAACTTGGGAGAGCGCAGGTCTCCCGCGTTCCAATCTCATAAAATGGAACCCACACAGCTGCGCGAGCTCCGCACACACCCAGAACGTGCCGGGACTCGTGCGGTGTAGGTCCGGCTTTAGTGTTAAGTGAGCCACAGCACTCTGGAAGCCTAGTAGCAATATAAGTGGTTTGGATTTTGCTTGAATCATAGCTATTTTTTTTCTTGCAAAGAAATGCCGCATGGAATCCCACCTGGAATCCAACCGCTCCATTTCATACATCAACTGCAGTTGCAGATCATGAACGGAAACCAAAGTTCACTACATCAGAGATCATGCCTGTACTCTCCATACCAAATGTGAACGATTCCTTCATATGGCTGTGCCAAATTACATAACCTCAGTACGACTCTCCGAGAGTGCGAGGGAGATTAATACAGTCCTGAACGAGATGAAATGTCATTCAATTGGTTTAAAGAAGAAGCAAAAGAGTCCTCCTAGAGATTGTCTTTTTATAACATGAATTTATATGATTCGACAGTCACACATTCCAAAATTGAATTAATAAATCATTCACAGGTCTGGCTGGAATAGCTAATACATTTTTGTGCCCCAGCAGAGAGGAAAATGCCCCGCTTCCCTTAGCGTTATGACACATTATGCCTAAATAGAATTAATGATTAGGCACTTTAACCTTATTTACAACTCCGATGCACTCCTTTCTCAAGGAAAGGTAAGTCAAAACAGCAAATGTAATATTTTTTTCCTCAGCAGCTCATGGGATTCAGGAGTCTCGGAATAGCATTAGTGATTGTCATTGTTTGGTGCAGTTGTGAGGCTTTTGATAGGATGGTTTGGAGGAGATAGATGGTGTTGCACACTGCAATTTCAGGACGGCTGTAAGTTTTCATTTTGTCGTCTCTTCATCATACTGATCCACAAGGCGCCTCAAATATTTGAAGGCAGAGAAGAGAGATGGTAGAAAACAGGTCTGTGGATCAAAACTGGCTCCATCAGCAAACAGCTCCAAAAGGGATCCTTCCTCCCTGGTGAGTCTCTCTCCTCTGGTGGGGCTTACCTTGGGAAATGGTATTGGAGAGAAGAGGCAATGAGAGTGGACCTTTTAACCAAAGGTGATGCACTATGGGCACAGACGTGGTTGGAACCACTACTAGCCCATCTGAGGGTCCTGCATCCTCCGACAATGCAGATCCCTGATGCCAACAGTGCTGTGGATACCAAGTGTTGCATATGTTAACCGTACTGTTCCTTTAAGACCAACGTGCAGAAACACTCTAGCAAAAATGTCACTCATATGATTGGAGACCTGGAGAGAGCTTAGTGTAGCCCAAGCCTAACCGAAGCTAGCTAGTTGTTGCATCACAGTTAGCAAATACCGTTGTTGAGTAAATATCTTGGTCCCACCACTGTTTCCTGACGTAAGGGAGTGTGACACCAAGTGGGATATTTCAGGCTGGCTTACAAATTATTCTGAAGAATGTAGTGCTTTTCAACAAAAAGCGGCTTACGGATAAAATCAAATAACTAAATGGTCCCCTGTCCCTAAGGGGCTCACAATCGAAAAAGATGCAGAAGAACACCAGCAAATAGTCACTAGAAAGACACTGTGCTGGGGTGAGGAGGGACAGTTACAGGTGGACCCCCATATCCGCTGGGGATATGTTCCAGGCCCCTCCGTGGATACTTGAAACCGTGGATAAGAGCGAACTACCCCTCCATGGTTTCCTGAGGACCCCCACCCTACCTCCCCTGCAGGCAGGCATGTGTGCCCCCCCCAGCTCTCATTTTTATTTATTTATTTTATTTTATTTACAGTATTTTTATCCCGCCTTTCTCCCCGAAGGGACCCATTTTTCTTTCAGCAAGCTTTGTTTCTTCCTTAAGACAGAGAAGCAGCCTCCATTTCAGGCAAGTAGAACGAGACTAAGTCCTAGAGAGGCTCTGCAAGGTTTCTGTTAACCTTGCAGAGCCTCTCTAGGACTTAGTCTCGTTCTACTTGCCTGCAATAAGCAGCCAGAGGCTGCTTCTCCTGTTTGTTTAAGGAAGAAACGAAGCTTACTGGGAAAAAAGTAAAAGCCTGGGGAGGTCCCCACGATCCGTGGATAACTGAAACTGTGGATAGCGAATCCGTGGATATGGGGGCCCACCTGTACTCTCCCCCTGCTAAATAGAAGAGGAGCATCACTTGAAAAAGTGCCTCTTTGGCCAGTTAGCAGCTCGGCTACTGCTGTATAGGAATGGTGATATCCAGCAAGAGTGCTAAGGGGCCTGCCTTGCAACCTTTTCTTTGCAAAGGATCTGAGCTCAGAAGAAGCATCAGGCTCAGTAGGAGGCAAAATGAGAAATTTGCCTAAGGTATAAGCTGCAGACTGCCCTAGATGCAGATGGATAGATAAACAGGGGGCTGATGGATGCAGAAAGGGATAAGATGATACTGGATCTTGTTCCAAGTGGAGGCTTGCTCACTTCGTCTCATTGGAAGAGTGCCCCCAGGAGGCACAGGTGGCGAAGGTAAGTGGAACTTACTTCTGAGAACATGCATAGGCTAGCAATTCAATATATCTTTTATATTAACTTGACAATTTTTTCTCCCACCTTTCAATTGTAATACATTTGATTTAAAATGATTGCCGCTCACTCCAAGAGTGAAATGTACTACATCTTTAAATGACGCATAATAAGTTTTCTGGCAGGAGAAAAAAAACATTCTGATGAAGGAATGTAAAGTTGAGTGAGTGAGTGAGTGTGTAAGTGAGTGAGTGAGTGAGAGAGAGAGAGAGAGAGAGAGAGAGAGAGAGAGAGAGAGAGAGAGAGAGAGAGAGAGAGAGAGAGAGAATTTTAGTGGGACATAGCTATGGGGAGCGTCTCAATGAACTCCTGTAGTTCAAAATGTACTACTGTGCCAGCACAATCCTAACCAACTTTTCAGCACCACGCGTATCCGGGCGCACAGTGCATTTTGCAGTGCAGGGGCAGTCATGGAGGCTTCTTCAAGGTGAGGGAACATTTGTTCCCTTATCTCGGGGCTGCATTGCAGCTGCACCGGCGCTGGAAAGTTGGTTAGGATTGCGCTGTGCATATGGTTTGCCATGTTAGGTCAGATCAACTATTTATTTTTCACGTTTTTATACCGCCCTTTCTCCAAAGAGCTCAGGGTGGTGTACATGGTTCCTCCCCTCCTTTTGTCCTCACAACAACCCTGTGAGGTAGGTGAGGCTGAGAGATAGTGACTGGCTGAAGGTCACCCAGGAAGCTTCATGGCTGAGTGGGGATTTGAACCTGTATCGTCCAGGTCTAAGTCCAACTCCTGAACCACTATTATTTATTTATTTATTTATTTATTTACAATATTTTTATCCTGTCTTTCTCCCTGAAGGGACCCAAGGCAGCTTACAAGAACAAGAAGAAACCAAATACAAAAATCCATCACATTTAAAAACAATAAAACAGTTAATTAAAAAGTCATAAACAACAATCTAAAAACGATAAGAGACCACTATTACAATTTAAAAAACAAGAATACAAAAACAGCAGCACCACACCTGTAACTGCTAGATGTTTAAAAAAGGCCAAGACTCAGAAGGCTTTTTTGAACAAGAAGGTTTTCAGGCCTCGCTGGAAAGTCTCCAAGGAGGGAGCAGTTCGTAAGTCAAAAGGGAGGGAATTCCATAAGGTTGGTGCCACTACTGAGAAGGCCCTATTTCTAGCCGCTGCCCCTCGCACCTCCCTGGGCGACGGCACCCGCAAGAGGGCCTTCTATGATGACTCACTACGCCATTCTGACTCTTGTAAGCTACTTGTTGAAAAGCAGTACATGAATATTCTTATAACATACAACAGTAGTGTCACTGTGCGAGCGTCACCCGATGGCAGGGGCGCGTGAGCTGCCTCCCGTGGCCCCCCGTGGCCCCCCCGCTCCAGAGAGCAGGAGAAGGAGGACTTACCCCCGCTCCAAGCGTCCTCCTTCTCCGGCGGTCCAGGGCCTTCTGACGAGGCCCAATGCGTTAATACATGATTTTTTAGCTTTTCGCACATGCGCAGACTGTTCCTGAGGGCAAGGGCTGCCCATTTGCCCTTAGAAACGGCCTGCACATGTGTGAAAAAGCTAAAAAAAAACACGTATTAACGCATTGGGCCTTGTCAGAAGGCCCTGGGTCGGTAGCCGGGGCGGACGCTCCGAGGCCTTCTCCTGGCCTCGGAGCCTCCGGAGGATGACGCACGGGGGTGCGCGCACCACCCTTTGCGCGCATCACCCTTCGGCGGCCCGCCCCCCCGCCACGGCCCAGCAACGCGTGTGACATACAATATATGACACCTCCCATACTGGTAGCCACACTCTCATAGCCACATTCATTAAGACTATTACCCCCTCCCCCAAAATACTTTAAGTGACTTAAACAGAGTATTTTCTTCTCCTGCTGCACTTTGAAAATTATTAGCCCTCACTTAAAGACCTCGCTCTTTTCTCCCCAAGCTCTTGGCGTGGTTTGCAATAGTTTTTAAAAAATGCAATTTTCAGAGAGGGCATTCAGCACTAGCTTTTATTTTCATTTTTACTGCAGCAATATAAGCATCTCAAGGCAAAGTATTTATAGAAAATGTCACTGTCGGACACGGCAAGGAGTCTGGTACAGGTCATTCATGTCAGCAAGTCATGTCAATGATGGCAACCCTAGATCTAAACATCTAAAATGTGGATTTCTAAAAAAAAAAAAAAAAAAAGGTTTCTTGCCTTTGATTTTGCTGAAGGGAGAATATAAAGATACAGAATCATAGGTGGCCATGCCGGTCCATTATAAGAAAAATCCGCAGTCCAAGTTGGATCATGTCTTTATTCGGACCAACCAAATAAGTAACAAGGTATCATCCAGTAAGCTTTTGAATCAGATAGGATTCTTCCTCCGACTAGATCAGTGGTTCCCAAACTGGGAGGTGTGGCTCCCAGTGGAGCCGCGGAAACCAGCCAGGGGAGCCGCGGAGTGCCACGGAATCCTCTCGGAAAACAGTGCAATGCCAATTGGCAGGCATTAACATAATGTCATGGGGAGCCGCGGCCAATGGTCGCCAATGGTCAAGGGAGCCGCAGGTCAAAAATGTTTGGGAAACACTGGGCTAGATAGTAAGCAGAAGTAGGGGACAGAAGGACATCTGGTATGTTCCAGTATCTTGGGGCAGTTTGTAAAATCAAAACGTGAAGTTTAGAAGTCTTTTATGCTGATTTGAATCAGCCTCTGAAGGGTTTGAGATGGTTTCAATATACACACAGGGCTGCTTAGACAAAGGAAGCCAACCAAAAATGGTTGATTTCCTCCTTTCCCCAACAAGATTCTCAAAATATAAAGTCTGGGAGTTACGGCCCAATCCTTTCGAAAGGAAGCGCTTGCGGAACTGGCGCAGGTCCAAGTTGACCCATAGTGGCTGCTGAGATTTACCCTGGGGCAAGGGGACAAATGTACCCTTACCCCGAGGAGACCTCCAGCAGCCGAAAATCCCCTGTGGGATGCAGCGTAACCGGCGCCAGCACCACTGCATCGCCACGCGGGGATATAGTTAGGATTGGGCTGTTTATTCAGTCCAATCTCCCATTCAAACATGAAACTCACAGATTCCTTCTGAGATCAGAAAAAGAAAACGCAAAGCAGCTAGGGGGATTTTCTTTACTCTCAAAGCAGAAAATAAAATAGAAGGTTTAAAAGGACAAGTACAACGAATGTTGTATTTTAGATATACAATAGGATGAGAGTGACACTCTGAAATGTGCATTACACACACACACACACACACACACACACACACACACACACACACACACACACACACACACACACACACACACACATGCAGAGCTTTCCTTTGCTCTTTAATTGCAGATGCTGTATCCCTTGGAAACACCATTGGATGCCAGAAAATGAGAATGGACCTCTTGCTGGGAAAAACACTGATGGCTAACTCCCAAACTGCACTCTGTCCAGAAATGTCGACCCTTGGGTAACTATGGAGCTGTTGTGTGCAGGGACGTCACTTGATATGGTGCGGGGGCGGCGGCGGGCACCAGGGCGAAGGGGCACAGAGGCTCTCAGGGGGGCGCGTGCCTCCTTAACTTTCGTTTAAGATTTTGATTTTTTCGGTTTTTTAAAAGGTTTTTAGGGGTTTTGTAGCGCTAATGGGGCTTCTAACAGTGTGTGTGTGCTTTGCGCCACTTATCTTGTTTCTAGGAGCCTCCAGCGACGATCTCCTCCAGCAATGATCTCTTCCGGGGGCGCAGATCGTTCCTCTGCTCCGGGCGCGAACTCTGTAAAGCGCCCAGCAGCGCTTTACAGAGTTCACGCATGCGCAGGACGACAATGTTTGCAATCGAAGTTCTGCGCATGCGTGAACTCTGTAAAGCGCTGCTGGGCGCTTTACAGAGTTCGCGCCAGGGGCGGCAGAGCAGAGGAACTATCCGCGCCCCCGGAATAGATCGTCGCTGGAGGAGATTGTCGCTGGAGGCTCCTAGAAACAAGATAAGTGGGCGCAAAGCATACACACACCGTGACACACGGTTAGAAGCCCCGTTAGCGCTACAAAACCCCTAAAAACCTTTTTAAAAAACCGGAAAAAACAAAAATGAAAACGAACTTAATTATGCAAATTAATTATGCAAATTAGTTTGGGGCGTCGGGGGGCCCGCCCCAACCTCAGGGGCTTCGCCTCTGGTTGTGTGTTCAGCTTTGCTGAGGAGTATCTCCTGTTCCCTTTCATACTCCGCCTGGGTGTATGTCCTACCTCAAAAGCCACCATATTCTCTTCCATCCATAACAGGAGTCATACCACCATTTGTATAGACATCTCTAGAGCAGCAATTTTCATCTCACAGCACACTGACATTTTATGTCATCTTTTTCATCTCACGGCACACTGACAAGGCGCTAACACTGATGTTACTTTTGAATGCATGTTGTATAGCTGGTCTGTACGTTAGGCAACTTCTGGCACCAGAAATCCCAAGTTGCCTAACGTACAGATCAGCTATACAACATGCATTCAAAAGTAACATTAATGAGTAACTTATGCAGAGGGTGGGAAAAGTTCCTATAGAGCCACCATTTTCAACCACTGTGATTTTCAACCAGTGTGCCACGAATGGTCCACCGGAGTGCCATGGGAATTTGGGGGAGGGTCATTTATTAGTAGGGCCATTGGGGGATGAGAGCCCCCCCCATCAGCAGCGTGGTGTGCCTTGACAATTGTCCAAAAACTGATGGTGTGCCTTGACAATGTTAGCTCCTTGTCAGTGTCTTTGTCAGTCCTGAGTCTTTGGTTGCAAGTTGTAAGTCCCTATCTATTTAATGGGGAAAACAGGTTTAAACCCGAATAAAATTCGACTTGTTATAAAAGGTTCCAAGTCTCGAGTTGAGTCTTTCACAATCGCCGAGTCAAGTCCGAGTCATTGACATGACTTGAGTCCGATTCTAGTCCAAGTCAAGAGACTCAAGCCTAAATCACTGCATATATGACATTCAGTCTTGGGACAAATTGTTGACCGATGGAAAAATATAGTGGAGTTCTACTCAACTGAGGCTGAAACTCAAATATTTTGGCCACCTAATGCGAAGAGAGGACTCTCTGGAGAAGACTCTGATGCTGGGAAAGATTGAAGGCAGAAGGAGAAGGGGAAGGCAAAGGATGAGATGGTTAGACAGTATCACCGATGCAACGAACATGAAAATGAGCGAACTCAAGAAGATAGTGGAGGACAGGAAGGCCTGGCGGGATATGGTCCATGGGATCACGAAGGGTCGGACACGACTTAACGACTGAACAACAACAACTCATAGACTTAGAAAATATTGGTTCCCTTATTCTTAGCAGAACCCTAGGAGAATGCTCCATTGGTGTTAAGTGGTTTTCTGGCACAAAGCCATGGGAAGGCTTGCAGTATGCCTGAGAGCTTTAATGTCTCCTAAAATGATAATCGTATAAGCCCCCCCCCCCATCCTATCATTTGAGCCTAAACCGTCCTAGCACAGCAAACCTACATGTGGCGAGAAAGGAGTTTTTAAAACAAGATCTACCTTAGCTAGAAGACAATCCCTCCCTGCTCCCCAACGTTTCTTTGAAATAATAATAATAATAATATTTAGCCAATGACACCATAGGAATATCCTCTCCGGTAATTCATTGGAGCTTTATCAGTCCCTTTTGAGCTTTCATTCTGGATTTTTCTCTGTGCTTCCAAGCGGTTGTCTAAATAGCAACCCTGGGAGCTCCTCTGATGCTCAACGTACCACAGACGACAAATCCTAAAGGGATAATCAATCAATTCGGACTGTTCAGAAAAAGCAGTTGGAGAAAGATGCTGAAATGCGAAGGAAAGAGAAGTGGGGAGAAATGTCAATTCTTTTAGGCACTAATCAACAAGGAATGAATCATAGGAATTAAGAGGCTAAAATTGGGAGCCAGAATGCGAGGCCTCTTGTAAAGGGTCGAATGCTCCTGGCTTGTCCTGGTAGAAATTTTGGTTGAATCGTAGAATGTTCACGTTGGAAGGGTCTTGGAGGTCATCTAGTCCAACCCCCCTGCTCAGTGCAGAAAACTCCCACCCAGTGCTTGAAAACCTCCAATGAGGGAGAGCCTACGACTGCATGGCGCAAATTGTTCCAATGCTGTTCTAACTCTTCCAGTTAGACTTTAGGCTTTTTAGGCTAAATCCTAAATTTTTAGGCTAAATTCACTGCCCTGTACTGTAGTTTCAGCCCATTGGCTCCTAGGAGCCACAGAGAATAATTCTGCTTCTTCGATGTGCTGGCCCTTCAGGTACTTGAAGATGGCGATCATGTCTTCCCTAAGTCTTCTCTTCTCGTACTGTGGCCGCCCGCGTGATGGGCGGTTTGGCTTTGGCTTGCATGGTGTGTGCTCGGTGACAACATCATTGCCAGGTGATTTGGTAGGTCAGGGGGCAGACAGGTGACAGACAGGTGTGGGAGCAGGAAGATTTTAAGGAGAGGACTGGGCACGCAGAAGGGGGGGAGGGAGAGAAGCAGAGAGACGAGAGATGGAGCTGCAAGAAGGGAGAGCGGAGACAGGGCCGGCTTGAAGCCAATTGCTCCCAATTGGGCCCTGTGCCTATGCAAGATTAGACCATTTGGAATGTAAAAACCGCTTTGGTTTAGAAAGCCTGCCTATGTAATCTGCCTTGAATTAAAGTTGGATGAGAAATCCGATGACCAAGAAAGGCAGTATATAAATACTGGTATTATTATTATTATTATTATTATTATTATTATTATTATTATTATTATAATTTCTGTAACAGCCTCTGTCTAGCGTGAGACAGACAGCAGCAAGGATAACAAGTGGGAAAAGGGAGGGGGCACACGCATACAGCCTGGGACCCTCTAATGCCGTGGTTCCCAAACTGGGAAACGTGGCTCCTAGGGGAGTGCCACGGAATCCTCTTGGTAAATGGTGCAGTGCCAATTGGCAGGCATTGACATAACGTAATGGGGAGCCGCGGCCAATGGTCGTCAATGGTCAAGGGAGCTGCAGGTCAAAAACGTTTAGGAAACACTACTTTAATGGACTGAGAGCAATAAATATTTCCTGGCGCATAGCAAAGGCAGGGAAGAGGGAGATGATTCCATTCTTCTGGGTTAGATCAATGGAACCTCCTGCATTTGCCACCTCTGGAAGGAAAAGGATTTCTCAACAGCCAAGTCACAGCAGAGCAAGCACTGCAATGTAATGTTAATTACCAATGCACAGTTAATAAGTGCCTGTAAGTTACCCCCTGGCATAAATTAAAGCATCACTCTTTGATAAACTACACATGCTTAGCAATCGATGCAAAGCTCTGATTTTCTTCTGCTAATGCTTTCTGTGACAGCTTCCCAATGTTCCCCTTTCACCGTACACGGGAGATAATAAATTGTGAAGATGTCACAACGCTGAATTATTCATCTTTGCTCTTCTCGGCGTTACAGAATTTGTAACGACTGCCCTGGACCCACCGGTGGGTGGCGATGAGGGGAGGGAGAAGAGGAGGTGCATGAACAATCCGAAGGGATGCAGATATTTGGGGCATGGCAAGGGGCTTCTGATGTATGGCTTTGAATGCATTTTTAATCATGAACCTAGCAAAATGAAGGGCCCTGTGATCAGCACTGAAATGTATTGTTGTTGTACAGGAAAATAACAATTCCTAGCATTTGTACATAGTGCTTTATGAGTGTACAAAGCACTTCATATGTATTTGTTGGTGGGTACCAGCGGGTGGCGCAGCGGGTTAAACCGCTGAACCATGAGCTGTCAATCGAAAGGTCAGCAGTTCGAATCCGCGACGGGGTGAGCTCTTGTTGCTTGGCCAGCTCCTGCCAACCTAGCAGTTCCAAAGCATGTTAATGCGAGTAGATAAATAGGTACTGCTTGCGGGAAGGTAAACAGCGCTCCGTGTTGCAGCCGCATGCTACGCACTGCGGCAAGGAGAGTCATGCCGGCCACATGACCACGGAGGTGTCTTCGGACAACGCTGGCTCTTCGGGTTTGAAATGGGGATGAGCACCACACCCTAGAGTCGGACACGACTGGACTTAATTGTCAGGGGTCACCTTTACCTTTTTTACCCTTACAGCAACCCACAGCAACCCAAGGATTACACAGCGCAATCCTGCGTAAGTTTAGAGTGGTGGAGCGCCGCTGTTCTAAACTGGCCGAAGTGACCCAGCCACTGCTGGGGAAGGTAAGTCTCCCACCGGCGGGTAGAGGCGTCGCTCCGGTAGGGGCGTGGCTGTAAGTTTCGCTCCGTCCGAGTCCCTTTACTGAGTGAGCAGGTAGCAGACCCGCCCCCTCACTGTTGGAGCCTTTCCCCTGCAGAGAAAGCAGCAGGCAAGAGCGAAACTTACAGCCCCGCCCCTACCGGAGCGACGCCTCTGCCGGCGGGTGCAAGGGTGGGCCGGGAGGCGAGGGAGGACGGCAGTTGCCCGAGCTAGCCTGGGAGGGGGCGGGGATGTCGGCCACTGCATCCCTGTCCCATTCCTGGGCTTGGCGGCCATTACACAGCTGCCTCGGAGTTATGCCAGCTCTTGAGTTGGCGGAAGTCCGAGGAGGCCCATTGGGTCCTCCCAGTTCTACACCGGGAGAAGGGGACGAGACCTCTGAAGGAGACCTCTGGGTTGCTCCAGAGCGGCCCAGAGGATCTTTAGGCAGGATTGTGCTGCTCAGCGGCGGAACTACGGTGGAGCGTGTGGAGCAGGCGCTCCAGGTGCTCCACCGTGGGGGGACGGGGAATCTTACCTTGCCGAGGAGCGTTGCGGTTGGGCCTTCCCGCCCGCCCTGAGTCCGTTTGGCTCTGAAATGAGACCAAACCGGGCGGGGGGGGGGGTCTATGTGACGCGAGGGCGCGTTGCGATGCTGGCCCCGCCCCTCGCTCCAGGGCGCCCTCCCGGCGCGTTGCGCCTCTGGCGCTGCCCGTAACATAAGTAAGCATTATCCTCCTTCCCAGATTGCAGATGACATGCAGTTCTCTCCCCCCCCCTCCTCTTTCCATCTCAAGTCAAGGAGACAGTGGTCAGCCTGAGCTGCCGGTGTTTGGAATTGATAATGGCTGGATGTGACTGAACAAACAGAGACTTAATCCAGGCAAGACCGAAGTGCTCCTAACTTAGTAGGACAACTGAACCCATGATAGACTCCTCACCCACAGTTTGAGAAATACTACGCTTGTTCAGCTACTCTCTCCTCCGCACTTCCCCTCCTTCCTCCACACTTCCTCTCCACACCTTCATTTTTATATTTAGGGATCAAGAGGAGGCGAAATGGAGGCAGTGGCTGTTGTCCCTTCTCCAGGTAAGGGGGCCAGCATTTGGTGTGATCATTATGTCTCAGCAACTGGGAGGTCTTGGGTTGCAGTGGCGTCGCTCCGGTAGGGGCGGGGCTGTAAGTTTCGCTCCGTCGTAGTCCCTTTACCGAGCGAGCAGGAGGCGGCCCCGCTGAAACTTACTTACAGCCCCGCCCCTACCGGAGCGACGCCACTGTTGGGTTGTCCCCTCTTTTAGATTGTCCACTAGGCACTAGTTTTGTTTTCGAGTGCAACTCAAGGTGCTGTTTATTACCTCTAAAACCCTAAATAGTATTGGCACCCCTAGTAACAAAACCTTGACATTATCTCCCAGTCGGCCATTTCTAGCTCTGAACTGGAAAATCTATTCCAGGGAGGGTTGAGCCTGGCCAGATATTCAGTGAGAGAGACGGATGATTCCGAGTTACGACCAATCAACTCATGGCACCATGACAGTGACTGGAATCGTCATTTTCTCTGAGAAAAGAATTAAGAATATGCTATCCAATATGTGATTATGTGACTGCTGGGCAAGGGACCGGGATAAGATACTTTTATGGGCATCGATGACAACTGTGACTTCTTCTCTCTCCATCCTCCAGGTCAGCGTGAATAATGAGGGGAAACGTTTGAGCAAAAGTGATTATCAAGTGAGCAATTTCGAGACAGGAAGCTGAAATTAGCATGGGTCTAGAGCTGTCGGTTATTTCCTGCTGCATCATTAGGAGATAGCGTCGACAAAAAGACAAGACATTGTGATTTGTAGTGGAAAAACATAATATGCCGGCATGCAATCTCCCCACCCTCTAAGAGCCCAAGAAGCAGTTTAAACACAAACTATACAGCTGCCTAGATGTGTTATAATGCAGCGTCTCTTAAAATATGACTTATATAGATATGACAAATCAAAGAACGAAACAGAAAAAAAAAATGGACCGAGTTAGACCAGCAACTACACATAATATTTCCATACTTCCATTGTTCTTCAGAGTGGTCTGATTCCACAATTGCATTAAGGGAGTCCAATTGTCCACAAACCCCTACAGTTTGACGTTGTCCTTCCTATAAGCGTCTATAGATGGTGAACATGAACATTGAGGTCTATCTTTCCACTTCCAGAGTGCCACTGATGGTATTTGTACAAATCTCCACATTTCTGCTTATCAAATTCAAGCTTCTGTTAACAAGTTACCAGCCATTATCTGCCAAATGTGCCAAAAGAATGACTGTTAGGTCTAACAATATCTAGCATCCAATGGTTTTTTTTTTTTTAAGGATTTACAAAACGTTTGTGCAAGATTGCATGATGGATGTACATTCCCACCATTTATGTGAGAAAGTTCTTCTTATAGACCGACAACCAGGATCAGAGATGGTACCAGTACATCTTGGATAGTCTAATTAGCATGCAACTCCACCTGTACATATTTTTATATAGATTTACTTAAGAAGCTACACCCAGATGTAAAAAGACTGCATAGTAATAAATCTAACAACAACAACAACAACAACTAGCATTTGTATAGTATTTCCTGAGCATGCAAAGTGCTTCACATCATGCATTATCTTGATGTAGGTCTTACAACAATGCAGGAAGAGAAGCGTTATTGTCCCCATATTGCAGATGGTGAAGACTGAGGCTGAGAGGGAGTGACTTGCCTCAGGCTACCTACTAAGGTTATGGCAGAAGAAAGAACATCCTTCTGGCATCTCAGGGCTCCCTAGGAGTAGGAAGATCGCTTTCTCCTGTAATCTTAAGGGATTTGGGGTAGAGTTGAGACCAAGTTGTGTGCCCCCTCCTCATCCCCCCCATCCCCTCATTGTCCTTGGGTCATTCTAAGCCAGTCTCTCTCTCTCTCTCTCTCTCTCTCTCTCTCTCTCTCTCTCTCTCTCTCTCTGCACTTTTTTTCCCCAGCAACAAGTGCTCTTACTAATAGCCTTGGCTTCATGCACCGAGGCAAAATAACTCCTTTTATACTTTTTAAAAAGAAGTATCTTGCAATCTTGTCATAAAACGTGGGTCAAACACATTTTCCTCTCCTGGCTTATTTCAAAGTCCCTCATCAAAAGCAACCACCTGTCATCTCAAATCACGGCGAAGGAAGAAATATTGACTTTGTGTCAGAAGGCCTAATTTTGACCTTAACGAAATTGCTGTAATTTTCCTTTCTTTCTGTCTGTCTTTCGTCATTGAATAGATGCAGGGAACAAAATACGTCTTCCTATCCCAATCTATGAAGTGGATTTAAGAACACAAGAAAAGCCCTGTTGGATGAGGCCAAGTCAAAGGCTTATCTAGACCAGTATCCTGTTTCCACCCAGCTGCCTCTGGGGAGCTGGGTCAATCCCCCATGAAAACCATCTTAGAACCATGAAAACCATCTAAGCACCACTTTATGTGGCAGTGAGTTTATTTTATTTTATTTTAAAAAAATATGTCCCACCTTATCCTATGCCGAAGGCAAATGCCCAAGGCGGCTTACAACAAAAATTAAAATACATAGTTTAAAATAATACAGAAAGTAAGTTTAAACAATACATAACTAAATTTAAAAACAATAAAATCCACTGGGGAGGGGGCGACAGTATGGAGCACAAAAGCAGCATGGCAGAGCATCTTGAGACACAGGAGGCAGACCACGACCCATCACCCAAACGCGAGACGAAACAAAAACGTTTTGAGCCCTCGCCGAAAAGTCATGAGGGAGGGGGTGGTTCTCAGATCCCCTGGCAGGGAGTTCCACAGTTGTGGCGCCACAGCAGAGAAGGCTCGCCCACGTGTTGCCATTCCCCTAACTTGCGATAGAGGTGGTACCCGCAGGAGAGCCCCCTCAGATGACCTAAGAGAGCGGGCCGGAATGTATGGGAGAAGGCGGTCCCTCAGATCCACTGGTTCCACTGGTTAATTATGTACGGTGTGAAGAAGAACAAGGGGAGAGGAGACGTTGCTGTTCCAATGACGCAACATGCTGTGCCTATGCATTTTATCATAGCTAACCAAAGATGACATTGCATTGAGGGAGCCCGTCCTGCTGCCGATGGGATTGGCACTGAGTTGAGCACATCCGGAAATCCGGTGCTGGCGCTGGCCTTGCAGGTTAACTGTAGACTTCCATTCTGGTCTCATTAATCCACAGTGGTTCCCAAACCTTTTAGCACCGGGACCCACTTTTTAAAATGACACTCTATCGGGACCCACCTAGAGTTACAAGACTTAAAAAAATAAATAAGTGATCTAGAAAGAAATACAGTATATATTTATTTATTTACAAGTACAGTAATGCTTTGTTTATATATTTGCAAAAAACTCAAATCCATTTCTCATAATGAGGCAGCCCTAATGAACTAACTAAGCCCCTAGTTAGGGGCTCATTAGTTCATTAGGCAGCCCTAATGAACTAACTAAGCACATAATTAAGCCTCTAGCCTCAAAGCTTGAGGGGCTTAGTTATATGACCCAGCCTTCACCTGAATCCCACTACCTGTCATTGACAGACTTGGGGAAAAAAAAACCCAGAAAAAAAACGCTCAAACATTTATCTCCCTATATTTACACAAACTTGCAAACTTTAGGAGCTCAGCTCTTTGTAGGGCAGTTAGCAACTATCTTGCAAACTGCAAGAGCTCAGCTCTTTGCAGGGAAATTAGCTGCTATCTGATGTTTGAATAGCTTCAAGGCTTAAGGCAATTACTTATCTGATCTTTCTGTCACCCGTGTTTTCATTGGAGGCTCTGTGGGACTCACCAGAAATCAGGTCGTGGCCCACCAAGTGGGTCCTGACCCACAGTTTGAGAAGCACTGAACTAGAGAAAGAAACTGTGCCTAATTAAGGCCTATGTGTGAGTGAGCTTTAAGTGACAAACTCCATCAGTTTGGATCCTTAATGATTGTGTACATGGTAGGAATGCATCCATTGGCTCCTGCTGGCTGACTGCCCTGAGCAAGTAATAAAGAGTTAAGAAAATTACAGCTTACAAATAGAACTTGTTGATGCTGCTGCTGCCATTAAGCTAATGGCCTCTCCGTGTTCTCCAGTTGCTGTGTTTGTTAATGTTAAAATAACCTAATAAAAGGGTATCGTTTAAGCTGATCTTAAGAGTGTCAAGGCTTTCCCAAGGCCCTCGATTTGTTGTTAGATCTGTTGGCCTGGAAATCTGCAAATCTTTATGAGTGGTTGCAGTCATGTTGATGATTTTCTACGCTAAAACTAGGAATGTACCAGTAATCAAGAGGAAGCAGGGGGAAGTAAAACTCTTTCTTTTACAGCACATTGTGTTGATCAAGTGGCACTGGCATCTGAGATCGCCCGTGCTGCTGTAGGTTCTGGACTGTCTTCAAGGGCAGCCCCAAGTATAGCACTTTACAGTACCCAATCCAAAGACGCTTGTTGTTGTTCACAAGCTATAGAGAACAAAAGCATAAATGCTAAAAGACTGTCTTATGTGGCAGGTGGAAACCTCAGAACAGAATGAGCACGGCTTTAATGTTAAGAAAGGCAGAAAAAAAACGTTTTGGATTGATTTATTCACCGTATCTTAGCACCAGTGCCTGGAAAGGTGTTACGTTTCTTTAAAATTAAATCAATACCTCAAGTTATATCACCTTCAGACTGCAGATAAATTAAGCCAAACTCGAGAGGGAGCTTGTGGGTTAGGCATAATAAATCAATGTAGCTCAATGAGATGGTTTCGAGTCCAGCCTGATTTGTTTATGGCTTATAACTGGCATTCTTAGGAAGAGAGGAATTATAATGTGTAATCAGTTCAGAGTTCTACCCTGGCTTTTGTATTGTGTTGAGAAATGCAGCAACCAGCGTGAAAGATCCAGAAAGTTTATTAGGAAAAATACGTGTTTGACAGCTCCTGGGGACTCACGTCCAAAGCACAAGAACTGTGCCAATTTGTTGCTCACACTTCGTCTTATAGTTCAAAAGGTGCAGCTTCAATACAGGAGGTGGGTCAAAGGATCACATTTACTTCTTATTGGTTACAGAAATACAGGAACATACGTGATAGACAAGTTACATATCTTATTGGTCATTCTCTGACAGTTGAGGTTTGACGTACACAATTCTTGGAATTTCTTATGATGCTTGTTTGTTCAGTTACCTTATCAACAACAGAAGAACTCCACCCTGCCAGCAAGCTTCTGTCCAGGTCACACCCTGCCAACCTACTATCTATGGTAGGTATCTGGCCCAGCATAGCTGACAGGGCCTCTTCCATATGTCATAGGTAAAGGTAAAGGTGACCCCTGACAATTAAGTCCAGTCGTGTCCGACTCTAGGGTGTGGTGCTCATCCCCATTTCAAAGCCAAAGAGCCAGCGTTGTCCAAAGACACCTCCGTGGTCATGTGGCCGGCGTGACTCTCCTTGCCGCAGCGCGTAGCATGCGGCTGTAACACGGAGCGCTGTTTACCTTCCCGCAAGCGGCCACCTACTGGCCTTCCATACATCATACCTCTACAGAAATGCACCTTAATATTGTGCTCTTGCTTTTTGACTATATGCAGAACATGGGCTATAACGTTCTACTATAAATGAGTATAAATCAAACACAAACAGATATATATTTCTCTCTTAACAGGCGCTTGGTAAGGGATTATGTTGTTATATATTTCTGAACTCAGAATTACTTTTTGATGCTTAGTTAGAGGAAAGCACTCTGATTATGGTTAGGAAACCTCACACTTTCTTTGGAAAAAAAATGGAAAGAGACTGTATTCTATGTCAGATGCTTTAGAATACCAAGGGTCCACATGTGATCAGCGTCGACTGAATTCATTGATTCATACATTTTACAAAGCATTTTGCTGCCTAAAGTCCAGCTGCAGCTTGTCTGACCCTAAGGGACAAAACCGGCTCATCCATGAGGCTAACTGAGGTGTTCACCGCCATCCACACTGTTTGTGTCTTGGGCCAGTCCTGCTAAGGAAGAGAACAAGCAAAAAATGTGGAGGCTGGATCATAATCAATGAGACAATGCACAGTTAATGCACTGTGCATTAAAAAAAAAACCCTACCTCTACTTGTTTTCCGATGCAATATTTTTCATGTTTGTGGAATAGTACTCAGACTCCAAGAAAGGGTCACATCTGCCCAATTTCAGACACACAGTCAATTCTCGCTATCCATAGTTCCTGCGGATTCACTTATCTGCGGAAACAAAAGTGTAACTCACATTGCAATATCCATGGCCTGTTCTCAGCCATTCGCTGCATCCGTGGCCATTCTGAAGCTCTCCACAGCCATCCTGAAACTATACGCTATATCTGCGGCCATTTTGTTGCACCTATAGCCATTCTGAAGCTCTCTGCAGCCATTCTGAAGCTGGTCAATTGCAGTAGTAGCATCCCATAATGCCATGCTAAAGCTCTCCGAAGTTCTTTGCAGCCATTCTACAGCTCTCTGCACCCTCTCCGCAGCCATTCTGAAGCTATCCGCGGCCATTCACTGCTCGCATCGCTGACCAGGTTTAGCTCCCCCTAACCCCATTCATCCCATAGGATCAATGATTTGGTATCTGCGGATTCGGTATCCGCTGGGTTTTTCCAGGAACCTAACTCCCGCGGATACCAAGAATTGACTGTATATCCTCCAGGGAATCTGGTTTACTGGACATTGAAAAGGGCACACATACAACTGCTGTTGAAATGAATGGTTAATGAATGTTAAATTAAAACCAACGAACAAACCATATAAAACTACAGACACAAGAGGTAGTCTGTAGCCCACTCGGGTAGTCAAGCCAGCACACCACACCCCCATAGCAGACCTTAGCAGTTTGCAGGAAGGAGGAAAGTACGTCTGTCTGAAGCTGGTTAGGAAATAGCCAACCAACATACAAGATCAAGGAATACAACAGACAACAGGTCTCATACTGAATGTGCGCACCAGGATGTGAGGCTGGCGCTAGACTATGCTGCATCTTTTTCATTGCCACATCCTCGTCTTTTCTGGTTTTGCTTTCTCTGCAGCTTTCCTTGCTCCATCAAGCCTCTCACATATGCTGCAGTCATTTTTCTGTCAGAACCATTTGCTCTTCGTTCCATCAGCAGTCGGGGAGCGTGATGTGACATCACCACGCTGTGCGTCTCCCTGCCTTCAGGAGAGCAGAAATGACAGCTCCGTAACTATACCAATAAGACGTCGTTACAGAACTGTCATTTCTGCCCTCCAACAAATCTTGTTGCTGTGGAAGAGTGGCTGTGAATGCCTAATCATTCCATTCTCTGGTATGTTGATGGGCTTCCAGCCTTCACAAAACTACTTGTCTCTGTACATAAGGAACAACTGCAAAGAGACGGAGGGCTAAACTACACTTTGTAACATGTTACCCGCCAGTTTTGCTACTCTCTCTCGCTCTCTTTGGTAACATTTAATACCAAGAACATTTAAGAACATTTAAGAGCCAGGATGGTGTAGTGGTTTGGGAGTCGGATTTAGACCTGGAAGATCCAGGTTCAAATCCCCGCTCAGCCATGAAGCTTCCTGGGTGACCTTGGGCCAGTCACTATCTCTCAGCCTCACCTACCTCACAGGGTTGTTGTGAGGACAAAAGGAGGGGAGGAAATATGTACACCACTCTGAGCTCCTTGGAGGAAGGGTGGTATAAAAATGTGAAAAATAAATAAATAAATTTAATTCCATTTAATACCAACAATGCACGATGTGACATCATTACATTTTGCATTTCCCCCAGCTTGCATTATTGGCTGGTGTGGGGTGAGGTAAGGAGATAGCCAAGACTGGGCCTTGTCCAAAGTCGTCACTAGGGAGCTCATCATGTCACCCCAGTGGTGTCACTAGGGTGTGTGTGTGTGTGTGTGTGTGTGTGTGTGTGTACACAAGAAGAGGCGCAGGAGTCAAGTTGGTACCATTATCTCTTTGGCTCTCTCTCTCCTCCAGCAATCTGGTCCAGTGCTTAGGGACGCCTACTGAACTGGCGAAAAATCAGTGTTTCCCAAACTTTTTTGACCTGCGGCTCCCTTGACCATTGGCCGCGACTCCCCATGACATGATGTCGATGCCTGCCAATTGGCATTGCATTGTTTTCCGAGAGGATTCCGTGGTACTCCGCGGCTCCCCTGGCTGGTTTCCGCGTCTCCCCTGGGAGCCACACCTCCCAGTTTGGGAACCACTGGGCTAAATCCAGGCTGGAGGAGAAGACTTGAGGTGGGGCCTCAATTTCATCTCAGGTGGCAGTGGACCTACTTCAGGAGTCTGGGTGGCATAAGAACATAAGAAGAGCCCTGCTGGATCTGGCCAAAAGCCCATCTAGTCCAGCTTCCTGTATCACACAGTGGCCCCACCAGATGCCTCAGGGAGCACAAGACAACGAGCACAAGACAACAAGATAACCTGTTTCCCGTTGACACTCCCTTGCACCTGGCACAGAGAAAACCCACTTCTAAAACCAGGAGGTTGCTTATGGCTTGTAACCTGTGATGGTCTTTTCCTCCATGAATCTGTCCAAACCCCTTTTAAAGGCATCTAGGCCAGGTGCCATCACCACATCCTGTGGCAAGGAGTTCCACAGATCTGGAGCTCCTGCCTTCCTTTGAGGAATCTGAAGACGAATAAGAAACAGGTTGCATGAGGAGTATGCCTGTCTTCACATCACCACAGACATGTATATCTCCTGCTTTCAACTTGTGCAGAGCGGGTTGTCATGAATTCGTTCGATGCTGCAATGCAGGTTGTGCCAGAGGCAAAATAATGTCTTAAATAAATGAAAGGCAGCCACTTTTTAAGAACACACATATACACCCCGGCACTTGAAAGGGGGCAAATCATAAAGACAGAGACCACAGATGAATTGAGCGTTTACCTCAAAGTTGGTTTTTTGGCCAGTCATATTGATTTGCATTAGATATGAGTCTCACAGTTCATGGGTGAAGACTGACCTTGAAATTTACAAAGGGGGAAAAAAAAATAAGACATACACACACGGGTCTTTGAATCAAAAATAAAGTGAAATAAGCCAGGGAATAAGAAGAGACAAACACTCCCCAAACCCTAAATATTAGCAACAGCCTTTTAAACAAAAAAGAGCACTGAGACAAAGTGTCAGAAATAACAATGGAAAACAAGGAAGTTGAAATTGTACAGACATCACGGCACAGAATGAGATAATCACCTATTTACTGACTCTGCCCCCTTTTATTCTATTCTCTATTTTTTGCTGCCTTTTCATTCATTCCTTTTTCCCTGTGGCAAGGGTTCTTGTGGGGCACAGGTCCGCTCCCACACAACAGACCTTGTGGGGTAGATCGGACCCACCCCGATCCACCATAGTGCCACTTCATTTTTCATAGTGCCACTCCGTTTTTGCTCACAGTCTATATGCCCCTGCAATGCCCATGGATGAACATGACCTTGCTCCCAGGTGCCCTCTGCAATAATGAATTAATCCTAGAATCATAGAGTTGGAAGATACCCACAAGGTCATCTAGTCCAACCCCCTGCCTGTAGCAGTAAATCCTCCTAGAACATCTCCAGCAGGTGCCTGTTGAGCCTCTGCTTGAAGATCTCCAGTGAGATCCAGTGATCCACCACCTCCCTCAGCAATCTGTTCCACTGCCGAACTGCCCTTACGGTCAAGAATTTCTTCCTGCTATCCAACAGGAATCTTTTTCTTGCAGTTTGTACCCATTTGATCTAGGTCTGCTCACAGAGGCAGGTGAGAACAAATTTGCTCCTTCTTCCATATGACAGTCCCTCAGGTATTTGAAGAGTGCTATCATATTCCCTCTCAGCCTTCTCTTCTCCAGGGTAAACATACCAAGTTCTCTCAACTTTTCCTTGTCGGGCTTGTTCTCCAGCCCCCCTGTGATCATCCTTGTTGCTCTACTCTGAAGTCGCTCCAGTTTGGCCTCATCTTTCCTAAAGTGAGGTGCCCAGAATAGAACACAGTACAAGTGAGGTCTGACCAATGCGGAGTAAAGCGGAACCACTATTTCTTGCAACTTGGAAGCTACATTTCTGTTACTCTGTTCTGTTACTACGGTTCTGTAAAACTCTGTTACTTTGGCAGGAGCCACCCTAATGGTATTTACCAATAGGGGCCAGTGGAATTAAAAGACTTCTTTAAAATGTTTCAGATGTTTCCCCTTCTGAGCTTACAAAGAATTTTTTTCACACAATTTTTTTATACCGCCCTTCCTCCAAGGAGCTCAGAGTGGTGTACATATTTCCTCCCCTCCTTTTTGTCCTCACAACAACCCTGTGAGGTAGGTGGGGCTGAGAGATAGTGACTGGCCCAAGGTCACCCAGGAAGCTTCATGGCTGAGCGGGGATTTGAACCTGGATCTTCCAGGTCTAAGTCCGACTCCCAAACCACTACACCATCCTGGTCTATGGTGGCAGCAGCAGCCCTGTGACCCACCTGAGATCAGAGACCCAGTTCTGGATTCTGACCCACCTGTTGAAGACGTCTGGGCATAGACAATACGAAGCTACTGTAGATGGATCAACGGCACAACGTTGAAGGCCAATTTCCCATGTTCAGACTGAAATAACACCGTCTCTCCTTGATGTTGGAGCAATCAGGAGAGAGCAGGCAGATAGGTTGGAGATTTGTGTGAGCCTAACGAAGATTGGGAGAGTTGAGAGAGTTGGCCGGGCAGCCTCTTCAAAGCCAAAGTAGCTCCGGTGGCATCGAAGGCCCCTAAATTGAGGGTCCTTGGCCCTGGCTACTTAAATGGTGCAGGCCTGAACTTCGAAACAAAATGGCATCAGCAGTGCTGCCGCAACCCACCTGTGGTTGAGTTGTGACCCAATTAGGGTCTGCAACCTCCTGTGGAGGAGCTCAGGTATTGACAATACTGAGCTACGTGGAGTCTCCATACTATCTTAGGTCTCAGAGAGCCAGGATGGTGTAGTGCACTGTGGGTTGGGACCCACTTGGTCACGACCCGGTTTCTGGTGGGTCCCATAGAGCCTCCAGTGATGGAAAGATCAGATAAGTCATTGCCACAAGCCCTGAGGCTATTCAAAAACCAGATAGCTGCTAAATGCCCTGCCAAAAGCTGAGCTCCTGCAGTTTGCAAGATAGCTGCTAATTACCCTGCAAACAGCTGAGCTCCTGAGGTTTGCAAGCTTGTGTAAATATAGGGAGATAGGGACTGTCTTTTTTCTAGTGCATTTTTTTTCCAAGTCCAAAATGACAGATAGTGGGGGGCAAGTGAAGACTGGGTCACAGAACTCATCCCATTAAACCTTGAGGCTATTCATTAGGGCTACCTCATTACTGTTGGGGTTATATCATAAACCTTAGGGGGTTCAAGTAAACAGAGTATGCAACGGAAGAATACCTTATTCTTATTTAACCAGTAGAGTTATCCCAGCACCCAGGCTAGCTAGCTATCATTAGCATTGAAATGAGACACGGAGTCTGAGGCTTGTATAGTAAAAAGAAGAAAAAATAGTTTACTTACAGTCCAGTATCATAAGTTACATTCATCTAGTTATGACTAGAGGTACACTATACATAAGCGGACAGTGTGCCCCTAAGGAGCTGGCACACCCATGTTGGGAAAATGGCTTCCAGGCTTGGAGCCCAGAAAGGCACAACCTTCCACTTGTAGAGTCAGATGCGAAGAGAAGCAAGCACATGTGAGAAAGAGAGGAAGTTGGGAAAGGTCAGGGTCACACCCCTTCCAGGTCATAGAGGAGGGGCCAGGTGAAGGTCCTTGCAGGTGACCGGAACACACACCCACTGCCCTCGAAGGTCCTAGCAGACAAACGCTGCTAATATCCCAACAATTACGAGAAATGGGTTGAGGTGGTTTTCTTTTTTCAAATAAATAAATAAAATATTACTCGTAAATACATACATATTATTTCTTTCTAGATCATCTTTTTAAAGTCTCCTAAAGCTAGATGGGTCCCGATAGAGTGTCATTTTAAAAAGTGGGTACGGGTTCTAAAACGTTTGGGAACCACTGGTGTAGTGGTTCTGGAGTTGGACTTAGACCTGGACGATCCAGGTTCAAATCCCCGCTCAGCCATGATGCTTCCTGGGTGACCTTGGGTTAGTCACTATCTCTCAGCCGCACCTACCTCACAGGGTTAGAAGGGAAGGAACCATGTACACCACCCTGAGCTCCTTTGGAGGAAGGGCGGTATAAGAATATGAAAAATAAATGAACAGTATAAGCCAGCTTCCTATATTCTTATACAGAATGACTTGCCATTTTCTGTCCAGACCTTCTGTCAGTGGGAGCGAAGCGTAGGGTCCACTTAAATGAGCAGTAATAGTTAGGATGAAATGTGTCATGTTTTCCCTTTTCCTCTGTGTGCAGTAATTCCCTCTTTGAGGTCAGTTCTTCTTTCATTTCCAAAGCGGAGATTATGCAGCTTCACCCTCTTATCTGCCACATGAAGAACGCCGATCGGATGGATGACCGTGTTTCAAGGAAGGCTGCAAGCAGTTTTTATTTATTCGTGTGGCACCGAGGGAACTGCAGCTTCGATCAGAGTCTTCCTGTTAGAAAAAGCTTAAAAGAATCCCTTGCCCTTTTCCAAAGGTTGAGGTCGGGGGGGGGGGGCGGGGGAGGTTGTTCCAAGATGCGAGACAAGGAGGGAGAGACAAGCAGGTAAGGTTGACAGCCAAGATCTACGTGAGACTATAAATGAGCTTGGAGAGAAAGAAACAGAAAGGTCATTTGACTGGAACTACTAAAAGGAATGGAGTGGTGGGAAAAACATTGACCAGGAATCAAGCAGAGCGTTTTTCTTCCAGGCTTGCTAGGCCCCAATTGCCTGGGGGCCACTGCATGGAGATTCAGAGGGAGGGAGGTGAATTTCCTCTCTTAACTATAGGCACTGGGAGGTGGCTGAAGAGGCAGAGGAAGTTTCAATCAGCACCATCGATCTAAGCACATGATTGATTGATTGATTGATTGATTGACTGATCGATCAATTGATTGACTTAGAGCATGTGTAGCCCCCCTTCCATCCTTACAGGTCTTCAGGATAGCACACGACAAATGATTGTAGCAATTAATGAGCCCCCTTTCTAATTGAAGGAGCCACCTGATAGGACTACCAAGCAGTGGCGACACTGGAGGTGGGGCGGAACGCTACGTTCCACACCGCACTGACCTCCATTACTCACCGGCACGAGGCGGCCCCACCCCCTCGCCTTCGGAGCCATTCAGTGGGGCGAAGGCAACGTGCAGGAGATTTTGAAAGTGGTGTATATGGGGGCGGCTCTGGGGGCTTGACCCCCTCAGGTATGTTCCAGGACCCTCCATGAATGTTTTTCATTGAAGAAAATAATTCATTTACTTCTGGAGAGATAAGGAAAATCATGCAGATAGAGAAAGACAGTACCAGAAATGAAGGAGTACTAGCCAAATTTGGCCCATAAACTCTGGGGCTTGATGAGAAATTAGCAGCACAATCTATAGGTTTACTCAGAAGTGAGTCCCACTATGTTCAACAAGGCTTGCTTCCATGTAAGTGTGTATAGGATTGCAGCCTTATCAAAGTTTGTAGATTATGAAGTCATTCCTGATATTCCATTCATGTCTTTGAAGTTTTGCCTGAAAATGTGAAAGCCCCACCTAGTAAGGAAGGTTGGATATGGTGCTGTAGCAACAACCTGATGTTCTCCCTCTGTTCCCATCACCATGATTTGGGTAGATTATTTTATTGCTCATCGCACCTTCTTCTTCCCACTCTCAAGACCTGGTCTCTCTGATAAGGGAAAACTGCAGATTGCTTAATTATCTGTGATTTAGGATGCCGTCAAAGACAAAGTATTTACTTTGTTTCTTAAGACGAAGGCAAAACGCTGGCTGCGCTAACATGATGCACGATTGAATTTATCGTTTCGGGACTAATGACAGAAATACCACAATGTCAATTCCAAGTTATTGGGCAGCTCGACTGAGAACATTTGCATTCATCATATTGACAGTGATTTTAATCAAATTGACTATTCTTAACAAGCAGGCCTTTTTGCTCTGAATGATATTGCTTTTCCGCCATAGGGGAACATTTACACAATTAAAAAAAGCAGATCGAATGATAATAAAGAAAACAAATGAAGATTTATTCATAATCCACAAAAAGGACTGCAATCATTTAATTAAGGGTGGGCGTGGGGGTGTTTGTTGCAGGAGTGATCAGATGCAAAGGGTTAGCAGCAGAGTCTAGGTTGCTCTGGGGTTTGATTTTCGGTAAAATACAACCTCACGTGGCAGCTGAAATTTCATTGATTTGATCTTAGGAAGCATAGGAATCCACTAAGAAGAGTGGCAATAAAAAAAGATTTAAAAGATGATGCGAAGCTTCATAGGGTTCCAATAAACACACATCACATTGCTGTGCCTGCTACATTTTTAAAAAATAGGTTGCTGCTGTCTACTGAGTCAGACCACGGATCACTCTAGCTCAGCATTGCCAACATAGACTGGCAGCAGCTTTTCAGAATTTCAGGCAGGGGTCTTTTGTGGGATTCCATGGATTAAAGCTGGAACCTTCTTCATGAAAAATCAGGTGGTGCACCAACTGAGCTATAGCCCTTTTTTTCCTTTTGGCCCTTTGAAAGCTGGTTTCAAACTGGAATGCTATTTTATTGCGATGCATTTCTTTCAATAAACGATGCTGTTTTTCTATCAAGATGTTCAGAGTGCCTTACGAGATTCAATAATGCACTATAAAACATGAAATCATAATTGTACTAATTTAAGTGACAGAAAACAATCGAAGCTTCAAAAAATGGATCAGGTCTGGAGCTATAAGATGCACACTGGGGAGCTGCGGATTTTATTTCTATATTTTTCAATGTATACCCTGCCGTTTGCCAGTGGGCCCAGGACAGCTAACCAAATAGATTATTAAACATACAAACACACAGATTAAAATGCAAGAAAATAAATTATATAGTACAGAAGAGCAGTATAATATATAAACTCCAGATAAACTCATGTGTTGCAGCAAAAAGCAACACTGGGTCATGTAGCGCCTTAATAAGGACTAACTGGCTTATTTCAGCATAAACTTGCATGAACTACAGTTCACTTCATCAAATGCATGAAATTCTGATGAAGAGTTCCAGTGGGGGTTGAAAGAGAGAGAGAGAGAGAGAGAGAGAGAGAGAGAGAGAGAGAGAGAGAGAGAGAGAGAGAGAAGAACCCTGATGCGTTTGAGATCCAAGGAGGTAGGTGGTAGGGTTAAATGTTGCGTGAGAGCCACTGTTTATTCCCTCCTGCAATCCTCCCACTAACAAAGAAGAGGTGGTCCCAGAACCACTGCAATCCACTGTCCAGTGGGAATTGCACTGGATCAAGCAAAACAGCGACTGTTGCAGGCACTAGAGCTATACTCCGCTTCCCTTGCCAGACAAACATCCCAGCAGGAAAGGAGAGATCAGCCCAGAGTGTCTTGCAACATTGCAGGGGTCTAAGGATGAGCTCCGTTTCCCGTATCTTGATAGGAGACAGGAAGAAGTGGAGATGGCTCTCATGCAATGTCCACACCCCTGGGGTGGGTATCCTTCTGCCGGCATCACCCACGAGATGCAAGCTTCCCAAGGCCTCAGATATGGGTCTGTGGGAGGGGGGGTTTACAGCACCCTCCAACAGTGTTGGGTTGTGTCACAGGCAGGACAACCATCTGCACAGCTTGGCTCCCTACACTTAGCCTCCTCATTGGCCGGGCATGAACAGTTATATACTGGAAGCCCATCCCATGTCTCACCCCCCCCAGTGCTTCAAGTGCCTGATCCTGCAAGGAATTCTCTGGTCCCTTACCTCTCATCACTTGAAGGCCCTGATCCTGCAAGGCATCCCCTCAGCTCCAGCTGCCTTGCTCGAGGACCCTGATCCTGCAAGGCCTTTCCCAGGCCCGTGCTGGCTGGTGGTCGGCTGTCTGGCCACCAGGGTTGAAGTGGCTTCTTCTTGGTGGGGTGAGGGGTGAGGAGAGGCGTTTTCGTCCCTGGCTGTTCTGGCCACTCACACCGTATGACATTCTGTGGGGTGGCATCTGCCTCACCAGGTGATCCCGTTTCCGTGCCAACCATTTCCGAGCAGGGGCGTCATTAGGGGGGACAGTGGGTCCCAGTGGGCGCCAAGTGTCAGGGGTGTGTACTTGCCTCCGGGTCTAACGCCCCGTCTGCCGCTTGTTGTCTTCTTCGGCCGGGGACGGCTGCATCTTCAGGCACAAGATTGGTCTGTCCGGGCTCTGTACGCCCCAAAAGCAGTCGAAAAAGCACCGGGGGGTGGGTGGGTGGGTTTGTTTTTGTGCTGAGCCACTGCTGAATTTCAGCAGTGGTGCGTGAAAATGATGTCACGCCCCCTGGGGTGGGGCTTGTGGCATCACGTGGGGTGATGTTGCGTTGGTGTGTGTGGCGGGTGTAGGAACACCACTGTTTCAGAGTGGTGGATTCAGCCGTCATCCTGGCTCATCCAGAGCCCCGTCCAGCGGAGCCGGCAGGCCGGGCCCCGGACATTTGACATATCCTGAGCTGTTTCCCAGCACTTCTCATAGGAGGTCAATCGGGGTTGGCTGGTAGGCACTGGGCAAGGAGAGTAATGCCGGCCACATAATGGTGTAGTGGTTTGGGAGTTGGACTTAGACCTGGAAGATCCAGGTTCAAATCCCCGCTCAGCCACGAAGCTTCCTGGTGACCTTGGGCCAGTCACTATCTCTTAGCCCCACCTACCTCACAGGGTTGTTGTGAGGACAAAAGGAGGGGAGGAAATATATACACCACTCTGAGCTCCTTGGAGGAAGGGTGGTATAAAAATGCGAAAAATAAATAAATAGGCACTGGGTGAGAGCTGATGTCCATGAGAGACCCTACCTAGCCGGGTTAACCCCCCAATCCCCCCGTATCACTGGATGAGTGACATGAGTTGGCTGAGAAGTTTGTGCTGCCACTGTGCTCAGCACCCCATCGACAAATGAGTGTGTTCCCCCAGAGAACATTGGCAAGTGGAGAGGATGGGAGGAACCATCAATCATTATGGTAAGTGATGGGGGTTCATGAGGCCCAATGTGTCATGGAGAGCCCAGTGTGTAGGGCTTAGCCCCAGGATGTTCAGCAAGCTGGTGGTGGTGCTGAGATCAACCATCTCTGGTCAACCTGCAGTCCCTTTGCCAGCTTTTGACAAGTGTCCAATCATGTCAACCCTGTAAACTAGTGGGCTGAACTAATCGCAACGGGATTTGAAGCTATATGAAATCACTGGCTTAATCTTGCCCGATCATGCTGAATTCTGAGAGTTGATATCATCACCAGTCCTGTGAATCCCCCCTCATTTGCTTGTCAAGGTATGACAGAAGGCTTCTTCTTCCAAAGAGACTTGGGAACTTCTGATCACAGGCAGTTTGGAGTCACTGCATCAGATCGCGGCAACTTCAGAGCGCGTCAAAGTCAGGAGGCACACAAAGCCCCTGTCAAGCTGATGTATGCACACGCCCAGCCATAGGTGCAATCGCGCAAAGATGAGTTTGTAAAATTCTATTTGAAGTGGGGAGAGAGCTGAAATCAAAATGTGGAAATGAATAAACCAACGCCATGTATCCCTGCTTCCTCAAACACGGGAGCTGTCAGTGATTTCCGGGCTGTTGTCTTTTGATGCAGATGGTAAAGGTTGGTTCTTACACTAGCTGAACCTTCCCTGCCTCTTCAAACTACAATACTTCTGCTTGTCAAAATGTCATTAGGGAAAGGAAGTTGCAACTCTCGAGATCTCCCCCTTTCTTAAATTCTGTTCATGAAATCTGGCTGAGTCCAGGACTGTAGGGACTCTCTACCACCCCAACTGTCAAAGACAGCCCTCTCAAGGGTTGCCACCATCTTGCTCCGCTGCAAGAGGTCAAGGCAGGGCCTAATGCTTGGCCTTGGTCCTTTGATGGCCCTGAGCCCCAAACCAGTGCCCCAATTTTCTTACCCCTGACGCCAGTCCAATTCATGCAATCCGATTCATGCTTATTCCGAAGTGAGTCTCACTATGTCCCATGGCTTACGCCCAGGTAAGTGTCCATAAGATTGTAGCCTAATACTTACATTGGCTAGCCCAGGGGTGGCCAACCTTCCACCATGAGGGCCTCTGCGTAAAAGACAGAATCCTGGCAGGTGCAATTGCTGATGGTGCTGCTAAAGCAGCTACACCTGCTGAAATGCCCTCACCTATACAAACATGGCCAGCGGGTGGCGCAGTGGGTTAAACAGCTGAACCATGAGCTGTCAACTGAAAGGTCGGCAGTTCGATTCCTGCGACGGGGTGAGCTCTCGTTGCTTGGCCAGCTCCTGCCAACCTAGCAGTTCCAAAGCATGTTACTGCGAGTAGATAAATAGGTACCGCTTGCAGGAAGGTAAACAGTGCTCCGTGTTCCTGCTGCATGCTACGTGCTGCGGCAAGGAGAGTCATGCTGGCCACATGACCACGGAGGTGTCTTCGGACAACGCTGGCTCTTCGGCTTTGAAATGGGGATGAGCACCACACCCTAGAGTCGGACACAACTGGACTTAATTGTCAGGGGTCACCTTTACCTTTATACAACCATTAAAGGGCCAGGAGCTTTCATGTTGAAAGGTTGTCCACTCCTGGGTTAGCCAGAGGAGGAATTATAAACCATGGACTGATGGGCACAAAGACAGATTACTTAACAGTGCAATCCTAGGGGTCTTTCCTAGCCCAATCTGGAGATACCAAGGCTTGACCCTGTGATCTTCTGCATGCAAGCCATATGTAACCACACTGAGTAACACTTTCCTCCACCTCTCCAAGTCGACCTAACTGCCCCAGTGGAAGGGAACCCTGTGACACCTAATTGGATAAGAAGTTTTTGGAGAGTAAGAAATAAGGGATAATTACTCCCCCCTCCCTTGTTTGCACAAGATGAATCAATATTTCCCCTGCCACAAGAGCCTATACTCTCTCTCTCTCTGCTACTGCCATCACATTACAGGAGCAGATGCTCTTTCACGGTTAGATTTTTGCAGCAGTCAAAAGGTTCACAATAAATGCTTTGTCCACTGATTGAACAGAGTCTTAAATAACCCAGTAATGCTACAATTGGATCACGGCTCAGTTTATAACCTGTCTTTTTATATGTACTCCCATAATAGTATAACTGCACTCGAAGACAAGTGATGAAAGTGGAGGAAATGTCTCGCTGAAATCCCATCACATTCTTTTCAAACCGCATTCCTGTCTCTTCCTGGGTTTGCCACCATGCATATCTGATTTGATGTTGGAATGGCAAAGCAAAGCTCTCTTGTGTGTGCTGTACTCGTGTGTGTGTGTGTGTGTGTGTGTGTGTGTGTGTGTGTGTGTGTGCGCTGTAGTGTTGGGTGGTTGGGTGTGTGTGTGTTCAGTTGAGTTGAACACAAAATGGAAAGAGGCATTGCGGCTCTATGTAAACCTATGGTGTGGCTAGATTTGGAATATTGTGTACAGTTCTTAAAAAGAGTTACAGTGCAATCCGATCCAACTTTTTTGCCATTGTAACCAGCGGCCCAGCGAGAACGGGAGACCCCAGAATGGAAAGGGGATTCAAATCGCCTTTGAATTCTTCTTTTGGAGGGGATTTGAATCCCTTTTCCGTTCTGGGGCCTCCTGTTCTCGCTGGGCCGCTGGTTACAACGGCAAAAAGGTTGGGTCGGATTGCGTTGTTAGATATATCGATAAAAGAGAAGGGCAATCAACATTATCAACACACAAATTTGAAGCACCTTCTCTGTGGGAGACGGCTAATCATTTGGGGAACTCTAGTGGAGAAGAAAGTGACTGATACAGGTGATTTGAGTGAGGTTTGTAAAGTAATGCATTAAGAAGATGCCTTGAATGCCCTTTTTGGATGGGAAAGGCAGGGTAGAAATTGACTACATAAATAAATGTGGGGGGAAAGATTGGGAGAATGTTTCCTTCCTCTCATCATCCATGAACCTGGGGTTCATCCTGTGATATTGATTTTCTGCAGATTCAAGACAGACAAACTCCAAGAGGACATGAGACAAGGGCTTTGGATGATAAATAGGCCCAAGATTGATTGACAATAAACATGTACTGTAACTGCGGTGAGTCCTGCCAACTCCTCCCCCCATTCAGTGCTGTTTCCTGCCTTAGGGGAAACGACTCTGGTTTCCCCCCCCCTGTATCTTCACCCCTTTTTTGGGGTGAGACCATCCTGGCAACAAGCTGCAGATCATCTCCTGATGTTCCCCATTCATCACTGCCAACCCCAGAGCAACCAGCTAAGTCCAGACTGATTTTCCTGGTGAGTAGGTGAGGCTGCTTACAACTGAGAAACCAGATTGCAGGAACAGTCCTAACAGCTGCCTAAGCTCCTCCTCAACCAACCATGTCTCGACCAATCAGAAGGTTCCAACTTCTCTCTTTGCCTTTTGCCCAGGTGGGGTTGAGGCAAGGCCATCGTCCCACAATAGCACTGGGGTGATGGGCAATATTGCTCGGGGAGAGACGTGGTTGGTGGGTGCCAAAGGTATGCCTTTTTTTGTGCGTTGGTTACACAACTTTGAAACTGCCCCCCCCTTGAGAGATTGGACAGATTAGTTTTTATCTGCTGTTTTAGTGATATCTGTGAATTTGGGATTTTTTTGGGGGGGGGTTATTTATCAATCTATGAGATACATTTTGATATAAATGGTAAGGTGCCTTGGGGTGACTTTGGTCAGGAAAGGCAGGGTATATGTCAAACAAATAATAAATCAACATCTAATTGCCCAGTCCTGCATGTTTCTTCAAACATAAGCTCCACTGAATTTCCTTTTAAAATATATTCTGTCCGATTGTGATAAAACTCATTTTAACAATATTGTATGAGAGTGAAGAGCTTTTCAGACTCGACGCCCTCCCTGGACCACTTTGGTGATGCTGCCACTAGAGATGGCGACTCTGTACAGTTGGAGTCTTGTCCAATGGGTTGCCCCTGCACTGAAGGCAAAGCTTCGCCAATTGCTATTGCATCTACATCTCTCATCTACCCTATACCCTCCTTCCCTCCATGCCCAAGCTGAATTTGGTTTGGAGAGCTGTCCAAGGTCCTGGTTCTCCTGCTTGGATTCTTGCCTTCTGTTTGGAACCAGACTCCAGCTAAACCACTGGCTCAGGCAATGACTCTACCTGGAACTGGATACCTGCCGACTGTCAGCACCTGGAACAAAAGTTCTGTTTATGTAGCTGCGAACCCCGGCACAATACGAAGCAGAAGAGATTGACCTAGCAGACAGATTAGCCATTCAGATACGAAACTCACCGGAAGCAATAATCGAGAAGGGGACTTCTGCCTCCATGAGATCATCTTTATCAAGGTCTTAAACTTCTTCCAAGGCATCTCATTAAGTGGCTTGTTGTGTGGAGTTGCTCCCCAAACCTCACTGAAATTACCAGTCATTTATAACACCCCTAGGAGTCTTCTGGTTAGGCTTTGCTTTACGAAGATAAAACAATGGAGTCATCTGTTCCACCTCGTGCTCTTAATAATTGAGATTTTAAAGCCTTGGTGGAATAGAAATGCATCTAAATAGTACATGCATCACTAATGTGCGGTAGTTAAAACGGTGATGAATTGCTGCAGAGTTCAATCCGGAGACTATTGCCTGGAACTAAGGTTTATGATCTCGGAGGGTAGCCTGGCACCGCAAATTGGTGCAAGGTGAGCAATAGCTCTGTGGACCATTGAGCACCACGAAAGGAAAATAAAGGACGGGGCAATGTCCACATACAGTATATAAACCACTCAGACAGCACAAATTGGCCATTTCCAGACCGCAGTATGAGGAGCTGTGGGTAATGAAAGGCCAGATAATGACTTTGATTAAGTTTACTCATGAAAATGGAGTTGGGCTTTCTGGGACGCCACATTGTGTTTTCTTGCCGGTCTCAGCATTTTGCTAGCGCCGAAGAAGAGCTCTGTGAATCTAACCAGGTGCGTTATATAGGCAATGCTTCACATTATGAAAACCTGCACATTCTTATTGGTAGGTTGTCCCTGGGAAACCTCCTGCACAGACCTTTGCCAGACTTGCTCATCATCAGCATCAGAACCTTTATTGGCATAATTCAATTACACCAATACATAACATAAAATACATAAAATACATAAAAAGGGACTCCCCCCTCCCTAGCTTGCATTAGGGACCACTAATCACAACTAAGTCTCAACTGTTGGGTGTCATTGATGAATTACGTCTCCTTATAATCAGCTTTATATACTTTGCCACCACCTCTGATAGCTCCTCATCTGTACCTCTAAGAATATATTGTATTTTGTCCAGATCATTCCAACCCGAAGAAGTAGCCAAAATTCCAGACTTGCTACCAGAGGGATGGGGCATGGCTGAGATCAAACGGAGGATTTCATAAGTCAATGGGAATGAAAAGGAGGGATCACAAGCATTGTAGTACGTGCCTTGAAATCAAGATGAGCTTTTACACATATTATTATTACATTACTATTACTATTACTATTATTATTATTATTATTATTATTATTATTAGCAACAGTATTTATATACCGCTTTTCAACAAAAAGTTCACAAAGCGATTTACAGACAATAAACAATTAAATCAGGGGTTCTCAACCTGTGGTACGGGTACCCCTAGGGGTACGCGGACCTCTTGCTGGGGGTACTCCAAGCCCTGCCCCTTATCTGCCCCATCAGCAGCTAATTAAGTGTTAATTAACATGGATTTAAATTGTAATGATTTTCGGAGCTCTTCTGTCTCTCTGATTTTGGTTTTGGGCTTATTTTTGTACTTTGGAAAATATACTTTGGTGGGGTGGGGGAGGGAGGAGCTGATTTTGGAAAGTGTGACTTGGAGAAAAAAAGAGATCCTTGCATGTGTGTCTCTTCCTAACACACACACACACACACACACACACACACACACACACACACACACACACACACACACACACACACACACACAGAGGGTTAAATAAGACATTTTTTCACATTTAAAATTGTTTTAGTACTTTTTATTTAACGATTAATTACCTTTAATTAATTGATTAATCCTATTAATTAGCAGTTAATTAGCAGGGGGTACTTCAGAAAATTGGACCGTGATAGGGGGTACCTGGACCTCCAAAGGTTGAGAACCCCTGCTATAGACGCTTTTACCGGGTTGCGGCGTGGGCAGGAGGACCTTCCCGCCCATGCCACAACATGGGAAATACATTTTAAGGTGGGGTACTTGGGTGGGTTCTTGGGGGTACATGGGGGGCAGAGGCCTGCGTAGGGGTACGCAGGCTTCTAAAGGTTGAGAACCCCTGGATTAAATGGCTCCCTGTCCCAAAATGGCTTGCAATCTAAAAAAGATGCAAAACACCACCAGCAACAGCCACCAGAAAAACACTGTGCTGGGGTGAAAGGGGGGGGCAGTTACTCTCCCTCTGCTAAATATAAGAGGAGTACCAATTGAAAAGTGCCTCTTGCCCAGTTAGCAGGGATTAGCATATTGCAAGAGAATGTCCACATAAGTTTGAGCATTGGGAACCCTCCATTTTCTCTCTTCCAAATGATGTTTTGGCCATCTTTGCAAACTGTGCAAGATGAACTGACCTCACTATACCATGCGATAAACCACAGGCAGGAGGTGTGGTCTGGAGGTTGAGCCTTGCCTGAAGAAGCTAAACAGGGTCAGCCCTGGTCTCACTTTGGAAGGGCAACGAAAGCCATTGATGGAGTGTTGGAGCCGACGGAGCTTCATAAAGGAATGCGGAGGAGTGTAGACTGTGGAGGTATCAGCTTCCAAGAAATAGATAACAGCTTGTGAACCCACCTGAGGCTTGATATGCAGTTGCCTATGGAAGCTTGGAAGGCTGGAGCCGTGCGGTCAGAATGACAACTGCACTAGGAAGGGAAACATCTAGACTCATCTAAATGGAGGGTTCTAATCTAGGAATCTTTCTCATAGAATAACATTGTAAAAACCCCAATTTGAAAAAAGAATGGGTTTTATGGCCAGCCTTGCCTATGTAAACTGCCTTGAGTCTATGAGAAAGGTGGTACAGTGGTGCCTCGCAAGACAAAATTAATTCGTTCCGTGAGTCATGTTGTCTTGCGAATAATTTTGTCTTGCGAGTCACCTCCCCTGCCGTGCTATTTACTTTTAAGTATTTACAGTACTCACAGTTCCCAGAGCTCCGCTCTAGTAATGCACATCGTTTCTGGAAGGGAAGGGAAGTTTTATCTCTGCTTTGCCTTTATCTCTGCTGGTGTTAGCTATTTGTCGGGTGATAATCGGTGTGGCCTCGGGCTGTACTGTTTGCAGTCTGCTAACCCTCTTGAATACTTTATTCAAATGGCAAGTGTAGCTGTCGCCTACAGTATCCTCCTGCCGCGGTGCCGGCCAGGCTAAGGGGCGGAGCAGGCACCACTAAATGCACCATTACCTCTCGGCCGTGCAACAGCTGAAGAGGCTTTCCTCGGCGTGAGGGCGGCTCCTGTGTGAGTCAGTAAGAGACTCGAAGCAGGCAGGCAGACAGCCTGTGCCAAGTTGCTGCTGCCGCTTCCGGGCCAAAACGAAGAATAGGTAGGGTCTTAATCAGTACACCTACTAGGATGGGAAGTTTTTCAGGATGGTAGTTTTATCTCTGCTTTGCCTTTATCTCTGCTGGTGTTAGCTATTTGTCGGGTGATAATCGGTGTGGCCTCGGGCTGTACTGTTTGCAGTTTGCTAACCCTCTTGAATACTTTAACATTTGAATAGATTGTGGCTTTAGGAGCTGAGTGTTCCACAAGACGAAATTGTTTTTGCAAGAAAATTTGTCTTGCGAGTCACCAAAAAACTTGCAAAATGCTTTTGTCTTGCGAGTTTTTTGTTGTGCGAGGCATTTGTCTTGTGAGGCATCACTTATAAATACTGTAATAAATAAATAAACAAACCACTATTTTGTCACATTTTAAGCAAGTATGCGGCATGTTCCCCAGTTTGTTTGCTCAGAGGAAAAAGCCTGCTGGCTTCAATGGGACTTAACCTGTAGTAAGTGTGCTTAGGTTTGCCACCTGTGGCATCAAAATCATCTCAAGAACGATCCTTTCATAGTATTCACATCATGACAGCGCTCGATTCTTCGAATGCGCAAAACTCCTATAATCAGCTACCACCACAAGTTATCATGGATCTTTTATCACGTCACCCAGCAATAGATGTCAACTTGGGGAGGCGATGTGCCTATTGATTCTTGGCAGTCGTTTCACCTGGATATGTGACTTCACCCTAAATCTTCAGTGACGAGCAAGTCCTGTCAAGAAATGTGTATCTTGCAGAATTAATAATGTCTTACTTGGAAAAAGAGATACACCCAATCTTTGATACTGGACTCAGCATGCTGGCAAATCATTTGTGTTTATCTATGCATAAAACTGGGAGGAGGTTTTGCAAGCTTTAAATCTTTCCTTGCCATGTTATGTTCCTGCTGTTACGTTTTCGCTATGTTAATGTCATTCTGGTTGGTAATATTTATTGCACCTAAATCAACGTTGGGACACCCAGAATACTGAAGGATCAAACCTGCTTATTTCAAATACAGTTTTATGATGGTTGAAGCTGACTTTATGAAAGTTGATAAATTTCATCTTGTAGGTTTCAATTTCTCACTCCCAACAGAGATATGGGGAGAATACATTGATACTGCATTTCAAATTGGCTAGATCAGAAGGAACAGCAGCTAAAATCCATTACAACCCAATTACATCCATCAGCTGAAGCTGTGTGCATTCACTCGTGAACATCAGCATTTAATCCATAAAGAGGAACTAATGAGAAATTTGAAAATGGAATCCACGCATCAGTAACTTTGGAGAGATTTTGTTGGGATTAATGAACTGCCAGAACGTCGTCAACACACTGAAAAACTATTCTCTCTGGGTTTGTTTACTGACCAAAACGAAGGAAAAAAGCTTTCTGCTTCTTTCCCCTTGCTCTTCAGCATATTTATACCTTGCGCCTCCCCTCCCTTTTCTTTCTTCCCTATTTTGCAAATACCTGGTTGCAGAAAAACAACATTAATCTTGCATTCAAAATCAGACCTTTGCCTTCCTCTTGTTTTCTTGGCTGCGTTTGTTTTTCGGCTTCTAGCGCTAGGAGTGCTTGAGAGCCGTTTTTTTTTCACCTTGTAGCGCCGGGTAAAATCATTCAATGAATGGTTCCCTGTCCCCAAAGGGCTCACAATCTAAAAACTACAGAAGAGACACCAGCAGTAGCCACTGGAAAAGACGCCATGCTGGGCTGAAGAGGGACAGTTGCTCTCCCCCTACTAAATATAAGAGGACACCACTTTGAAAGGGGCCTCTTTGCCCAATTCCTTATAAGGCAGTTTCATATATTCCTCTGTACCATTCCTCTGTACTATATTCCATTTGAGCACTGGGCTGCTGCAACTCAAAAAACACCTCCAATCAGAGACCACGTGTGGCAGCTGGGGTGCAACTTTTAGACGATTAATAGGTTGGATGAATTCATCAACGCATTTTATTAACTGTAAAGGTGTTCTTGATTCATTGATTAACACATACACAGGCAAATGTATAGAGGGCAAAATGAACTCCGTGGTCCCTTACAACGTTTTACGATTCTATGATTATATAGAATCTTCTGAACATCTGGTTCAACCCCACTGCTCAGGGCAAGCCACTGCTACAGCACCCCTGATAGGTGGCCATCCAGTCTCTGCTTGAAAACTTCCATTGAATGAGAGCCCACACAGTGGCGTTGCTGGGGGTGGGGTGGAACCCTAAGTTCTGCACTGTGCTGACCTCCGTTACTCACCGGCAAGAGGCGGCCCCGCCCCCTAGCCTTCGGAGCCATTCAGTGGGGTGAAGGCAATGCGCAGGGAGTAGGCTTACCAGATCTCCAACCGGGACAGAGTGCTAGACCTTTAGGAGAAGGAATGTGGGCAGGTGTAGCTTGTTAAACCTTGGAGCACAATCCTAGGCATGTCTACTCAGAAACAAGCCCCGTTGTGTTCAGTGGGATTGTGCTCTAAGGTTTAACAAGCCTAGGATTGTGCTCTAAGGTTTAACAAGCTACACCTGCCCACATTCCTTCTCCTAAAGGTCTAGCACTCTGTCCCGGTTGGAGATCTGGTAAGTCTAGCAGGGAGTCTGCGCCCCACCTCCAGTGAGCCCACAACTGCATAAGGCAGACTGTTCCAGTGCTAAACAGCTCTTGCAGTTAATCTGTCCAATCCCCTTTTAAAGGCATCTAGGCCAGGTGCCGTCACCACATCCTGTGGCAAGGAGTTCCACAGTAATTGCAGTTCCACAGTAATTCATGACAACTAATTGGGGAAAATATGAGTAATTGACTGCTAGTGCAATCCTATACATGTCTACTCAGACGTTATCCCCATTGAGTTTAACGGGACTTACTCCCAGAGAAGAGTGCATGGGATTGTAGTCTAAGGTTTTGGGTTGTTTTTTTTTTCAAATGACAGCCACAGGGTCAACACAACCCAGGTATCATGCTGGCCCTGTATGTTGACCTTCCCAGACACATAGGTGGACATTCCTGTATTTTTATATTGAACTCCAAAATTCATTTGCAATCTCAGCTCCCTTGCACTGTTCTAATATTAGGATTTAATATCGTTTTTGACAGAGGTATGCCACATCAGCTAGGCTGAAAAATAAAAAGGGCTCCTTTCCTGAACAGTAATGTAATGATATTTCTTTGTGGGAATAACTCACCTATGTATTCAAGCGGCACAGTTGGACTCGTCCGTATAGACAAGTCTGACAGGTAACTCCTCCAAGGTCCCCTTTGCCCTTGAATTCTTTTCAAAAGAACTGACAGTTGCTGATGGAGGAAAGTGGATTGTCTGTGGGCAGGGGAAAACCTACTAGGGTAGGGAAAAATATCAACACCGAATGGGCACAAAGAAGTCTTAAAAAAAGAAAGAAACGTAAATGCAATGCAGAGGTGAAACTAGACTGGAGAGGAGGCAAGTAGTTCTGCAAGACTCTGTTACACCGGAGTCAGCGGCCCCTCCTCTTTGCTATTGGAGCCATTCCGGCAGCGACAGGGGAGTGTCCTGCGTGTTGCCTTTGCTGCCAGAATGGCTCCAACAGTAAGGGGGAGGGGCCGCTGACTCCGGTGTAACAGAGTCTTGCAGAACTACTTGCCTCCGCTCCAGTCTAGCTACACCACTGATGCAATGGGAAGTGGATTGCTTAAGATCGGCAGCAAAACCTGCAGTCCTGGCACATAACAAAAATGAAGTGTAGGAAGAAAACATATCCCAGTATGAAGCATATAATTATTGGGTTGTTTCCTAACTGCACAGTTCTATGGATGTCAACTTAAAAATAAGCTCCATTTCTTACAACACAATCCTTGGCATGTCTACTCACTGAGTTCAGTGGGGCTTACTCCCACTATAGCGTGTATACAGGATTGCAGCTTAAGGACGTTGTTCATGAGTAAGTCCCATTGAACTCAATGAGACTAACTTCTGAGTAGACATGCCTAGGATTGGGCTGTAAGTCCCATGGAAAGAAATGGGGCTTAATCGTGGCTGATCACACTGAGGACTCAGTTTGTTACTGATTACAAGTTACAAGTAATTTATTATTACTTCAACAATATTATGATGATTACCACGATGGCTATCACACGGTGTGGTAAGGGTCACTAGTTTAAAGGTAGGCTTACCAGATCTCCAACCGGGACAGAGTGCTAGACCTTTAGGAGATGGAATGTGGGCAGGTGTAGCTTGTTAAACCTTAGAGCACAATCCTAGGCATGTCTACTCAGAAGCAAGCCCCATTGTGTTCAGTGGGATTGTGCTCTAAGGTTTAACAAGCTACACCTGCCCACATTCCTTCCTCCAAATGTCTAGCACTCTGTCCCGGATGGAGATCTGGTAAGCCTATTTAAAAGAAGAGGGGGACAGAGTGGAAAAGGAAGTGTGGAGCTGTTCTAGCTCACCATACTCTTCTCCTCCACACTTCCTCTTCTTCTGTGCCCACCATGTGTTCTTTGCCATGCTTCCATTTCATTCCCCTTGGCCTTTTCTGGTCCTTGGACCGTCCCAGAGGAGGAGAAGAAGAGTAGAGGAGAAAAAGACCGTAAGAGGAGGAGACGTAGTCAAGGCGAGTAGGTGGATGGAGGTGGGATTCTGGCACTTGGATTCTGGCACTTGGATTCTTCTTCTTGAATGGTTGGCTGTTGGGTATGGGTAGACTTACCAGCTCTCCAACCGGGACAGAGTGCTAGACCTTTAGGAGAAGGAATGTGGGCAGGTGTAGCTTGTTAAACCTTAGAGCACAATCCTAGGCTTGTTAAACCTTAGAGCACAATCCCACTGAACACAACGGGGCTTGTTTCTGAGCAGACATGCCTAGGATTGTGCTCCAAGGTTTAACAAGCTACACCTGCCCACATTCCTTCTCCTAAAGGTCTAGCACTCTGTCCCAGTAGGCGATCTGGTAAGCCTACTTCAGTGGATTAAGTGACTTATGTCGTTGAAGCCTAGTCGGGCTGCTGGTTTTTGTGAGTGAGGAAAGAAGTGACTTCTCCCCAATCCTGTTCCTAATCATGGTGATTGTGAAAGAAAGACCATGTCAACGTATCTATCCAAAGGGATCTATTCAACAAGCTGCACCTCGTTCCTAATGTTATGTTTTCTCGACAAACAATCAAGAGTGTTCCATAACTGAATTCCATCAACATTCTATAATGCTTTATTTTGATCATTTACTAGTTCTTAGATGTCCTTTTAAAAACAAAATTGCAAGTGTATGCATGATGCTGATAAACTCATTTCAACAATATTGAGCGTGGTTGCTTATGGCTTTCTGATTTTCCCATTAAATAAGCAGATGTAAAAATGTGATTGAAAAGCAGGCAACTGTCAATCCTGACCTCCTTGTCTCTCGCTCCCCCTTAAAAACACAACCAAGATCCCTCTGTGTGCATTATTTGGATTAAGGAGGCAGTAATGGGGGGGGGAATCCATGTTTCCCCCTTCCATGGCTAGTAGTGTAAGACACTGCGGCGCTCAGGGTGGGGACACTGGTGAGCTGGGCTATTGGGAGGGGGGAGAATTTGGCATGCCTCCTTAGGCATTAGGAGGTCTTGGATGAGTCTTGGGTGACTGACAGTCCAGAGGTAAATTACACTCCACACACCACCTTGTGGCTGACAGGCGAAACTACAGTCAGCTGGGTCAGAAGGGATGGAAAGTGAAATAGAAAAACTTTCTCAAATGTGGGTGGATGGAGTGGGTTTTTCTATGAAGCTTTTTGCTGGAGTCAGAACGTTGGAATTCTGTCCAATTTCCTCCAGCTTGAAAATTTCATGCCCTCACTAGTGCTGACCAGGCCATAATCCCATTGTGAAATGGAAGAGATAAGAATTACTTAATGACTCCCACTTAGTTCAATGAGCTCAACACATTTTAATTCTATTCCGGATAGAATAGAGATAGAATAGAGCTACTAATCACCCTTTTCACTCTATCCCCATCTCCTTTACCATTGTAAAGCTGAAAGGACTATGGGGTTTTGACTACAGAGAGCTAAGCTCCCCCTTCTCTCACTGTAGTCATTGCTTTGTGCTTAGGGCTTATTTAATTGTAGCCCTTTTGCAAGGTCTGGGAAACTCAATTGCTCCTCCGAACCTCAGTCAGGGTTGTGAGAATCTCTGCTTTGTACGACAAAGCAAGCATCGAAAAATGCAACCTTTTCTATTAAAAAATGCCCATGATTAATTCCAGACTCTTTTGGTTATGACTCAGTGGAGCTTGTCAGAACACCTATGTAACAGTGCCTAGCCATTGTAGGAATAACAATTACAACAAAAATGGATGGGTGTTATTACAGACAGGGCTGGCCTAAGACCTTCTGGTGCCTGAGACAGCTTCCTAAACGCTGCCCCCCTTACCTGGTGATGTGCCAGCCTCTGCTCCTCCAACACTCTAGCCCAGTGGTTCCCAAACTGGGAGGTGCGGCTCCCAGGGGAGCCGCGGATACCAGCCAGGGGAGCCGCGGAGTGCCACGGAATTCTCTCGGAAAACAGTGCAATGCCAATTGGCAGGCATCAACATAATATAATGGGGAGCTGCGGCTAAAGATAGCCAATGGTCAAGGGAGTCGCAGGTCGGAAAAAATGGGGAAACATTGCTAGCCCACCACTTTCCTCACCTCTGCTCTGTGCCCATATTCCTTGTCCAAGAGAGGAGAGGAAGAAGCAGTTGGTCAGAAGTGAGCATCTGCTACCTGAGGCGACCACCTCAGTTGGCCTCATGGATGGGCTGGCCCTGATTACACATGTGAAGTGCGTTGCACACTGATAAAGTGCAATGCAAATGCTTGCAGGACCATCCTCAGCATGTCTACTCAGAGGTAAATCCAACTGAGCTCAATGGGACTTACTTCCAGGTTACTGTACATAGGATTGCAGTTCCAGTATCGCAGATCATGCATGCATGTGCATGAGACAAGTCACTCCCTCTCTCTCGCCCTCTCTCTCTCTGTCCACCCATTGATTGGTTTGGCACCTAGTGGCACTGGTGTCACTGCAGGGGGGCGGAGCTCTAAGTTCCGCCGCAGCTCCGACCCTCCGTTACACCGGAGCGCGAAGCGACCCCGCCCCTTTCGCCTTCGAAAGTGCTGCTTTCACTGCCTTGAATGGTTCTGAAGGCAAGGGGGCAGGGCCGCTTTGCGCTCCGGTGTAACGGAGGGTCGAAGCCGCGGTGGAACTTAGAGCTCCGCCCCCCTGCAGTGACACCAGTGCCTAGTGGAATATGTTTGGTGTAGTCTGCTCTTCAGCTATTCTTCTCCGAGCAGGTTACAATAAAAATCAAAATAAAAGGCCAGTACAATTACAGCGATAACAATAAAACATGATAAAAGGGACAAACTAAACACAGAGGGCCAGCAGTAAAACATCTCAGCCATAAAAGGCTTCTCTTTGGAGACATCTTGACAGCTCATTTAAAAACAGTGTGTCTCCTGGATTTGTCATGCCAAACGTGGTAACAGATTCCAGAGCTTGTGAGCCATGACCAAAAACAGACTGCTCAGAGTAACCAACAGCTGGCAAAATGATGGGACCATGGAGAGATTTTCATCCCCAGATCTCAAAGAACAGGAAAAAACGCATAAGGATGTAGGTGCTCCCTCAAATATTTTGGGTGCAGACCATAAAATATTTTAATGTGAGTTGTGAGCCAAGGACATTGACCTTAGCCTGAAAACACTCAGAACAAGGACTATGTGCCCCCAATGACCAATGTCATATATATTGACCTGACTGCTGCATTTTGGACCTATTGAAGTTTATAGACTACCCTCAAGGTGTAACACATTCTGCATTGCAGCAGTCAAGCAGAAAGGTTTCCATGACATACAACAGTGTTCAGCTCCCTCTTTTCCAGGAAGGACACCACACAGCTGGTCAATCAGCCAAAGCTGATAAAATATGTGCTTCACCACAGCCTTGTTGTGGCTTTCCAGGAAAAGGCCTACATTCAGGAGAACACACAAGCTATAAATGATTTCTTTTTGGTGGTGGGGGAGTGTTGCTTCCTATCTGGGATTGTAAAGAAGGGGGGGTTGTGAAGCACCTAGGGAGTCACAGTACATGGCTGGCGAGGTGTGTTCAGCTAGGTGGCTCACAAGTTGTGCAGATCTGTTCAGCATACCACTTGAATTTGTTTTTTTAGGACATGGGAGTTACTAGATAGACACTGGTTGGAGCAGTCCAAAGACTGATGTGACCTGCCAACATTTCTGCTGAACATGTCAACAGGTTGATTCTACCCCCCCCCCCCCAAGCCGGGCCTGTCTAATGGGTAAAAACAGTGGTTGTTCAAAGACTGTCTCATTAGGTAATAAGGCACAATAAATCAATAAGGTAAAATGCCACACAGTTAGGAGAGTGCCAAACCCTCCTCAGCATCCTTGCCCCCACCAAAGAACCCAAACTGAACAGAAGATGTGGGATAAAGGGATAGAATCATCATTGCAAAGAGGGACAAACATTTTCACAGCTCATATAAGGCCATTTTCATGAGGATAATGCCTCTCTCTCTCTCTCTCTCTCTCTCTCTCTCTCTTTTGGTTCCTTTCAGTCCAGGCATTTACTTTGCTATCATGGGGTATTTAAATTTCTGCACATGGTGGGAGGTTGGTTGTGATCAGATCAATCCATTGTATTATCCCTTCCCTTGCGCTTTCTCTTCCTGTGCAAATTCATATGTCGAAAGTCCTGCAATGCTTGGCAAGACAAAGGAGAGGAAGGATAACACAACAAAGAGCACAATGGATCAGAACAGTCAACTACCGCTGTCGGGGGGGGGGGGGGGAAACAACCCTGGCAGTAGTTGTTCAGCATTAAGGCTTGACCAGCGCTCTGAATGTTGCTTTCGTAACAATGGTAGAAATGTAAGCTTGACTTGCAAATGCAATGCACGCATTGAGGGCTTTAAGTTCAATTGACATGCAAGATAACATAGCACTGTGACTGCTTTTTTCCAGTTGTTTTTTTTCCTGGCACAGAAATGGCAGGTCGCTTAAAAATAACAGCTCCTTGCTATGCACCCTGCAATACCTTTGCAGCTCAATCTCTAGCTAATCCTCATGGTGATCTGAAAGGACCCCATGTCTTTTCCCTTTAATTGCACCAATGTTCTTCTTTTGGGGAGAAAGGAAAGAAAAAACGTTTTGAGAAAAATAAACCTGTTTGTGAGGGGGAGAAACTGACAATGGTCTCGGGCAGCAGACGAGTGTATAGGGGCTTATCTCAGTTTGCCTCTGCTGAGCCGGCGGTTTCTTCTCAGTTACGCTCATCGGCAGAGTTTCAAAGGCAGCATTACCATGACCCAAAGACATACCATGACCCAAAGGGGAGGATTTTCCGATACGTTCTTTTGCATGTTAGTTCCGAACAGTAGTGTAACAAGGGTGGTGCGAAGGGAAGTAGTTGTGCAAGACTCCGTTACACTGGAGTCAGTGGCCCCTCCCCCTTGCTTTTGGAGCCATTCCAGCAGCAACAGTGAGTGAGGGAGGGAGTGTCCTGTGTGTTGCCTTTGCTGCCAGAATGGCTCCAACAGCAAGGGGGAGGGGCCGCTGACTCCAGTGTAACGGAGTCTTGCACAACTACTTCCCTTCGCACCACCTTTGTTACACCACTGGTTCTGAACAAACATTGGTATGCATTCTTTTCCATTCATTTCAAAGCACACAGACCCATTGATTGGTTGGTATCGTTTGACAAATGATATGCACATTTGTCACTGGGTGCACATGTTTTGTGAAACATCCAAATAAAGGGCTGTCCCTGATTGGTGGGTGGGAGAGAAATGGCTTAATTGCTCATAGTTCCTCATTTTAAAAGAATTGACAGACTCCTGCAGGTGCTCATCTTATTCCCCATTCAAAGCCCTGACTCACTCTCTATTGCTCATTCAGTTTGTCATTCTAACATCAGATCTACTTCCTTGTGCTTATAGTTAGGGCTGTACCAAAGGCCCACTTCCAACAGGACTTTATTTTTTGGGGTAGTGGAGGTTGTTAATATCCCCTAGTTTGCTTTATTTATTTACTGTGGCAGAGATTGTACTCCCCACAGCCATTGAGGGCCTTCTTCCCCTACATATTTTTCTACCCAGAAAATGCCAGAGTGAGGGCATGAAATATGACTCTCACTCTGATTTTACCTAGCCACATTCATTAGCCAGCGGGTGGCGCAGTGGGTTAAACCGCTGAACCATGAGCTGTCGATCGAAAGGTCGGCAGTTCGAGTCCGCGACGGGTTGAGCTCTCATTGCTTGGCCAGCTCCTGCCAACCTAGCAGTTCCAAGTAGATAAATAGGTACCGCTTGCGGGAAGGTAAACAGCGCTCCGTGTTCCAGCCGCATGCTACGTGTTGCGGCAAGGAGAGTCATGCCGGCCACATGACCACGGAGGCGTCTTCGGACAACGCTGGCTCTTCGGTTTTGAAATGGGGATGAGCACCACACCCTAGAGTCGGACACGACTGAATTGTCAGGGGTCACCTTTACCTTTACTTTTTAGCCACATTCATGGTCATTCATGGCTTGCATCACTATGAATTCAGACAGAGGGCAAGAAGATTTGGCTGCTACCTCTTCCCCATCTCCTTCTGTTCTGCATGTCAACCAGTTCCAAAGCCTAACATGCTTCAGTTCCAAAGCCTTTGCACTGGGCACAAAGAGATATTGCTGAAGACATCTCTTTCTCCTCTCCCCCCCCCCCCCCGAATAATGTGTTTGGCTGATCTTCTGTGCTTATCTTTGGCTGTTTTTCAGGACACTCAGATTCTTTGGAGGTAGTTCGAAGAACCCCTCAAGGCTTGAAATCCTCTGTGTTAAACCGAGGATAGCAATGTTCATTTCAGTCATTTAGATGATAGCAGGAGAAAATGGCCTACAGGTTGGATGTTTTCTCACCAACGATACTCCTATATCCTAGCTTGCTCAAGGCTTAAGCCTACTTAATGTGTTTTGCCTTGGAGAGCAACTTGTCCAACTTACCTGCTGTGTCTACAAAGCCGCACAAAAATTTGTCTTGATGAGACTTAATGGCAATGCCTTGCCTAGACATAATCTCCCCCATCAAGTTGCTGCAGTCGAAAAACAGAGCTTGATTTCAAGCATTAGTGCAAAATTAGGGAGAAGGGAGCAGACGAATGGAACCAGAAAATGCCAACTTATTAAGCAGGGAGTGAGATATGAACAGATGCTACAGATTAGAGTCTGCACTTTATCCGGGCAATTGTGAGTCTGTCTGTTGTTTATGCTCACAACAGTTTGCATGTTCTTCAGCTACGGTTGTTGCAAGGTTTGGTTCAAAGTCTTTCAGTTTCAGTTATTGTGGGAGCATTTTACTAGGTTTCTAGCTCTCATGGCTGCGAGAAAAACAAGCTTGTAAATATGAGTCTATGGCTAAAAAATGGGATGAGAATGCTGTGTTGATTTTGCCTCCACCCTTTAGAAGGAATGGAGCGTGCAGAGGAGACAGTCCCAGAGTCACATTGGCAGCCTTGGCCAATGGCTGGCACTGTTTGTGGTGGTCATGTCTTTCCAGTAGTGTAGCTGACGTTGTGCCAGCCGCCCCCTCATGATGCTGCTGTTTCTCACCCCGCCCAAGAATGATGTCAGCCGGAGCCAAACGTCCCTCGGGGGTTGGGCAGGATGGAGGGGGCCAAACCAAAAGCAGCTCTTCTGAGCTTCGCCACCGCCCGGATTGCCGTCATTGCCACCGGCGGTATGATGATGATGATGATGATGATGATGATGATGATGATGATGATGATGATTAACAGTATTTATATATCGCTTTTCAACAAAAAGTTCACAAAGCGGTTTACAAAACCAAATGCTTAAATGGCTCCCTGTCCCAAAAGGGCTCACAATCTAAAATGCCCCCTGCCTCCATTTTGATGCCCCCTGCTTGCTGTCTGGGGGCGGTCGACCCCCTCGGCCCATCCCATCCTGTGCTACTGTCTCCTTCAAGTCACAATGCCCAACTGATGCCCATTCAACATTTGGCAGCGCAGGTCATCAATGGGGTGGAACAAGGAGGATAGTTTGGCTTCATTTTAAATCGGCTCCAGGACGGGAGAATTTTTATCATACAGCACTTTGCTGCCATGCTTCCTTTTTACTCCATTTGCCCTACTGTAGAGAAAGCCAGTTCTTTCCCAGAACAAGCTTCGACAAGGGAGAAGAGAAGGACCCTCCATAAATCACACCCTCCTCCACCAGCTGCCTTTGTCTAGCAAATGACTCATAAAACAGGACGTGTGCAGCAGCGTCATTAAGTAGGGGGCCTGGGGGCCCTGGGCCCCGGGCGCCACTTCTGGGGCCCCCCAAAAGGGCGCAAAAGGTCCGGGATTTTTAAATTATTATTTCCGTATGTCATTTCGCCCCCGCGCCCGGCTTTTTCGCGCTTTTTTTGCCACAGCAGCGCCCCCCAGGCGGCAGCTGCTACCCCCAGTCCAGGGGGGGGTGGTTATCTGCTGGGCGTGGGGGCAAAAAAAGCAAAAAAAGCCAGACGCGAGGGCAAAAACAGCAGCGACTCACTCGGGTGAAGAAGAGGAAGTGCCTCTCTAGGTGCCTCCCCAATCTCGCTGGTGACTCAGGAAGTGCCTTTCTAGGCACCTCCCCAGTCTCGCTAGTGAGTACCAGCGAGACTGGGGAGGTGCCTAGAGAAGCACTTCCTGAGTCACCAGCGAGTCTAGGGAGGCGCCTAGAGAGGCACTTCCTCTTTTTTGCCCGAGTGAGTCGCTGCTGTTTTCGCCCTCGCGTCCGGCTTTTTTTGCCACCGCGCCCAGCAGATAACCCCCCCTGGGACTGGGGGTAGCAGCTGGCTGCACTTTCTCTTCCTCCTTGCCCTCATGATGAGCCAGCGCCCGGAAAAAATAAATAAATAAATAGCGATTTTTACACCCCCCAATTTCACCTGGGAGTGTAGGGGGGTGAAAAACAGGGGGCGCCAATTCGAGGGTGGCTCCCCCCTAGATTTTGGGCTGGCAACATTACTGCGTGTGTTAACTATGGATCCCACCGGCGAAGGCTGACAGAGGGACCTCAGGACGAGGGCATCAGTCTTGCTCTGGCAGGAAAAAGAACACTAAAATATCTTTGCAAACACAAAGCTTTCGTGAACATCACTCAATAATATGAAGCCATCAGCCATATCATAAATATTTGCTTCTCCTGACTGTCACCCAGTGATGTAGACTCAAGTCTATTGACTCGGACTCAAGTCGGACTCAAGTCGCGCCAATGACTTGACTTGGACTTGACTCAGCGATTGTAAAAGACTCGAAAGACTCGACTTGAGACTTGGAGCCTTTTGCAACAAGTCGACTTTTATTCAGGGTTAAACCCCATTAAATAGATAGGGACTCGCAACTTGCAACCAGAGGCTTGGGACTTGGGGGCAAAGACTTGGGACTTGACTTGAGACTTGGAGTCAGAGACTTGATCCACATCCCTGCTGCCACCTGAGTTACCGACTTGAAAAAAGTAAGGAACGGAAAGGAAGGGTGCTTTGCCCGGAGACTCTCTTAAGACCAAAGGTGTCTTGATAGAAGCCTGTTTCTCCTGCTTGTTACCCAGGCAGATGGGTAACAATCACAGACAGGGCATGCCCAAGAATTCCTAATGCCTGAGGCACCTTTCCCCTCTTACCCAATGATGTGCCAGCCTTTGCTCCTCCCGCTCTCCAACATTCTAGCTCATCACTTTTCTCACTTGCCTGGTTTTCAGCCAGTGGACGTTAACATTTTCATATAAAACTAACTATTTTTGTACAAATTAGTGCCTTGATTATCTCATGAGCTTTACCATCTTTATTTATTTTAAACTATTTAGACGCTGCCTCTCTTTTCCAGCAGGAAACCCAAGGCAGCTTACAAGAATTTAAAGCAAGATAAACATACGCCATAACAGAAATACTAGAATGAGCAAATACAGAACCGAACTAGAGGAAATAAATCTAAAAACCACAATAAGAAGCAATGGCTAGGCAGCCAGTCAGCCTAGCTGCATGCTTTAAGCACTGTTTTATACATGGACCACTTATAAACATTAACTGCTCAGGGGAAACTGTCAGTAATAGAATTCATACATACCAGGCAGGTTCCATGGATTACATCATATAGATTTTGCTCTCCGTAAGAGGTAAAGTGCTGTAAAAGTATCCCTTTTGTAGCTTCGCCATTTAAAAGAAAGCAACAGCAACATTATGTCTACTGTAAAGATCGTGGATCAGAACATCCATTAGCTGGGTTTTATTGGCGCATGTACAGTGTTCAGTGCAAAATCATGGTCCTGTCATCAAGCCCTCCATAAATCACATCTCCAGGAACAGCTCCTTAACTTCCTACTGTTTTCTTTTCAAATACCTATTGTTAATCTTCTTGACAGTTCTGACATTCTCATTGTGGAGATGCTGGATGCCTTGTGTTGATGAAGGTGTCAAGCCAAAAGTAGGCAGAGGACACACAACGTGCACTTAAATTCATTGGTTACATGTGCGTAGAGATGGTAGTAATTATGGAAAGGCGTATGCATGAACATGGCAAACACAATCGTAATTTACACGCATCACGCCGCATGTAAGCGCAACTGCAGTCCCTGATAACTGCACATCGCTATCCAGAAAATCAACCTATACCAGGGCACCATGCACTTTCCATAGTCACGACCACTAGTATAGCGGTAATTTTGGAAGTGCGGGAACTTGTCACTCACCAAGCCATACACGCCTCCGTCATATCCCACTGAGACTATACAACAACAACATCAACTTTACAAACACACTCAAGTTTTCATGGCTGGGCGAATCTAAAACAGAATTAAAAACATTGCTCAAGTTTTCAACTCAAAATCAACTTTAAATGCCTTTAAACTCCCTACCTCCCTTCCTCCTGGAGGGTTAATCTTCCGGAGTGGTTTCTTCTGCAGTTACTCATCTTCTTCTTCTTCTTCTTCTTCTTCTTCTTCTTCTTCTTCTTCTTCTTCTTCTTCTTCTTCTTCTTCTTCTTCTTCTTCTTCTTCTTCCTTCACTGAAATATGTTGCTTATTCATGCCAAGCTCTTGGAAAGGGGTGCAATCGTTTTAAAACAATTTTGTAAAACTGGAATTAAAAGAAAATAACCCAGATCAAACGGTACATTCCTAAGATGCCACCTTATACTGAATCAGACCATTGGTCCATATAGGTCAATATTGCAACACAGATGATGATAGCTTTCCAGGTGCAGGATTTTTCTCAGCCCTACCTAAGAAATGTCAACGATTGACAGCGCAATCCTGTGCAACTATCCAGCGGGTGGCCCTGTCCGCCCACCGAATCCTATCCCCATTCTGGGCCGTTCTGTAATGACCCGAAGGTCTACTCGGGGAAAGGGGACATTCGTACCCTTCCCCCGGTGTCAACTGGGATTTCCGCCAGCTAAATAGCTGGCGGAGGTAAGAGGAGGCCATGTAATGGCCGCACCGGCCCGAACAGAGACGGGGATATGTCGGACGCCTGGGCCCCCAGGCTCCCCCTCTAGCTTCACCACTTTGAAAGTCTCTTTGTGGTTTCTGAACACTCACTGTGCTCATCATGTACTTGGAAAACTGGAGGTTTTAAGCAAGCGTCTTCACTCTTCCACATCCTAGCAGGTACGCCTTGATTTTGATAGTAGAAACAGAGAATTCAGGAGTTTTCTTTGTAAAGAATGATCCTAACATCTTCACTGGGATGTAATTGACCCATTGTTGTGACATGCTAATTAACTCTGCCAGGAGTCCGATTTCCCCCAAAGTATGTGCTTCAGATGACAAAACAATAAAAAGGTAAACAGGCTGAGATCTCTAATCCTTACTGTACACCCAGAACGGAGGGAACAAGAAACACATATAGCAACCCCCCTCTCATACAGTCCCAAGAGCTTCTGAGTAAATATTTGCTCCTTTAGCTAGTGAAGATAACACAATGGAATGTGACAGTAATTTATAGGAATATAACCCCCTTCCATTCGGCTATTTAAACAGTATGGGTTTATTTGTATAGCAGCAATTCAGTTAAAAAAAAAAAGCTAGGAGCTCCCAGCTTGGGACTTCAATAATCTATATGTGATGGGATTTCCCTGGTCTCCCTCCCTCCTGGAGGGTTAATCGTTTACATAGGCTAATTTTATTTAAGCACAACTTGGAACAAAATTACAGCATGTTTAGCTCTCATTCAACCTATTTACTCCGTCTCGAAGCATGCAATCACGTAAAATTGCCAGGGAGAGATTAAGGTGATTAGTTAAGGTTTAAATTTAAATCGTGAAAAGGCTTGTGTAACACTGGCCCGAGTGATACAGCGTTATGGAATTAGGAAAATGGGGTTATGATTTCCAATATTAGATCATCGGCTCCGATATGCTAGAAAAACTAGCTGGTCAACTCTCCTTGCAGCTCTGTGCAGAGCAAATAATTTGGCAGATCAGTAGATGGTTCTTACCTGTCCTCCATAATGGCTTCTGTAGGCCCAGGATTGTGTTAAACGCCTATATTGGACAGGAGTTTTCATTAGTTCAATTAGGCCAATTGTTGGATTGGCATTGATTTCAATAAATGTGGTTCCATTTTCATCCAGTCTGTCTTGACTTATTGGGGACACATAGGCAATGTTTTATTATTATTTACTGGATTTTTATCCCACTTTCCCCCCCACAGGGAAAATGATTTTCATATGAAAATGAACATCATAACAATGATTTCCCCCCACTGGTTTCTCCAGAAAAAAAGAAAAGAGGTCAACAATCCCACACATCTGAAAAAGTGAGTTTCTCTATCAGAAAGGCCAAAGAATAATGCTTCAGTCTTTGATTTGGCCTTCCTATATTGTTGAAACAAGGATGTTGGAGGATTTGGAGAGAAACAGCCAAAAGACCAAATACTGATACGACATGATGGATTATGCTACAAGGGCCAATAATGAAGTTTATGGGATGATAGATAGTGTGGTTTTGAGGATACCCAACTTGTGTCATTTTATATTCAGTCTTCTCAAAGCTGCCATTGATCACTTTCCAACCCATTATATTTATTTTTATTTATTTATTTTTCACATTTTTATACTGCCCTTCCTCCAAGGAGCTCAGAGTGGTGTACATATTTCCTCCCCTCCTTTTGTCCTCACAACAACCCTGTGAGGTAGGTGGGGCTGAGAGATAGTGACTGGCCCAAGGTCACCCAGGAAGTTTCGTGGCTGAGTGGGGATTTGAACCTGGATCTTCCAGGTCTAAGTCCGACTCCCAAACCACTACACCATCCTGGTGTATTTTTATACACCAGCAGTTTTATATAAAATTGCTTATCTTAAATGGTATGGGTACGATTATTCTCTGTGCTGCGCCTGTGTACAAAGGGACACCTGCTGGCTCTAAGAATGCCTTTTCTCCTTTCCCTCTTTGCTGTATGTTCATGACCACATGTACAAGCAGCACAAGATGCCATTATGGAGGACACTTCTGTGCACCTTCAGTGCTGGTACCAGATGGTCATGTGCTTCATTGTCCCATTGGTGGCAATGTGGAGAGTGACAAGATAGGGCAGGCGGCGTGGTCTGGAGGTCACCTTGCCTGAAAAAGATAAACAGGATCAGCCTGGGTCTCGCCTTGGATGGGAACCGGAAGCCACTGGTGGAGGAGTGTGGAGGAGTGTGGAGGAGTCAGCAGGCAAGAAACAGACAACCATGGGCGTCGACGGGGGGAAGTGCGGGGGGCGGGCCGCCGGGGGGTGTCGCGCGCATAGGGGTGACGCGCGACTCCCCCCCACTTACTTTTTGCCGGTGGAGCTGGGCCTGCCCGCCCGCCCTCGCGTCCGTTTGGCTCTGAAATGCCAAATGTCCGTTTGGCGCGGGGTGGTGGTGTTCCGGGCATGCGCGTGACATCACGCGAGGGGGCGGGGCCACGTCGTTAAGGGTGACGCACACGCCCCGCTCCCCGGTGACGCGCGTCCTGGACGCGCCTGCAGACAACATCTTGAGAACTTGTCTGAAGGCGTGATTTGTAGTGGTTGCATGGGGAGACTTAGAAACCACAAGAGCTGTGCAGCCAAGACGGGAAGGGAAACATCGGGAAAAAATGGAGAGTTCTATGAGTTTCTCTCATAGAATAACACTTGTAAAAACCCTGTTTGAAAAAAAAGGGGGGTTTATGGTCAGCCTGCCTATACAAACCAGTGTTATAGACTTGAGTCTACTGACTCAGACTCGAGTCGGACTCAAGCCACGTCAATGACTCGACTCGGACTTGACTCGGCAATTGTAAAAGACTTGACTCAAGACTTGGAGCCTTTTATGACAAGTTGAATTTTATTCAAGTTTAAACCCGTTTTCCCAATTAAATAGATAGGGACTCGCAACTCACAACCCAAGACTTGGGAGCAAAGACTTGGGACTTGACTCAAGACTTGGAGTCAGAGACTTGATCCACATCCCTGATACAAACCGCCTTGAGTCTACAAGAGGCACTTTTTCAATTGGTGCTCCTCTTATATTTAGCAAGGGGAGAGTAACTGCCCCCTTTCACCCCAGCACAGTGTCTTTTCTGGTGGCTGTTTGCTGGCTGGTGTTCTTCTGCATCTAAGAACATAAGAAGAGCCCTGCTGGTTCAGGCCAAAGGCTCATTTAGTCCAGCGTCCTGTATCTCACAGTGTTTAAACTTAGGAGGGTTGATCCCAGAGCTTGGCACATCATGCCTGTTTGGGTCCACAGTCAGCCAGTGGTGTTGTTGCGCCCACGTGACGGGGGCTGTGACATCAGTGTGCGGCTGCGATCGCCCCCCGCCGTTTGGCGTCCATTTCGGAGCCAAATGACTCCAGGGCGGGCCGAAACGCATCCGAGATGGCTGCGAAGAAACGAAGGAGAAAAGGTTAGCAACACGCGAAATCGCACCTCTCCCCTGAAGCGGCGCTTGGGGCCCAGGACACCAAGGCCCCCCCAGACGACGCTACTGTGTCAGCCATGCAGCTACGGCTACCACTCCCTCCCCGTCCCTTTTCTCTTCATTGCAACAAACCCAGCTGCAAAATACTTCCAGCCTCACAAAGCAAACATATTCGTACTTTCCCACACTTATTTAACTGTCTCCCTAATTAATTCCACGGCTTGAAATAAATTATTGACTTAGCAGACTCTCTTGTTTTCGGTGACAGCTTTAGCTGTAAACAGGCTATTAACAATTCATAATGAGTTGGGCATGTTCGTTTCCCCTTGCTTGCTAATTCAGTTCCCTCTTACAGACACCCCCGTCTGCAGGGAGAGGGTGACACTACCTCCCACACTTACACAGGAAGTGTTTGAGTCAGGCTTGGGTGGGGGGAAGAATGTTTTCTAAATGAGCAATACGTTCACAGAAAAATACCTTTTGCATTCTTTTTCTCACTTGGGATGATTTAGAGGGGAAGCCCAAATGTTGATATACCGTATTGGTCTGAGTATAAGACTCACTTTTTTCTCCTAATTTAAGTTTTTAAACTAGGGGTGCATCTTATAATCAGGCTGTTGCAAATTAATGCCAGTGATTTAATTAATTTTTTTAATAGCACCAAACTTTAAGGGTGCGTCTTATAATCAGGTGCGTCTTATACTTGGGACAATACGGTATATGGAGCACGAACCTCTGTTGTCATCTTGCCCCAGTAACCACCATGTTGTAACTCGTAACCAAAGACTTGGGACTTGGGGGCAAAGACTTGGGACTGGACTCGAGACCTGGAATCAGAGACTTGATTCACATCCCTGATACAAACCGCCTTGAGTCTAATACAATAAATCAATCAATCAATAAATAAATAAATAAATAAATAAATAAATAAGGACGACCACGTGACAGAGGAGGTACATGAGGAGGTTCATATTTGAGAGGATTGCAGATAAAGGAGAAGGCCACAGATTGGTGGCCCCCCCTCCACATACGTGGATTGCTGCAGGGCATCTCAGAAAACACCGAGTCTCTTTTTTTTTAGGGATGCAGCAAACTCCCCTGCTTTGGACTGGGCTTGGAAAAACAGCCTGAGTTTGAGTTTCCTCAAAACTCAGACAATAGCTTCATTAAGGTAAAGGTAAAGGTATCCCCTGACAATTAAGTCCAGTCGTGTCCGACTCTAGGGTGTGGTGCTCATCCCCATTTCAAAGACGAGGAGCCAGCGTTGTCCGAAGACGCCTCCGTGGTCATGTGGCTGGCATGACTCTCCTTGCCGCAGCGCGTAGCATGCGGCTGGAACACGGAGCGCTGTTTACCTTCCTGCAAGTGGTACCTATTTATCTACTCGCATTGACATGCTTTGGAACTGCTAGATTGGCAGGAGCTGGCCAAGCAACGAGTGCTCACCCCGTCATGGGAATCGAACTGCCGACCTTTCGATCAACAGCTTATGGTTCAGCGGTTTAACCCGCTGCGCCACCCGCTGGCCACCCAATAGCTTCATTAGCTTGGTCCATTCCAAGTACAACTCTCAAGTCTAGTCGGACCATTCCATGCCCCCCCATGAGTTGAATAGGAGCACAACAGGGACCAATTTCCCCAACATCCTGGTTGGAGTTCAAGGCCTCCCCCCAGGGCCGGCATCATTCAGGGCTTCTCAACCAGTGGTACTTTGGCTGACTGCTAGCGGTACTCAGACTGCCCAAACCCCCCTCTGATGCAGCACTTTCAGCACAGCATTTTTGCTCCTGAGAGGCTCCTCCCTCCCACCCACCCAGAGCCTCCTGCCTGCATTTTCTGGTCTCTGCGAACCCGGAAGTAAGTGGTGATGATGTCATGGCCAGTCACCTCCGGTGAGACACAGCAGGAGAGTGGCGCCGGAGGTGGTACTCCATCAGGAAAAGGTTGAGAACCCCTGGACTGCAGCATATGGGTGGGCCGTAGCACATTTTACCCAAAGATGTCCTTATCTTGTGTGATTGGTGGAGGTACCTGGGCAATGTTCACCACTCCCCACAACTCACTCTGCGATGCGCGTCACATTGCATGCTTCGTTTTCATGGAATGGCCACGCATGGGCCTTGGGTAGCATTAAGAATGGATAATGCCTATCAGACAGCTGTCCTGCTGAATTCATCACTTAACACGAAGAACCGCTAAGAGCTGCCCAGTCAACCCTCCAGCATGCAAGGGCTGCTGATCCAATATTGATCATCATAGTTCCTCAAGCCCACTTCCAAATTCATCACATGTTGCCAATGTTATCCAGCCCATAGTCACGTAGATCCTCAAGAATGCTGTCGTGACAGTGGCGTAGCTAGACTGGAGCGGAGGCAAGTAGTTCTGCAAGACTCCGTTACACCGGAGTCAACGGCCCCTCGCGCTTGCTGTTGGAGCCATTCTGGCGGCAATGGCAACATGCAGGACACTCCCCTGTCGCTGCCGGAATGGCTCCAACAGCAAAGGGGAGGGGCCGCTGACTCTGGTGTAACAGAGTCTTGCAGAACTACTTGCCTCCGCTCCAGTCTAGTTTCACCTCTCTGTCGTGAGCCTCACCAATTCAAACAGTGCCTGCTCTCAACAATGGATACCGCAGCCATGAGCAAGGTGCTTCTCTCTTCTTCCTTGTAGGGCAGGAAAACACCCATGTTGGCCTGCTGGGTGGTGAGCGAACAGTTAAAGCAAATGACAAAGGAGAGACATTTCACATATAACCACAGAAAAAAATATGAGTTCCATCGAGACAAAAAAGTTTTAATCTTAAGGGCACATGTTATTAGTGCAGTCAAGAGGCGCAGGTACACCATGCTGTATAAAGTAAGTGGAATGTCATGTAAATTGATCCGAAAATTACTAGTTCCTGACAAAATGATTCACAGTAATTCAGGGAAATAATTCTTATTTCTGTTAGAGGCTTCGCTGCCTGAACATGAAAGAAGAGGAGGAGGAGGAGGAGGAGGAGGAATATGCTAGAGGATCTGTCCACTAAATTCTCCTTCGATTCCTCCATGAAGTTTATTACTGTTGTTCCAAATGCTATATATTTATATGCTGCTTTTCAATAGCAACAACAAAAGTTCTTCTCAGTGCTGCTGACAAAGCAAAAGGAACAAGAAGATGGCCCCTGTCTGAAAGGAAGGACCACTGGAGGGAGAGTATGTGGCTGGGGATGAAGCCCGGGCTACACTGTACGCGTTTGCGTTCCATGTGCGTCTGGTGTCCCGCCCCCAGGTCAAACAACAGGCTCTGATTGGCCGAACGTAGAGCCCGTTGTTTGACCTGGGGGCGGGACACCAGACGCACACGAAACGAGAACGCAAAGCGAACGCGTATAGTGTAGCTCTGGCTTAAGAATACCAAACATTTGCGCTCTGCCATATCCCTGTCCCCTTCCTGGGCTACGTTCGGCCAATCAGAGCCCGTTGTTTGACCTGGGGGCGGGACACCAGACGCACACGGAACACGAACGCAACGTGAACGCGTATAGTGTAGCTCCGGCTTAAGAATACCAAACATTTGCGCTCTGCCATATCCCCGTCCCCTTCCTGGGCTACGTTCGGCCAATCAGAGCCCGTTGTTTGACCTGGGGGTGGGACACCAGATGCACACGTTGCGTTCCACGCGTATAGCAGGGGCGGGGAACCTTTTCCCTGGCGAGGGCCGTTTTAAATATTAGAAATTTGCTTGAGGGCCGGCCATAAGGCCGCCCGCCATTTTTATTTATTTAATTAATTTTTGCCCTCGCCCCCATTGGCCTCCGGAGGCTCCGCGCTCACCGTCCGAAGCCGACGCCGGGTCCGCACGTCACCTCCGGCGTACCATGCCGATGAGGGCAAGAGGGCAAGAGCTTGCCCTCATCGGCGTGGTACGCATGTGCGAAATGGCCAACGGCTTGGTGAGAAGGGGTCGAGGCGGCGGCCGGGGAGGACATGCAAAGGCCCTCTCCCGGCCTCCGGAGGTGACACGCAGACCCGGCGGAGCCTCCAGGGGCCGGTTGGGTGGCCTCCCGGCAATCTCTCCGGGGGCCGGACCGCATGGCCTCGGGGGCCTGATCCGGCCCTGGGGCCTGAGGTTCCCCACCGCTGGCGTATAGTGTAGCTCCGGCTTAAGAATACCAAACATTTGCGCTCTGCCATATCCCCGTCCCCTTCCTGGGCTGGGCTGACCTTACACGGTCTCCCCGGACGTGTGCCAGCTAAAGAGCTGTTGCGCATCTGAGGAGGCCCATTGGAACATCCTGGGCTTACACTGGGGGAAGGGGATGAATGTCCCTTTACCACCCCCCCCCCCAGGTGAGCCCTGGCCATGCTGGTGTGGGCCACATCCTGCCTAGGATGCAGCTGCTGACCACCACATCTTAGGCAGGATTGGACTTAGGCACCGCATCTTAGTCAATGAAACTGCAGAATGAGAGAATATAAATCAGAGATGACAACGAGGTCTTAGTCTCCTCTTTAGTGGCTATAACCAAATAATAAATCATACCGTAGAGGCATACATAGAAGGATTCCTCGAATTCACTCTTGTTCTCTTTATATTAGAAGCTATGGACCATAATCCTTTTGGGGAAACAGCACCCAATTTGAAGCCTTGGGCAGGCCCTGCTAGAGTGTCTAAAGGCGGATCTACGCACGTGGCTCAGGGCATTGCGTCCAGCCAAGTCCGTGTGCGTCCGGTGTGGTTCTATTTGCATTCGCCTGCCGGCTGGTTGCATCCCATCCTATCGCAAGTGGAGTCTGAGACTTTTGGCACGTCAGACGCTCCTGGAACGTGCCGGAATGCGACCATCGCGAACGCGTGTGGTGTGGATCCGCCTTTAGGAGGGTTCAGAAGTAACAGAGGAGAGACACTAACGTGGCTACCCCTCTGGAATTCGCTACCTTACAGGACTGTTGTGAAAACATAAGGGATGGAAATCACGTTCGCCACCCTGAGCTCCCTGCAGAAAGCGCAGCAGAATACAGTACATGAATCGATGTGCATTTGCTCGCTAAAGCCAAGAATCTCTGCCATGAGCCAGCGATGAACAGCTGCTTCCTGGCAAAGAACTGTGGAAATTCCCCCCCCCCCCCGAAAAAACCTTGGCAGGCAAGACAGAGAAAACACCATGTTGCAGAAGGGTTAACCGAACGCAGACACAACCCGGGGAAGGAATATTCAAATTGCATGGATTTAAAACATAATCTTTTGCTTTGCTACGCGCTTGCAGCTCTCCATAAATAATAGATAGCGATAATTTCTGCTCCTGACATGCAGCCAGGAGTCTAATAAACCAAATATCCTTGCTGTCTTTGACCTCATTTAAGAGCTGCTTTTCTCCCTCCCCTCTCCCTGCCCCAACCTGCTTCCTCTTCGCACTCCTCAGCTCCGACAGGTGCAGATTTGCCCAAATGAATGTTAATTGCCTCTTTGTTTCATCCCAGCTTGTTCAGTTTGCTCACAGTTCATTTCCTATTCACAGCTCAAAAAGAAGCTTCCTCTCTCTGCTTCATTCATGTTCCATCTCCATAGCACCTGGACTTCTGGCAAGGCTCCACCTCCCTCCCAGACCAAATGACTTTGCGGAATGCAGTACTACTTGCTGTACTTTGGAGAGAAAGGAGTGACAGGGGTCCTACCACCATGGACCTGGCTCCTCTCATACCGTTGTCATCATCTTGCTCCAGTAACAATCATGTTGTAACTCATAACCAAAGACTTGGGATTTGGGGGCAAAGACTTGGGACTTGACTGGAGACTTGGAGTCAGAGACTGGATCCACATCCCTGATACAAACCGCCTTGAGTCTACGAGAAAGGCAGTATATAAATACTGTAATAAATAAATAAGGACAGACACATGACAGAGTAGGTACACAAGGAGGTTCCTATTTGAGAGGGTGGAGTTGAGATTCTGATTGCAGATAAAGCAGAAAGCCACAGATTGGTGGCCCTCCACATATGTGGATTGATGCAGGGCATCTCAGAAAACACCGAGTCTCTCTCTCCTTTTTTTTAGGGACGTGGAGGCCTCCTGGGATATGCGATCCCTGCGTGAGTTGCGGCAGGGATCGGAAAAAACCCATTCTCTACCAGTGGTGCATTTTCGGTAAGAAATAAATAATTGACATTTTGCCATTTACACCCCTTCTCTCCTTCAGTCCGTTAAATCACGGTGTTTTTATCTGCTTGCAACCTAGACCTTTACTTCCTGCTCTCTCTCTCTCTCTCTCTCTCTCTCTCTCTCTCTCTCTCTCTCTCTGCCTGCATACATGCAGAACTGAAATGCCCACCAAAGCAAGCCGATGACCCACAGGTAATGCTTTCTGACGTGAGGCCTATGAGAGCCTTGGGTGGTAGACCCAAGGTCTTTTAGCTATTTGTTTCCAATAACTCACTGAGCCCTGATGTGTGTCCTCTATTTCCTTGTGGTGGTTTTGAGCAAAATCTCCAAAGAGTTTTCTCATTAGCTGATCTAAGCGACTGAGCTAGGGGGGCTGGACTGTATGCCGCTGTAAGGGAAAAGCTTATACACATTATGTCAAGGCTCATAACTTCTCTGGCATCACATCTGCTTTCTGACGGGGAGTAGTTATACCAGCATCCTGGCCTCCTGTGATCTTTCCCACCATGGTTTTGGCCTGGTAAATAAGAAATTGCCAGACTAATAGATCTGACCTGAGGCTTGAATGCTCAGTGTCCATGACAGGCTGAGGTGAGACTTTTCTTCATCGACTGAATGTTGAAGCCCACGAGCAGGATCTGAGGCAGAATCCTGGGGTGGGTTGAGGCCAGTACTAGGTCCAGACTAGGAATCAGAGTAGGCTGGTCAAAGGAGCAGAACCCACCATACAAGGCTGGGCTGAGGGCATAGCAAGGTGCCCCCCTTGGCCGAGATGCCCCTGCCGTGTTACGTATTCTGGAAACAATGCCCCTTGGGTGACGTCACGTTGCCTGTTAGAGGCCCGAAAATGGTCCTAGGGGCAGGTGGGCAGGCCGAAAATGCCTCCCTTAGCCTCATGGAGCCTTGGCACCAGCACTACGAGGATCGCTGCCGCTGCCGAGGCCCCCAAAAGAAAAAAAGCAGCATGAACAGAGCCGCCACTGCCGAAACTGCCATGACTGGGGGTGAGTGATGCCCCCTGCTGCCCCCCCGGGACTGCTGCCCGGGGGTGGTCTGCCCCCCCTTCCTACACCACTCCCCTGAGACAGAATCACAAGAAATGCTGGAACACAGAGTCTGGATTTGGAAGAGGTTCTAAAATGAGCTGACTGGAGGCCTTACTGGAACGAAGCTCCTAGCAGACAGGAAGCCTCTCTTGTTTCTGGAGTCAGGAGTCAGTCCGGCTCTGATCCAAGGCCTATTCCCTGGCTTATTTCCTCTTACTCCTAGAGTAGCCCCATTGGATAGTAAGCCATGGGCAGCCAGGTAAGTGCTCCTTCACCAATTTTGCAGTTGGGTCTGGGTTTCAAGTCACCATTGCTCTTTGGGGGTATGCCTTCCTCTCCGGTTTGTTGGCTTTCCAAACCTTTGGCCTGATCCGGAACTCTCTTTATGTTAGTATGACTGCAATCCTATAGTGCTTTCCTGGGAATAAGCCCCACTGAACCCAATAGGTCTGACTTCTGAGTAGACCTACAAAGGATTGCACTGCTTGTCCTGTGACTGTCCTTGCCAAGAAGTCATGCAAGAAGTCAGGTGTCAGGTGGTGAGGGCACCAAGAAGTCAGGTGGTGAGGGCACCGGATCACATGCTTCGCTGGACCTTCCACGAAGTCATAGCGGATGGACATTTTCCAAAACTTTGTTCTTACCCATTCATACCAGCTTTCACAAGGCGCTGCAAAGACCGGAAGACCCATGTGTACATCCACTGCATGCCCTAGATTCAGGGCTCAGCAGTCCCTCCGACTCTTCGCTGGGCAGTTTGAATGCCCCCATCGAGGTCAGACACTTCTGCAATCAGCAAACTGTCGAGACGCGATATGCCTTTCACATTTCTCGCTCCACAGTTGCCTTTGATTTAATTAGCGTTGGAGTGTTTCCCTCCTTTTTTAAAAACGGTGGCATTTCTTCCCCCCTTCTTTTCCGCTAATCAAGCCACCTTGATTGCGGCGCCATCAATGTAATCAGAGACTTCCCTTTGAAAAGCGCGGTGTGTGGAGGAACGACTTACTGGGTCACTGAACCCCTGTGAGGAAATTCACCTCTGAATGCCATTGAGAGAGGAGTCGATTCTCAATTCAAACAGTTGGCTGCTCAGATCTCTGCTGGAAACCAGTTACTCGGGAAGGATGCTGAAATCAGCTGTCAGGCCTGCTGGAAGGATTTCACATTCACATTTAATCATGTTCAGAGAGAAGAAAGAGAACGGGGGAGGCTATTTAAAGCTGTCAATGAAAATATACTACAGAAGTCCTTACACTCATGGCGCAATCCTGTGCAACTATGGACCGGTCGAGCGAGTGCTCCGCTGGTCTAAGTCATTGCAAATGTGCCATAAAGTCCCCGCGGCCACCGGAGAAGGTAAGTGCAGCTCCAGTGGGGGTGGTCCAGATGGTGAGGGAGGCCAGGGGTTGGTAGATCCAGCCCAGGCTGGTGGTGGTGGTGGCGGCGGCCACCATATCCCCATCCCCTTCCTGGGCCGGATCCGCCATTACATGGCCTCCTCGGATGTGAGCCACTAAATAGCTAATGGAAATCCAAGGAGGCTGAGATGTGAATCTCCTCTGGTCCTAGTCCACTTTAAAAGTGTACTAGGTAGGTGGTATAGGTTGTACAGTGTCAGCAAATGAATAATGAAGCAAAATTACATGGTTTTATGTTATTTTAATTTTTTTCCCACAGATTTTTGTGTTTTTTTTTTTCCACAGAGGTGTTGTGTTTTTTTATTTCATTAACACCATTTTCTCCTGCCCCCTAGATATGGGATATGATTTGTGTGTGTGTGTGTGTGTGTGTGTGTGTGTGTGTGTGTGTGTGTGTTGAGTTCTGCAGAAGCCAATTTGATTTTTAAGCAGGTTCCTTCCTAGCAGCAGCTCTGCAGTTTAGCTGAGCAATATTTTTTCAGCACTCTGGACAGAGTCACTTTGCTATCACTTGTAATCTGCCATAAAGTCATCTATTTCAACTTGCAGGTACAGAGTACATCTCTCCCCTGTATTCAAAATGATGATGTACTGCAAAGGTCAGCAAGGAGTTAGTAGTTACCAGAAGACAAATGGCTGTATCTGTACAATATCCGCGAAATGCACATGGACTAATTTTGGACTAACTAAACATGGGCTAAAACAAACATGATTTTTGTCCACAGTTTATAATTTTCATACACATTTTGCAAATTTACTGTCTTGATTCATTGCTGGAAACCTGTGATGGGATATTAGGGTTGCAATCCAAAGCACACTTTCCTGGGAGTAAGCCCCATTGAACACCATGGCATCTTACTTTTGAGGAGACTTGCATAGGATTAATCACCTTCTCGGATAGATGAACAAACATTTTTATTGACTAGCCTTTAAGGCAGCGATTTTCAACCTTTTTCATCTCATGGCACACTGATAAGGTGCTAAAATTGTCAAGGCACACCACCAGTTTTTTGACAATTGACAAGACACACCATGCTGCTCGTGGGGCACACATCCCCCAGTGGCCCTATTAGTAAATGACCCTCCCCAATGGTGGACTGGCCAGGGTGTCAGCTTGCCCGATGGCAAGTGAGCCCTGTGGGCCCCTGTTGAAGTGGGCCCCCTTAAACATTAGACAATATGTTAAAAATGTCATTGACCTTTTAGAGGTATGTATTAAATTAGATTAAAGGGCATGGGGCCACAGTATAAACATATTAATTATTATTTTAGTTGTGGGTGGGCCCCCTTTGTCTCCTGGCAACCAATATTTTTAGACCCAGTCCGCCACTGACCCACCCCAAACCTTCTGGGGCACACCAATGTCCTTCTGGGGCACACCAATGCCCCCCACTGCTGCTTTAGGGGCGCTGCAATTTCCAGAACATAACGAAACAGAACCACTGCCCCAAACACCCACCCACACAAATTTGACAGAACACTAGTGCCACTTCAGATAAAAACTTCATTTGACAAAATGATGGTTAACCACATTTCACTTTAAATAGGATTCTCTTAGCCTTCCATTCTGTAGAATAAGTGACAGCTTTTGTGATGTGTTTTTGATCATCTTTTAGTAAACGATGAAGCAATACATCAATAGGTTTATCTGGGCACAAGCAGTGTTGCTTAAACAACATTTCCCTCTGTTTCTTCATACATAGCTTACAGAATCGCTTATGTGGAGCAAGATCTACCTCTTGTGAATTGCATGACACATAAACAATCCTCACAAGAGATGTTATTCAGTCTCCCATGGGGAACCACAGCATTCATAGACCAGAGTCTTAACGAGGGAAATCTATCTTTCTGTAATCAGCAAGGGAGATCAGATAGTTTGGTTTCTGCCCCCACTCAATAAAGTTGGGCAACTTTTAAGTTATGAACTGTAGCTAAATGTTCTTGTCATGATGATTTTATCACACAGGGGTCTTCACGGGTCATCCCGCTCAGCACTGGCGGAGCTATTCGACGACTGATCCCGACCAGTCAGTCACCACAGATTCTCTCCTCCCATTGGCCAATGAAAAAACGGTGGGAGGAGCTGCAACTGCCCATCACTCACTGCTGTCCAATGCACTGTTTTGCCCCCAGGACCAACAGCAACCTGCTGCTGCCTTTATCATGAATTGTGGTGCCGCCTTTGACTCTCCTGGTGTCAGAAGGAGCTGCAGATGGATTCAAGGTGTGGCTAATGTGAAAAATGCCAATCCACAGAATCATTGTGCATTGGTCCTACGCGGCTGCCTTACACTGTCAGACCATTGCCTTCACTGACTGCCAGCAGCACCCTCAGGTTTCAGATGAGGGTTTTTCTTCGCCCTACCTGGACACTGAACCCGAGACCTTCTACATGCATAGCATGAGCTCCACCACTCATACAGCTCCATCCCTAACAGCCCTAGAGGGAAGTTCTGTTCCCTCTCGCAAAACACCAGAACTAGGGGACATCCACTAAAACTGAGTGGCGGGAGTATTAAAGAAAATATTTCGTTACCCAGCGTGTAATTCATGTGTGGAACTCCTTGTCACAGGATGTGGTGATGGCACCTGGCCTGGATGCCTTTAAAAGGGGATTGGACAGATTTATGGAGGAAACGTCCATCACAGCTTACAAGTCATGATGGGGATAAGCAACCTCCTGGTTGTAGGAGTAGGTTTTCTTTGTGCCAGGTGCAAGGGAGTGGGGACAGGATACAGGTATCTTGTTGGCTGTGTGCTCTCGGAGGCATCTGATGGGGTCACTGTGAGATACAGGAGGCTGAACTAGATGGGCCCTTGGCCTGATCCAGCAGGGCTCTTCAGATGTTCTTATTCATCTAGGTATCAATGCCCTTTCCTTTGGGCCAGCCATGCAAGAAGGGCTTGTCTATGATCACGCACTGGCCATTCCTCAGGCCATACTGGCAAGGCCAGTTTGAGTCAGGTAGCTCTGCCCTTCGCAACTTTCTTTCCAACGTTGCACTTGCTTGCTTTTCACCTGTTTTCCATGTGCCACACTGCCTTCTGCCAAGCCTACAGCAGAACTCCTGACAGAGCCAGAGATCTAATCGGGTTAGTATTTCAGCTGTGTGTGCTCCTCGGAATATAATACCATTAAGTTATGTTCAGTATAGGTGGAGTCGTCCACATAAAAAAGTTAGGAGAGGAAATGAGATTAAGCCAGCGGGTGGAAAGCTCAATGCAAGATACTGTGTGTGTTGGGCATTAAAAGACCTACTCGTACATTTCTTTATAGGGTTGTGATTCAGCAGAAGACAGGCCACCTGACAGATGTTGAGCCACGTTGAGTTGTAAGCTGTGCCTCACTCCCTTTTACGTAGGTTTCTTATCTTTCCAAAGAGTTCCTTGCTGGTTGGGGAGTGAGCAAGCTCACTTGGAACTAGCTGAAAGGCTTTGGAATGCCTTCTTGTAGACACCCACGGAAGCCTACTTGGGAAACAGCCATGGATCCAGTAGCGTCACTGGACGCGCATCACCCAGGATCAGGAGTGGGGGATGCGCGTCACCCCCTGCCCTGGGCAGCGCCCAGTGACGCTCTTTCCAGGGGAGGGGGCCTTCTGAGAAGGCAACCCTCTTCTTCCGGCGTCTGGGGCCTTCTGAGAAGGCCCACAGTGTCGGCGCGCTATTTATTCTTTTTTCATGCATGCACAGAACGTTTTTGAGGCAAGGGTTGCCCATTTCCGTTCTGCACATGCGCTAAAAAAAGGGAATAAATAGCACGCTGATGCTGTCGGCCTTCTCAGAAGGCCCCAGACGCCGCCAGTCGTGGTGGACGTTCCAGGGCTTTCTCCGGCTCCGAGGCCGGGAGAAGCCTTGGATCGCCTGCCCGCGTCGCCCGTCCAGAGGCTCCGAGCCCGGGAGAAGATCTCGGGATGCTCCCGGGGGCTCGGAGCCTCCTGACGGTGATGCAGGCATGCACGTACGGGGCTCAGAGCCTCGGGGCGGGTGCACGCGGGCGCACGTCACCCCCCGGCGGCCCGCCCCACGCGTCGCGCTCCAGCGACGCCACTGCATGGATCAGTTGTGGAGTCCCTGCTTTGCCTAGAAAAGGGTCCCAGGTTCAAACCCTGGTATCTCCTTGTAGGGCTGGGAAGAACTCTGAAGACCCTGCTTCAGTCAGTGTAGACAATACTAAGCTAGGTGGGCCAATCTCAGCAGAAGGCAATGACCTATGTCAGGGGTGGCCAATGTTTCAACGTGAATGCTCCTGAACCTTTCATGGTCGTATAGGTGAGGGCATTTGCTGCTTTAGCAGCACCATCAGCACTTGTGCTGCCAATATTCTTTCTTCTACACAACACTTAAGAATGCAGAGGCCCTAATGATGGAGGGTTGGCCACCCCTGTCCTATGTAGTGAGTCCTCCCTCCCTACCAAGGCAGTTTAATACATTTCTGTTCTACTATGCCTTCAAAATCTCTTAGAAATATCCTTCAGTGTTTTACTTTATACTGTTTGGATCTTAATAACATGATGATATTTTATGATACACTGTGATTTAGTTGTCCTGGTTCGGGGCTGAAAACCCATTAACCCCCATCAATCTGTGGTCTGAGGTTACCGCTTCACCCAGCCTCATTAGTGGGTCACCCCTATTCATGTCTCCAATGGACTTTCTTAACCCACACTTATACCTGATTGTAGCAGGGAGAGAGGAAGGACAGGGAAAAAGAGGTGAAGCCATTTCTCTCGCATTCCTCAAGGCCAATTCCTAGGAAACAAAGTTCTGAGGAACAAACTGCTCTGGTAATTTGTCAAAAAGGCATCTAGGATTAAGGGTCGATTCACACATGTATGTTCATCACCTGACAACTTCAGAATACTGTGATGTCCTCCTATGTCTGAATCAATGAATCCTAGGCTGAAAACCACAGAGAGAGCTTTCATATCCCCTCAAACGACATGGTTTTTAATGGAGTCACTTCACCCTCATCCAGTCAACAAGTGCAATCAAGGGATCTGCATGCATGTGTGGAACATCCCTCGGGCCACCCCGAGTCACTGAAAAATGGGTTGTTGAGTTTTCTACTTGTGGATCTAAAGGATAACCATTTGGAGGCTAAATTTTCTGAACCCTTGTCTCAGAACCAAGCTGCTAATAACAGTAATCAGTAGCTGCTGTAAATTCATCAGTCAACGAAACTGTGATATTTGCTGCTTTCCACAACCTCCATCAGACTGTGAATAAATTTAGAATATCATGAATCAAAAAATGTCCAGATGACCTAATAGACTGTAAAGGCTTCCAAAGGTTATTTGTTCTGCAATCAATTGATTAAAAGGTTCCTCAAGCTGAAGATGACAATTAAAGCTTAACTTTTAGCTTCTTTGGCAAAGTTTAGGAATGCAGTGCAATCAGTCCAATACATGTAAGTAAACCATTTGCTTCATCAGAATTGTTTTTTTTAATCGTTTCTCCAGGGCTTTTCAATATGCAAAGTGCTTAACGGTAATTATCCAGCTGGTTCACCCCAGAATTCGTTGTGGTAGGTCATTCGTATGGATACAAAGCATTGTGGTGCTTTTCTAAAAAGGGGGCAGAAAAGTTTAGTATCTCGGGAGCTCAGTGAATACCCAGAAATGTCCATATTCCTTATGAGTTGTCCCATTTTGGCTATATTGCTATTGGCACAGGGTTGGGGGGAGACTATAGAGAAAACAGTTCATTTTGCTTGTTTCATTTCATTGCATTTTTCAGTATGCAACAGTACAAACCCTTTCTCTTCCTCCCCTAAACATTACCACAGATCAAACAAAGACTGAGCAGCAACCTTCATCATTCAGACCCTATCCCTACTACCTCACCCATCTCAGGAAAAGAGAGGAGAAAATATATACACCAGGGATGGCCAACCTTCCACCATCATGGCCTCTGGGTTCCTAAGAGTTGCATACAAGACAGAATCGTGGCAGCTGCAAGTGCTGATGGTGCTGCTAAATCAGCTGCACCTGCTGACATGCCCTCACCTATGCAACCATTAAAAGTCGAGGAGCATTCATGTTGAAAGGTTGGCCAACCACTGATATATACTCCATACAACAAACAAGAAATCTTGCATCCTGTTAGGTCTTGCAGATAGGACCTCTCACAAAGCAAAATGTCCCAATAAATGTTTCCAAATCCCATAAGTCTGTTGACTCTGTTATCAGCTCTAATATTGCTCTTGTGCAGTTGAGTCTAGTATTTTGTGCTGTGGATCGGACCAAGTTCATTCCCTGTTTTTCCTGGCCACCCCTTTAGACCAAGCATATTCTCTCCATGTCATTGCAATATGGGGTGCCCCCCCCCAGCCATGCAGCCTTGGAGGGGCAATAATGACCTGGCCCAGAAGAATACGGTCTATAAAGGCAGAGCTACATTACAGGCAGAGGCTCTGCCGCCGCCTCTGCCTCTGCCTACGCGCTTGAAGCGGGGGAGTGTCTTCCCTCCTGTTGTCCCTCCTGTTGTCCCGCCTTCTTAAGAAGGTGATTGGAGGTAGTTCAGATTGGCATGCAGCCACCCTTCCCCCCTCTCCTACGATTGGCAGGCTGCAGTGGCTCCGCGAACCGCCCCCTAGCTCTGCGCGCCCGTCCCCACAAAAGTTGGATTCCAGTTTAAGGTACGCGCCGGCCATGCGGAGGTCGCAGCAGCTCCACTTGCTTCAAAAATGAGGTCAGAAGCTCCGCGACGCGTCTAATGCAGCTCTGGCTTCAGAGTAGGGCAGCCTCTCCCCCGCACCCCTGCAACCGACTTGCGGAAAGGACACCATTTTAACCAGCATGAACCAATGAATTCATGAAGCATGAATTTTAGAACAGACAAAAGAAAAGAAAATATTTCTTTACCCAGCGTGTAATTCATCTGTGGAACTCCTTGCCACAGGATGTGGTGATGGCACCTGGCCTAGATGCCAGGTGCCATTTAAATGGGGTTTGGATGGATTCATGGAGGAAAAGACCATCACAGGTTACAAGCCATAAGCAACCTCCTGGTTTTAGAAGTAGGTTTTCTTTGTATGCCCAGGTGCAAGGGAGTGACAACAAGAAACAGGTTATCTTGTTGTCTTGTGTGCTCCCTCAGGCATCTGATGGGGCCACTGTGTGATACAGGAAGCTGGACTAGATGGGCTTTTGGCCTGATCCAGCAGGGCTCTTCTTATGTTCTTATGTTCTTATGAACCAGCATTCACTTTAGCTTTCTTTTGTACGAATAATTTGCTCTTCCTTTGCAGAAGGGAAGAAAGCATTACAGACATATCTTTTCCATAATGCAATTGTAAAGAGGGAGCTGTTTGTATCACACGCCGGATTGTGTTCCAGCCTTGTGTGCTTTCATTTTGTTTCACTTGCTCTCTCAAGCTTCTTCCCCCCCTTTTTTTTGTTCTTCTCCCATTGAGGACGTTCTGTTGATTCGCCTTGGGGCAACTGCTGTAGCATTTTTCATGATCTGTTTAGTGCTGCTCCGCAGCAGATATCGGAGAGGCGTCGAAATCAATATGCTGAAAGCAGCAGTGCCGATACGGAAATTAGGGCTCATGGTAAATTGAAAACAATACTGAAAAATAGGCAAGAAGAACAAAAACGTGGAACTACTTTCCAAAGCCGTTTGTTGGTTTTAAGGTTTCTGAGCGTTGCTGCGCTTGATGTTTGGGAGGCTGAACCACCGAGTTAGGGGAGGATGCACAAAAGCTTTCCAAAGCCAAATCTGCAGGTTGAGGTCGCCAATCAGCTGATCATCTCCATTGATGGCGCTACATAGATGGTCATCATCATTCTATGATAGCATATGTGAGACACTCCCTCATAACTAAGTTACAAATACATCTGAAGGGAGTAGATCCTTTCAGGAGACAAGACGTTAACCAACAGAAAGTAAGGGAAACAACACAGCTGGGAGAGATAAAGAAGAGAGAGAAGGGAGGGCTTGTAACCGGAAGCGGACCGACCCTGAAAAGGAGAAGGAGAGAGGAGCCGACGGAGCAGAAGGTGCAAACAGGAGAAAAGGAGTATATATTCGACGAGCAGGCTTACCGGTCTCGACGTCCAGCCCCATACTTAGACGGTTGGGAAGAGCTAAGAATCTACCATCGTCCGGGTCTGTAACAGGGTAAGAAGAAGGAATAAAGAAGGAGGAAACGCCTGACGGTCAAACAATCACGTGAGACAAAATATACTGATAAGCATATCTCTAGAAGGGGCAGAAGATTGAGTCCAGACAGAAGTCCTCCGTGAAATGACCATGGGGAAATGGGCTATGTGAATTGATGTTTTAAGTGGATAAGAAGTTAATCAAGAATAAATAGTTGAAGCATTAGAACTTTGTGTGGTCTGAAGTACCATATTGGTCTGAGTATAAGACTCACTTTTTTCTCCTAATTTAAGTTTTTAAACTAGGGGTGCGTCTTATAATCAGGCTGTTGCAATTTAATGCCAGTGATTTAATTAATTTTTTTTAATAGCACCAAACTTTAAGGGTGCGTCTTATAATCAGGTGTGTCTTATACTCGGGACAATACAGGTAAATTAGTAGCGAGATGGCTAACCCAAGTTCATTTGATGTACCCCTACCCGGGTGGGCACACGCCGGCAACATAGGAGATATACAGCATACTACTCAATTCCAGCAATAACCACCGTCCCAAATAGACTCATGCTTTATCTAGCGGTCAACCAAAAGTAATGCCATATCGAAAAACTTAATCCAGGCAGACAATAAGCCAAAAGATGGGGGTGATGGTGGAGAGGGGGGCATATTTCAGGAGTCCTAACAAAAACCTAATGATGAAGTTTAGGGGTTTTGTTGTAGACCACAGTCTTATATCTTAGCCAGATCTTAGGCCAGGTCAGAGGCTAATCGGATCTGCTCCAATCAGTCTTGTGGGGGAGGAGCATGGGAACTCCTCCTCCCCGTTCAACATGCTGTCACACCATCACATAATCACAGGGGGTGGGGATTTGACCGAAGCACCCTCCATGCACAACTTAAGGCATTTTTACCCAAGGGTGTATATATGCAACAGGGGTTAAATGCGTACACCTGTGGGCTGGGAGGAAACACGACCATTTCATTTGTGCGATTAAATGGGTGGTTTGGGTGACGCACCTCCCTGAATACCTAAGTAATAGGATGACACACTGGGGGGGGGGAAGGTATGTGTGCTCTCTTCCCTCCCCCATATGATTGAGATGACCAGGCCAAGCATCATCCAGACTGGCTTCAGACCGGCAGGAGGTCTGGCTCAGTGGTAGAGCTGCCACCTTGTAATGCCTGAAGAGACCTGAGGACGCCAGTTCGAGACAACCGGAAGTATCCGAGAGCTGTCGACACGCCTCTGATGATCTGCAGAAGTCCTCGGTGAGAGTGAGGAAAAGCTGCCAGCTGCACTCTGAGTGGGAGTCAGAGTTGCTGTCAGCCGAGCGAGGCGAATGCCTGAGATAAGCCAGACCATGAAGGAAACCATCTGGAATGAAGACGTTCTATGAAAGATTAGAACTTTGTATTGTAAAAACCCCTTCGGGGGGTTAGAATTGCCTGCCTATGTGCACTGCCTTGAATTAAAGTCAGAGGAGAAATCCAATGACCAAGAAAGGTGGTATATAAATACTATTATTATTATTATTATTATTATTATTATTATTATTATTATTATTATTATTATTATTATTATAACTGCATATGGTCAGCTGAGAGGAGGGTCTTGGCCTGTGTCCAGCAATGCCACCCTCCTAAGAAATGCGTCTCTCCTCCTGGGTGAAGTACTTTCCCCCAAAAACATACTTTGGAAAACATGCATGTTCATTTATCACCACTGAAGAACCATTCATCAGAATGAATGAGATAGTTCAGAAGTCGAGTGGGTCTTGCGTTGACTCTTTGAATGCCACCTCCCAGAATGAAGGTAGATGCAATGGCACCTACGTAGTCAGAGGCGTCGCTCCGGTAGGGGCGGGGCTGTAAGTTTCGCTCCGTCCGAGTCCCTTTACCGAGCGAGCAGGAGGCGGCCCCGCCCCCTCACTGTTGGAGCCTTTCCCCTGCGGAGAAAGCAGCAGGCAGGGTCTCATTTATCACCGATATTTGCTCTTCATTCAATACACACTCAATTGCTTGTGGTGGTTTCCCTAGTTTAATCCTGCAGTAACGTTCATTGAACTTTCTGGTGCCAGTGAAATTCAATAAGCCCAAATCAAAGATTCACAATGTGATCCCTTGTGACTAAACTCGCATGTCCAAAAAGCATTGGAGCCTGCAGAACCACATAGCGCAAAACATCTACTTCCTAGGTGAGCCAAAGTAAAATTCATTTCTTAGAAGTGCGCTGTTTACTCCAGCCCTTCATCACTCCAGCCCCCGATACTAAGGACGGCAATAGACTTTCACATCCAACACAATTCATATTTGTATCATTCACCAAAAGGCCCCTAGAGGGAAGAGACTGAACACGATACCCACTTCTCGCTCCCTGTAAATGGTCAGTGCAGGAAAAGCTACGTCTCTTCGAAACGCTTTTGATAAGGGTTTGCCTCGATTTGAGAGCCCATAAGTCAAAGTGGCAGAACATTTAATTTTGTTGGAGCACACAGGATGAATCAGAGAGATAATATCCGTTCTAGCTCTCGCATCTGAGTCACTTTGTGGAGAGTGGAGACTCGAGCTCCTGCTCCATATGTGAATTAATAACTGTGCACTGATGCTTTGTAGCAGTGCTGAGTCTGCAAGAGCATTCACACAGCACGGGCAGACAAGTAATGACACAGAACTGAAGCTGCCTATTCAAATCCAACTGTCTGCCGAAGAAACCTCACTTTATGTAGAGGAAGGGTTGTCAAAGTATAAAGGGAAAGGCCTTGAAGGCACAGATTGTTCATGGGTGATGGAGGATGGAAGCCTGCTTGACCCAGTGTTCCTTCTTGGACCAATGACCAAGAGGCATCTCTCTTTTCTTCCCTCCCAATCACACCTATAATCGCAATCAGAGTCACCGTTCCAAACCATGAACGACTATGCCTTCCCTGTTTCCCTGAACGCAGAGACGTTCTAGGAGCAGCAACGACCAGATTGTGACTTCCTTTGGAGGAAAGATCACTGGAGACTTTTAGCATCTTTGGGATATTTGCTTTATTGACATACATGCAGGTTGAAGTTTGAAGGGAGCAAGACAGTAGAGCATTCCTACAGGAAGCAATAACAGGCGACATCAGTTCCCAAAGAGGCAGTCCTGTCCTCCAGGAGGCGCTGCTCGCTCTCAACTCCTTGTCTTAGCTTCCATTCCAGGCTGTCTCAGGCTGTTCATGTCTTACTCAGCTCTGTTCCCTGTTTCAGACAGAAGCTGCTACAAATTGCCTGCCCTTTCCTGCTTTCTTTGTCCTTGTTGTATTGACCACACAAGAGGTAGGGATGAGTCGCCTTATACTTTCACCTCAGCCCCGCCAGTCAGGTTGAAGTTAACTGATAGTATGCTCGAATACAGGCTCTATGCTCCAGCGATGTAGACTTGAGTCTACTGACTCGGACTCGAGATGGACTCAAGTCATGTCAATGACTCGACTCGGACTTGACTTGGCAACTGTAAAGGACTCGAAGACTCGAGACTTGGAGCCTTTTACGACAAGTCAAATTCTAGATTTAAGCCCATTTTCCCCATTAAATAGGGACTCACAACTCGCTACCAAAGACTCGGGGGCAAAGACTTGGGACTTGACTTGAGACTTGGACCCAAAGACTTGGGACTTGACTTGAGACTTGGAGTCAGAGACTTGATCCACATCCCTGCTGCCTGAGGCAATTGCTTCTGGCCTCACATATAGGCCGGACTTACTCCAATAGCTTCCATGCTATTTTCCACAAGCAGCAAGTTTTGCCATCTGGGACTGACAGCCCATTCCAACCCAACTCCTCCGCAAGTCTGGCATAAGAGTGGCCTAAGTTCAGCATAAGTTTGACATAAGTTATGTCTGAGTTATGTCAGAGTTATGCCTGAGTTAGGCAGGCTGCAGTTTCTGTGGCCCAGCACCACCCCAGGATCCAGGCAACACTTACCTCCCAGGCCGGCCGGCTCTCCAGGCTAGGCATCTGGCTCATGCATGAGCAGGCCTCTGTCTGCATGTGTCAGAGTCCATCCATGGCAGCTGCCGCAGGGTCTGTCGCAGCCCGGTCGCAAAGGGGCTGACCGCAGGCATGGGGGTTGCGCCAGTCATGTGGTGGGCGCAGGGCAGGTGACAGGTGAGCGAGGTGCCTGAGCCAGCCGCCACAGGGCACCCTGTGCAGCAGCCACCTGCTGCAGGGGAGAGTTGCCGCAGAAGGCGATGCCACCCCCAAGCCACGTTGAGGCTGCACGTGGGGGTCATGGGGGGCAGGGGCGTCGCGACTACGCGCGACACCCCTGAGTGGGGGCGCGCGTCACCCTTAAGGGGGAGGCTCCGCCCCCGCGCGTGACGTCATGCGCAGGAGCGGAGCGCCCTCCCCGCTCCGTTTTTGGCTCATTTTAGAGCCAAACGGACCCAGGGGAGGGCGGGCGGGCCCACCTCCGCCGTGAAAATGTAAGTGAGGGGCGTCGTGCGTCACCCCTATACGCACGACGCCCCCCGGCGGCCCGCCCCCCCGCCACCTCCTGTCGACGCTAGTGCATGGGGGGTGAGCGGGGGAGGGAAGGGAAGGAGGGGGTGGGAACGTCACACACAAGGGGGGTCTCATGAGGTCTGGAACCGCCTCTGACAGGACGTGCCCGTGCGCTGCCTGAAGCCCAGGGCCTCCAGGGTTGGGGCAATGCCCACAAAGAAGGCATCCCGGCGTGCCTTCTGCTCTGTGCCCCGGCCAAGATGGAGAGATGCCTCGGGCTTGTCTGCTGTGAGCGTGAAGGGCTCACGCAGCTCATCACACCCCCAGATGGGGCGACGACGGCGCCCCGCAGCAGGCGCTCTGCAGGGTGGGGGGTGGCCAGCAGCCATCATCAGGGAGTGGGAGGGGAGGCAGACACACAGGCAGGCAGACAGGGGGTGCTGGGGAGGGGCACGGGTGGGTCAGAGACAGGCAGACAGACAACAAGGCTGGTGGGAGAGAGATTCCGAGAGAGGGGTCTGCAGTGACCAATAGGGACACAGGGGGCGCTCCGCAGATGAAGGCAATGCAGAAACAGGCGCCTCTTATGCAGACGGACTTTGGGTGGAAGCGGCTGCATTACGGGCGGACCTTCGACGGAAGCGGCTGCATTACGGGCAGACCTTCGACGGAAGCGCCTTCATTACGGGCGGACCTTTGGCGGACGCGCCTTCATTACGGGCGGACGCCCTGGCTGTCACTGTTTGCCTGCTTGAGAGGCCCCCCCAACTCCCCCCTCCCCTCTGTGCCATGGGGGTCTGGAAGCCCCCCTGATGTGTTCTCCCAGGGAAGGCCGTGGCAGTCCCTGGATGGGACTCATGTAGGGGCTTCAGTGCTGGGGGCTGTCTGTGTGTGTGGGGCAATGCTTGTGTAAACACTGGGCACATATGTTTCACTGAGGCTCTGTCCGAGGGGTGTCTTTATTGTTCTGGAACGTTAGCAGAGATGGCCAGGCGAGGCTGCCAGGGGCAGTTACAGCAGCCAATCCGAAAGCAGCAGCAGCAGCAGCACACATGCCCCATGGACCTGGAGATGCAGGCTCTCCCCCTGTGAAACCACAGCCTGCTCCATAGAAAGGGGAGGGACAGCAAGTAAGACAGCCAGGGAGGTGGAGCAGCAGCAGCACAGGCAGCTGAGGAGGGTTGCAGGGCTGGCTCTCTGACCTCTGGCAGCATCGAGGCAGACGACCATGGGGCAACCAGACTGCAGGCCCAGGGGTGCTCCCAGGAAGGTAGGTGGTAGTGGACGTTCCTGGGGAGACAAAAAACAAGGGGGAGTTACATGTCAGCTGGTGTGTGGAAGCAGTCGCCATTGAAGACATGCCAGTGTGTCAGTTGCAAAAGTCTGCAGGGAGAGAAATAACACAGCTGAGAGGTGTGAGACACATAGCATGGTCTGAGCTGCTTCCCTGGGTGTCAGGGGAGCATGATCCTGTAAGGGAAAAGGGTCAACGAGAGAGACAACAACACAAATTGTGGGTCACAACCATGGCAAACCTTCCAATACTGACCTGTCAGTTGACCCTGTGGAGAAAAGGGGGGGGGAACAGCTGGTGTCTACATAAGGCTAACGGTTCCACAGTTGTGGCGTTGTCTGCTCACATGACTACAGGCAGCTATCAGACACAACAGTGGTAAAGAGGCATGTATCCTATATATCATGGCAGGCTATGCAGGCAGCTATGAGACAACACATTGGTCAAGAGGCATATCATGGCAGGCTATGCAGGCAGCTATGGGACAACACATTGGTCAAGAGGCATATCATGGCAGGCATTGCAGGCAGCTATGAGACAAGACATTGGTCAAGAGGCATATCATGGCAGGCATTGCAGGCAGCTATGAGACAAGACATTGGTCAAGAGGCATTTCAGAGAAGGCATTGCAGGCAGCTATGAAACAAGACATTGGTCAAGAGGCATTTCAGAAAAGGCATTGCAGGCAGCTATGAGACAGGACATTGGTAGAGAGGCATGTATCCTACCTATATTTCTATATGCAAAGAGGCAGAAGTCAGACCACATGTCAGCATGAACCCTGCTCTTACCTGCACTTACCTGCTGGTGTTGTTGCCTGTGGGGGAGAGGGGCTGGGAGAAAGACATGAGTTAGCAAATGCTTGCAAGGAGACAGCTGCCCAGGCAGAGCTGTAAACAGTTTGGCCACAGCCAGAACAGCCCTCTCTGCCCTAGAGGGGGGCAAAGAGGAGAGAGGAGAGGAGAAGAGAGAAGTGGGGTGTTTGGGAATTTTGCCCTCCACCGACAAAGTCCCACTTTGTGGCTGTGGGGGACAGAACCCCACACCATGCGCTCAGAGAGAGAGAGAGAGAGAGAGAGAGAGAGAGACTGGGGGCCTGGGGCTGGGCTTTTGTGGGAAAGAGGCTGGGTGGGGCTGGGAGCTGATAGGCTCCCTATCTTTGGCATAACTCTGTCGGTTTCCAGACCTTGCTGACACAACTCCGACATAACTCAGGAGTAGGGTGTTAGAAATTTTCAGGAGAGGGCTGGGGTGGGTAAGGTAAAATGGTTCCTATGGGTCTCCTCGAATTTATGTCAACCCTTTTGGTCGACATAAAATTTGTGTCAGCTTTTGTGTTGGAGGGGGCGTGTCTGTGCTCGCCAGGGTCTGGAATCCGACGATAATTGGTTTCCGCCCCCGTTACGCCCACGGTCCGCCCACGGTCCGCCCCTGGTCCGCCCACTTTTATGTCGACTTTAGGTCCGACTTATGTCGGCATCGGTGGTGCGCATGCATGTCCGTTCTTGGTCCGTCGGTCGTAAATTCGACATAACTTCGACATAACTTCGACATAACTTCGCCGTAAATGGTCGCATTCCAGACATAACTTTGACATAAGCAACTTATGCTGAGTTTATGTCTGACTTGTGCTGCTTAGCCCTTGCGTTGGAATGGGCTGTAAATTCCTCTTAGGGACAACACACCAGGTTAAAAAAATAAAGACAGACAAAAGTTAAACATCTGTGCAAGGAGAAGGCAAGTACTGTACAATCTTTTAATCTATATTTTATCTAACTTTATGTTTAACATAAACTTAGAAGTTTACCTTGAGGGAGGAGGGAATTTGAGGATTTAGCATGTGGGACATACATAGGATATAACTGCTAGATGGGGAAAATAAATAGATTCAAGAATAAAGAGAATCAGGGCAGAAACTGGACTGGTGAAACTGAAGCCTAGGGAGCTGATTCTGTTGTAGCTCAAGTCTAAACAGGGCAACTCTGAGCAGGACTACTTGAGAGTAAGATTCCAGGGCAGAGGTACTTGGAAACAGCAAGGATACACAGAGGAGAATAAAAGGGGGTGGAAAGCTAATTTCAGAATTATAAATTCTACTTTAAATGGAAAAGCTTAGACTTTAAACCTTACTCGGTTTAAACTTAAAGTAAAGTCAAGTTTTGGGCTTAAAGTTAGTCCAACCAAAAATATAGTTTTTTTTTTAAAAAGAGGACAAGCAGGCGCATTGCTGGGCCATGGCGGGGGGCAGGCCGCCGGAGGGTGAGGTGCGCAAAGGGTGACGTGCGCACCCCCGCGCGTCATCCTCCGGAGGCTCCGAGGCTGGGAGAAGGCCTCGGAACGTCTGCCCTGGCTGCCAGTCCAGGGCCTTCTGACGAGGCCCAATGCGTTAATACACAAACTTTTACCTTTTTGCGCATGCGCACAGACATTTCTAAGGGCAAAAGGGCAGCCCTTGCCCTCAGAAACGTCTGTGCGCATGCGTGAAAAAGGTAAACGTTTGCGTATTAACGCATTGGGCCTCGTCAGAAGGCCCTGGACCTCTGGAGAAGGAGGACGCGAGCGGGGGTAAGTCCTGGGGGGGTCCTGGGGGTGCACGGGGGGCAGCGCGCGCGTCCCTACTGAGGACAAAGATTAAGCTAGAGAAAGGAGAAATGCCAAGCTAGCTAGCAGAGCACCACAACTCCTGAGGCTACAACTACATCTATTGTCCTGATAATCCCTTTAAAGGCCACACCCTTGGAGACCAGGCTTTTTAATAAGTCAGAAAGGTAGAGGGAGGAGCTAGATAAGAGTACAAAACTAGGACCTGCTCGCAAGCAAGTTCTTTCCATGAGCAGTAAGTGGGTTGTTTGGGACAAAGTACTAGGTAAACAAAGACAGGGACAAGCAAGGGTGTGGCCTTTAAAGGCCACACGCTTGGAGACCAGGCTTTTTAATAAGTCAGAAAGGTAGAGGGAGGAGCTAGATAAGAGTACAAAACTAGGACCTGCTTGCAAGCAAGTTCTTTCCATGAGCAGTAAGTGGGTTGTTTAGGTCAAAGTACTAGGTAAATAAAGACAGGGACAAGCAAGTTAAGCATCTGGGGGAGGAGAAGGTAAAAACTTTTAATCTAACTTTAATGTAGTTTAAATTTGAACTTAAACTTTTAATCTAACTTGAGGCTCTACTCAGTCTACTGAATGATTTGTTTATATGTAAACCTGCATAGGAGCCAGCAGGTGGCGCAGTGGGTTAAACCACTGAACCATGAGCTGTCGATCGAAAGGTCGGCAGTTCGAATCCGTGCGACGGCTCCTGCCAACCTAGCAGTTTGAAAGCAAGAAATTGCAAGTAGATTAATAGGTACCGCGTCAGCGGGGCGGTAACAGCGTTCCATGCGCCTCGGTGTTGAGTCATGTCGGCCACATGACCATGGAAACGTCTTCGGACAGCACTGGATCTTCGGCTTTGAAACGGAGATGAGCACCGCTCCCCAGAGTCGGACACGACTGGACTTAATTGTCAAGGGATACCTTTACCTTTACCTTAAACCTGCATAGAATTGTGGTTTAGCAACGTAATCCTATGTATGTCTCCCTGGGATTTGTCCTCCAATGAAAAAACGTAATTAAACCATTTTCCTTCTTAGGGGTATCATCCTGTTCTGTTTTGTTTTCTCTCCTCCTTCCATTCATCTTGCCTCTCCTCTCTTCAACTTGGCTCTCTTCTTCAACTCAGCTCTCAGAACAATCGGTCTCATTGGTCTGTTTTGAGTTAAGGAAATCCACAAAGTTTTTAAACTTTGGAGAGTTTTCCCGAGTAGCTGCATTGCAGAAGAAGTTGACAAAGGGGTTGCCCATATATATACCCTGGAATCAGGAGGCAAACTACTTTTCTCGGGGTGACCGAAGGGCCACTATGAAATTGGAAAGATATAAAGGATCTGTATTTTGAATAATGTTGACTCAAATGGAGGAGGGGCTGTAGCTTGGTGGTTGAGCACGTTTTGCATGCCGAACAGGGCTCTTCTGTTCTTATTTCCATAGAATGTTTATTTAGGGGAAAACCCCAAGCATACAACTCCGGCAGGTGGGGGAAATAGAGCGAGAGAGAGAAACATCACATCCAAACTGTCTCCTGGATATTGCAAACCGTATTGGTATGTTGAGTGTTTGCTTTTGCAGATTAAAAATGCATGTTACACTTGAGGTGTTCAAGCTGTGGAGCATATTATAAAAGGCAGGTTGCAAATTGCTGGAACAGATTTGCCATTTGTCTGAAAAGAACACTGAGGCATATGTAAATGTAGCATTTGATTATGTTGACCACTCAAGGTAGGGACTGAAGGAGTCCCTTGAAACGCTGGCAAAAGCAAAGAGAGAAGCTTTCCGAGTGACTGCCTTTCGTCCCCAAAAAGTGATTGCGACAAATGCTGTTTTGATTACACTGGCGCCATGTCTAGGGGTGAGAGAAATACAAGAATTGCCCTTTTCGGGGTCCTAATTGACAAGCAGCTAACAAACACTTGTTTCTTGTTCATTCTTGGAGTTTACCTGCCTGGTCAGTTGCAGCATCGGCCAACCGTATCTGGCTACCATTTCCACTGAAATGTATAGACAGGCAAGGGGGCATTGCCGACTGCTTTAGCACCCAGAAAGAACCTGCTTCAATCCTCGCAGAATTGCAGGTAGCAGGGCTTGGAATGAGCTCTCTCTGAGACCAACTAGAGGGTAATAAGTTAGAGGGACCTGTGGTTTCCTTCACTATATGGTAGCTTCATCCTGCAATGAATGACTTTGGAGTTATGAGTTCTTCGGACTCCGAAAATGCACCTGTATGCAGAGGCGTTGTAAGGGGGGCCCTTGGTGCCCAGGGCCCCAGGGCACGGACCCCTGAAGGGCGCAATCACGGGCTCAGGAGGACGCAAATTCACTTTTGCCGGCTCTTTTTTGACGTTTCGCTGGCTCTTCGCAGCCGGAATGGCTGCGTTTCCGCCTGCCCGCCCGGGCTCCCGTACGGCTCCAAAAAGGAGCCAAAACAGCGGTGTGTGTGTGTGTTTGGAGGCATGGGGTGACGTCACGCCCCTGCATCACGTGGGCGCTGATGCGGGGACGGCCTGGGTGGCCCCCCCATGGGGGCGTAGCGACACCACTGCCTATATATGTGATTACTCCTCTTGATTTGCATCAAGAGGAGCACCACCATGATCAGCAGATGACTTGCAACTATTGCGTGAAACCTCCAACATGAAAGGTTAAACAGCAAAGAAAGAACAGCCAAGAAAAATTACCCTCTGCTAAACTACCTGGGTAGACCTGGCCTGGCCACCATTTTTCATTCTCCATGAGGCCAGCTGAGATCCCAGGAAATTTCTGGGGGCCCTTCTTTGGCTCCTGGGCCTTCTTGACCCTGGGCCTGGGTGCAATTTACCCTCTTTACCCCCCTCTCATTGGCCCTGGGCAGGGAGTCCAATCCACACAGCATTGATTCACCAGAACACATTTCAAGGCCTATAAATGACAAGCATTGCAGATTTGAATCCAGCTGTCTCAGAACGGTATTCTTTGGAATTCCTTCTGTTGTCTCTCTCCCCCCCCCCCGCACAATTGCCATGCCATACCTTGACTTCTCAACAATTCCCCTTAGTGATTTTATTGGATTAAATCCTGCATTCCTACTGTTCTGTGGCCTCTCATTTTAGAGCCCATTTTCTCTCGAGGAGGCATTATCATTGCCCATTATGAAAATTGGATTGCATCTTTATCCCTAGTATGCAAAAGGTGGTTTGATACAAGGCACACACAAATATGATTGCTGGGTTCCCCTTCAGCACCATCAAACCCCTGTTGTGCATGCACATCGTACAGCATGCAATAATCACATCATGGTGTACACACAAAATCCCACACCCACAAAACTAGGAACTGGCTCATCTTTCTGTATAATGAAAAGGATTTTTTTGGTTCCCATGAACTGTTATTTCTGAACAGAAGTCAGAAACATCCTGATTTGCACAGGTAAGATGTTGTCGTTCCCTGTATCAGCACAGAGTAGGCTTACTCAGAGTAGGTATGAAGTAGATTGTAGGTACCTTGAAGCAGAGTCTTGTCATTTCAGTCTATGTAAAGCACCATAAGAACATCAGAAGAGCCTTGCTGGATCAGGCCAAAGGCCCATCTGGTCCAGCTTCCTTATCTCACAGTGGCCCCACCAGATGCCTCCAAGAGCACACAGCCAACAAGATAACCTGTTTCCTGTTGTCACTCCCTTGCACCTGGCATACAGAAGTAAGAGCAAACCTACTTCTAAAACCAGGAGGTTGCTTATGGCTTGTAACCTGTGATGGACTTTTCCTCCATGAATCTATCCTAACCCCATTTAAAGGCATCCAGGCCAGGTGCCATCACAACATCCTGTGGCAAGGAGTTCCACAGATCAATTACTCGTTGTGTAAAGAAATATTTAAAGGTGTTGTTCTAGGCAGCCAGTCTCTATTCCTCCCCACCTTTCCCCACCTTTCCTTCCTTTAGTAAGGGCAGCATGGCCCTTGGAAAGAGGAGGTAAGTGGGTGGTGGTGGTGGAGTTGTTCTGGGGGCTGGGTGGTGGGAGTGAGTAGGGTTGGTGAGGGCATTCTGGGAACATGAGGGTGATCCAGAGGTTGCAGAGGCCACCCAGAGACCCAGGATCTAAGGGGCGGTGGAAGTGGTAAGGGGTGGTGGTCCAGGAGCCTTGTGGGGATGGTGGAAAATCCAAGGAGCAGAAGGAGAAGAAGTGGAGGTAGGTAAACAGAAGCTTTATGGATGGGGCTTTCTGAACTCTGGTGGTTCAACCCTTGCAGCGTTTTATGCAGCCATGGCATTGCCCTCATGTCTCCTACATCATTCTCCTCCTCTGTGATTGTCAGCCAATATCCAGAGAGCACCTTATTTATCCCCAGTCCTTCACATCTGCAGTGGTAACTGTCTCCACGAAGGCCGGAGCTGGCAGTCAATTTAGCAATCAGCATGGAACTGAATTTGTGCCTGTGTGGAGCGCCTTGTCCACGTATTGCGGTGTGTGAACTATATGGTGAAGATTTTGAACATCAATCTGTTCTCCCTCTCCCTGAAGGCAAAAAGATGTTCAGAACAACAACGGAAGGCAAGCAAGGTATGAACCAGATTAGTTTGATCAAAGGAATCTCATGTCACAGTCGAAGATTGATTTCTCCCTCCTCCCTGATTGCCACGCTTCGTCCCTCCGAGCTGGCCATGTGGAGGTTGCTGAGTTCATTTCCTCGGCTCACTCATGCTCTGTGTCTCAGCCTTTTCATTAGGCCTGGACTCCTTTTTAATATCACCTGTGCAGGTCTCCTGTCATACCCCCCCCCCTCTTTCATTTGCACTCTGAAGAGTAGTGAGCATGCTCCTGACAGGAACTGGTTGTTGACATGGAAACCTTCCATATCAACAGGACAGGACTTCCGAAGTCCTGTTTGGTGCAGAGGCGTTGCTGTAGGGGAGGGCGGTTCTGTAAAGTTCCACACCGTTCCACTCCCCAGTACGAGGTGGCCCCGCTCCCTCGCCGTTGGAGCTATTCTGTGTGGCGAAGGCAACGGGCAGGGAGTCTCCTGCCCCAGTTTTGGGAAGTATGGGTTCTGCAGCCATGTACACACAAATGAAGAAATAAAAATCTTTAAACTGTAGTTGTGTGATGGATTTCTTTAATGCCAGTTGCCACTGACACACAGATGTAAACTGGCACAACCACAGACAAGATCTTCGTTTCTCAGCCGACGTTTCGCTCCTTACACGGAGCTTCTTCAAGGCAGACGCAGTGTAACCACTGTTGGATGAAAAAGACCTCAGAAGAACGAGAAGAAGAGGTCTTTTTCATCCAACAGTGGTTACACTGCGTCTGCCTTGAAGAAGCTCCGTGTGAGGAGCGAAACGTCGGCTGGGAAACGAAGATCTTGTCTGTGGTTGTGCCAGTTTACATCTGTGTGTCAGTGGCAACTGGCATTAAAGAAATCCATCACACAACTACAGTTTAAAGATTTTTATTTCTTCATTTGTGTGTACATGGCTGCAGAACCCATACTTCCCAAAACTATGGTAATTATATCCGGTCATGAAAATCGCCATGAAACATTGAGTCTCCTGCCCATTGCCTTAGCTGCAGCGGCCGCATGGAATGGCTCCGGCGGCGAGGGAGCGGGGTCACACTGTACCGGGGAGTAAACAGGGAGTGGAACGGTGCAGAACGTACAGTACCGCCCTCCCTCCAGCAACACCTCTGGTTTTGTGCACTTTCATGAGGAAATGGGGTGTTCAGCTTCATTCTGAAAGGCAACATGCAAAGTTGCCCTGAGAGTCTTGGACGCACGGACCTTGACCAGTTTGTTGACCTTGGTGCAACATTAAAACACTGAACTTCCTCTATTGGTCATAAGCAGAGCTTCACCTCAAGCTGGACTCGTCCACTTCCACTTCATGTGCTGTAAATATTTATTTATTTATTTACAATATTTTTACCCCGCCTTTCTCCCCGAAGGGACCCAAGGCGGCTTACAACATGGGATACAAATACAACAAATACAACAAATAATCACATTTAAAACAATAAAAACAATCCACAAAAGCTAGTAAAAACATCATCTAAAATTAATAAAAACACATCAAATTACAATTAAAACAGAAGCATAAAAAAGCATAAAAAGCAGCAGCACTCCACCCGTGCAGGATGTTAAAAAAGGCAAGGACTCAGAAGGCCTCCTTAAACAGGAAAGTTTTCAGGCCTCGCCGGAAGGTCTCCAGGGAGGGAGCAGTACGTAAATCAAGAGGGAGGGAATTCCATAGGGTTGGTGCCACTACTGAGAAGGCCCTATTTCTGGTCGTCGCCCCTCGCACCTCCCTGGGCGACGGTACCCTCAAAAGGGCCTTCTCTGATGACCTAAGGAGACGAGCCGGAATATATGGAAGTAGGCGGTCTCTCAGATATCCTGGCCCCAGGCCGTATAGGGCTTTAAAGGTCAAAACCAGCACCTTGAATTGGGCCAGGAAACAAATTGGCAGCCAGTGCAGCCGCTGAAGAAGCGGCCTGACAGAGTCGAACTGCCTACCCCCAGTAACCACACGGGCCGCCGCATTCTGCACTAATTGCAGTTTCCGAACCGTCTTCAAGGGCAGCCCCACGTAGAGCGCGTTACAATAATCTAATCGCGATGTCACCGTGGCATGGATCACCGTGGTCAGGTCTGCACGATCCAAGTACGGTCGCAGCTGGCGCACCAGCCAAAGCTGGGCAAAGGCCCCCCTGGCCACAGCCGCCACCTGGGAATCCAGGAGCAGCTGCGGATCCAGGCGGACCCCCAAGCTGCGGACCTGCTCCTTTAGAGGGAGTGCAACCCCCTTCAGAGCAGGACGATACTCTAGCACCTGCATCGTGGATTTCCGGACCAGGAGAACCTCTGTCTTGTCCGGGTTTAGTTTCAGCTTATTAGCCCTCATCCAGGTCCCCACTGCCTCCAGACAGCGCTCCAGAACCTCATCAGCCACCCTGGAATCAGGTGGAAAGGAGAGATAGAGCTGGGTGTCATTAGCATATTGATAGCACCCCACTCCAAATCCCCGGATGACCTCTCCCAGCGGTTTCATGTAGATGTTAAATAGCATGGGGGACAAGATGGAACCCTGTGGCACCCCACACCTCAAGGGCCAGGGTGCCGAACAGGCGTCCCCCAGCACCACCATCTGGGACCTATATGCCAAGTAGGAGCGGAACCACTGCAGAACGGTGCCCCCGACCCCCAGCTCGGCCAGTCGGCCCAGAAGGACACCATGGTCGATGGTGTCGAAAGCCGCTGAGAGGTCCAGCAGAACCAACAGGGACGCACTCCCCCAGTCCTCGGCATAGATCATCCACCAAGGCGACCATGGCCGTTTCCGTCCCAAAGCCCGACCTGAAACCAGATTGAAAGGGGTCTAGATAATCAGCTTCATCCAGGACCCTCTGGAGTTGAGACGCCACCACCCGCTCAATAAATATGTCAGGAACTTCCAGAGCGACAGCTAACCGGTGCCCCATGTGGCAGCAGGAGTCACTGCAAGCATCAGGTTTAGGGAGATGGCTGAAACTGCTGTAAAAGGCCACAGCTGTACTTGTCCCCGATTGGCTTAATGCCCGTGCTCCACCCAGTTTTTGAGCAGTTGCGCAATCAGAGGGGAGGCTGAGCTCGTCGCTGCCGCACCTCATGTCTCTCCCTGTATTTGCAGCCGAGCTCTGCAAATGTGATGATTTTCGCTATAAGAAAATGATTGGAATCATACAGAAATGACATTTATAAAACAGGTCAGTGGAGAATGCTTAAATTTTTATTTTTTTATTATTTAGTTTTTTTCACAACAGCTCTTTTCATTGGAATATATATCAGATGAGGCTCTGCCTCCCCTGACCATCATACTATTCATACTATACTATTACGGTATTTATATAGTACCATGTATGGACATAAGGGAGCACCTCCCTTATGAGAAAAGGCTACAGCATTCAGTCTAGAAAAAAAGCGCCTGAGGGGGGACATGATTGAGATGTATAAAATTATGCATGGGATGGAGAGAGTGGATAGAGGGAAGTTCTTTTCCCTCTCGCACAACACCACAACCAGGGGACATCCACTAAAATTCAGTGGAGGGAGATTTAGAACAGACAAAAGACAATATTTCTTCGCCCAGCATGTCATTCATCTGTGGAACTCCTTGCCACAGGATGTGGTGATGGCACCTGGCCTGGATGCCTTAAAAAGAGGATTGGACAGATTTATGGAGAAAAAGTCCATCACAGGTTACAAGCCATGGTGGGTATATGCAACCTCCTGGTTTTAAAGTAGGCTCTCTCTGAATGCCAGGTGCATGGGAGTGGCAACAGGATACAGGTCTCTTGTTGTCTTGTGTGCTCTCTGAGGCATCTGGTGGGGCCACTGTGAGATGCTGGACTAGATGGGCCTTTGACCTGATCCAGCAGGGCTCTTCTTTGGGTCAGAACAAACTTACTCCTAAGAACTGGGACAGGACACATCCCAATATCGATGAACAATATTATTACCTAATTTTAAAACCAATTTTAGCAGTTGTGTGTGTGTGCGCACGCGCGCGCGCGCACACACACACACACACACACTTTTCCGAGATGGCTGAATTACCTGACAGGGATCTTAATTTGGCTGAGTTTCCCAGTAAGTACTTCCGGCCACTAAAGAAGACAAAATATTATACACCCTATTCAAGTTCATAAATTTGACGGGATTGTCTATGAAATTCCACCATATAGTTTAATAGATTTTTTTTTGGGGGGGGTGATCTCTTATTCATGTAGAAATCCTACAGGACTGCCTCTATAGATAAAACACATGTAAGATATTTCCAAGTATATATGAATAAGCATATTTTGTCTTCCTTGTGAACGATGGTCCCAGAAGCATTCCGCTGAAACGCAAAGCAGTTGCCTGGAAGAAAAGAGAAAATCAAGCTGAATATGAAAGGTAAGCAGCGAAGCACCCCCTTGTGAGCGAGTTAGTGCAATAATCTCCTCTGGGACGCCACCAAGTCTAGATGAGCTCAAGAGAAACTCAATTTAAAGGTAAACTGTAAAGGCTTTCCTAAAAATTAAAAACAAGCTCCTAAGATCCCAAGGGAGAGAAACTGCAAAAATCTAGCATTAACAACCTCTTTAAACAGTTGCTAAAGGCAAACAGGAGTCCGTGATGCCTTAGGATCCTGAAGAATTTGATCAGGTCTCTTATTGCTTCTGTTGAAGTTATTTATACATGCAACTCCTCCCCCCCCTCCACTAGCGCAATGCAAGCAGAAGGAGAAATTGAAAGAAGCATTTAGGACTGGTGTGATCCAATGAACCTGTGCCGACCCAGACATTATCATATGCGAATGTTTCTGTCCGAATGGTTATATGTGATGACATTAAGGTGGGTGGAAGGATCCATCTTTTTCAGCTCCACACATTGCCTTCCGCTTCCCACCTTCTGTCTTTTCAAAAGCCAGGAAATGAGAGAAAGGGTCTGGAGTCTTCAGCATGTAACACTCAGGTTTGTCTGTCACTCCAGATTTCTGTTTCAGATATTCTTTCCAGTCAGTGCACCATTCTTTCCACCCTAGGTGGTGCGCGGGGTGTGGATCGCACCACGTGACACCCTTGGTGTGTGTGTGTGTGTGTGTGTGTGTGTGTGTGTGTGTGTGTGTGTGTGTGTGTGTGTGTGTGTGACACCACTAGTGGCCAAAATTGTGGAAACCATTTGGAAAATTTGTGTTTAGGATCAATGTTGTTGTTGTTCAGTCGTTAAGTCATGTCCGACCCTTCGTGATCCCATGGACCACATCCCGCCAGGCCTTCCTGTCCTCCACTATCTTCCTGAGTTCGCTCATTTTCATGTTCGTTGCATCGGTGATGCTGTCTAACCATCTCATCCTTTGCCTTCCCCTTCTCCTTTTGCCTTCAATCTTTCCCAGCATCAGAGTCTTCTCCAGAGAGTCCTCTCTTCGCATTAAGTGGCCAAAATATTTGAGTTTCAGCCTTAGTACCTGTCCTTCCAGGGAACAGTCAGGGTTGATTTCATTTAGGATTGACTGATTTGATCTCTTAGCAGTCCAAGGGACTCTCAGGAGTCTTCTCCAGCACCACAGTTTAAAAGCATCTATTCTATTCAAAAGCTCAGCCTTCCTCACTGGCGTCGACGGGGGGAAGCGGGGGGTGGGGTGGGCCGCCGGGGGGTGTCGCGCGTATAGGGGTGACGCGCGATCACCCCCCACTTACAGTTTTGGGCTGGAGGTGGGCCCGCCCGCCCTCCTCTGTGTCCGTTTGGCTCCAAAATGAGCCGAAAACGGAGTGGGGAGGGCGCTCTGCTCCTGCGCGTGACGTCACGCGCGGGGGCGGAGCCTCCCCCTTAAGGGCGACGCGTGCCCCCGCTCTGGGGTGACGCGCGTCGTCGCGACGCGACTGGCCTTCCTTATGGTCCAACTCTCGCAACCATACATTGCTACTGGATCAATACCATGATTTTATATATCATTGGAAAAGTACCTTAATTCTGAATGCAATGCAACAAACCGTGTTGAATTATCTGTATTCTATCAAACGTTACGGCCAAATACCTGGAAACAGAAAGCACAACTGCCTTATGTAACAAAAAGTGGATTACTGAGTTTAAAACTTCCATTGTGCCGGGAAAATCTGTCGTTTAATAAATATTCAACAGTTAATACATTTCATATTACAGCTCTTGACGTTTTACCACCAATATTAATGGCATCTTCAGAAAAATACAGTAAAATTTATAAACAACTAAAACGTAAAGAGTACATGTGCTCTTACATTTTTGCTCACTTCTATTTAAACTGTTTTTCTTAAACTGTCGTTTTAAAAGTGCCATTGGATTATCCGCATGTATTCCGCTCTGACATACAGTGCAATCCTGTGTAACCTTGCACTGGTGTAACAGTACGGTAGATACACCGGTGTAACAGCAGATGCACTGGCGTAAGTGCAATTACACTGGCAAGGTTACACAGGATTGCGCTGTTAACAAGATGATGGAAAGCATCCACAGTTGATTGGAAATATCGAATCCTTCTGTAGTCTGTACAGCAGTTTCAAGTTACAAATTAAGTTACCCAACATTTCATGATTACCTGGCTGAACTTTGTATCATTCCCTATTCATTTTATGACACAAGCCATGTTAAAAGCAACAATTAAATTTATTTGGAAACAAATTAACTTTTGTTTTGACCAATTCGTAACTGTTTCAAAACAGGAAGCCTCACATTATTCACTTTCAGTGATTCTTCTTTCTTGTTAACATGCATTCTTATGTTTGTATATTGGTGTAACCTTGGCAAATATTGGTGTATTCATGGTGTAACCTTGGCAAATATTGATTGGTTCTAACTAATACTCGTGTGTCATCAAACTTAATATTGTGACCCAGATTCAAGGCGTGCCCCACTATTGCTGATTTATCACCCTGTCCTAATCTGAGATTTTCTCAAATTAAAAGAAAAAGTGCATTTCCTTCACTCAAAACTGACCAATGAGCCGGATTGTTCTCCCAGCTGCATAATTCAAGGTATGCTTTCCTTGAGACCAGTCCCATGAACTGACACCCTGGAAGAATGGTGTACATTTTCTTACAAGACTGCTACAGTATCTTGAGTCGTGCCAATCCAGTGTAAATTGTAGAGGCAGAAACAACCTCTTACCTGTTACTTTTCTGCCACCTTCAGCATTATCCTCGTCATTCTGAATATATGTGAACTAAAGCCCTATAGGGCTGTGCTGGAGAGCAGAGGTGGGCCATAAAACAAGCTGGAACATGGCAGCCCGTATAATGGAGCCTAGACCGCTGTGGGGAAAGGTTCTCCCCCATTTTTCATCCCTGACTTGTTGATTAACTTTGCTATCAGACTGGATTAATGCTGGCAACTGCTTCCTTTGTCATTTTCGTTTCTCCTTTTTTGGGGGTAGGAGCCCTCTGTCACAAGAATGCAGTGGCGAATATTTAAGATCCCGCATATTTTGTGAGTTATAGGAAGGGAGATGGGGATGGGTTGACCTTTTCAGTATTCTGCATTGTGACCATTCCAGTCATTTCATTGTTTTACAGCCTGGCTGAATTTTGGAGAGCCTAGTGGAATGACCCCCCCAATCAAAATACAAAACGATGAAAGGTCAGAACCGTAAAGCACATGAATGTATTTGAGAAAATCGAATAACACGGCTGTTCGGAGATCTTATCCTTGGGACAACCAAGCGGCAACCCCTCAAATTGACCTTGTAAGAAACAAAAAAGAGATCCGTATGTACGCCGCATGTCTTCTTACATATTGCCACACATCCGTAGGTTAGCACGCTTTGCACAGCCAAAAACAAGCACCCAGTTGAACATGAAAAAGATGTGAGCGTGCAGGAGTTTGCAGGGTGCATAACCACTTGAAAATGGCATGACATATGAGACATGTTGTGAATGAAGAACCAGGCCCTGGGTCAAGCCCAGGCTATGCTTGGGATTGGACAAGAGTTAACGATTTGGGATGCTTTGTTTTAATAGGAGACTCCATTGGAAAACTGGTAAATTGCACATCTTCACCTGAGAAGAGGAGTTAAGGTATAAGGTGACACCCCCCCCCCCTTGTATAGTCAATGTGGCAACAGAATTGTTCCTAGCAACTTCTGGCTGAAGCAGAAGGAGAATTGAATTGATCAAGAATCATAATGAACGTCTAAATCCAGCTCTTAGCAAGCAAAGCTGATTGAGAATGCTTCAGTATTTTTGTTCCCAAGTTCTGTTCTGTTTTAAAGATTGTTGTTTTGATCTCCATTGTGTTGCTTTAGCTTGTTTTTAGCTTTGCCCTGGCTTTTAGTTTCAGCTTTTAGCGTTTAGCTTTTGCCTTAGTGTTAGCTTTTAGCTTCCAACTTATTTACACAGTCTATTCCCAAAGAACCAACAGCTGAAGCTCTGTTCTGTTAAGATACTTGGTGTTTGTATAGCACTTTCTAAGTGTACAAACCATTTCATGTGTCTTAGCTTGAGGTTCTCTTGACCACACGACCCTGCTAAGTAAGTACAATATCATTATCCCCATATTGCAGCTGTGGGGGGGGGGGGGAGAGAGAGAGAGAGAGAGAGAGAGAGAGAGAGAGAGAGAGAGAGAGAGAGAGAGAGAGCGAGCTGCTTGCCTAAGGTCGCCAAGTGAGTTCATGGCTCAGGCAAGTCTTCAGTCTCTGCACCATTACTCCATATCACAGAGGTGAAACTAGACTGGAGCGGAGGCAAGTAGTTCTGCAAGACTCCATTACACCGGAGTCAGCGGCCCCTCCCCTTTGCTGTTGGAGCCATTCCGGCAGCGACAGGGGAGTGTCCTGCGTGTTGCCATTGCCGCCAGAATGGCTCCAACAGCAAGGGGGAGGGGCCGCTGACTCCGGTGTAACAGAGTCTTGCAGAACTACTTGCCTCCGCTCCAGTCTAGCTATGCCACTGCCATATCACACCCATTTTCCCTTCTAAGTTACACTGGTTCTACTTCAAGGGCAAATTATTCATTTGAAAGTTCGCCAAACCAATTACTAACTTTCCATCATCCCTTTTAGATGAAGCTAATATTTGTACCGCGAAGTCTTGAGCCTTGTATCTTGTACTTGTTTCTTCATTTATTTTGGAAGACATATGCTAATTGGCTGATTGGCTATGCAAACAGTCTCCTGCTGCGGACCCGTTAAAAGGAAGCAGTTTCTGTTTGCTGGCTTTTTAGTTAATTGAGGAGCGATTCAATTATAGGCAATAATCATTTATTCCTAATAAGATCCTCTAAGATCCTCAAATATCAACAAGCTGAGTTGCAGAATGAAATTGCTAGGATATGCAGGGTAGGAAGCAGACTGTTTGGGAATAAAATATTTCGGGTGGGGAAAGAAAAAAGGTTAGTCCTAGAGCATGAGCGCTTCCATCAAGACCAGCTTCAAATGAGAGGCACAAGAAATCAATCGAAGTCTCATCAAAGTTATCTTTCCAGTCTTGTGTTCTCACTTGCTTCGAGTTTCAAGAGGGGCTTGCATAGCAGGGAAACACGTTTCAATGGGCAAAGCTGCAAATAACGTTCTTAATCAAAATGATCAAATATGACATCTAAAACATATAGCTGAGATCAGAGTTGAACACGCTCTTTGCCAAAAGCACATTTCTTTCTAACAAGCTCATTTGCAGTCTCATTTGGATTCCTGGAATTAGTTTCTTTCTTCGTGTCATTGGCGATGGTCCCTAGAAATGTGTCTATTTGAAGGTCGCGTCTCACATTAGAGTTGGCCTACGTGGAGGAAATCTGCATGGAAGGTGCGCTCTGTAATATGTCAAGCGCAGCAGAATAGTGCTTTTCCTCATTGGTGGAAAGGAAATTCTTTCCTGATTGGAGACTACTAATTGGGTTGTCACTGCTCATATAATTTGCCCAATGGGTACAGCTCCAATAGCATGGATAATACATTCACCAGAACTCAAGTTATGTGCAAAACAGTGCTCTAGGCTAGGGTACACATTAATCTAACAAGCAGGGAACAAGTGCCTATTGGTCCAGAACGCATTGCTCCCATTGGCTAGAATGGCTGTCAAAGAGCCCTGTTAACAAATTACAAAGGAAGAGGTATTCTCTATTTTTAAGGTATGACTCTACTCATACCAAAATCGTGGCTTGTATCACCTTAAAGACTCACCAGTTTGAGCAGATGTATGTTCCATTGTGCTCAGTGCAGCTTACTTCTGAGCAGAGATGCACAGGGTAGTGCTGGTAATATTTAAGGTGCTACAAGACTGTTAAATGTGCATAGGTTTTTTTTTTTTTTTAGACTAGAGAATCAATGTGTAAACTGGTTAATTCTGATGGGACAGAGGCATCATTTCCTACTTAGAAAGCAGGTTTTTCCATTTGTACAAGGTAATGAATTGGGGTCCTGAAGATCAGTTCCAGAACAAATTGTATTAAGCGAAATCAGGCAGTGAGTTGTCTGTTCTGATTTGTCTCTTTACACTCATCTCCCAATGTTTATGGATGGCTATTATGCATTGTGCTCTATAAAAGAGACAATAAATAAGTGATTAAGGGAAGAGGGGATTACAATCAGCATCCATTCATCTGCCACCCAAAAAAGCCATGCTCCCTTATCCCCAGATTTGTTAATCCACCTTCAACAGAAACAGGGAAACAGAAAATGGGAAGGATGTTGCTATGTAACTTCCAGTTTTGAAATATTGAAATGTATGAGGCGCAGTGACCTTAGGCTCTGGAGATTATGTGCCAACCATTTATATGCGCAGCTGTGCAAATTGCCAGAGTTTAATGTTAAATTTGATGGAAAATCATCTTTGCTGCTCCGCATTTGAGGAAAGGACAAGGTTTAAATATTTAATGGGGTTCCTTGCTGCGTGAGCGCATTTGGCGTTGCATTCAGAGGGCAGAGATGGCTCCGAATCCGCTTTCCAGAGCTCCCCGTCAATGCGTCTGACAGGGCTGCTTGTTGGCAATGCATGCACTCGCGCTACTGGAGGCGGTTGATTTTCAAAGGCAGTCAGAGCAATGGAAAATGCCTCCAATTTGGAGTTGTAGGCAAGGATGTTGTTAAGGTGGGGGTGGAGGAAGTGCAGAACTGGGACTTTGCCTCTACTCTACCAGGTGTGGTGACATCAACAAGAGGAGTCGGGTGCTACTTCTGAAGCTTTTTCTAAGGGGACTGAGCAGAGAACTAAAATCAGGCTCAGCAAGAGAAACAGGCATTTGAAGAGGATTTGAATTTTTGGCTTATGGTCAGGGATATGGCACAAGTCTTTGATTCCAAGTCTCGAGTCAAGTCCCAAGTCTCTGGGTCCAAGTCAAGTCCCAAGTCTTTGCCCCCAAATACCGAGTCTTTGGTTGTGAGTCCCTATCTATTTCATGGGGAAAATGGGTTTAAACCTGAATAAAATTCGACTTTTCATAAAAAGCTTCAAGTCTCGAGTCGAGTCTTTCGAGTCTTTTACAATCGCCGAGTCAAGTCCAAGTCGCATCATTGATGTGACTTGAGACCGACTTGAGTCCGAGTCAATAGACTCAAGTCTACATCACTGCTTATGGTTGAGGGTTTGTTTCATTCATGCATGCAAAAGAGTTATATGTCACTTTTCTGGAGTTCATTCATTCATTCTTGCTTACTCTAGACTGTCTGAGAGGATGTGGTGCTTTAGCCAGCTGGGTCATAGCTGGCACATGTAGTGTGGGATTGGGATTGGTGTGAATCCTGAGGAAGTGGATTGGTCAAGTGGAACCCAGAGCCTGTCTCCAGGGAATGGTGGTTGGCCGAGGATTGGCCGAGGATTACAAAATATATCTCAAATCCTGTTGGCATGAGAGAGGCAGTGAATCCATTACTTCTTCAACACCCTTTCCAAGGGTTGATGTAGGTCAGCATAGCTGGATGATGATCTGCTTGGAGTTTGGTGTCACAATAGACAGTAGAGGGACAGAGGGCTCTGGCTCAGCCGGTAGAGTTGCCGCCTTGCAAGCCTGAAGATCAGTGAATGGCCAGTTTGAGACACGCTGCCAACAAAACGCTGAGAAAGCCTCTGTGAGGAGAGATAATAGCTGCCAGCTGTGTTGGTTGAGTGTGGGAGGTGACAGCCAGTGGAGAAGCCAGACTACAAAAGGATACCACCTGGAATGTAGTTGTTCATGAAAGATTGGACATTTATATATTGTAAAAAAAACCATTAGGGGGGTTAGGAAAGCCCGCCCATGTACACCGCCTTGGATTAAAGTCAGAGGAGAAATCCAGTAACCAAGAAAGGCAGTATATAAATACTGCATATTATTATTATTATTATTATTATTATTATTATTATTATTAATAATAATAATAATAATAATAATAATAATAATAATAATAATAATAATAATAATAGTTGGCTGTCTCTTCTGAGATACAGCCCAGACTAAACGGGAGTGGAGTGTCAGGAAAATTAGGACCCTCTGCAAAATGATATGTACACTATTAAATAGTCTCTCAGATTTTCATGGCCGGCTATAATAAAATGATTAAAAGTGTTTGGGCTGTCTGACCACAGTCCCGATAAGGTAGAAACTCCTGACGTTTCGCCCATTCTTACTTGAACCAAACTCTGGTCCATTTATAACCCAAACCACTTGTCTAATGTATGCAGTTGTCTAATGGGCATGCAGGCAAAAGCTCACACCTTTGCAATCCATCCATTTGGTATCTCAAACGTGCCCACAAATGGTCAGACCTTTGTGAGCGCTGACCACTCACGAAGGTTCAAATGAAGAACCTTTGCGAACAGCTGATTTGCCCCCAGAGCTTCAAACGTCTGCATGTATGTTTGTGCCCAACTTCTGCACACCCACATTTGAGCAGGAGAGTGCAATATCACAAGGGCCCCTGGTTGATTGTGCGTCACATCTCAAGAAATATTCCAATTGATCACAATTTGGGATGTCCCTGGTCATTCTACATGCATATTTTTTCACTGTCTATTTACTGATGGCTGCAGAATTTATTCACTTGGAATGCAGCAGCAAAGACAAGCAAAAGTATGTACCCAAAAATCTTAGCAGCACAACAGCAGCCAAATATATTTCACTGGTGTCCATCCCCTCTCCAAGGTCTCTCTCTGCAAGACTTCCAGGTTTGTCTATAAATATTTAAAATGTCCTATGCAGCTAGGCTGAAAGGCAGCTTTAACTTAATTTTTAAGAGCTGCAAAGGCCTATGCATTCCAAGTACCATTACCAAGCAGAATGGAAAAAAGAAAAGTTCAAGCAACTTATTTTCAGGCTGTAGGGCAGTGGTTGCCAAACTGGGAGGCGCGGTTCCCAGGGGAGCTGCGGATACCAACCAGGGGAGCCACAGAGCGCCACAGAATCCTCTTGGAATACAGTGCAATGCCAATTGGCAGGCATCCACATAATGTAATGGGGAGCCGCAGTCCATGGTCACCAATGGTCAAGGGAGCCACAGGTCAAAAACGTTTGGGAAACACTGCTGTAGGGTATTGGAGGTATCCAATCTCAGAAGGAGGGTCAGTGATTACACATAGTTTGTACACATGCAGGCTCTTTCACAAATTGTGGCAAACACAAACGGGGGGGGGGGGGGGGGCTGAGCCAGCAGGCAAAATATTGTATAGAAAGTGAGACAATTCTTATGGGATTTCCAGCCATGTATCGTTCTTTATTGAGGAGATAAAGGTGATCTTAAATAAGTTGATCTGATAAGTGACTTAACATTACCACGCGACCTAATACCGCTTTTTCACCACTGCCTTACGTCCACATATTTCGTATGGAATAATGTCTTCAGAGAGCAGAAGGAAGGCGTAGCAATGGGGAACCCCCTAAGCCCCATTGTGGCGAACCTGTTTATGGAGTTTTTTGAACACAAAGCATTGATGTCTGCAGAAAACAAACCAAAAACGTGGCTACGATATGTGGACGATGTGTTTTGTATTTGGGATTATGGAAAAGAAAAATTGGAATCTTTTCTACAACACCTAAACAATCTCTGTCCCGAAATACAATTCACAATGGAGATAGAGAAGGATGGCATATTACCTTTCTTGGATGTCCAAGTGCAAAGAAAAGAAGATCTTACCTTTGGACTATCAGTATATAGAAAACCCACATTCACTGGAAGATATCTGCGCCAGAATTCAAACCATCACCCTGCACAGAAGAGCTCAGTAATTAATTCTCTGGTATACAGGGCGGTGCATGTGTGTTATGAAGACTCTTTAGCCAAAGAAAAATTGATGATTACGAACAAGTTAAAAGCTAATGGATATAAAGAAAAACAAATTGAGGCAATTTGGGATAAACAATTGAAAAAAGCCGAATATATCCCTACAATATAGGAAATTAATAAAAACAAGGAGAAAGAACAGGAGGAAACAAATAATAAGGAATTCAAATGGCTAGCTCTACCTTATTTGAGGGGCATTACGGACAAAATTGCCTACATTTTTAGACAGCATGACGTAAAAACTATATTTTTGCCTACAACGAAGATCCAACAGTTGCTGGGTAATCCTAAAGATAAGAGGCCAGATCTCTCAAACCCGGGGGTATACGAAATCCCATGTGGTATCTGTCATCGTTCATATATAGGACAAACGGGGAGATGCATTAAAACAAGAATACAGGAACACGAACGGGCTGTCAAAGCTGGACAAGAAGAAAAATCTGCGCTAGCTACACACACGGCAGCTACCGGACATTGGATTGATTTTAAAAACACACGCTCTCTTTTTCATGAGACTAACATTAGGCATCGTCAAAACCTGGAAGCTATTTCAATCGCCCAAAAACCTGGTGCACTTATGAATCGTCAACAAGAATTGAAATCTGTGAATCGGATCTGGCTGCCATTCATAAATAAATCGTACAAACAGCGCTGTGCTAGGTCAATATCGGTCAGCGCACGAGAGGGTTTACTCCCAGCCAACCCGGGAAACCGCATCTTCCGCTTGTAATGAACCATTTTAGTATTTCCTGCGCTTTTCAACGTTAGTTTTGCTTTAATTTCTGTGTTGTGTTCTACGGAACTGTATCCAACTGCCAGTACTTGTTCTCAGTGCTGCTTCTGAAGAGGTCCCAAAGTGCCGGGAGGAAACGTTAAGCGGAGGTTTTAAAGTTTAAGTTTAAGGCAAGTTTAAGATCAACTTTATCTCCTCAATAAAGAACGATACATGGCTGGAAATCCCATAAGAATTGTCTCACTTTCTATTGTAACAAGCCATGAAAATATACATACTACTTTAAAATATTGTATGCCCCTTAAAGTGCATTGTTTATGTCAGTGGTTCCCAAACTGGGAGATGCGGCTCCCAGGGGAGCTGCGGATACCAGCCAGGGGAGCCGCGGAGTGCCATGCTAGTTGGCAGGCATCAACATCATGTAATGGGGAGCCACGGCCAATGGTTTCCAATGATCAAGGGAACCGCAGGTTGAAAAAGTTTAGGAAACACTAGTCTATGTGAACAGTCTGGTAGGGTTGGGCACTTCCCCCCGGTTTCCATTGTGCTGCCCCAGCTGCAAACAGTTTCCTTTTGCTTTCCATCTTGCTCTCTTCCACTAAAAAACACTTTTCCTCTATCACAGAAAAAAAAATCTTTATTCAAATACACATTTATTCAAGTATTTTCATAGTTTTCCTACCCAAACAGCTTGTGCAATAAAACATTTGCAAAGTATGCATTTAAATACAGATGTAAATAGGGCCTTCTCAGTAGTGGCACCAACCTTATGGAATTCCCTCCCCTTTGACTTACGAACTGCTCCCTCCTTGGATACTTTCCGGCGAGGCCTAAAAACCTTCTTGTTCAAAGACGCCTTCTGAGCCTTTGCCTTTTTCACAATCTTGCTGGTACGGGTGGGGTGCTGCTGTTTTTATGATCTTGTTTTAAATGTAATTTTTTAATCAATTTTTAGATGCTTTTATTAACTTTTTTTGCTGTTTAAAAAGTAATTACTGTATCTATTTGTATTTTTTGTATTTTTGTATTTTATTTTTGTGTAAGCCGCCTTGGGTCCCTTTGGGGAGAAAGGCGGGATAGAAATATTGTAAATAAAATAAATAAGATGTTTCTGCAAATGTACACGATGCCTAGAATTCATAGATATGTCCATAGCTTATAAAATATGATCTGCTAAGGAGTGGAAGGGGCCAGGAACCATGCCTTTCATCTTGAATTGGGACAATGACTTATTGCTAGTCATATAGTAAAGCTACTGTGGATTGAGTTTCTGCCCCGGTGGCCTTCTTGTGACTGTGACTGGACCACTCCAAGCACGATGCTTTAAACAACTGATAGCTTATCAGTATTTTCCGTGACCTATGAAGCTGATCAATACAAAGACCTCAAAAGAAAGGCATTATAAATGTGAACCTCATTATAGCATACTACATCCATCAAGTCTCACGAAAAACCAAACACTTTTTCAACTTCAAAGTCTAAAGTCACACAAAATACTTTTTCATGAGCATGTACGTCGACATCCCCCCCCCCCAGAACGGCTGTCATCTAATCTTAAAAATCTGTCTGTATGATTCTCCCCCTATTTTTTTTTCAGGTTTGTTATTTTCCTGGGAATATCAAGATCTCAGAGCTTTTAAAATCCAGCAGCCACATCTGGTCCATTGATATCCTTTCAAAGCCTAATGATAGAGATACTCATTGCTATCAATAAATAGCATACATAATTACAGTGCTCTTTTAAAATTAGTAAGTATCCGACATACATGTGGGTCCTTGGGTAATCTATAGCCTCTCATACTTCTGATCTCCCACATGTTCTTACCTTGGGAGAACACAATGTCTTGGTAACATCACTGTTCCACCACAAAAGAACTTGCAAAGGAAACTCCCGTGGGAAAAGGCTAAATTAGAACTTCTCCGCAAATTAAATATACCGTATTGGTCTGAGTATAAGACTCACTTTTTTCTCCTAATTTAAGTTTTTAAACTAGGGGTGCATCTTATAATCAGGCTGTTGCAATTTAATGCCAGTGATTTAATTAATTTTTTTTAATAGCACTAAACTTTAAGGGTGCGTCTTATAATCAGGTGCGTCTTATACTTGGGACAATACGGGGTAATTTGTTTAGGACTGGATTGAGACTTTTCTTTCCAACTATTGATATTCAACTAGGCTACTGGGAAGGTGTCTCCACGATGAGCTGTGCCCATCTTGACAACAAAGAACAAGACAAACATGCAAACCAAGCGTTTTCAGTCTTGTATTCATAGTCACTGCATACAGAGGTGTCACTAGACTTTGCATCACCCAGTGTGGGAGCTCAGCGCGTCACCCCCATGATGGACCCCAGAGGTGAATGGGGAGAAACAAGGTTGGGCTGAGATGGGTTCTACAAAAGATGCCCATCAGGCAGGACTATGTATTTTTACAGATTACTCTTGGTCAGTGGTGGCACTAGGGTTGGTGTCATCCGGTCCGCTAACTCATGGTGTCAACCCCCCCCCATTAACTTTATTTATTTTAATATAGAACAGTACAGGTCACCCAACAAATCAGTAACCAACTTGGCCCTCAGAACAATCAGTCTCATTGATCTGTTTTGAGTTAAGGACATCCACATTTTGTTACATAAGGCAGTTGTGTTTTATGTATGAATTAAAGTTATCATGACCAGCGATAACAGCGATCGAATGAGGAGTAACAACGGGATTAGTAGCTTTCCTCAGTTAACACCTTCACAGCCTCTCTGCCCCCTTTCTTGCAAAAGTCCAAAGAAATCGGATGAAACGTTGACCTTTGAAGCCAATGTTTACTGTTTTAATGTGATTTTAACAATAAAGGCTTCTTCCCTCCTAAGCACGGCTACTAATCCCGTTGTTACTCCTCATTCGATCTCAGTTGTGTTTTATGTTTCTGGTTATTTGGCCATAACATTTGATAGAATACAGACAATTCAAAATGGTTTGTTTCATTGCATTCTGCATGACATTACACCTTGAATGATATATAACGTGATGGTATTATTCATAAATACAAAGTTTTCACAATTTTGGCCACTAGTGGTGTCAAACCCCCTCCCCCGAGGGTGTCACCTGGGGCGGTCCGCCCGCCCGCACCCCCCTAATGACGCCACTACTTGTACTTGTAGCATGACTTTGCCATTTGCAAATCGAAATGATAATATACAGTATTTCAGGAACTCCTGCAAGTGACATGTACAACATGCCTGTGTGACATCCCAGCTATTTAAAATATTGAGGAAAAAAATGAATTATGAATTTTGCATTACAAACTCACAGAGTCGAGAAATAAAATTTCCTTGGCACAACTTGATTGCAAACATTTACATATAAAGAGAACTTTGAAGTTTCATTTGCTTCTTTCAAGTTGGCAAAAAAAGACGATGTTAGATTTGGCTATGGCAAACCCTAATTAGTCACATCTGAATTTGCTACCCACCCTCATGTCAGCACGAAGAATAGAATTCCTGTTTAACTGAGCCTGTAATTATCTGACTATTATTGTTTCCTCGTAGGCAATCTGATAAATATGATTGTATTATACATGCTCTAGTTCTAAAATCATTTAACTGGAATTTAGACAAGCCATGTAGGAATGAGCAGATCTATCGTGTTTTGTTCCTTCATTATTTGTTTATGAATTTCAAAAAGCATCTATCCCACACCTTTCTCCTCTGAAAGGAGGTGCTCGCAGGAAAACACAATTCCACAATAAAAACACAATAGAAAGCAGCCCAAACTATACAAAGAAGCAAGGATGAAAATGTTGCTCACCTTGGGCTGGTGTTGTGATTTAATACTTGTACCAGGGCAAATTTTTGATGAATTTTAAAGGATATTTTATTCACAGCTTTCAAATACAGAGGGTAGGGTAGGGTTTGTCCAAATACCAGGCAAAATAAAATAATAGGCAGGTGGCCTGTCTGATCTCCCAAGATCAGTGATGCAGACTTGAGTCTATTCACTTGGGACTCAAGTCGGACTCAAGTCGCGTCAGTGAGTTGACTCGGACTTGACTCGGCAATTGTAAAAGACTAGAAAGACTTGAGACTTGGAGCCTTTTACAACAAGTCGAATTTTATTCAGGATTAAACCTGTTTTCCCCATTAAATAGATAGGGATTCGCAACTTGTAACCAAAGACTTGGGACTTGGGGGCAAAGACTTGGGACTTGACTTGAGACTTGGACCCAGAGACTCGAGACTTGACTCGAGACCTGGACCTGGAGACTTGATCCACATCCCTGCTCAAGATAGCTTCACATCTGGGGGGCCACAACCGAGAAGGCCCTTCCCATGTGTCTTCGTCAAATAGACCCTCAGATGGTAAAGAAATGAAGACCCTGCCCCCAAAATCGTAGGGGGTAGGCAGTCTCATAGAGGGGAAGGCAATCCTCCAGGTACCATAGCCCCAAGCTATTTATGACTTGGTTTCTTTTCTATTAAATTATCCCTTTCTCCTTCTATTTATAGGGTTCCCCTCCTACTCATAATTTAGAACTAACTCAAGGCATAAAATTGAGATGACAAGCCTTGAGAACAACGAAGCCAGCTTTCCTAGATATTTGTATTCAGAGCTATTCCCATCAGGCCAACACTGGTTTCCATTTGGAGGAAGGAAAAAATGGTGGAGAATGAAAAGCTCAGTCTATTAAGGAGCCAGATTTTGATTTTTGTTGTTGTTAACCAATCAATCATTGGAGGTTAGGAAAAGGGGGTGAAAAATTCTAGGTAATGGGATGCATCAAGATTTGCTGACTTTAATCATAAAAGCTGCCACCCCAAAGAAATAAAACACATTCAGCATGCAAAGGGAATAAAAATATGAACTCATCTTGGCTAATGGCTCTGAAAAGTAATATAAAGATATGCATAGATTACTCTGAACCTTGAAAAAGAGAGAGATGCATCCCATTTACATAAAATGATACGAGTAATCTTGGGGGCAAGAGAAACACTCGGAGACTGGAGGCTCATTAAAGTGGGCTGATAGCGACAGAGCCTTTGTCCTTGAATGTTTTCTTTGGAGTTCCATTAAATATGTACAATGGGTGCTTTTCAGTTTCATTCTGCTGAGCCTGGTTTATATCTGCTTTGCACGGTTGAAAGACGTGAATGCTGCTGTTCTGGATGGCGCCGTAGTCAGCGTCAGCCAAGCCAAGAGAAAAGAAAAAAAGGCATCGCAGAGTTTGGCGGAAGGAAAAGGCAAGCAAAACCCCAAACAAAAAGTATGCAAGCTGTTATTTTGTTACAGCCAAAAACAAGATTATCCAACCCTTGAATGGAGAAAATAAAGTTTTTGTATCTAGACCCCAGAAAGAGGTGAGAAACCATCTTTACTAAGCTGGTATCCTGGCTACGTTGGGCATTGGCCTACAGGCCCATCTAACTGAAATTATGGAAGGAAATTTCTGGGGCCCCTCCTTTGGCTCTTGAGCCCTGGTACAATTTACCCCCCTTTAACACCCCTCTCATGGGCCGTGGCTTGGGATTCCACCTCCATAATTCCACCGTCCCATAACATAAGAACATAAGAACATAAGAAGAGCCCTGCTGGATCAGGCCAAAAGCCCATCTAGTCCAGCTTCCTGTATCACACAGTGGCCCCACCAGATGCCTCAGGGAGCACACAAGACAACAAGATAACCTGTTTCCCGTTGTCACTCCCTTGCACCTGGCACAGAGAAAACCCACTTCTAAAACCAGGAGGTTGCTTATGGCTTGTAACCTGTGATGGTCTTTTCCTCCATGAATCTGTCCAAACCCCTTTGAAAGGCATCTAGGCCAGGTGCCATCACCACATCCTGTGGCAAGGAGTTCCACAGATGAATGACACGCTGGGTAAAGAAATATTTTCTTTTGTCTGTTCTAACTCTCCCTCCACTCAATTTTAGTGCATGTCCCCTGGTTCTGGTGTTGCTCTTGTGCTCAGCAGGGAAGTGAGAAGAGATATGAAATTTCAGCAGTTCGTCAGTAATTTGTTGTCCAGATATGCACCCACTATTGTTGCATGCCCCCCTGCTCCCCTGTTCTGTTTTGTTGATTCTTCTGAATCTTTTATAGCTCAGGGGAAGGGATGTCGCCCAGAGGTAAAGCACATTTTGCACAAGGAAAGGCGTTCAGTCGCTAGCTAGGGCTGGGAAAGACCAGAGATTGGAGAGCTGGGGGGGGGGGGGAATGCTGAGCCAAAGGGCCAAAGGATCTCACTCAATATAAGGCCGCTTCTTTCTTTCAGATGTATGTGTTCTAAAATAGTCATTTCACACTTGATTATTTTGTCATAATCAAGACAAAATAGCCAAGCAGCTCATTATCCAATCAGGATTTCCTCTGCAAATCTTTGGGTGCTGACCTACTCGAAGAGATTTCTTTCTCTCCCCACTCCCCATCATCATCTCATCTTGCTCTTTCATTAATTTCTCCCCCCTCCCCATCACCATCAACATGTTTTTGGGTGAACTGCACGCGTCCATGTTAATTGCCACTTCTCTTGGCATGCCGAGCCAGTCCCGTTAATAAAATTATTATTATTAATGCACTTACAATCACTTACCGACGCTGTCCCTTCTCTCCCCCCCTTTCTCCGGCAAACACAAACACACATTTTATCAACACCGCTAACATGATTGCTGTTCTGATGGTATGTTTTATTTATTCCCGTATAGGTTTGATTCCATCGCCGTTTCTCATTTTTGCCTGATGTATTATTCATGATTTATACAAGATCAAAGCGCGTATAGGACACCCTCATTTTATTACCTGGGCTATAATTTTCAACACTGTCTCCAAATGCAGCTTGGGGTTGTTGTATTTCAGGTTTCTTTTGTTTTCTTTCACGTCAAATGTTTTCTCTCTTGAAATCAGGATGCAGCATGGGTGGGGGGCAGTGTGTGTTGTTTCCGATCGTGTTCAAAGGCAAGGCTACCTTTTTATGAAACTGCTTGCGGGGCTGGATAGCAGGGTGATATTAAACTGCTTTATGGTTCTCATTGCTGCGAGTCTATGGCTGCTTTCATGTTGGCTGTTTCCTCTAGAGCAGACATCACTCATTCACCATATTTCTATGAAGAATCCCTGAAAGATGTTGTGAGCATTCTAACAGGATGCTCGCGAGCATTCTAAGAGTGATGCTCGCAACACTGATCTCCCCTCCTCTAATGTTTGCGAGTAGCGCCAAAGCAAGCTCAGATGTGCCTGTAAAATGTTCCACCTCTGTGAACACATTGGTCAGTTGTGAGGGCTCTTTTTCCTTTGTAAACCTTTGTGAGCGGTGAATGCTTGCACGTTTGCACCGTTGCAAAAGAGCAACTTAATGGTTTGCAAAGGCTTGAGCTTTTCTGGACATTCACTTGAAATGTGCACAATCGTTTTGATCCAAGTGCAGGTCGAACATTGTGATGCTCATGTATCCCTAGAATTCATACAGCATCACATCCTTGTTGCATCCCTGTCTTTGTTCCCATGCTGGCCCATTTCAATTTGCTATCTGAAGAGCATCAAATGGAACACCTACCTTCCTTCCCCTTTCTCCTATTAAAATCACACCACCAATTCCAGCATGGGGAAATTATACATTCTTCTCTCTGCAGACCATTAAGTGGTGATAAGTGTTCGATGAGCTGCTGAGCCACCCACAATCTGCTACCTGACGCATTACATTTTACTGCGCTTCATTGTAGGGCTGGCTTTGCTTTTTTCAGACCTGATTTAGGCTGATTTCCCCCCCCCCCAATATAATTGGATAGTCACTCAAACCACGACAGTAGTTACTTTTCAGCTCTACTGTCCCTTTAATTAATAGCTTCCTCCTTCCCCTTGTTCTTTAGAGCAGCTTCTGCCTTTATGTTTAGTTGCGTCCTGTTCCTTTATTAAGCTGAGTTCAGAAATGCTGCAGCCAAAATAAGCAATTGCTCTTACCACACACAGGTGGAACCAGTCATTAACCCTCTGCTCCCTCTCCCTTCCCAAGCCAAGAACAGGAACTGAAGCAATTTCATTTTAATGTTGATGAGTGCAACGATACTTATAAAACTTAACATCAAAAGAGTAAGACTAGGGACACACGAGTACCTCAGTGTTCGGCTTGAAATGGGGTTGAGCTTTTGCATCTCTTCCAAGTGAATGCTCACAAACACTCAAATCTTTGCATACAGTTAATCTGAATACTTCCAAAGGCAAAGTTCTCCTTCTTCCGAACCAAAGTACATAGTTATGGGGATGGAGTATCCAGGAGGAAGTGCTTCCAAAGCTCCAGCATCATGTTTTACTGATGAGAACTAGGATTGGAATACTTGGTGGGAAAAAAATTGTATTCTTTTGTTTAGAGAGCAAGGGGCCTGGCTCAGTTGGTAGAGCAGCCGCCTCATATGCCTGAAGATCGGAGGACGGCAGTTCAAGACCTGCTTGGAGCTGACGGCATGCCGCTGATGAGCTGCAAAAGCCTCAGTGGGGGAGAGAATTCTGCAGCTGGCACTCTGAGTGGGAGACAGTGTTGCCGTCAAGTCGATGCGTGGGAGGCGAATGCCAGAGAGAGGCCAGACTGGGAAGGAAACCACCTGGAATGAGCATTTTATGCATGATTAGAACACTTGTAATATGTAAAAACCGCTTCAATTTAGATCGCCTGCCTATGTAAATGGCCTTGAATTAAAGTTGGAGGAGAAATCCGATGACCAGAGAAAGACGGTATGTAAATACTGGTATTATTGTTATTATTTCTGCCCAAGAGAAGGATTTCTGACTGAGGGCCAACTCTGAGGTGGAGATGATGTAAATAGAATCAGTTCCCCCTGTGGATTCTGGGACATGTAGTCCCAGTCCTCAGGAAGAAAAGATGCAGCAGGCACCTGAAAAGATGCTCACTGCCGTTGTCTTCTGCATATTCCAAATGGACATGGGAATGTGGCTGTGGTGGCAGGTATTTTAATTTCAAACACTTGCAAGCAAGCAGTTCATTTGCTCACAGGAGCTCAAGCCTCTGCGAGCATTCAAACAAGGCTGTTCACTTGTTTTAAAACATGTGATCAGATGTTCGCGAGGTCTCTAAATTAAGGCTGAATGAGTAATGGATGTGTCAGAAATAAAAAATAAATCCGAATTGTGGTTCATTCGAGACTCATTCAGAGCTCGTGTCCTTTGTTTCCCAATGAATGAAACCTGATTTGAATGGGCCCCATTCAGTCTAATTGTTCATTCTTTTTTTAATTGAATGTACACCCCTAACACAGAGCTGGATTAGCAGTCACATATAAACAGATGCTCTGCACTTCCCTGACCCCATCCAGAAATGATCTGCTTCATGCACACATATCACGTCAAGTAATAGCTGCAATTATCGTTCAAGCACTCCTCTCTTCTAAACAGCAGATGATCGCTGCTATCGCTGATTAGCCAATCAGGACTATATGTCCATACGTTGGATCAAGGTCCTTGAAAAAAAAAAGTGTGATAAACAACTACATGGGCCTATGCATTATGTATATGTGCCAAAGGCAAAAATCTCTTTACTGCAATGAAAGGTTTTACTTTGTAAAAAGGAGATTTGTTCGAGTCCTGCCTGGTTGACAGCTATAGTTATGATGAGGTATACAAAGACAATAATTGCCACAGTTGATCTTAACTTGCATTTGAAGAAAATGCATACTTTACTAATCTGGTGTTGGGGTCAAATGTACCCCAATTAAGTCATAAAAAAAGAAATGTGGGTGGTTTTCTTGAGCACGGCACAGCTGCAAATTTGTTAAAAGTCATTACGTTTCTTTTTCTTTTGACAGTAGCAGAAGAAAAAGGCAACAAAAATAATGGGGGGTCAACAACACTGACTTTTTTCAAATACAAACATGAAAGAAACAGATGCATATTAATTTCAGTTTCACATTCCATGTAATTGGGGTAAAAGTGACCCCAGCGCTCAGAATATGACACCAAACTTTTGTCCTCCTCCATTATATGCTTCCATAGCTCTCCCATTGTCAGCTCTGATGAGAGGTTTCTAGGTTTTGGAAGAGATTGCTAAATGTTTTTGGATAGCATCTCTCTCTCTCTCTCTCTGGTTTTTTATCAGAACTACAGTGCAAGGGGGGGGGAAGCTTCAATTCCCCAATTCCTCTGTATGTACTGTGGTCCCAAAACTTGGTCTCTCTTCAGAGTTGTTATTCAATCATTAGAACACAAGGAAAGAATCACAAATGATGGATTTCCAGTTTGACCCTATTTCATGGATTGAGCTAATTTGGTTCCCTTTCCTTTTTTAAAACAAATGCATGCCCCTATTGTTTCCTGACAAGAACAAAACACCCAACACACACACAACTTGTGGTTTTCAATGTTGGGATTGTAAGAGTGCAAGGAGACCCCCGACTGGGTTCGATTTAAGAGACGTGTAGTCCAGTATCTGCTTTATCACAGTGACCAACAGCGACATCTGGGACATCCACAAACAGAACATGAAGGCAACAGCCATGCAACAGTCTTGCTCCCCAGCACACCTCCCTGCACCTGATGTTTCTGCTTCCAACCCTGAAGACAGGCCCTACATGCATAGGCTTACCAGCTCTCCAACTGGGACAGAGTGCTAGACCTTTAGGAGAAGGAATGTGGGCAGGTGTAGCTTGTTAAACCTTAGAGCACAATCCTAGGCTTGTTAAACCTTAGAGCACAATCCCACTGAACACAATGGGGCTTGCTTCTGAGTAGACATGCCTAGGATTGTGCTCCAAGGCTTAACAAGCTACACCTGCCCACATTCCTTCTCCTAAAGATCTAGCACTCTGTCCTGGTTGGAGATCTGGTAAGCGTATACATGCACCCCTTCTTTCCATTGACTTGCATTCCAAAACAATGAAAAGCACCAGGAGTCAAGAATCCCGAGACAGTACTTGCTTATAATTCTCTGCCATAAACAACCTTCTCTCCCTACATATGTTCCATATCAGAGAGCCACTTATTCCCCGCTTCAATCCTGGTGAGTCTATCAGATCTAAATTCTTTTGTCATTGCATGCCACGGGTAATAACATTTTCCCATGCTAGAGTCAGTATAAAACTTTATGATATTATTGACTTCAGCACAGCTCAGAGCTAGTCCTCGGCATTATTGATTTAATGACTTCTGTTCTTCTCCTGAGCTGGCTCCAACATTCCCTCTCCATTTATTGGAGTTTCTAGGGCGCCCAGCTTTTTATTACATCACTGCTAGCTTATTTCTACGGACACCCTGCTATAAATTACCTGCTGACCACTCCATTGCCGAGCGAGCAGGTAATAAATATGAAGAAATTCAAGGAAAAGTATCCACGCACAGGCTGCTCAAATCCTGTTGGCCTCTGTGAATTCCTGCTCTTAAACCATGATAGATGGATTTTAAAAAAGAGAGAGAAAGCAAGGTATTTCTATGCTAGATCTGTGATATATTTTCTACTGAGGATCACAAGTTAAGGGGGAGGTAATCTAGAGCACCTGCTTTTCCTTCAGAGAGCCTCAGGTCCTTGCCTGACATCTTAAAGGGCTAGTAGTCAGTAGTCTGGTATAACAGCGCAATCCTATCCAACTCCCCCCACCGGTGTAACCAGCAGGGGAGTGCAGGACGGGAGGCTTTAGAGGGGAGGGAGTATTTAAATCCCCTTTGAATCCCACTTTGGAGGGGATTTGAATCCCCTTTCCATTCTGGGGCCTCCCGTTCTCGCTGGCTGGCTCTCGCTGGCTGCATCGGTGGGGGAAGTTGGATAGGGTTGCTCTGCTAATCATACAGAGCTAGATGGACCAAGTTTCTTCATCAGTGCAAGGCAGCTTTAAGTATTTGCAATCCTAGATTCCAAAGACTTGGTCAACATTGGTGTCATGCAATGTTACACAGTTTGCACAGGAACCAACATTTTCTGTTCCCAAGATTAAAATCCAGAACCTGAAAATGTCAGGAGGTGTCTATTGCGAATGGAACTCTCCATCACTGTGGTCCACAATCAGAACTAGGTTCGATGATGTGTGGTTTGCTCCATCTCCTTACCACTGAGGGAACTCAAATCGATTAGCATTGTCAATCTCGGGCTGTGAAAAAACCTAAGTAGCTGCAGAAGTGCCATATGAATTCTGCCTAGAATATATAAACATGTTGCATGCTCTCTGAAGTTTCCTGGACTAATGTGGTTGAAGAAGCTGATTTGTGAGACATTAAATTGAACACGTGGGTTGCCTCTGTTCTCAGCTGGGATAGAACTTGTGAATGCTATAATTCCTCCAAAGAAGATATAGTGTTCCACTTGAGATCCGAGTATTAAATGTATTCTTTAGTAAAATAATTTTGAATCCCAGCCATGTGCCTCTGACAGTGCGAGAGCAATACTTTTCTAGGAATCCTTACCATATCAGAATTTTCCTTTCTGGTGGTATTCAGGCAGCTACCTGCATCTTTAGGCCTGTGGCACACCAAGCACTTCCGCATGCATTGCGCCCAGCGGCGCCTGAATTCGTCTGGTGTGTCTGACCTCCGGCCGGAATGCACAGGAGTGCCGGGAGGCGCTGGAAGGCATGTTCTGGTTCACAATTCCATAGACCCATGCTCAATTTTTGCTGACTTGTGCAAACTTGTTCTTGTGCTGATTTGTTCGTCTTACATGTGTCTCATCCAGTGCGTTGCATGATCGGCCGACGTGCCGCTATGAACCCCAGGCACACCAACGAAAGCTGCGTGGAGAAGGGAATACATTCTGCCCTGCCCTCTCTCTCTTTTAACCAATCAGAATGGAGACTCTTCGGACTCGATACTGATTGGCTACCACGTTTGCTTTGCGTCCCACCCCCAGAGTTCCAAATACGGACTCTGATTGGCTGAACATGGCACAAGTCAGCAAAAATTGAGCATGGGTCTACAGAAGCGTGAACCAGAACGTGCCTTCCAGACCTGTGTAGAACTGTATTGTAATATGAATTCAACTGTATAGATGCGGCAGTCAGTTGCAAGAAAAAAAGAAAACATTGGAAGAACGGAATGGTGAAAAGACATTTTCTTGTTAATCAATAAGCTAATAAGCATTTTCTTGTTAATCAATAAGCTAATAAGCTAATTAACATTTTCTTGTTAATCAATAAGCTAATAAGTAATAATATCACATGCTAATAAGCTCGGATTATTCAACAACTTAACTAGAGATATGCAAACACCCCAGCAACATCCGGCTCAAATGGAGGCTTGAACTTTCACATGTGTTCCAAGTAAACGCTCGCATAAAGCTTGAGCCCCTGCAAGTCATTGACTCAAACACTCTCAAAGGTTCGAAAATGTTTGCAAAACCTCACAAAGGCATAAACACAAAAGCAAAGCACTTTGGCGTTTGGGAAGGTATAGCCTTAAGGGCCACAGCAATGTCTATTCCAAGTGGGGAGTGGGACTTGTAGTCTAAGCCAAAGAATGCTTGGTGGAAAATGAATGCTATTTGCGTTCTTTCTGCCCAGGAGAAGGACCTTAAGGGCCTATTTTCAGATGGAGATATTCTGGCAATTCTAGGACTGGTAGCCACCACCAGGAAAATAAGGCTTCACAATTGTATCGCAAGTCTGCTTGCAAGCATTCAAAGAAGGATGCTTGCTTTCTTGAGCACCTCTGATTGAGCATTCACGACATCTCTAGTTCATTTTTCTCCAGCCAGAAGTTGAAGTTCTATGAACGGTGCATGAGGAATAAAACACGTTCAGTAAAAGTCCCCTGAGAAACAGTCCATAGCGGAAACTGCAGAAACCTGATGCTTGCTTGGTGGGAAGCCCCTAGGTTGGTGTGAATGGGGAGCTGCTAGGCACCCTTTGTGGGCAAGAACCTGTGTGATTTTGCCTGAAAGTGAATATCCTAGTTTAGAACAGGGATGTGGATCAAGTCTCTGACTCTAAGTCTCGAGTCAAGTCCCAAGTCTTTGCCCCCAAGTCCCGAGTCTTTGGTTGCGAGTTGCGAGTCCCTATCTATTTAATGGGGAGAACGGGTTTAAACCTGAATAAAATTTGACTTGTCGTAAAAGGCTCCAAGTCTCGAGTCGAGTCGCGTCTTTTACAATCACCGAGTCAAGTTCGAGTCAAGTCATTGACGTGACTTGAGTCCAACTCGAGTCCGAGTCAATAGACTCAAGTCTACATCACTGGTTTTGTTGTTGTTGTTCAGTCGTTAAGTCGTGTCCGACCCTTCGTGATCCCATGAACCACATCCCGCCAGGCCTTCCTATCCTCCACTATCTTCCTGAGTTCGCTCATTTTCATGTTCGTTGCATCGGTGATGCTGTCTAACCATCTCATCCTTTGCCTTCCCCTTCTCCTTTTGCCTTCAATCTTTCCCAGCATCAGAGTCTTCTCCAGAGAGTCCTCTCTTCACATTAGTCGTCCAAAATATTTGAGCTTCAGCCTCAGTACCTGTCCTTCCAGGGAACAGTCAGGGTTGATTTCATTTAGGATTGACTGATTTGATCTCCTAGCAGTCCAAGGGACTCTCAGGAGTCTTCTCCAGCACCACAGTTCGAAAGCATCTATTCTTTGGCGCTCAGCCTTCCTTATGGTCCAACTCTCGCAACCATACATTGCTACTGGGAACACCATCGCCCTGACTATACGTAAAAGAAATTAGCAGTGCAATCCTGTGTAACCTTGCACTGGTGTAACAGTAGATGCACCAGTGTAACAGCAGATGCACTGGTATAAGTGCAATTACACTGGCATAAGTGCACTTACACCGGTGCATCTATTATTTATTTATTTGTTTATTTATTTACAGTATTTTTATCCCGCCTTTCTCCCCAAAGGGACCCAAGGCAGCTTACAACAGAAAAAAATACATACAAAAAAACACAGTATAAAAAAATCAGTAAAAACAATCAATAAAAATTAACAACAACAACAAAAAACTACTGTTACACCAGTGCAAAGTTACACAGGATTGCACTGTAAGTGTGGAAGCCAAGGGCTCCTGGCAGCACATTCTTTACTCCTATTAGTGGATCACACTTCCTGAGATGCTTGGGGCATGGAGTCCCACCAACTCTAGAATTACCAGTCTCAACCAGCCAGGAATAGATTGGCTTTTTTTTAGAATAATACACAGCCCAATTCTCTACAACAATCAAAGGCCTGCATGGGGCCTGGTCACATCCGGTCACATCCTGGGGATGTGATAATGAATGTTTGGAGCATAATGGATGCTCTGCTACTACCGGCTCTGCTCTCATATCCTATTAGGCTCGAGCAGCTAGAGAACGGCCTGATGTGATTATAATTGGCCATAAACACAATGCACACTTCTGCAGAATGCATTTTTTCTCTCTGACACCAAGGGCCCGGATCATCCATCTACTGCAGTTTTCTGTCACTTTCTCTGACGTTAAGACAAATTAGTTGTTACGTGTTTGTATCTGTGAAGAGCAGGAGAATGGGAATTATTCCAAAAATGGTTGGTGTCGGGTGTGTGTGTGTGTGTGCGCGCGTGTGCATGTGCATGTGTGTTTAGGCTGAATACAAAACAAACACAATTGACCGATGCTGTGCATATCATGAATTCTGGATTCCAAATTCCACCTGGCACATGTGAAGGAATAAGATACAGAGATACAGTTCCCCAAGGATTAGGATTTGTCGTTGCAATATACAATAATAGACAAATGTCCCCATCCAACACACAGAATCCACCTGCGGAAACAGGTTTCTACACATAAATACACTGTATGAAGTGTGCATCCCAACAATGAGAAATGTTTTCTTTCAGTACATGGTAAAGGACCAGGATACCTCAAGGACCGCCTTCTGTTCGCCCCCTAAGATCATCAGGGAGGGCCCTTCTTAGGATACCGTCGCCATCAGAGGCCAGAGGGATGGCGGCAAGCAGAAGCGGAAGTAGAGGGGAGCGCGTGGAGCAACTGCTCCACTCGTGGGCGCGGGCGCACTTACCGTCGCGTTTTCAGCTCCCCGCCCTCCCTGGAGCCTGAATGGCTCCAAAATGGGTAGGAAACCGGCAGGGTGTGTGTGTGTTCGGCGCCGTGCTGGGCGCGTCACGTCACCTAGGCCCTGCCCCCTTCCTCCAGGCACTGGGAGGGCTAGTTGCGCCACTGGTGGCAGGATGTAGGGCCTTCTCGGTTGTGGCACCACACCTCTGGAATCGATTGCCAGAGGAATTGAGGACAGTCCCCTTGCTTCATGGCTTTTGACGGGGGTTAAAGACCTATTTGTTTCGTCTGGCATATGAGGAGGGAGGAACCACCTAAGAGCTACCCGGGATCCTTTTATTTATTTTTCTGGTGGAAATGGTGATAGCCGCCTCCTTTCCCCAGGTAAACAAAGGGCGTAGCTACCTGACACAAAGCTACATTTGGTCTGGAACCGAGTGAGCGTATCACGGTCAACTCTGAAAAATCGAGGCAGCTGGACAGGCCAATCCTTGTGGTAGTCACAACATGATCCAGCCAGGGGAGTTGCCAGCCAACCTCACCAAGCTGGTCAAGCATCATCTGAGTGGTCCTGGCTCACCTCCTGACCTTGCTAACCTCCGAATGGACACCAGATTTTAACTCCTGCCTACCTGGCCTGCAAGACACCTACCTAAAGTGACCAAGAAGGTTGAAGAACAACAGAAAGTCCTTGGTAACACCCTGACCCAACTCCATTCTGGGGTAGCTGAAAAAACTGTCAGAACCGGCTAACCTGCCTTGACAGCAAAAAATTCCTACCCAGTCCCCATGAGGAGCAACCAGCTAGTCTCAGACTGTAAGAAGGGTGGGCAGGGGTCACAGGACAATGAGCAACTGCCAGATGGATGCCCATGTTGTCCCTAAATGTGGCATTCCATAGCGAAATCTGGGGCAAGTACAGTACTCCCCCCATATCTGCTGGAGATACATTCCAGGCCCCTCAGTGGATACTTGAAACCGTGGATAGGAGCAAACACCCCCTCCATGGTTTCCTGAGGGCCCCCCGCCCTGCTTCCCCTGCGGGCAGGCGTGCACTCCCCCCCCCAGCTCTTATTTTTCTTTCAGCAAGCATTGTTTCTTCCTTAAAACAAACAGAGAAGCAGCCTCTATTGCAGGCAAGTAGAACGAGACTAAGTCCTAGAGAGGCTCTGCAAGGTTTCTGTTAACCTTGCAGAGCCTCTCTAGGACTTAAGTCTCATTCTACTTGCCTGCAATAAGCAGCCAGAGGCTGCTTCTCCTGTTTCTTTAAGGAAGAAACTAAGCTTACTGGGAAAAAAGTAAAAGCCTGGGGGGGTCCCCACGATCCGTGGATAACTGAAACCGTGGATAGCGAATCAGTGGATATGGGGGCCCACCTGTACTTAGTCATTATTGAACAGTCTTGAGATAGAGGTGTACAATATCTTGTACAATATCATGTGTACAATACCTAATCAGTCTGGCTATTGTGCAGAGGACATTCAGAGATGCCGCTTCTATCAGAACAGGAATACAAAAGGATGCTGAATGTCAAATGCTTGAACACGTCAAAATGTTTAAAGACGACACACGGACATTATTTTTAAAGTGGCTGCAAAAGATCAACCTTTCGGCTCTGGAATGAGCTATTATGAAACCTCTTTCACCAGAACAAAAATTTAATTAGAAATTAGATTCCTGTCATAACAGCCTCTGGTCGGTTTTAAATGTTTGGTCTCTGGCTCGTGAATGCATTCGGAGTACCTAAGAATAAAGGAGAGAATATAACAGCTCCATAAAGCTTGACAGGAGATGGCCAGTTTAGTCCACAGGCATGCCTGGAGTGATTTGTATGGGCTGACAATTTGACCCTGAACATATTGAGAGCCCCTTTAACAAGTTGGTTCTATGTCTATACTTTTATGCAAGCTCCCCAGTTCCTCAAGTTTCAAGGGGAATGTTGACCGGATTTGGGCCTCCTTTGGAGGAGAGACCACTCAAGTCTTTGTAATGTGATTTATAGGTGTCCCCTGCTTAATGATGGATCGCTTAATGACGATCCGGATATACAGTATGATGGAGGTCCCCAGTAAAAAAGAGCACAGGATTTTAAAAAAAACCACGTCTTTTAAAGTCCCAGCTCATTAGCTGTTTGGGGCTTTATGCACAGCGCTGAACTTCAAAGCCTTAATCTAAAACCAAACAGCTAATGGGCAAGATTGCTGGAGCTACTTCTGGGCTCACCTTTTATGATATGTTCTGGACCTCCATGGGAAAAACAAAATCTGTAATAAAGCAGGGCCCATGAGTGTGTGTGTGTGTGTGTGTGTGTGTGTGTGTGTGTGTGTGTGTGTGTGTGTGTGAGAGAGAGAGAGAGAGAGAGAGAGAGAGAGAGAGAGAGAGAGAGGAGGGTAAATTGTACCCTCATAGAGGAAAAGACCATCACAGATTACAAGCCATAAGCAACCTCCTGGCTTTAGAAGTAGGTTTTCTCTGTTCCAGGTGCAAGGGAGTGACAACAGGAAACAGGTTATCTCGTTGGCTGTGTGCTCCCTGAGGCATCTGTTGGGCCACTGTGAGATCCAGGAAGCTGGACTATATGGGCCTTTGGCCTGATCCTGCAAGGCTCTTCTTATGTTCTTATGTATCCGGGTCCAGGGTTAAAGGAGGGGCCCCAGAAATTTCCTGGGACCTCAGCTGGCCTCATGGAGAGTGAAAGATGGTGACTGGGCCAGGTGTACCAGGAAGGTAGACCTGGGCGCCACATCGGGAAGCCTGGTGGACCTGGGCTCCGGAGATCTTTCCTGTTGTTGCTGCCCTCCCCTGCCCCATTTTGCCCCTCCCCCTTTGGAAAGGGACCCAAGAGAAACTTCATGCCCCCTGATAAAATTCCTCTCAGAGGCCCTGTAATAAAGCATGAATTTCTGTTAAGAGAAAAAAAAAGGTTTATGATTGAAATAAATGGTTCTTCTTGCAAACCTTCCCTTCATAAAAGACAATACTCTATTGTTCATCACTGGTGGCCTTTGGCACCATTGTTTTCCTCCACTGCTTTTCCCTTTCACTTTCTTCACGGCACCAGCCCCTGACTGCTGACCCTTGTCGAACTCCCTGCTCATCCCTTTCCTCCAGCAACTCATGTGTTGGCTGAGAAATGAGATACTGTCCTTTTCAGGCACACACACACCAGAAATATATCACTTCTCCTCCCCCCCCTCCTTCCTGCATGCACACTTCTCCCCCCCCCTCCCCGTCTATAGATTTTGACAGGACTCGTCACAAGTTTTTTTCCGCCTCTGATAAGTTCAGCTCCAAGTTTGCAGAGAACACAGGGAAGTAAAACGAGTGCAGGATGGGGAATGAAACTCCTGGCAGCGTCTTCATTATTCTGCTGTTCCTGGCCAGGACAGAGGCAAAAATCAGGGTCACAGCACACTGACCCCTCTCTCTTCTGTTAGGAGAGCTTCAGCTTGATTTCTGAGATGGTGCTTTTGATAGAAGCACGCTGAAATCATGCTCCTTGAGGGCATGTGCTGTATCAAAGATGCCAGACACTCCCCCTCCCCACCCAGATAGTCCCCCATTCCTCCCACTGCCTCCCCCCCCCCGTGCTGGCTCCTGCCGATAGCCGACTGTGGCAGTTGGCTTCCGCCAGGGATGTGGATCAAGTCTCAGGGTCCAAGTCTCGAGTCAAGTCCCAAGTCTTTGCCCTCAAATCCCGAGTCTTTGGTTGCGAGTTGCGAGTCCCTATCTGTTTAATGGGGAAAACGGGTTTAAACCTGAATACAATTCGACTTGTCGCAAAAGGCTCCAAGTCTCGACCTGTCATAGTGTCTCCTCCTTTTTATGCCCAGGTCAAATGCATGCCAAGTCTTGCAAGCAATGTCTTGCCGTCAGATTGCCACTCCTCTGCAGAAAAGCGGTGACGCAGAAGTCAAACGCAACTGGGACGCAGGGTCGCCTTCCCCTTCTCTTTTTCATCAACAAAATCAGCCAAGCAAAAACATCTTCCCGCTATGTCTGAATACATCGAATGAACGACAACACACAGGTAAGAATCATGAATGATACCTTTCAGGGGGCCAATAAGCACGTTGAGCTTGACTGCGCATTCTGCTTCTCAAACGGAATGCATTCATCACTCTGCTTGGGGGGGGGGGGAGAGAGAGAGAGAGAGAGAGAGAGAGAGAGAGAGGTGTGCACAGTGCTCAGAAATGTCGCATTCATGTTTGCCAGTCAATGGTCATCAAATTAAGGGGGACCTTCTTGGCCTTCCTTTTCAAGAAGAAGCCCTTTTGGGGTGGCTTGTTTAGAGGCTCTAATTTGGGAAGCAGGAGCAGCACCTCTTATTGTGTTTATGTTTCTCAGGACTGGCCAAAGACCTCCCAGCCCTTGAGGCATCACACAAAATGTTCCCTCCTCTGGCATGGTGCCAAAGGAAGTGCAGAAGGGAGCGATAGGTTACAGTCTTTCCCAAGTTTTTTCGACCTGCGGCTCCCTTGACCATTGGCGACCATTGGCTGCGGTTCCCCATTATGTTATGTTGATGCCTGCCAATAGGCATTGCACTGTGTTCCGAGAGGATTCCGTGGCACTCTGCGGCTCCCCTGGCTAGTTCCCGTGGCTCCCCTGGGAGCTGCGCCTCCCAGTTTGGGAACCCCTGGGCTAGTGTGTTGGTCAGGAAGAGGAGTAGCAGATGGAGCTGGGAACCCTCTGCTAACCTGGTGTGGCTTCCTCAGTCAGCTTCATGCAAAGGCTGGCTTTGATGTTCTTTCCTGGTGTCTAAGGGTAAGCATGTTCTTTGGGTAGACTGCAGGCACAGAGGAAGGACGTGGTGTGGCCTTCCTCAACAAGTTGTCCTGATTGAATGGAGGGCAGCAAATGTTGTATGCTTTACTCATTTTCACATTTATGTACAGTTCTTCCTTCAAGGAACTCGGGTTGGCATACATGCTTCATCCCCTTCCTTTGATCCTAACAGCCACCCTGCGCGGTTGGTTCTCTCTTCTGGCCAGCCACCCTGGTGTCTCACCCACCAGGCTCCTTATCTGATCCTCCAAAGCATCAAATAGCTCCTGCTTATCCAGCATACTGAGAGCCTGTGCTGTAGCCTCCACAGTTACACACTAATTTATCTTGGATTCTGGTTCTCTGGCCAGGAGGAGCTGTTAGCTTCTGTTTCATTGGAGACAACAGAGAAGGGAGCAGATTGATATGATCTCACAAAAGGCTGAATGAAAAAATAAGTCGATAAATAAAGGATAACTCTCCCCTTCCAATGTCAAGGAAAGAATGATGACAAGACATACTGGGTATATTACATTTCAAATAGGAAAGAATGCTTAAAGCACACAAGGGTGAATGATACACTCAGAACCTATTTGGTCTAAAATACATTTGCTATTGAGTTTGAATTTGCATCCAGAGGTGCCACCGCTAAGCACCAGACTAGAATGCCTTGCAAAAATGGATGATTTCACAACTGCAGCTTTATCACAGAAGTAAGTGTGACTAACAGCGCAATCCTATCCAACTTACACCACGGTGTAACCAGCGGTGTAGCGAGAACGGGAGGCCCCAGAACGGAAAGGGGATTCAAATCCACTCCAAAGGGAGATTCAAAGGGGATTTAAATCTCCCCTCCCCTCCAAAGCCTCCCGCCCAGCCCTCCTCCACTGGTTACACCGGCGGTGTAAGTTGGATAGGATTGCGCTGTAACAGCCTGATCCACTGTAACTTTAGGCTGGCGGAGTGAGTGCTCCACCAGCCTAAGGAGTTGCAAAGATGCCATAAAGCACGTTTGCGGCTCCTTTGGAGTAAGTGGCGCCGGTGTGGAAAGGTGGCATTTGGGCAGAAAGGTGACATTTAAGTGTTTTTTTAAAAAAATACATGGATAAAATAAACTGCCAGTCACCCACATTTGCATATTTGTGGTGTGTGGGGAAGAGAGAGAATGAACGTAATTGCTCTGTCTGCGACTGAAGTGGATAGGGTGAGCTTGAAAAAAATTATTGCATTGAAGGCATCAGAAGAAGGGATTATTTTCTGTGGCTCCTGAAAGCAGGAGTAGAACCAATGGGGTGAAACTATGAGGAAGAATTTTCTATCTGTCCAGAGCTGTTTTGTGCAGTCGTGAGCTCTCCCTTGTTGGAAGTTTCTAAGCAAAGGCTGGACCGTCACCTGTCAGAGATGTTGTAAATGTTTGTCTGCACTGAGCAGGGGGTTGGACTAAGATGATCTAAGAAGGTTCCTTCTAAGCCTAACAGTCTATGGCTATATGGTTCTGTGTTCTGGTAACGCAGACGTGCAGTGCGTGGCGTTAAATCGGCGATGACCCATTCACACATGCAAATGCAATGTACTGTATTGCACATCAAATGACAAAAAGGTGCATATATGAACTGTCTAGCACTGTCAGCTCTTTTCAGCCAAACGTAAACCCCTGGAATACAGAAATGTGATTTATACGCAGATAACTGGGAGGGAAAGCTCACTCTTCTTAACCTCAATGGGTCAATGCACTGTCATTTCCCTTCCTTTAACTCAGGGACAGGCCCTTCCAAATACTGAATCATAGCAAGTGGCAAAGAAGGTGTGGATACAACCTTCATTAATTAGTCAACCGCACCCACATTTATTGATTGATTGGCCATTAGTGGTGATAAACATGGACAGGAGAAGCCAATCAAAGCCATGCGACATCCTTTCCCCTTGCTCTTGTTTGTAGTGAATTCTCGCACCAAGATGTATATCATTATCGTGTTGGTTCCAGAAGCTTATGCAAATTAATTGCATCCGAGAATTGGCAAGAAGAACGTTTATTCAATTTACGAACAGTCCTGGTTAGAAGCTTTGTATTAATACAACAACAGTTTAGCAGCAGCTGATAGACAGGACACAGCCATGCAATTATCCAAACCCAGCCACCCTTCCTGGTCTCTAATTAGGTATATAAGCAAATATAGTTTGCCGGAACTAATTGCTATATTACAGCTGGCAGCGAGGTGTCAAGTAAGTTCAGGTTGCAGGAGGGAGCCCAGGGTCTTGAGCATCCCAAGACTGGCACATTTTTGGAATTAATCGCATGTGTAATCCAATTAGACACATTGGGCAGGTGGAAGCATTGGAGTGCGTACATCGTTCCAGACTCGCTCATCATCCCTTCACCCTTTGGGGGATAAAGATGGGACAACGGTTTGGCATTCTGCACATGGTCCATATACAAAAAAATCAAAGTACTCGAGTGTCGGATTAATCCCACGCCACTGAAAACTGAAATGAAATCAAAACAGAATCCCCCTTTCCTTCTCTCTCAGCCACACACGTATGCCTGAAATGAAGCACAAAACAAGCATATAGACCAGAGATTCTGAGAGGCATCTAGCCAATATTTGTACTGGCGCATGGTAGTGAACAGTGGCACAGTCCTATACGTGTCGACTTAGAAGCAAGTCCCATCATGTTCAATCGGGTTTACCCCCAGGAAAGTGTTCTAGGATTGCAGCCTAAGGGACTGAACTGTGGGTCAAGACTTCCTGGGTTCAAATGTGGCTTCTGCCATGAAGGCATGTCCTCACCTTTTTTTGGTACATACCAATTTTCGCAAGTACCACCTCTCTCACCCGAAGCAGGGGGTCAGACATAGAACAGAGCATAGGGGAGAGGTACACACAGGTAAAGGCAGTCAGAAGAACATGACAAGCCCTATTGAATCAGGCCAAAGGACCGTCTAATCTTGCATCTTAGGCTAGCACAGAGGCGTCGCACAACCGGGGGCGATTGGGGCGGTGGACCCCAGGGTGCGGGCCGGTCTTACCTGCCGCCCGTTGCTTCTTCGGTCTCTTCGCAGCCGAGAACGGCTGCAGTTGGGTCCTCCCACCCTCCCTTGCGTTAGTTTGGCTCCAAAAAGGAGCCAAAAAGTGCCGGGGGGCGTGTCTGTGCCGCAGAGGCGCGCTACGTCGGGGCAGGGCGGCGGCGGCCCCCACTCCACAAGATCTCCGTTCGCCTCTGGGCTAGCAGACCACTCTGGGAAGTCATAAGAACATAAGAAGAGCCCTGCAGCTGGATCAGGCAAAAGGCCCATCTAGTCCAGCTTCCTGTATCTCACAGTGGCCCCACCAGATGCCTCAGGGAGCACACAAGACAACAAGAGACCTGTATCCTGCTGCCACTCCCTTGTATTTGGCATTAAGATATAGCCTATTACTAAGACCAGGAGGTTGCTTATCCCCATCATGGCTTGTAACCCGTGATGGACTTTTCCTCCATCAATCTGTCCAATCCCCTTTTAAAGGCATCTAGGCCAGGTGCCATCACCACATGTGGCAAGGAGTTCCACAAACCAATTACACGCTGGGTAAAGAAATATTTTCTTTTGTCTGCAAATGTGTGTCCACAATGTAATGTATGTCCAAATGTAAGTCTGCAAATGTAGCTCCTGGAAGTTTAAAGTTTGCCCATCCCTGACTTTCAGAATGCAACTGGAACTGGAAGTTTTTATCGTCATCCTGGTTGTCCATCCCTTCCTGGAATACATGGAGACTCTAATACTAACCCTGCTTGGGGAGGATTCCTCTTCCCGAGAATGTATTAGGAAGCTTCGTGCTTGCTGGCCTTCTGGTCTTCTTACTGAACCTTCTGATCGGTGAACTTAACTCTTTGATGTCAAAGCTTATGAGGTCCTATGGGTGATCATGGAAGATTCACAGCTAAAAGGCGGTCAGCTGGGATGCAGCTGGTACCCTAATTCTGCCGTTTCCCTGTGTGGGGCGTCTTCTTGTGTTGTGATCACTGACTTTCCCTTGAGACGGTGGCATGCGGTGGGTAGGGTTCTTCTCTGTTTAAGAGGTCTCATCTCATCTGGGTTTCGGGTAGGAGACATATTTTGAGGAATCTGAAATCCTCAATTCCCATCTTAAAAATCTGAGTTTTGTTTTTTTCAAAATGTGCTTTGTGTACCTCCTGGGCAGGGCCCATAAACACAAGTTGCGTTGAAATTAGGTATATTTTTAGCCCAGTTGCAGTCCTGTTGGCTCGGGAGTCAGCTCCATTGATTTCAATTGGATTTGTTTCCAGCTAAATGTGCCTAGAACTGCACCCTTAGTTTCGCATTTACATTCCATTAACTTCAATAAGACTTTAAGACTGCCTAACTTTTTCTGATTGCCATATCACTTCTGAGTTCTGTACAGAGCACAGCAGAGTCCTGGGGCAAAGTGATCTTTAAATAGTAACTGTTATATTTCTCCTGCCAAATTCATCCGCTTTCCACTCATGATTATTCTGTGTTGCCTCTCTCTCTCTCTCTCTCTCTCTCTCTCTCTCTCTCACACACACACACACACACACACACAGAAGAAAAATATTTCTATTTTCACACACACACACAGAATAAAAGAAAAATATTCCATAAGAATTACAAAATATTAGCCAACAGAAAGGAGGTATGCATACTTAAAAAGGGGGGGGGGGAAGAACCAACTTCGCTGTGAATCTCAAGTAAGGCTTTTGGCTCCTGATGTGATGAATCTAAATTGCGATCCATTGCCAAAGGGGATGCCTGCTGCTTTTGTGATTCTTATTTTTTAGTTTTGAAAATGGTTATCATTATAGGGGATTTTGATTCCGTTTCAGATATTCAGAGTTCTAGTGTTTAGGAAGGTAACGTCAAATTGGGCTGGGTGACGGCTCAGCTTATCTTTCCGCATTTTCGGCAATGTTCTCGTCTCATTGCTAATTTCTTTTCTCTCCTCTGGAAGCTGCATGTCGAAGCCTTTATTGCTAACACAAGCCTTTCCCCATCAGATCAAGTCAGTGGCAGCCTGCCAATTCCCATTCCTGCTTGATGCTAGCAATCGCCTTGTACTAATTGCTTAAGGACAACTATCATCCTCTCCGAGAATCATTACTAGTCAGCTCATCATATTGTGCGGATTCTCAAATAAAAACTATTAGGCATCGGCCCAACACAGAGCCTAATGACCGCACTCATGAAGCCTGGCATCGTCATCGCTTAGTAAATGCTCCAGTTCCTTATTGAGGGGGCTGGAACCCTTGCGTGGATGCAAAGGTGTTGTTTGAAATCAGTGACATTAGTTCCACAGCATGGCTGACTCGTTGCAGTCTGCTTTAGAACAGAACCTCACTCATTTGTAGGTTCTGGGCAGCAATCCTTTTCTCCAGTAATGTAGACTTGAGTCTATTGACTCAGACTTGAGTCGGACTCAAAATCGCATCAATGACTCGACTCGGAGGTGGCTCGGTGATTGTAAAAGACTCAAAAGACTCTACTCGAGACTTGGAGCCTTTTACGACAAGTCGAATTTTATTCAGGTTTAAACCCACTTTCCCCATGAAATAGATAGGGACTCACAACTTGCAATCAAAGACTCGGGACTTGGCGGCAAAGACTTGGGACCTGACTTAAGACTTGGACCTTGACTCAAGACTTGACACATCCTGGCTAATACTAAAACATTTGTATAATGCTTTCTGCATGTGGAAAGTACTTCATATATGTGTCTGTCTTGGGTATGGTGGCAAATGCTGACCCCCGAGACTGAGAAATTTGTTACATTCCTGTTCCTACTTGGTGGCCTCAGCTATGTTCCTCTGGGTTGGTTTCAACCTACGTTGGCAGTGCTGTGACTTGAATTTTATTTTCTCCACCGTTCATGTCCTTCTACCGCCTCCCATTAACCTCACTGATCAGGATTTGCCAGCAATGAATGATTTCCTTATCTCCGATGCAGGCATGTCTCAACCATTTTGGATTCCATCATGGCTGGTGGTCTCCAAAGAACTCTGACATGGTTTGATGTGCGGGCTATGCTTTGGGCCAAACGGTTTTCCTTTGTTGAAGGATAAGTTGGCGGGATTTCCAACCCTCATCATTTTGCTTCATTTAGTCAAAAAAGATTGGCTTCACACCCACGGTCTGGATCATTTCAAACTTGCATTTATTTGGCAACTCTTTCCCTGTGAGGCAAGGCTAAAGCATTTGGAGCTTTGTAGTTCAGGGGAAAAAAAAGATGTCTAAAGGGGAAGATGGTAGTGGTTTATAAAATGATGCATTATGCAGATATGCAGTTTCTCTCTCTCTCATACATAATACTAGAGCCCAGAATCATCCCGTGGAATTGATTGGCATCAGATTGTGGATAGACAAAAGTATAGCTTTGCAAAACCCACAATTAATTCATGGCCAGCACCACCACCTTAAATAGCGTTTGAAGGGGATTCGACAAATTCCTGGAGGCAAATCCAGCCCTTGGTGCTTTGAGGCTTGAAAGGAAGCACCCAATGGAACCCTCTCCCATATCTCCCCATTCTCTTCCTCTTATGCTCACACCCTAAAGGCATGAAGTGTCCTTGTTTCCTCTTTGTGGTAGGGCTGGACCTGCATGGAGGATGTCTATTGGTAGCACTTGGCCATGGTAGCTAAATTCAGAGGCAGGATGCTACTGGATGCCATAATGGGGAGCAACAGCAAGAGAAGACTTCTGTCTTCCTGCGCTGCTTTGGGATTTCTGGAGGCATCTGGTTGGCCGTTGTGGACTAGTTGGGCGTGTGGGCTGATCCTTAGAGTTGCCAAGTCAGAGGCATCCCCCCAAACTTAATTCAGGAGGTGGGAGAGTCTAGCGATGTCACACAGCCGGGCTTGGTGATGTCACATCGTTGTGTACTATTGAAGGACCAAAATGTATGGTGCCAAGATGAAGCCCCATAGCAAAAGCGTGCATCTCTTTCTTTGGTTTTCTGTACCCTCCAATTCTAGATTTCCATGCTGTCTCATTTAATAAACCCCTTGCAATGGCCAGAATTGGTACAGTTTCTCATCTGCCCAAGTGACTTGAGTCAATAGAAGACCAGATGGCTCTATATACAGAGGAGGAGCTAGTGTTGCCCTATGAAATGAGAAGGCTACCCAAGTGACTTTGTATGCCAAGGACTTGTGAGCTGAACTTGTGAGCTGGACTGTGTTATGACACAAGCGAGGGTCCTGCCGCTTGTGTTCCTGTGCCATGAGCCATCCTGAAGAAAGGTCTCCCCAAGAAGCATGAGGGAAAAACCTGACCAGCTGCCTGACTGACTTTAACATGTGTCCAAGCTGAAAAACCTGAGCAGCCTCCATGTGGCCAAAAAGCTCTCACAGAATCTACTCTGCATTCCCCCCCCCCACTGTGATGCTAAATACCTTCCAAGACAAGACAATACAGTGCTACCTGAGATGAATAATTCTAGCCTTTGCTTTTGTCTCTTAAGTACCGGACCATCAAGACAGATCTCCTCACCCTCCCCCCCACTTGTCTGTTTTACCCAAGGTGCACTGAGGTGTCCCTTCTAGGACCCCTGTTTCCTGTTTTCCTGTGTACCTGGAGATCCTCCTTACATGTGCTCCGCTTCCTATAAAAGGTAGGGACAGACTGGGAAGCCCTCTCTTCCCTTCTTACTCCTGCCCTTCGGACTGGTACTGGTGAGCTCCCTCTGCTCTATCTTGTTTTCCCTTCCTTCCTCCTCTTCCCTCTCTCTCTTGCAACCCCCTCCCTTCTCTTTGCATTACCCCTCAGTTAGTCACTGATTTGGTTCCTGAATCCAGCTTGTTCAGAACCTTAGAATCATTTTATTTCCCCCCTTCTCCTCCTATCCCCCACTCTTAATTTGACTTCTCAGTCATTCCTACAGACTGCTAGTCCTACTTTTCATTCAATGCTACAGCATTGCAAGCCAAGGTGAACTCTAGCAAGAACCCTGCTAAATCTCTGTACCTAAGTTCCTAGATCTGTATGCTTTGGGAGTATGATTGAAGTGATGCATATTGAACTGTATTTTCTTGTTGTATCATTCTTGCCTGAACTATTTAGTAACCACGTGTGTTCTCAATATTATTTAAAATGGAATTCTGTGAAGCTGGACTCTGGTATACACAGGTAAAGATCCCAGAACATGCCAAATTGCTATATTTAAAGCTATTCCCCAAAATTACAAAAGCATTTTGGCTAACACTAGGGTTTGGTGACCATGAGATTTTTGCACCCCCCTTGAGTCCTAACAAACTCATTATGTATAATATTAACTATGAAGATGATAAATTAATAATTAATTAATAATAATAATAATCCCAAAACATTCACAGAAATGTAACATTTCACACACACCAGACCCATACAGTACAGTACATACCCTAATAAAAATGGGTCCCCCTATGGGGGAGAAAGGTGGGATAAATAAAGGTGGGATTCAATAAATAATTTAAATAAATAATAAATAATAATGTATTATTAAAATTATAATTTAATATTATAAAATATTAATTTTTTGCCTGGCACCCGGGGCCAGGGGCTCCAGGCCCCCCCCTTAGCTACGCCACTGTCTATATAACACTTGCTCTAGAACTCAGTGGCTAAGCTTTCTTTCAATGACCCTCTTGGTAGTAGTTGACCTCTGCCAGTCTTGATTCGGTTTGCTGCCTCCGGCTCTGTTGACCCTTGTCTGTCTGCTCAGCAGTTGGTTCCCCCTAGCAGCAGCTTGGCTCAAAGCCCAGCCCAGCCCGGCAGCCTCTTCTACCCACATTGGCAAAGCACTTCAAAACAGGCAGATGGACAGTCTTGCAGACATCATCATATAAGATTTATGCCTCCGATTTTCTTTTTCTTTTGTGGCAGAATACAGTCCGTCCTCCTAAATTAGGAAGGAGGATGCTAACCCTGGCAAGGTCCCACCAAACATTGAGAAGTTTTTTTGTCACAAGGGGGGAGCGCAGTGCCCCCTGCCAGTGGCGTCGCCAGGCGCCCTCGAGGTAGGGGCGCCCCCCCGATGCCCCGCCCCCCCCAATAAAATTTTTAGGTTTCGGTTTCGAAACCTATTTTTGACAGTTTTTTTCTCGTGTTTTTTTTTTACTGTTTTCGGGGGGGGGTTAAGTGTTAACGGGGCATGTGTTAGTGCAGGGGTGCACAACTTGGAAGTAGGTAGGGGCCAAAATGAATAGACTAAACTTCTTCGGGGCCGCACAGGGGGCGTGTCAAGGAACCGTGATGTCACTTCCTCGTGTGTCCATGAGCCGGAAAATATCCAGAAAAGCAACATATTAATACATAAAGGTATTTACAGAATCAAAAATTCGGATTTGCCCTCCCGCCGCGAATCCGAGCCGCCTCCTCACATGGAGCAGCGACAGCGCCAATGGGACAAGCCCCAAAACCTCTGCGCCCGTTGACACACAAGAGGAGACGCGGCTCTTCCGGCTCCTGGCTGAATGCCAGGAGACTCCAGCTGATCGGCGGTGATCAAACGCCGCCTTCAGCAACGGCCTCAAAATCTCCAGGCCAATGGGCTCGCAAGGCTCAGTGACTTCGTTCTTCTCGCTCGGCGACCCAAGCAAGAAGGCTGCACAGCTACGCGCCTGGAGTGAAGACATCGGAGATCCCTCGGCGCTCTCTTCATAAGCAACGCGCACCAAGGGATCCTCGATTTCTTCGGGGCCACCGGAAATCCTTCGGAGGGCCGCAAGCAACCCTGGGGCCGCATGTTGTGCACCCCTGTGTTAGTGTATGTGTGCTTTTCACCCACTTATCTTGAATACATGATGCTTCCAGCGACAATCTTCTTCCTGCGCCCGGGCACGATCTTCTCCCTGCGCCTGGGCGCAAACTCCGTAAAGCCCCCAGCAGCGCTTTCCAGAGTTTGTGCAGGTGCAGAACGTCGACTGGAAACTTTGTCATTCTGCGCCTGTGCAAACTCTGGAAAGCGCTGCTGGGGGCTTTACGGAGTTCGCGCCCGGGCGCAGGGAGGAGTTTGCGCCCGGGCGCAGGGAGAAGATCGTCGCTGGAAGCGTCACATATTCAAGATAAGTGGGGGAAAAGCAAACATACACAAACACATGCCCCGTTCACACTTAAAACCCCCCTAAAACAGTAACCCCCCCAGAAAAATACAAAAAAACCTGAAACCTAAGGAGCCCCGCCCCACCCCCTGAGTCTTGCGCCCTACGCCCTGGGGCCCACCGCCCCGTATTAGGCGACGCTTCTGCCCCCTGCACCGTAGGGTCTTCGACACATGTTTATAGAGGTTGGAGGCTTATGCTTTGTTCCCTGCAGGCTACTGTTGCAGTTCAGCCCCCCCACACTTTCCTCCAATCCTCCCACCCTGCCTCCTCCTTTTTTGGGTATAGAGCAGGGGTGGCCAAACTTGCTTAATGTAAGAGCCCCATACGATAAACTTCAGAGGTTTGAGAGCTGCAATATTTAAGAAGCATTTAAAGTCTTAAATATATTTACTCACCATGAATATTAAACTTATGTTTTAATCCAGTGGACTCTCAGTTTATGGCCAGTAAATTATAAAGCTTGAAAATTTCTTATTTACCATTTCTATTAATTGTGGTACAAAAAGGAGCTCAGCCAACATATTTCTGAGAGCCGCACATTATACGTCAAAGAGCCTCATGTGGCTCAGGAGCTGCAGTTTGGCCACCCCTGGTGTAGAGCTGGCAGGCCATGCTAGTGAATTAAAAGTTTCTTCTGAATTCCCTACAAGTACAGAAATGTCAGGGCTTGGCCGGGGCTTGTTCCGTTTCCTCACCTTCTGAGTTTACAGCAGGAAAAGCAGGCAGAAAGACGGATACTGAATCCTGATGAAGAAGGGTTCCCCCCCCCACACACACTCCTTGTTTGCTTGTTCTCAAAGAGCATCCCTGAACTCATCCACCTGCCTTGTGTTAATTTGAAGGGAAACTATGCTGGCACTGCTATCTCCTGGACCTAACACACTACCAGCACAATCCTAACCAACTTTCTAGCGCCGATGTAGCCATGCCAACAGGGTGCACACTGCATTTTACAGATTTTACAGAGTGCACATTTTACATTTTACAGTCATGGAGGCTTCTTCAAGGTGAAGGAACACTTGTTCCCTTACCTCGGGACTGCACTGCAGTTGCAGCGGTGCTAGAAAGTTGGTTAGGACTGCACTGTAACAGCCCAGTCCTGGGCACGTCTACTTAGAAGAAAGTCCCATGGTAGTCCCCAGGACGTACTCCCAGGTAAGTGTATACAACAGTGGTTCCCAAACATTTTAGCACTGGGACCCACTTTTTTAAAATGATACTCTATCAGGACCCACCTAGCTTTACGAGACAAATAAAAATAGTATTTCTTTCTAGATCACCTTTTATTTATTTACTGACAAGTCATATTTTATTTATTTATTTGCAAAAACAACAACATTCAATCCATTTCTGGTAATGAGGCAGCCCGAATGAATAGCCTCAAGGCTTTAGGGGCTTAGTTATGTGACCCAGCCTTCACCTGCTCCAACGACCTGTCAATGACAGACTTGGGAAAACAAAACACCAGAAAAAAGATGCTCAAACATTTATCTCCCTATATTTACACAAGCTTGCAAACTGCAGGAGCTCAGCTGTTTGCAGGGTAATTAGCAGCTATCTTGCAAACTGCAAGAGCTCAGCTGTTTGCAGGGTAATTAGCAGCTATCTTGCAAACTGAGCCTCATCCTCAAGAATTCCGAACTCGTGCTATTAGCACAGGGTTCGAGCTTTGGCTTGCCTCTTCTATGGCGTGAGGGAGGGGGCGTTCTTTAGCCCTCTCATTAGGCTTGGTGGTCAAGCGAGGCGGGTATGATGGCTTGAAGTTGTGCTATCGGTGTGAACTCTGGGGCAGCAAAGGCAGGAGATGCCCAATCTCCCACATCTCAGCTGCCCTCCGGTATGTGAGAGGAAGCCACTACTGGAAAGGTCCTGTTGTATGTTCGCACAAGCCGCGCTTGCTTCAGAGGGCAATTGGACCTGTAAGAGAGTCTCCCTTGACGATCCTATGGGTGAACACTTATGGTTTTCTCCAGAACCGTTTGCCAGGTTGAGATTAAGCAAAGTCTGCAACTTATAATAGTTTTCACAAACTGCTCTGGAGGAAAAATGGCACCGTCTTGCACAAACTCAGGTGAAACAATACGGACCCCATGCTATGTTTACAACATGCAAACTGTCCACGGATTCTTTGAGGTTAATTTCTGAGGTGGAATGTGGCTGTACGGAGCTTACATTACAGGCAACAAAACTCATCACCTGAGGACAAAACAAGAGATGAGGCAAACATATCATGCAGAATATCAGAAGGAGAAATGAGCAGAATTCGTGCTAGAATATCATGCAGACTGGGTCTAACTTGTATTACAGCTCCATTTGAGAGCCACAGCTTCCTTATTATCTGGCATCCAGTGTTGCATTTTCCCAGATTTCAAATGTTTGATTAATACACTCCGAAGTGCCCAAATGACTTGCTGCCATTAATCATATTTCCTCTGGTTCATTACCTAAAATCATTAGAACCAGAACGGTGCGCAACTGCCTGCATTTTAATGCTCATTGTCACCAACATGAAGTAACACAGGCACTGTCTCGAGTTAACACCCCCTCCCCAAATTAAGTGGCGAGTTGAGCTCATACAGTTTACTTTTTTGAGTGTATCCAAGTCACTGATTCCAATAATTGGAAATTCGAGGGAGATTAGCTTCACCTTCTCCTCTCCCAAGGAATCAGACATGAGTACTGGGGGCCTGGGGGATGTGACAACAAATAAATATTTTACATCTTGCAGAAAGGGATCGTGAGAGGCCATTGAACAAAGAGTACCAAAATGCCCTGTTGGATGCCCTGTCTATCCTCTTTATTGATCTTGAGAGTATTTCACAAGCTTGGTGAGAGAGAGAGAGAGAGAGAGAACATCATAATGGACTCAGTGACTGCTGGGTTGGAAAGAAAGACACTAGCTATAAGTAGAGGTGTTTGACAGAGGAGTTGTGTTCAGGAAGACTTTGGCTGTAATTCTATGGCCGTATTTCCTAAACCTTTTCGACCTGCGGCTCCCTTGACTATTGGCGACCATTGACCCCGGCTCCCCATTACATGATGTTGATGCCTGCCAGTTGGCATTGCACTGTTTTCTGAGAGGATTCCGTGGCACTCTGTGGCTCCCCTGGCTGGTATCCGCGGCTCCCCTGGCTGGTATCCGCGGCTCCCCTCGGAGTCGCACCTCCCAATTTGGGAACCACTGTCCTATGTTATTCAACAAAACCAAACACTTCTAGCTATAAGAAAGACACTACCCCCTCCAAGCAGTACTGACCCAAGACCTCCTGATAACTGAGACGGTGTGCAGAAAGCTTTTTGTCTCACCAGGCAGTGTGCAAGGCACCAGGGGAATGGCGCAGAGGAGGAAGTGTGCAGGAGAGACACTCTAGCACAGGGAGAGGAATCAAGGGAGCAGAAGGAAGAGGAGGGTGGTTGGACAGATGAGGGTGCCCTCCTCACTAACCCTTATGAATAGTCTATCTTATGAATGAACTGGCCCTGCCTTCAAGAATCTTTTGCTCCTTTTCTGAAATGGGTTTTGGATTTTGAATGCTGTCGTTCCACCTCCAGACTCACTAAAATCATTTAACTATGGCTAATAGTCCTTCAAGGAGGGTAGGTCTAACAATGACTATTCGCCGTGATGGCTAAACGGAACCTTCAGATACAACATCGGTGTTTCCTAGGGGACCAATAACAGGCTATTGACTTTATATTCCATTTGTGGACTTCCTAGGACCCCCTGGCTGTGGCTACTGTTGGAAAGAGGATGCTTAAGTCAATGCGTACTTTGTCTGATCCATCAAATATCTTCTTACGTTGTTGAGGAGCTAGTGGACCTGGAAGCCTCTGCCATCCATTGGACCTCTGTAGGGAGTCAGATATATTTGAACTCCTTTAATTTATTTCTGTAACTTTTTATAAGACTCAAATTTAGAGCGCTAAGCATTGACTGTCACAAATAGTTCCATCAGGTGTCAACATAATACAAATACATTACATTCCTGCATCAGCAAGAGTTGATGGAAAAAGCACAGCATAAGCATAATTTCTGGAAACGTATATGCACAATCTTTTAAAAAAAATACATTATTGGGTATGAAATTTCATTAGATTCTATTGTACTCCTCCTGGACTATTTCAATAACTTTAGCTAGGAAAAAAAAATCACTGGAATTTACTCGGAAACTCATTAATCACCCACTGTATTTTACTGGCAAGCTATTGGAAAGAAATACAGGTGCCTACAATGGAAGACTCGCTGGACAAGGAAGCTTTGGCTTATTCAGTGCTAATGAAGAAGCTCAAACATGATAAAACGGTCAGGGAAAACTGACGAAGGGTAGAAATGATACTGCGGAAAGGGGGGCATCCCTTTATTCCAACTGGAACATAATTAAACCCGGAGAAAATGTGAAAGGCATATTGTGTAGATGTTACCTTTGTGTTGGCTGAATGCATGTGGGGAAGAAGCATCACACCGGTCAGACTTGCTTCCACCCCCCTTTGCTTGTTCAGCAGAACTTTTTAACAGTTGACACTGACAACGTGCTTATGCTCAGTATGCACAAGTGTGAATTTTTTCAGCAGTTAAGTTGAACAAATATAGGGCTGGGGACAAAGAGGAATGAGCCCTCTCTCGCTCTCTCAATTAAGTCCAGTGTGCCCCAGTATAACATCTGCACAGTCCTAGGAAGTTTGAGTGATTGTGTAAAGCACATCAAGACACATGAAGCAGGCTTATACTGTGGCAACTCACTGGTCATAAGAACATCAGAAGAGCCCTGCTGGATCAGGCCAAAGGCCCATCTAGTCCAGCTTCCTGGATCTCACAGTGGCCCCACCAGATGCCTCAGGGAGTCCACAGCCAACAAGATAACCTGTTTCCTGTTGTCACTCGCTTGCATTTGGCATTCAGAGATAGCCTACTTCTAAAACCAGGAGGTTGCTTATCCCCATCATAGCTTGTAACCTGTGATTACAACTTTTCCTCCATAAATTTGTCCAATCCCCTTTTAAAGCCATCCAAGCCGGGGGTTCCACAGATAAATTACAAGCTGGGTTAAAAAAAAATATTTTCTTTTGTCTGTTCTAACTCTCTCACCACTCAGTTTTAGTAGATGTCCCCTGGTTCTAGTGTTGCACGAGAGGGAAAAGAATATCCCTCTATCCACTCTCTCCATCCCATGCATACGTCTCAATCATGCCCCCCCTCAGGCGCCATTGTTCTAGAACAACGGTTCTCAAACCTTTTAACACCAGGACCCAGTTTTTAAAATGACACTCTATCAGCACCCACCTAGCTTTATGAGACTTTAAAAAAAGGTGATCTAGAAATCAATAAATATATTTATTTACAAGTAAAGAGCTCAGCTGCTTGCAGGGTAATTAGCAGCTATCTTGCAAACTGCAGCTCAGCTCTTTGAAGGGCAATTAGTAGCTATCTAATTTTTGAATAGCCTCAGGGCTTGTGGCAACGACTTATCTGATCTTTCCATCACCTGGGACCCACCAGAAATCAGGTCGCAACCCACCAAGTGGGTCCCGACCCACAGTTTGAGAAACACTGTTCTAGACTGAAGAGCCCCAAACGCTGTAGCCTTTCCTCCTAAGGGAGGTGTTCCAGCCAGGGTTGTCTTTCCCCTTAACAAATAAAACAACTTACAACCCAGCACTATGCAGGAGAGCAGATCTCCATATTCTCTGCGATGGGCCCTCCCCACGTCAGTTTTTAATGCAGTTAAGTTCAGCATAAGAATAGTTCAAGCTCTATTTCAAGGTCTGCATTGGTTTCAGGACGAACAGGAAAACTGAAGGAGAGCAACTCATCTAGATCGGTTTGGCATTCCCCCCCCCCCCTTAACTGAGCACAGTCGGTCACGAACCACTCCCAAGAGAGCAAAAATCCATTTCGGCCCTGATCAGGTTTGCTTCATTCCCTCAGCCTCCGTTTCATTTCCTGCCTGTGCCATGGATGCAGAGGTACTGGGGAGGAGGGGGACTGCGCATGCAGGGGGGAAACCAACAATGTAAGTCTTCAATCTTCGACTCGGATACTTGCTTGTGGAAGGAAAAAGGATTTTTTAAAAAATGATCCCGTAATGACCGAATGATGATGAAGAAGGCTAGTTTAACAGCAGCAGCTTATGCCTGTCTACTCAGACATAAGCCCCATTGAATTCAGTGGGACTGAATCCTAGGCAGTGTGCATAGGATTGGGCTCTAAAGGCTGAGCTACGTTACACACGTCGTGGAGCTTCTGACCTCATTTTTGAAGCAAGCGGAGCCGCTGCGACTTTCGCACTGCCAGCGCGTACCTCAAACTGGAATCCTACTTTTGAGGGGGCGGGCACACAGAGCTAGGGGGCGGTTCGCAGAGCTACTGCAGCCCACCAATCGTAGGAGAGGGGGGGAGGGCGGCTGCATGCCAATCTGAACTACCTCCAATCACCTTGGAGGTTACATTCACCTTTGAGACTATTCCCTTGGATCACCTTGGAGGTTATCACCAAAGAGACTATTCCCAGAGGAAAGCACAGGACGAGAGAGAAAACCAGAATGGCGGGAAATACTGAAAATCGCACAAACTCCTGCTAGGATAATGATATAAAACTTTTTCTTGAAGTTAAAGAAAGTTAATGCAGTACAAGTTAAAGAACTTGTTCTTGAAGTTCACAGACGAGGCTGCAAGGTTTCGGCCAATCGTTGCGCGCTTGTGTTTAGCCAATCACAGCTTTCTTAAGAAGGCGGGACAACAGGAGGGACAACAGGCGGGAAGACACTCCCCCGCTCCGAGTGCGGAGGCGGAGGCAGAGGCGGTGGCAGAGCCTCTGCCTGTAGTGTAGTTCAGCCTTAAGGGTGCAAATCCTATGCACATTCGCCTAGAGAGGAAGTACTATAGAGCTCAGGAGGATTTGTTTCTGAAGAAGTGCGCATGAGAGTGTGCTGATGAGGCCATTTGGCTAAAGAAGCCGTCCGTTTCTTCCTTTTTCCATCGACTCAACAGAGAATGAGGTAGGAAACTTCATCTGCAATATTGGACAAAAGGGAAAAGTGGGGGAACCCCCCCCCCTCACTCTGTTTGCAAGTAATCCTTTCTGGAACCAAAACTACACAATAATTAATCTCATGGGTCCCGACTCGGAAATTTCCCTCATGTGTCGTCTGTTTTTTCCTCAGAGATGTTGCCTTTTTTTCTGTTCAGATACATTATTTATTGTGCAATAAACGAGGAGGTCTATGTGGCCTCCCAAAAAAATCAGCTTCCCGGATAGCTTTAGTGGTTCATGCTGACAGTTTTGCAAAGCAGCAAGCAAAGACATGAATGATGCCCAAGCTGAGCAGGAGCCAGTGGAAGGGCTGTAGCCCAGGGTTAAAACCTACCCAGGTCATGGTCAAAGTCCTCCATTCACTCACTGGTATCTCCAGGTGGGACAGAGAAAAATCTCTGTCTCGAGAGGTGCTGATGGTCCGTGTGGATGAACCTAGATGGGCCAATGGCCTGACTTTGCCCAAGGCAGCGCCTTCCGATGAAGCCATTTTAGCGTGAGGTTTCCTGACCATAATCAGAGTGCTTTCTTTGTAGTAAACATCAGAATGTATTTTCTAAATACAAAACAACATAATCTCATACCAAGTCTCTGTAAAGAGAGAAATACACACCTGTTTATATTATGGTTTATACTCTCATATAGTCAGAAAGCAAGAGCAGCTGTACTGTTACTTTCTCTTTTCTTATGACGTACGAAAGAGGCCCCTGTCAGCTATGCTGGGCCAGATACCTGCCATAGATAATAGGATGGCAGGGTGTGACCTGGACAGAAGCTTGCTGGCAGGGTGGAGTTCTTCTGTTGCCGATAAGGTTAACTGAACAGAAGAACTCAAGCGTCATGAGAATAATTCCAAGAATTATGTACGTCAAACCTCAGCTGTGTTTCTGTAACCAATAAGAAGTTAATGTGATTCTTTGACCCACCTCCTGTACTGTGGCTGCACATTTTGAATTATAAAAATGAAGTGTAAACAGTAAACTGGGACACTTTCTCTGAGATATGGACGTTTGTCCCCAGAGAGCTGTCAAGACACGTGTCTAATAAACTCCTCTCCTTTCACGCTGGTTGTTGCAATTCTTCAACGCGTAACATTAGCAAAGTGGGATATAAATTCTGAAAATTCAGAAATAAATAAATGAGAAAGGGAAATTTAGACAAAAGAAGAGTGATCCGGCCCATCCATAAGGCCAAGTGAGCAGCTTGCCGCAGGCAGCAGATTGGTAGAGGGCTTCTGCCACCCGCCCATTTCCATCACTCCTCTTCCCCCTGTTCTCTGGATTCAACTTGACTTTCACCTCAAACGTCCCTCAGGGGTTGGGCGGGAGGGTGGGGGACAAGCGAAACGGCCACAGAGAGGCGGCAGACGGCTCCTCCTACCTTCTCCGAGCCGGTCCGCTGCCTTTGCTGCCGCCGTCTGCAGCACTGATGCAGACACATTCTTCACTGCTGCCATCTTCTCGCCGCCGCCATTTTGTTGCCCCTGCTGCCGGTAAGTCGCCCACCCCACCTGCTGCCCAGGGGCGGTCTGTGCCCCCGTCCCATCCCTTCCTCCGCCTCTGGCCTCATCACTCAGATGCCTCTGGGAGTACACAAGACAACAAGAGACCTGTATCCTCTTCGCCACTCCCTTGCATCTGGCATTCAGAGATAGCCTACTACTAAAAAACCAGGAGGTTGCTTATCTCCATTCCCTTCTCCTCCACACTTGATCTCCTGTTCTGTTCCCTTCTTCCTTTTTGAATTCAGGGAGTGGGAGAAGGAGGAGGATTGATGGAGGTGGGTGGGCAGTGGGGCACTCACTTCCTGAGGAGACCACTTCAGTCCTCCTCATGTATGGATCAGCCTTGGGTGACAGGATGCAACCTAAATGCCGTTTGACTCCATGACTCTATCATGTTAGCCCCACCCCTCTTGCTGTCAGTTTAGGAGACAATGGATTGGCAGTTTCCATGTCATGCTAGGATGCCATCAAGAAAAGCTACCCCCCTCTTTGGGGGTCTGCTTCTCTCCCGTCTGATTTTGTGCCTGGGAAGCTGTTGTCCAGACACGTTGTCAATTGGAGGGTGTCGCAGCACGATGGCACTGAGGCCATCTGCAAAATCCACGCTGAATCCAAGGGGATCTGGAGTTGGAGATCAGCATATTTGCTCTAGCAATTCCGCAAAAGCCAATTACATGCCCTGGGGAGGAGAGTGTTTTGTTTGTTCCTGCTCCAGATGAGGATGAAAATCCAGCTGCAGTCCACAGCAGGAGGCTCATTTGAAGAATCCCTGGTGCCAGCTGATTTAGAAGAACCTGCAGGCCACCAGCATTTTGGGAAGCTACTGAGGGTTATTTAAACAGATTCTGGTGCTCCCTGGACACTCATCGCTGACCAGAGAAGCTCAGTGTATAATTAACTAGGAAATCCCTTCTGTTTCTTCTCTGCTACCAGCTGGAATATCTATTTACAGCCAGCAGCTTTGCTATCCAGAAAAAAAAAGAAGCCACGTCGAAACTGTGTGATATTGTATTTTTTTTTTAAAAGTGCAAGAATCAACTGCCAATAGAAATTGGGTGGAACATCTGTCAGCCTGTGGGGGGCTGAGAAGAAAGCAAGCCTGAGACGAGAGGTGGGGGCTTTTCATGACCATGTTTGAGCTGCAGTGAAAAAAATGCCCCTTGTTGAAGGGGGGGGCGACGACAAGGAGGAAAGGCTTGAGACAGAATGAAGAACCCACTTTGGGCATTTCAATCTTCCTTGCTGCATCTTATTTACTACTTATTTACATCTTATTTACTACTTATTTACATCTTATTTACATGCCCTTCTTTTAGTGGATCTTTAGAGATGGCCCCCAAACAGTAGGAGCAGTTGTTGGGGCAGTTTGGATGTGAAACACATGCAACAGCCCAAACAGTTGCACACATACCACCAATGAACTGCCTCCCCCTCCCCATTCATGGAGGAAGGGAAAAGACACCCACCCTGGTGACGTCTTGAGGGTTGGACAACATTCTTTGCTACTGAAATCCCTAAATAGCAAAGAGGTTGTTTTTTCCCGTTGAATACCTTCGATTGTGCTTAATACGTTGTTTTGTTTCTCAACTTCATTTCCATTATCTCTATTTACCTGAGTACCGCCAATCTATGGCAAAGTGGTATTACCTACTTTAAATCAAACAATAGAATTCATCAGATTAGCAAACGAGTGCTATTTTCAAGGTAGAGGGAACTCTTGCAAATTGCTCCCTGGATTGTACATGTCATAACAAGTGTTTTCATTTCTGTTTATGATTTATTATTTTGCAATCCAGCATTGTTTCCTCCGATCCCTGTTGGGGGTTTGAGCATTTTCTTTTAATGCAACTTTAATTCCTACCAGTTTGAAATGGCTCCATTCCAACTCAGTGCCAGTTAGCTCAGCTGGCATATCCTGGGGCAAAGCCCTGCACTGGGTCCCTATGGCACTCTCACCCACTCCCTGATGGAGTGGACACTATCACTGGCATTGGCCTGCCTTGGCTGACCCTCTGATGGGCATGGACCTTACCAAGGGCAGGAGGTGTGGCCTGGAGGTTGAGCCAGTGCCCTGCCTGAAGAAGCTAAGCATGCAACAATTTGAGAGTTATGGGATTTTCAGCCATGTAAAGTTGAAATGAAGAAATAAAGTTCTTACTAAAACCAGTGGTCTGTAGAAATTCCTTGAGATGAGGTAGCAGCTATAAGCGCTAATATCTTCAGGATTATCCAAAGCAGCCACAGGCAATAACTTCAAACTGACGTTTCAACCCTCACTTGGGTTTTCTTCAGCGCAATAACACCAGTCTCAGCTGGTGGATGGTCTGTGCCTGGAGATGTGCTTAGCAGGTTTAAATCAACATTGCTGCAGGAAGCACGGGGAAGGCTAATTACTTAATTGATTGCATCCAGAAGCAATCCATTGTGCTGATCGGGAATAACCTTTACTGCTGTGTAAGGTCCTGCTCTACTTAGAATGGGAAACCAGATTTTATTCACGTAGATTAATTCTTGCTGCCGGTTCATGGGATTCAGTGATCTCCTCTGAGAAATGGCAATGGCTTCCAGGTTTCTGCACTGTCTGTTTCGTTGTACAGACATCAGGAGCATGTTGTACATTGTACATCCTTTCAGGAGCAGCGAGTGGCCTCACTGGGATGAAGTGGCTCACTGGGACAAAGTGGCAAGGTAAAAAAGACACAGTGAGTTAAGCAGCTGGGCAAGGAGAAGGTAAGTGAACTCTCTCAGTTGTGCAGCTTTGTCTAACTTTAATTTACCATTAACTGTAAAAGACTTGGTTAAAGCTACCTTAAACTTAAGATAGAACTAAGCCTAGCTAAGTAGAACTAAATATAACCTGAGGAGGGGAATTTTAAGTTCCAATAGCTAGGACACAGGCACAGAAGCCAGGTGGGGAAATTAAATAGATTCAAATAAACAAACAAGCACCTATCTAAAAGACAGGGGCAGAAACTGGACAAGCCTGGGAGCTGATTCTAAAGAGAATTGCAGTCCAAATGTAAACAGGTCTACTCTGAGTAAAACCAGTGTTTACTCGAGTAAAAGCCCAGGGCAGAGACCTGAGTCTACTTTAGAGTAGGAGCCCAAAACAAAACAGGAGGAGGCTAAAAGAAGGGGAGAAAGCAAGCTAAACTACACCTTAAGCAGAATTAATCTTAAGCAGAATTTAAAACTTACAGTGTATAGTAGATGGAGAAGCTCTATACAATCAGTAAAAACAAGACCTGGAGCTGACTGTGGCTCAGATCATGAGCTTCTTATTGCAAAATTCAGACTTAAACTGAAGAATGTAGGGAACACCACTAGACCAGTCAGATATGACCTAAACCATATCCCTTATGAGTATACAGTGGAGGTGAAGAATAGATTTAGGGCATTAGACCTGGTAGACAGAGTGCCTGAAGAACTATGGACGGAAGTTCGTAACATTGTACAGGAGGCAGCAACTAAAACCATCCCAAAGAAAAAGAAATGCAGGAAAGCAAAGTGGCTGTCAGATGAGGCTTTACAAATAGCTGTGGAAAGAAGGGATGCAAAAAGCAAGGGTGAAAGGGAAAGATATAAACAACTGAATGCAGAGTTCCAGAGAATAGCAAGGAGAGATAGGAAGGCCTTCTTAAATGAACAATGCAAGGAAATCGAGGAAAACAACAGAATGGGGAGGACTAGAGATCTCTTCAAGAAAATTGGAGATATCAAGGGAATGTTTTGTGCAAAGATGGGCATGATAAAGGACAAAAAAGGCAAGGACCTAACAGAAGCAGAAGAGATTAAGAAGAGATGGCAAGAATACACAGAAGAACTATACAAGAAAGATCTGAATGTTCCTGATGACCACGCTGGTGTGGTCACTGACCCAGAGCCGGACATCCTAGAGAGTGAAGTCAAGTGGGCCTTAGGTAGCATTACTAACAACAAAGCTAGCGGAGATGATAATATCCCAGCTGAGCTACTTAAAATCCTAAATGATGATGCTGTGAAAGTGCTGCATTCAATATGCCAACAAATTTGGAAAACTCAGCAGTGGCCAAAGGATTGGAAAAGGTCAGTTTACGTTCCAATTCCAAAGAAGGGCAGTGCCAAAGAGTGTTCAAACTACCGTACAATTGCACTCATTTCACATGCTAGCAAGGTTATGCTCAAAATCCTACAAGCTAGGCTTCAGCAGTACGTGGACCGAGAACTACCGGATGTACAAGCTGGGTTTCGAAGAGGCAGAGGAACTAGAGATCAAATTGCCAACATGCGGTGGATCATGGAGAAAGCACGAGAGTTCCAAAAAAACACCTACTTCTGCTTCATTGACTACGCAAAAGCCTTTGATTGTGTGGATCACAACAAACTGTGGCAAATTCTTAAAGAGATGGGGGTACCAGACCACCTTACCTGTCTCCTGAGAAACCTGTATGCGGGTCAAGAAGCAACAGTTCGAACCGGTCATGGAACAACTGATTGGTTCAAAATTGGGAAGGGAGTACGGCAAGGCTGTATATTGTCACCCTGCTTATTTAACTTATATGCAGAGTACATTATGAGAAATGCAGGGCTGAATGAATCACAAGCCGGAATCAAGATTGCCGGGAGAAATATCAACAACCTCAGATATGCAGACGATACCACCCTAATGGCAGAAAGTGAAGAAGAACTAAAGAGCCTCTTGATGAGAGTGAAAGAGGAGAGTGCAAAAGTTGGCTTGAAACTCAACATTAATAAAACTAAGATCATGGCATCTGGTCCCATCAATTCCTGGTAAATAGAAGGGGCAGAAATGGAAGCAGTAACAGATTTTACTTTTCTGGGTTCCAAGATCACTGCAGACGGAGACAGTAGCCATGAAATTAAAAGACGCTTACTCCTTGGAAGGAAAGCTATGGCAAACTTAGACAGCATAATAAAAAGCAGAGATATCACCATGCCAACAAAAGTTCGTATAGTCAGGGCGATGGTGTTCCCAGTAGCAATGTATGGTTGCGAGAGTTGGACCATAAGGAAGGCTGAGCGCCGAAGAATAGATGCTTTTGAACTGTGGTGCTGGAGAAGACTCCTGAGAGTCCCTTGGACTGCTAGGAGATCAAATCAGTCAATTCTAAATGAAATCAAGCCTGACTGTTCCCTGGAAGGACAGGTATTAAGGCTGAAACTCAAATATTTTGGCCACCTAATGCGAAGAGAGGACTCTCTGGAGAAGACTCTGATGCTGGGAAAAATTGAAGGCAAAAGGAGAAGGGGAAGGCCAAGGATGAGATGGTTAGACAGCATCACCGATGCAACAAACATGAAAATGAGCGAACTCAGGAAGATAGTGGAGGACAGGAAGGCCTGGCGGGATATGGTTCATGGGATCACGAAGGGTCGGACACGACTTAACGACTGAACAACAACAATAGTAGGCCAGATGTAAATTAAGGTGGCTCAGGAACCATAGCAACATACATTCCTGCCAGCTAAGTAGGTCAGATGTAAATTGAGGCAGCAGCAGGAACAATAGCAACAGGAATTTCCTGCCAGTAAACCCTATCAGGCCCCACCCACCTTAGAGGCCAATCTTTTCAAACCTTCAGGTAGGCAGGGGGAGGAGCTACACAACAGTTTAAATCTGGGGCTGGTTAGCGAGCGAGCCCTTTCAGGAGCAGCGAGTGGCCTCACTGGGATGCAGTGGCTCACTGGGACAAAGTGGCAAGGTAAAAAAGACACAGCAAGTTAAGCAGCTGGGTGAGTTCAGCAGCGGGGCGAGGAAGCCAGGCCCCACACACGGCCCAGCACTTCCCTTGAAGAGAGGAGAGCTCCAACAACATTAAGGTACCCAAACTTTGATAAACCCATTACTTACACTCAAAAGCTATGACAGCAGAGGGGTGGGGGCTACCCAGTGTTTTGCACTGAGTGTCGCATGTATGACTGTCTGCCTCTTGGGCACAAGTCATGGGTGTGTGCTCGGTGCAAAGAGCTCCAGGCTCTCAGGGAACGGGTTCGCTCCCTTGAAGCCACGGTTGCTGACCTGGAGAAGCAGAGACAGGTAGAGAGGAACCAGGGTGAGACTTCTAGGGACGTGGAGGCATCGTCCCACCCTCAGTTGGCCAGCGCCTCAGCTGCCAGGAAAGGGAGTCTCAGGGCTGGAGGACATCGCTCTGGAAAAGAGGGAAACAATCCCACAGTGGGGACCCCTTCTTCAGGTGATGGGCCCGTATCCAGTCGCACTATGGATACTCCTCTGGGGAAGGGGACTTCTTGTCGTGGGTGACTCTATAGTCAGGAACATAGATTCGTGGGCTGGAACACCTCCCTTATGAGGAAAGGCTACAGCGTCTGGGGCTTTTCAGTCTAGAAAAAAGGCACCTGAGGGGGGACATGATTGAGACGTATAAAATTATGCATGGGATGGAGAGAGTGGATAGAGGGAAATTCTTCTCCCTCTCGCACAACACCAGAACCAGGGGACATGCACTAAAATTGAGTGGAGGGAGAGTTAGAACAGACAAAAGAAAATATTTCTTCACCCAGCGTGTCATTCATCTGTGGAACTCCCTGCCACAGGATGTGGTGATGGCACCTGGCCTAGATGCCTTTCAAAGGGGATTGGATAGATTCATGGAGGAAAAGACCATCACAGGTTACAAGCCATGAACAACCTCCTGGTTTTAGAAGTAGGTTTTCTCTGTGCCAGGTGCAAGGGAGTGTCAACGGGAAACAGGTTATCTTGTTCTCTTGTGCTCCCTGAGGCATCTGGTGGGGCCACTGTGTGATACAGGAAGCTGGACTAGATGGGCCTTTGGCCTGATCCAGCAAGGCTCTTATGTTATTATGCCATCCGAAATTCCTCTGTGTTTTTCAGCATATCGGAGCTTGTTTGTTGTGTGCCCGTGTCTTAACTTGGCTTTATCAGATGCAGTTCATTAACCCGCTTTCGCCTGACCTATCACCAAGCCCAGATCCATTTTTTTTTCATCTTTCCCAGTATATAGGAGGCTTTTGGATTTCATGGTTGATGCGCTGCTTGCTTGGTAGATTTTTTTTTCTCGTACACGACAAATATAATACACTCGTCCCTGCTAGTGTTCCTTGCAATTTTTTTTTTGTTTCAGCTTACATATTTGTGGGCTACTGCTGGTTTGTTCAAAGAGGTGAAATTATGGAAAGGAGAATTGGAACAGTTTCCTCCCTTCCATTAACCGAGATGCTTCTAGTCCAGGGGTTCTCACACGCCCCCAACCCAGCATACCACTTACTGAGCTGGGGAGGTCCCCGCACAAACCACTGGAAGTAACTGGCGATGACATCATCATCGCCAGTCACTTCCGGGTTGGAGGCCTTGGTGCAAGCCTGCGAAGGTCGGTAAGAATGCTCTAAATATTCCTGCCATTTTCTGTTCATCTAATGTAAGTGAAAGGTTAAGTGCTGAAACCTCAAGATGATAATAGGTAGGCTAGGCCACCCTTTGAAATAACTAGGTTGGCTGGTCCTAACCAGGCCCACCCTGGCAAACAGATTGTTCCTGCTTTCCCCAGGGTTGTAAAATTACGCAGCAAATGTGCGTTTTGCACCCCTATAATTCCAGTGTTTCAGTTCCTCCCAGGTTGCCTCAAACCTGCTGCATGCTGTAGCCTTGATTACCGTCCCAGCAATTCTTGCCCTGCAGCTCTCTTTGTTATTCGAAGATGAGGGCATCCACCTGAGTTGGCCAATGAATCTGTCTTGCCCTGGAGCAACCCCTGACTTTCTCTTTGCAGTTCCCTCTCTCTCCTTCTTCCTCAAACTGCCGTGTGTGTGTGTGTGTGTGTGTGTGTGTGTGTGTGTGTGTGTGTGTGTGTGTGTGTGTGTGTGTGTGTGTGGTTTTTAAAAAAAATCATCTGAAGGTTTTTGTAGGTTATTCTTCTAGAAGGTGGACTGGCGCCTGGGGGTATTTTGGAATTAGAAAAAGCGAAAGGGCAAAGCTAGTTATTTTGTGCTGCCGCAGTCACTCATACACTGTTTGTTTTTAAAAGCGCATTCATCAAGATTATTAATTTTGCAGTTGTATGGGGTCTATCCGTTTATCACGCAGGTGTAAATCAGGAATCGGTGTCTCAAGGTGAGCAACATTCAAGGAGATCTGACCTTTGGTGAATGAATGAATGACCAGCAGGTGGTACAACGTACCTCTGCCCACAATACAGTATTCTCAGGCAGTATTCTCTCTCCGCTTCCATTTTTCAGATCTCACACAGAGATAAGGATCTACCTCCTAGGATTTCTGTGAGGACAAAAGAAAAAGGATAAGGATGATCATACATTCCTGAGTGCATCGACGTTTTCCGATGCCACGGGGCCATCCGACTGGATGAGTTTGGACCACCTAAGAACATAAGAAGAGCCTTGCTGGATCAGGCCTAAGGCCCATCTAGTCCAGCTTCCTGTATCTCACAGTGGCCCCACCAGATGCCTCCGAGAGCACACAGCCAACAAGATAACCTGTTTCCTGTTGTCACTTCCTTGCACCTGGCACAGAGAAAACCTACTTCTAAAGCCAGGAGGTTGCTTATATCTTGTAACCTGTGATGGTCTTTTCCTCCATGAATCTGTCCAAACCCCTTTTAAAGGCATCTAGGCCAGGTGCCATCGCCACACCCTGTGGCAAGGAGTTCCACAGATGAATTACATGCTGGGTGAAGACATATTTTCTTTTGTCCATTCTAACTCTCCCTCCACTCAATTTTAGTGCATGTCCCCTGGTTCTGGTGTTGTGCAAGAGGGAGAATAATTTCCCTCAATCCATTCTCTCCATCCCATGCATAATTTTATACATCTCAATCATGTCCTCCCCCCTTAGGTGCCTTTTTTCTAGACTGAAAAGCCCTAAACGCTGTAGTCTTTCCTCATAAGGGAGGTGCACATGGTCATCCTATCTCATCCCCTTTGCCTAACCAGGGCGACTTGGTTGTCCAACAATGTCAATCTCAACAGGAAGGTTGGTCAGAGCCCTTTGTTTGAGGAGCTTCAGACCTGAAGACAGGGAATCTTGTGCAATCCTAACCAACTTTCCAGCGCCGATGTAGCTGTGCCAACAGGGCGCACACTGCATCTTGCGGTTCAGGGGCAGTCACAGAGGTGAGGGGACATTTGTTCCGTGACCTCAGGGCTGCATTGCGGCTGCGCTGGCCCTGGAAAGTTGGTTAGGATTGCGCTGTAAAGAAGCTTGGTCAAATGCAGCCTACATACAAAGACACATGGAATATGCGCAGTGCATGACTACCCAAGATTCAATTTTACAGCCAAAATTGGGGGAAAGGGGCGAGCCAGGCAACTGCATGCTTACACTGGAGTTCTGTGTTGCCCAACTTAAAGAGCAATCTGTCGAAACTCCAGCCCCGGGCTATGGAGCTAGCATTCTGCCTGCTGCTTACTGCAATTCCACTTGGCTCTATGTTTACCTTGGGCCTATTTTCAGCTTTATACAATTTTAATTAATCCTTTATGATCTGCAGCAAGAGATCTGCCAGATACTACAGGAGAACTCCTGCTGTCAGTTTCTGACTGCGACTATTTTCAGTTAAACAGTCTGTCTATTCCGATGTACAAAGAGGTCCTTTATCCATAATAATGTTACACTGTCTAATTAAAATTATGCAGCGGTACGTGGTTGCCTCTTTTTGAAGAAAAAAAGGGGCGTGCACGAAACCAGCCAGCTCCTCCATGCTGGCTACTGATGAAGCAAATTGCTTGCTTATGTATGTAATAATCCCAGGGATGCCAAGACTCCGAAATGGTTGCGTGCCTTTGCGATTCAAGCAACTGCAACCACCACAAAAACAAAAATCCTTGCATTGTAGGGAAGCTCTGCAACAATAGATTGTTGCCCTCTGGGAATTCTATAGTTTTCTCCTTCAAACTGGAGCAGGCAGCTACAAAAAATAATAATTAAAAAATAAAATAAAAGGAGACATTTTCTGGAAGGATAAAGGAACTCAATGCAGAAATGCTTCGACGGCATTCGAGAGCAACAAAATGATTGGATATGTCAGCACAACAATTTTCTCTTCCAAAATGTTGAAAAGCGAGCACATTTCCGTTTGAAAAACTGACACTTTGGAAAAGAATGAAGAAGAGGCTGGGAAATACTCATTAATGTTATTTTGATCAGAAATAAAATATAATAAAATAAAAGCGGCTTTCTCAAAATCAGCATGTCCTCATGTGGTTTGGACAATGTGCTTTCCATACTGATGGAATCGAGCCCAGCTTCATCTTTAGATTGCAGGGTACGTTGCTGGAATGAAGTTCTCATTTCACAGGGGATGCCTTTTCTGACTCCAAATTATGCGGAGGATGTTTTGTGCAACACGGATGGGAAGCTGGTTCTCAGATGCAAACCGCTGAATAGCCAAATGCGATGGCCTAATACAAATTCATAATTGCCATAGTGATAATTCCTCAAAGCAGTCGATAGAGAACTCTTTGTGTAGCGTGGCAAACACCATTCATTAGATCTTTGTTCAGTGTCACTTCAGTTCACAACTCAACCTACATGTGGCTCACTTGGGACCATTTTTATGGAAACATGATAAATAGGCTGGATTAATTGTGTAGTTCAGCGGTTCTCAATCTTTTCCGCCCTGCGGCCCACTTTCTGCATGGAGCAGGGCAACCGGGAAGTTTGGGCAGTGATGTGATTACGTGATGACATCGTCACGTCACTGCCAAAACTTCTGGGTTGCTGAGCTTTCACATTCTTTTTATGCCAACAGTCCGCCACCCAAACCTCTGCTCTGCAAACTTCGGCCGCTCCGGGCCCCTCATCACGATGAAAACATGCTCGTCAGTGGGAACACGATGTGACAACGCCCAGAGTGGGCCGAAGACCACTGAGCAGAGACTCAGGCAGCGGGCTGTTTGTGACCCACCCCCAAAATCAGGGTGCAACCCACAGTTTGGGAACCACTAGTGTAGTTTATTCCTAACTTAACTAGCTAATCAGAGGCGTAACAAGGGTGGAGCGAAGGCAAGTAGTTCTGCAAGACTCTGTTACACCGGAGTCAGCGGCCCTTCCCCCTTGCTGTTGGAGCCATTCTGGCGGCAATGGCAACATGCAGGACACTCCCCTGTTGCTGCTGGAATGGCTCCAACAGCAAAGGGAGGGGCTGCTGACTCCAGTGTAACAGAGTCTTGCAGAACTACTTGCCTTCGCTCCACCCTTGTTTCACCACTGTAGCTAATGGCTACAGTAATTAGCTAATGGCTACAGTACAGGATCCTGGTTTGCTCACTCAACACCGGATGTGATCTGGAAGGTCATGCCATGAAACAATGGGCCAATTTGAATGATCCCAGCCTACCCACAATTAAAATAAGTGCGCGCGCGCGCACACACACACACACACACACACACGTACGTACGGTGGACCAGCCGAACTGCACCAGTCATATGGTTTAATTACTACTCTTCAAGGGCAGATCAGACATTCATCCCTCTTGTGGTCCTACAGAGCAGACAAGCCCTGTGGTGGGAATGGGATGTGACTTTAATTATGTGGTGCACCAGCCCATGTGCAGAATCATCCAAACCAACCCATGGATGTAAGAGAGGGTTGCCTTTCAACATGGGATAAGCAAACAGCAACGGGCTCTCATAGCCCCTCTCATGTGATCAGTGTGTCAGACTTTGTCAGTAGTGGAGGGCTGCCTGGGGCGGTGGATCCCTGGACAGCGTTTGATAAACGGATTTGCTGCGTGCATGATTGGCCCACCTGCCCGCCCAGGCTCCTAGGAGCTCTATTCTAGTGAAAAAATGTTGAGGGGGAGCTTCTCGCCGCAATGCAGCAGGGATTCCACCGGCAGGGGCGGGGCTTGTGCCATGATGCGCAGGGGGTGGTGCCGGAGAGGCCAGCTACGCCCCTGGACTTTGACCACAGAGGCTTGAGTTCTAATCCTCACTCAGCCATGAATCTCACTGAATGACTTGGGCTGGTCATCATCTCCCCTCCTCACCTTCTTCACATGGTTGTTTTGAGGATTACATTGAGAGGGAGGCCTGCATGTTGCCGTGGGCTCCTTGGAGAAAAGACGGGATAGAAACATAACGAATGATGTTCATCTTTAAAGCTAAGCAGGCCTATCGTAGGTTCCTCATGGACAACTTTCTGAACTCCCCCGAGAAAGAGCACAGTCCAAATATAACAACTAAATAAGATTGTCAGGCCAAGTCAACAATTCTTTACCAGTTGGATGACTACAACAGTGAGATCCCTTGGAGAGCCCCAATCCAAGTTCAGCCTTGCCTGCCGATTGCCAGAATAAATTTATACACAGCAATAAGCAAGGGATTAATCAGACCTTCTACTTGGCTTCTGGGCAAACACAAGGCTGTTTAAAATTTGATTTCTTCTGTGTGTGCTTTCCTGTCTCTGCTTTGGATTTTATCTATTCCTTGATCGTATAAAATAGAGTTTGACTTTTTCCTCAGTGAAAGGGCTGTTTTCTCAGTTTGGCTCGGTCTACTACGAGACTAGCAGTGCAATCCTAGGCATTACTCAGAAGTCAGTCCTATTGTGTTCAGGAAAGTATGTGCAGGATTGCAACCCAGGGTGCTGAAATTATATTACTTTTGAGGCAGAGCAGACATCTTCAACAGGTGGATTGGGATGTCAAAATGGGTTGTGACCTGCCTGCAGGTGAGTCACAGCAGTGGTCCTTCCACCATTTTGTTTTGAGGTTCACATTTGAGTCTCAAGTTGAACAGCAGCCAGGGACAGGGGTCCTAGGTGAGGTCAGTCTCACTGGAGTAGGCTTACCATCGTCCCGGAATTGAGGCAGGCTTCGGCCTAGTCCGGGCCCGAGCAGCTCCCAAGGATGCACCTTGGCTGGCCAATGGGCTTCTGGCACTTCCGGTCGATGACACGACCGAAGCTGGTACCCCGTTGGCCAGCCGAGGTGCATCCTTGGGAGCTGCTCGGGCCCGGACTAGGCCGAATCCTGCCTCAATTCTGGGATGATGGTAAGCCTACACTGGAGAGGGTGTTTTGGCTAAGCATCCCAATTTTCAGCAGGTCCTCTTCGTTTCCCACTCATCCACCTTCTCTACCTTGCCATTTTTCTTCTCTGTCTCCCTTCACTTTTCAGAATTGACCACACATTATCACAACACCCTAACAACATCAGAAGAGCCCTGCTGGATCAGGCCAAAGGACCATCTAGTCCAGCTTCCTGTATCTCACAGTGGCCCCACCAGATGCCTCAGGAAGTACACAAGACAACAAGAGACCTGTCACCTGTATCCTGTCGCCACTCCTTTGCACCCGGCATACAGAGAAAAAACTACTTCTAAAACCAGGAGATTGCTTATGGCTTGTAACCTGTGATGGTCTTTTCTTCCATGAATCTATCCAATCCCCTTTTAAAGGCATCTAAGGCCAGGTGCACCACTCTCCTGCCCCTCTTCTCCTTCTGATTGGCCTGAAATGAGAGAAAGGGCACAACCACATGGTGGCAGTCCCTGCTGATTGGCCACCACTGGGTGGGAAAAGAAGAAGGAAAAGGAACTGGTACCGTTTGGTCATGCACTTGCCCACTCATCTCATGTGCTGGCCCTTGAGCAGGTTAGGATTTGACCAGTTGAAGACCACTGAGCTACAGTGATGAGGACTTGAGTCTATTGACTTGAACTCAAGTCGCTTCAGTGAATCGACTCAGACTTGACTCGGTGATTGTAAAAGACTCAAAAGACTAGACTTGAGACTTGGAGCCTTTTACGACATGTCGGATTTTATTCAGGTTTAAACCCATTTTCCCCATTAAATAGATAGGGACTTGCAACTCGCAACCAAAGACTCGGGGCTTGGGGGCAAAGACTTGGGACTTTGCTTGAGACTTGGACCCTGAGACTTGGGACTTGACTTGAGACTTGGAGTCACAGACTTGATCCACATCCCTGCTGAGCTAGAGAGACTTAAAGAACATGAGATTTGTGTTTTCATCCACAAGAGATGAATCCAAATGTGCATGTTTCCTACATTTTCTTTCTTTGCTTTAAATTTTACCAACAGTGTTTTTTTTGGGGAAAAAAAATAACTGGGCTTTTGTTCCCAATGTTTTTCAGGAACAATGGGGGGGGGGGAAGGCATGTCAAAATGTGGAACAATGAGATGGGGAAGGAGGACAGGTCTACGAGTACAGGCTGGCAATTACGAAGACTGCCAATGTTCTACCTTCTGATGCTTGGCAGCTTCAGCTAAAGTTGAGGCAGCTTCTAAGGGCTAAATCAGAACCTGACAAGGTAATCTTTACCTGCCCACCCAGTTAACAGACAAAGCCTTTGTCATATCTAGTTTGGCCCGAACATTCCACGCTATTGTAACATTTCATAGTCAAGCAGCGACTTTTGCAAATCAGCCAGAAAACGGAAGAGTTGCCCAAGAAGGTGTAATACAGGTAGCTTGTGCGTGAATACCAGCTTTTATCTCTCGTTATCTTGCTCAACTAATACCCTTTTGCAATTGAGGAACCTGGGAAAGGATGAGGAGAATGAGTAAAAGCGCTGGCTGGGCATTCGAGTCCTCCTGGAATGACGCTACTGTCCAATGAGCCACACAGCTTTTGTTCTAGCCGTGCTCGAGGTGGCTATGATTTTATCTTTCCCGAAGTCTCCAGCCACTAGGTGAAAAGACCGAGATTTATGAAGACGAAAACCCTGCCAGATGTCTTTTCCTCTTTGCTTGCACAAGGTTCAATTAGATAATTTAGTGCCTGATGCAGAATGCAAAGAGGAGGGACTCTGCTGACGACACAGGTTTCTCTTCCCCGGGAAACAGAGGGGATGATTTGCCATATCAGATCAGAACACTGATCCATCAAAGGCTCCTGGACGAGCCCTGTGCCAAACTGGCCAGACTTCAGTCTGACTAATTACATTCCATCCAAGATGTATGTTGTTTCAGATGAATGGTGAAGCGAGGGGCAGTCTGTGCAGCCTCAACTGCAGAACAGAACGCTGGCCAAATTTAATGGGTTCGTATACCACCATAGCATATTAACGAGCACCGGTGTGGTGTAGTGACTGACAGCCCAATCCTATCCTTCTCCCCCACTGGTGCAGCCAGTGGGGAAGGGCAGAATGGGAGGCTTTGGAAGGGAAAGGGGATTTAAATCCTCTTTCCCTTCCAAAGCCTCCCGTTCTGCCCTCCCCCAATGGCTGCACCAGTGGGGGAGAAGGATAGGATTGGGCTATAAGGGCCCAGCCAGGAACGTCCCCCTCCCTCCCCCTCCCCTCCCTCCCCAGAGACCAATAGAGATTGCTATCAGGGTCCTTAGCGGGCCTCAGGGAGAACCCCCATTGACTGCTATGGGACTCATAAGTTGCTTGCCCGCAGAGTTAAGAACATCTATTTATTTATTTATTTATTTATTTTCTGTATTTATATCCCGCCTTTCTCATCATCAGATTTTATTCAAGGCGGCTTACATAGGCAGGCTATCTTTAGAGCTGATAAGGGTCTTTACAATATTGTTCTATTCCTATATAGAACCTTCCATGCTCGAGATGTTTTCCCTTCCAAGTGCAGCCCCTCCTTCTGGCTTGTGCTTTGCACTTCCAAGCTTCACAGTTCACCGCAGTTCACCCTCAGACGGTTGTCTTAGATGTTCTCTCTCTAGCTGACTCCTCCACATTCCACCCTCTCACGATGCCTTCTTAGTGTCTTTGCGAGGTTTGTCAGCAGCTTCCGTCTCCCATCCAAGCGGGAACCAAGGTCGACCCTGCTTAGCTTCTTCAGGCAGGGCACCAGCTCAGACCTCCAGGCCACACCTCCTGCGAGTCACAGCACAACCCTATGCTTTCAAAGTTGACTTCTAGACTGCCAAGAGGCCTGTGGCAGTCAATGAGGAGGCTGATCCCTGGGACCCTTTGGGGGCCATGGACCCCCCAGCCCTATTCCTGGTATGCCCACCATCCATGTGGCACCACCACTGTTTGGGGAGTCACAGTTCTTAGCGTTCCTAGCCCTATCTGGATGGAACCTGGGATGTTCTGCATGCAAAACAGGCGCTCTTTCACCGAGCTACAGTATACCCGAATCAGCCTAAAAGCTTTGGCAAAGTAATGTCAAAAGCAGAAGACATTTGTCTAATAGGATTCATGTAAAGATAAATATAGCTTAGCTTGCTGTTCAAATCGCATAAACACAGAGTACACAGTACAAGAGAATTACAATAAAAAAAATGGCACAAACCGATGAATATGCTTTGCTCTTTGCCTCGGTTTCTGCCACAGCGATATTTCAAACGTAGCGCATTGCGTGGCTCCGAATTCCAGACACCAGCGAATTATTAGGTTCCCGTCACAGGAGCTACAGCTTCTACACCTGTCACCTTCCATGGCCCAGATGCAAATGAGCCAGCAGATTTGTACTGTATGTATGTTTTTAAAATGCTGGTAATCGGCACAATCATTTCGTAACTACAGCAAGGTCTCTGGGTATTCAGTGGGGCTATGCTGAGAGTTGGAGAAACAAGAGGGCCCCATAGGGTACCTTGCAAAGCTCTTGTCAAGGTCTTCCAACTCTGTAGGATGAAGGGGGGAGTGGGATGGTTCTGCTTTACTCACTCCCAATCTCCATGTGTTCACTGGGCCTGGGTGCACAGGCCGTACACTTATGTAACTTTGATGCACACAGACTTTCCCCATGTGATAGAGAGCCCCACCATTTTCAGAATTCTTGATTGCATTGAACCTAAATGCATGCAGGTTGTATGTGTTTACAGATGTGATGGATGGAGAACATAGGGAGGTTGGGAATGCAGCAGTGGTACTCATCCTGCTCCCCTTTCCATGCTTTCAACCTTACATGGTTGGAAGATCTAAAGACAATGGTTCTCAAACTGGGAGGTGCGGCTCCCAGCCAGGAGAGCCGCGGATACCAGCCAGGGGAGCTGCGGATACCAGCCAGGGGATCCGCGGAGTGCCACGGAATCCTCTTGGAAAACAGTGCAATGCCACTTGGCAGGCATCAACGTAATGTAATGGGGAGCCGCAGCCAATGGTCGCCAATGGTCAAGGGAGCCGCAGGTTGAAAAAGTTGGGAAACACTGCCTTAGGGATATATGTTGCTGTTCACATCATGCACATATACCAAACACAAGTGTGTCTGTGTCTGTAGATTTTTTAAACCCACTGCTAATGCACCCTGTAGCCATGCCTCCCCCCCCAATGGCTGCATGTTTTGTGTTTGTGTGTATGTTTGTGTGTGACTTAGCACACATACAGTTGTATAATAGTTGGCATTTGTATAGCGCTTGCTGAATATGCATTTGGCTTCATATGTAAAGACCACATCAAACAATGCAACAACCTTTCAAGGTAAGGTAGTATTATTGCCCCCATATTGCAGATGAGGAAAACTGAGGCTGAGAGGGAGTGGCCTGCCTAAGGTCACCTAGTGAATTCATGGCAGTGGCAAGATTCACGGCGGGGAATTCCCCATTTGCAACTCTGTTCCTTAGCCACTATGCTTAGCCAGCTCAACTCTGCTACAGTTTAGTGTAGGGGGAACTTTTGCACATGGCTACAATGAAAAGGAATAGCTTTGAATCATGAATCTGTAATGTTTACAATGGATCAGTTGTGTTTTCCTAGCAAATATTAAGCACTCTACTTCGCATTCAACAGAGCGACAGCTGGGATCACAACATTTTCCCAATGCCCTGAATAGATTGGGATCAGATTTAAATGGTGGCAACTGACACCCCTTCAGCATAATGAGAATTAAGTATTCCCCACCCCCCACCCCATGGCCAGCCCAGGCAGATAGGGAACTGGTAGCAGAATCGTGTAAGATTCATGAGGACCAGAGCTAATCCTTCTGGTACCCGAGTTGCCCTGTAAACTACTACTGCTCACCCATGTAGCATCTTGCCCTGGCAAATCCCCCCCTTGCCTTGTGCTGTGCCAAGCACCACTCCTGTCATTCTTCCTCCTCTCACTACTTAGATTTCTGTGTTAGAAATAAGCACACTCCCCCCCCCCCTTGTTTGGCTAAGTCCAGATGACCAAGCCACTTCCTAAAGAAGCTAGATGTACAGCTAATCTATATATGAGGAGAGGAAAATATTTCTTTATCCAGCATGTAATCTGTGGAACCCCTTGCCACAGGATGTGGGGATGGCACCTGGCCAGGATGCCTTTAAAAGGGCATTAGATAGATTTATGGAGGAAAAGTCCATCACAGGTTACAAGCCATGATGGGGATAAGCAACCTCCTGGTTTTAGAAGTAGGTGGTCTCTGAATGCCAGATGCAAGGAAGTGGCAACAGGATACAGGTATCTTGTTGTCTTGTGTGCTACCTGAGGTGGGGCCACTGTGAGATCAGGAAGCAGGACTAGTTGGGCCTTTGGGCTGATCCAGCAGGGCTCTTCTGATATTCTTAAAATGTGGGCTAGATTATTGGTGGACTAGAGCATGTGCATTCTTCTTCTCCTCTACACTTCCTTTCCCATTCTATCTCCTCCCCTGGAAGCAAGAGGAGGAAGAGAAGGAAGTCCAATGAATGATTTTGAATGCTGTTGTTCCACCTCTAGACTCACTAAAATCATTAAACCGCTGAACCATGAGCTGTCGATCGAAAGGTCGGCAGTTCGAATCCGCGACGGGGTGAGCTCTCGTTGCTTGGCCAGCTCCTGCCAACCTAGCAGTTCCAAAGCATGTTAATGCAAGTAGATAAATAGATACCGCTTGTGGGAAGGTAAACAGCGCTCTGTGTTCCAGCCGCATGCTACGCGCTGCGGCAAGGAGAGTCATGCCAGCCACATGACCACGGAGGCGTCTTCGGACAACGCTGGCTCTTCGGCTTTAAAATGGGGATGAGCACCACACCCTAGAGTCAGACACGACTGGACTTAATTGTCAGGGGATACCTTTACCTTTTTAATAGCCCTTCATGGAAGGTAGGTCTAACAATGACTATTCGCCGTGATGGCTAAACATCGGTGTCCCCATCAATCTACCATCTGAAACAGCCACCTCCGTCAACCTCAGAATGGACTGGCCCTGTATAGGTTCATCAAGGTCCTATTTTGTGACAAGGTAAAACTTCGTACTGCTTTCCCTGGCTGCAGCACCATTCACAAGCACATGGGAAGCCTCAATCCTTGTCCCATGTCCTCCTCCTCCTCCTTCTCCTCCTCCTCCTCCTCCCGAAGGCTAAACAAGCTATACAGGAAGCCCCATACCGAGCCCTGTCAAGATTACCTGTAAACAGGGAATGTTTACTGTCCTGAAATCTACAGTAGGCCAGAACGGACTGACACAAAGCAATGGACTGCGTGTCGCTTTTCCAAAAGAGCGCCCATCCAATGGCTGCCTCCAGCCGCTGAGGAATATTGGATCGAGCAGAAGCTCGTCTCCTTGACCGCCTGGTGCTTAATAGAGACAGACACCGGAGCAGTGTGACAGCTCTGCCTGCATCTTGCTTTTTCGCAGTTTGTCAGAAGTGTGTTGTGCATGTGACAGAAACAATCAAGAGGGGAGCTGATGTCCTGTTTTTCAAACACACAGCGAAGCCTTCCGGCCTCCTATCAGTCAGGAGGAACTTATCAGGTTCATGAGGTTCTCAGCCACCCTGACAAACGTCAGAAAAAAAGGAGAAGAGACAGATGGCAAGAAGACCAGCTCCAGTTCATTTTAGTATGAGCTTTGGAAATGCAGATACTGTCTGAGCAGGATAAGAAATGGGGATAGATTCCTCAAGGTGCATGTAGGTAGTAGCCATTGCAGCCTAGGAGCTCCATCCTAGGCATGCCTACTCAGAAGTCAGTCCTATTGTGTTCAGTGGGGCTTACTCCCAGGAAAGTGTGTATAGCAGGGGTTCTCAAACCCTTCCCAGCCACGTACCACCTCCAGCGCCATTCTCCTGCTGTGTACCACTGGAAGTGACTGGTGATGACATCACCGCCAGTTACGTCCGGGTTTTCAGGTTTTTGAAGGACAGGAAACAGAAGTAGGAGGCTCTGGGCGAGTGGGATGGCCCTTCTCAGCATTCCCGAGAGGCTCAGCCAAAGGCAGGAGTGAAAACACGCCGCCGAAAGCACCACGTTGAAGCATGGTTCTGGTGGTCTAGCAGTTCAAGTACCACCAGCAGTCAACCAAAGTACCACTGGTGGTACTAGTACCACTGGTTGAGAAACCCTGGTGTATATAGGATTGCAGCCTAGGTCTCAAGTCATAAAGCAAACCCCATTATCATATGTACACCCATTTTTTAGGTCTGCATTTATTTATTATTAAGAATATTTATACATCACTTTTCAAGAAAGAAGTCCAAAGAGTGGTTTGCACAGCAAAAATAAATTGACTGATTGGTGTACCGTTCATCATCTTCAAAGTAGTCATCATCTAGTTTCTTCACAATAGCTTTTACCTAACCAACTTTCTTCCCAACTCAAACATTGTCTATTGCTGTTTAACCCCAGTAGGCCACAAGGACCTAATAGGACTGTTTTCCTAGCTTAAGAATCTTCTCCGTTCCCAGTTTTTGTTTTGTTTTTGTTTTTGTAGCAAGGAGAAAATCAGTCTGAGGTTAAAAAAAAATGAAGAGTTGAATAAAAAGTCACCACTGAATCCAACTCATTTCTTCAAAACCAAAGCCATTGCTTTCTCTATAATCCAGGGATATCAAACTCATTTCATACAATGGGCCGAATAGCATTCATGCACCTGCTGAGGGCCGGAAGTGACACCATTAAGCAGGTGATGACCAGAAATAAGCACCATTTTCTCATCTAGGAACTCACTAGCTGCAAATGACGGAAGATAAAATATTTATTTATTAGATTTCTATCCCGCTTTCTCCCCCCATAGGGAGAAAATATTCAAATCTTGATCATATTTTCAAGATATGGGAGAGCCCAATTATCACACGGGCTGGATAAAGTGCTTCTGTGGGCCTTATGTGTGGACACCCCTGCTATAATCCATGACAGCTGAACCCAAGATCAGGCCTCAGGTATCGACCATTGACCACGGCTCCCCATTACATTATGTTGATGCCTGCCAAGTGGCACTGCACTTTTTTCTGAGAGGATTCAGTGGCACTCGGCGGCTCCCCTGGCTGGTATCTGCGGCTCTCCTGGCTGGGAGCCACGCCTCCCAGTTTGGGAACCATTGCCCTTAGGTCTTCCAATCATGTAAGGTTGAAAGCATGGAAGGGGGAATATGATGGGCACCACTGCCCCATTCCCAACCTCCCTATGTTCTCCATCCATCACATCTGTGTACACATACAACCTGCATGCATTTAAAAGACAAACAAGTTTCATAGGTAGAGAGAGGCTGAAGACTATTGCAGAACTGAATATTCTTCTCAGTTTTGTGCTCATCTCTGCAGCATATCCAACTCCCCCCCCTTCGTCCTCTCATTTCACATTAGCCCACAGCAGTTGATTTCCAACGCATTTAACTAAGCCCGTATGCATTACGGACTGCAACTGGAACATGAGGGTGACTCCCTGAAAGAAACCAGGGAGAATATTTTATGCATTCAATTTGATGGCCAAGTTTGCTGAAGCCTTATGTTCCCAGTCAATAGTCCTCTTGTAGCTTGTTTGTTTAATTGATTGCAATGCTATGTCAACCTTCCCGGGCTGAAGCCTCAAATATTTGCAAACTAAAATATACATAAATGTTGGTCACGATTTGATCCTCCTCGCAATACAGCTGCAGATGCGGCAGTTTATACAACAAACTGGAAGCCAGGAAGCCAAACACACTAAATTAATTAGGGTTATGTCCATATAATTTTGCTGGTTCTGTCAAAACTTGTGTGCAATTGTTTCCCCCCCCCCCACTTCTTGCAGGCTGGAGCTCATTAGTTTAGCAGGGATGTTTTCCGAGCGTTCATCTCTGGAATTAAAGGCAACTGCACAATTATAGTGAGTAAATGGGGAAAATATTTATTTTCTCAACAAGAAGATTTTCTTGTCATCTCCAGGCTTTTCAGTTTAGTTTCACCCCTTTTATGTTTGCACCAAACAAACCTGCTATATAACAAGACTCAGACTGCACCTCTTCTATAGAACAGTTCATATCACCTCTTTAGGGGGCACTATTTTCTAGTTGCAACTATTTTTCTTCTGCCCCCTTCCTCTCATCACCCTACACCTGTGATGCTATTGCTGAAAGACATGACGGAAGAGACAGGGGCTGCAAATGGCCAGTTGCACCAGCCTTGTGCAACTCATCTAATGGGGGTGGGCTTCAACAGGCTATAAAAGGCCATAAAGCCTAGCTCTCCAGTATCCGTCTGAAGGCTGCCCACCCCTTGTCCTGTCCTTTCCAAACCTTATTCAGGGGCCCATGTAGACCAATGTTTCTCAAATGTGGGTCCAGACCCACCAAGTGGGTCCTGACCCGATTTTTGGTGGGTCCTGAAATTGAAACTGACAAGCTAATAGATGACAAGGAAAATGTATTGAGTCCTATGGAAACCGAAATAGAGCAGCACTGCATGTTTACTCATGAGTAGGTGACCATGTCTTGGTGCATTTCAAAGTACAGGCCAAGAGGAATACAACACTACCAGAATGGTCCCGATCCAATAAATGCAGGCCCCAACGAACTCTCAAGAAGGAAGTCCCCCCACTCCAAGCTGACAAGGAAAATATAATAATGAGCCCTATGGAAAGCGAAACTGAGCCACACTTGTGCATTTACTCAAGAGTAGGCAAACGTTCCTCAGCTCTTCTTAAAAGGCCAAGCAAAGGGGAACACAAGGCTACCAAAATGGTTCCAATCTGATGAACGTGGAGCTCAACAAATGCTCCAGAAGTCCCCCCCCCCACAGTAAAAAGGATTACCACAGAGGCTTGATTGCTGGTAAAGACAAGTGAAACTTTTTTTTAAGTCTGGTAAAGCTAGGTGGGTCCCAAAAGAGTCGTTTTAAAAAGTAGGTCCCAGTGCTACAAAGTTTGGAAACCACTGGTGTAGATAAAACACGGCAAAGCAGAGCTTCAGCACCTTGGACAGCTCAGAGACAGCAACTTGGTCTAATCGAACCCCAACTCCCAACTCAGCCAGTTATTGGATGAAGCTTTTACCACCCAAACTGGCCCCCACATTAACTGCACGTATTCTCTCACATAGTTCACAGTGCTTCTAGGAAAAACCTTAGGTGCAAGGGGAGGGGCCAGGACCTTGCACCCAACAATGAACTCAAGGGGCTGGTTTGGGTGATCCAGTATTGTCAGAAGAACCAGTTGTATGCCTCCTGGCTTGACTACCCCTCTCGGCCTCTACTCTCCTGGTGCAGACTGCAGATCCTTAAACAGAAGAGCTAGGCACTGTACTGACTACCATTTCCTGCGTCTGTGGCACAGAACGGAAAGAGGCTTCCAGCATATCAGAGCCTGGCCTCAATGGGTGCATCTCTCTCAGGAGCCGTATTAAGACCTTTAGAGGCCCTGAGCACTAAAAAGATTACGATGCCCCCATATATACGCAATTCAAAATAATAAATATTTTCTTAAGCCATTTGATGCTTTAAAACAGGATTTAGTTAAAAAAATTAGTTAAAAAAATAGAAATCAATAAAATATATTTCGAATACATCTATTTAGGATTCAGTGATTCTCTCTTCTTTTCCCAGACTTTGTTTTTGTTAACTGGCGTTTTTTGTACCATGGTCCATGGCCAATCCGGCACTGGAAAAAACTCTGTGGTGCCCCCTCTTCCCTTGATTCTCATTGCCTGACTGATTCTCACCGTCAGGGAACCTCAGCAGCCCAGGTTGGTTATTTATTTATTTATTTATTTATTTTTAAAAAATTATATCCCGCCTTTCCTATGCCAAGGCAAATGCCCAAGGCGGTTTACAACAGAAGTTAAAATACATAACTTAAAAAATACATTAAAAAGTTTAAACAGTACATAACTGTACATAAATAATTTTAAAAACAATATGGGGGATGGGGGTCTGACTGACAGTGCAGTCCTCCTATCCAACTTACACCACCAGTGTAACCAGCAGGGGAGGACAGGGCCGGAGGCTTTGGAGGAGAGGGGAGATTTAATTTCCCTTCGAATTTCCCTTTGGTGGGGACACATAACGGGGCCTTTTAAGTGGTGGCCCCTGGTTATGGAACTCCTTCTCCTATGGAGTCCAACTGGCCCCCTTCACAGTCTGCTTTAAATGGGCAATGCAAGCTTTTTTTTTTTTAATTGGTTTGGGCCTTTTTCATGCTTTTTATTTTGTTACCGTTTGTTATTGGTAGTTTTTAGAAGTGATTTCATTGTTTTATGGAGTTTGGGAGCCGACTTGATGATACCGCAAGTGGGGTGGAATGATGGCCCATAAATATTCTGATAAATAGGGCTGGGGTATCTGTGCAACATGACCACCAGTATGGGGCTGGCATGAAAATGTTATGCAAATGACGTGTAATTTGCAAGTGGCTAAACTTTAGCCTCTCTTGGGGCTTTTCTCTCTCCTCATCTTCCATATTTCAAATGTCACCTGCGGCGCTGAACAGGTTTGCCCTTTTCTTGCCTAAAGCAATTATGAAAATATTTCCCAGACATCAAGGTCACATTCTATGTATCTGGCAGGAGTCAAGCTCCTAAAGTCTCTAGTCTTTCAATCACAAAGCCATCCCTTCTTTTCCAGTTGTAATTTTCTTCCCCAGAAGATGTTCCATTAGATTAACACTGTTTAAAGACAGATTGAAACAACAGCCTGGGATCTGGCAATACTTAAAAAACAAAAACCAATATGAGTTTTGACCCAGACATGTACAGTATATATTTTTTTAGACTGCACCATCTGAAAAAGTTTCATTAGAGCAATGAACAGAAGAATGATGGAATTATAAGAAATGCAGAACCATGATATAAAACACCTGGGTGTAAGCAGCCTCTTTTTCCAGATAGCAGGAAACAATTTCCAAATGTAATTACTTGGCACTGTATATCATTTGTGGAACTTCCTTTTCAAGAGTGCATCAGAAAATTCCGCTATTATTCATTTTGAAAAGGCTGTGTTTTTCTGCCTGGTGTAAACATGCCAAGGCATGAGACATTTTGTAGACAATGGGTATAATTCAGAGAAAGAGGCATACCTATTCCCCCCTCCCCACTGCAAACTGCTGCCAACACCAGGTTGGGGAAGGAACCGTAGCTTAAAAGGACTATAGCAAAGCACATGTTTTGCATGCAGAAGGTTCCAGGTTTGATCCCCAACATCTCCAGGAAGGGAAGAGAAAAATTCCTGTGAAATAGGAAAGAACAGATTGCTGCCAATCCATTGACAATCCTCAGCCAGATGTAGTAATGGTGGAGTCAGGGGAGTCTACTTCCTACATTCCTATGCAATCTTGCCCCCCCAAGGCAATGGAAGCTCCCCCCTCCTTGCCTCAATAATATAGCTGTGTTGGTTTATCAATCTTTTTAAAGTTTAAACCATTTCTGCTCATGAGTTTTATATTTTTATTATTAACAGTATTTAAATGCTGCTTTTCAAGAAAAAGTTCACAAAGCGGTTTCCAGACAAAATCAAATGATTAAATGGCTCCTTGTCCCAAAAGGGCTCACAATCTAACAAAAATACAGACCACCAACAGCCACCAGAAATGACACTGTGCTGGGGTGAAAGGGGGGCAGTTACTCTCCCCCTGCTAAATAAAAGAGGAGCACCAATTGAAAAAGTGCCTCTTGCCCAGTTAGCAGGGGTTACGCAATAGGAGTTAACTGTGGGCTCTGAGGAAATGGATTTAATAAAATATCATGGAAAAGTGAATCCAAGTATTCTTCCTCAGCCAGATGAGACTGCACTCTTGACATTTGACAAAACCAGGTTGTATGAAGGCAAATGCAATAAAATCCTAATGCAGGCTACTTAGACTTGTCCCTAGCTAGACTTATTTTCTCACTGCAGTTCCTTTGTTTACTTTCAAGGTCTAGAGGGGCTTGATGGCAATGTACAGCTATCTCTGCAAGTGTTGGCACAAAGGTATCTTAGCTGAGAGCATCAAGATCTTACCTTTCTCACAGTCTACTGCAATGGCAAGATATTTAGCCCCACCCATAGGCTCTCCCCTCAAACATGGTCAGGTGGATCGATTTGACCAATGGAACAGGTATGAGCAAAATCAAGTGGGGTGCCGGTGCTTTCTTCAGGGTTCATTGTTCTAAGGCGTCATGAGGTTTCCCGTCACCTGGGGCAAAAACTCATTGCATCACCCCCATAATGGATATCATCCACTCCTTGCCCCACCCCTTGTCATTGCCCCGCCCCATGATGCTTTTGGCTATAACATTTAATAGAATATAGATAATTCAAAATGGTTTATTTCATTGCATTCGTCATGACATTACGCATCGAATGACATATAACATAATATACATAACTACAAAGTTTTCATAATTTTGGGGTGGTTCACCACCCCAGTCCCCCCTAGTGACGCCACTGGTTCTAACAGAACCAGGTGTCAGTCAAACTGGCACTGTCAATCCACATTGCAGGTTTAAGCTTTTCCTGTGGACATGCGGACGACAAAGGTCACAAAGGCAAAGCTGTATTGACAGCCTAAGTCACGCTACCTCCTTGTTCCACACACAGAGATACTTTTCTATTATGGTGGTTCTCCTTTGCCACCCAAAAAGGTTGAAGTCTGTTTTTCTCCAAGTATTGAATCTATGTTTGGAATTCTCTCTCTGCAGTCAACTTTCCTGCATGTTTACGTGCAGAAAGGGACGACGACGACGACGACACTTAAATAAAAATCTGCATGAACATCGTTTAAGATGATGGGGTTTTTCTTTGCTTTATGCCTCTTAAAAGCTGCAATCAGAATTCAGTTCAAAGGCTTACGCTCAATGCAGAGTTAATTTAAGCCAGCAGAATTGCTGAGGGCAAGCAAGCACGACTAATAAAGCCAAGGTGACAGAATGAATCTTAGCCATATTAAATCCCCAACAGCTTCAGCATATAAGAATCTTGAGTAATGAGAAAAATTCATGCTAGGATCCAAGGTGCAAAAAAACCACTGAAGGGCTGATTTCAATATAACTATATATTTAAAGGCCAAAGTGGCCAAAAGAAAATTGGTCTCTCTCTCTCTCTCTCTCTCTCTCTCTCTCTCTCTCTCTCTCTCTCTCTCTCTCTCTCTCTCTCTCTCTCTCGTGTGTGTGTGTGTGTCTGTACGCACAGAACTCATGTTACAATACATGTATTTTTTTCTTCTGAAGGTTAACATGATTGATTAGAGCACTTACCAGTTCAATAAAAACTGTTCTTTTGTTCTGTATCAAAGTACAGAACAATGTGGGTCCTCTAAGATTATTGAACTGCTGTTGAGGCTGCCGAGGATGCGTTTCAATGGCAGGATTAATTAAAGTATTTCCAAAGCGAGCTCTTTGGGGGGGAGCATTGTTCCAAATGTGGTGCATCTGTTGAGAACATAACAGACTGCCTCGGTCATGAACTGATGTCCACTTGCTCAACTTCCTTGCCAGAGAGATCCTCAGTGGGAACTGCTGCCTAGCAACTGTTACCTGCCAACAAGAGAAGCCCTACCTTCCTTCATCACAGGTGGAATGAAGTCCACCTGCTCAGCCCCACTCCCTTGATCCAGTGCCTTCTATGGGAGCTGCCAGGGAAACTGGACACCATCCAGAAAAAAAAAGACAAGGCACCATTCACAATGTGACCCTTTCTGAATAGGCATCTTATCCGTGCCTTTTAACTTCTTTTCATGGTTACCCCTCTTTGATTTTTCAGAAAGGTGCTGGGATGTGGATCAAGTCTCTGGGTCCAAGTCTCAAGTCAAGTCCCAAGTCTTTGCCCCCAAGTCCTGAGTCTTTCATTGCGAGTTGCGAATCCCTAACTATTTAATGGGGGAAAACAGGTTTAAACCTGAATAAAATCCGACTTGTCGGAAAAGGCTCCAAGTCTCGAGTTGAGTCTTTCGAGTCTTTCACAATTGCCGAGTCAAGTCATTGATGTGAATTGAGTCTGACTCGAGTCCAAGTCAATAGACTCCAGTCTACATTACTGGAAAGGTGACATCAAATTTTATAAATAAAATACAAGTAGAAAAGAAGAATGCTGCTGGATTCGATCAGAGGTCCAGTGACGTTAATGGAATTCTGTTTCTCATAGTGGTCAAACACGTGTCTCCAGGAAAACCACAAGGGGGGGGCATGGAACCCACAACCCACTTCTGTGGCCGACTTCCCCAGCAATCGGTATTCAGCAGAATGTTAACATAAGAAGAGCCCTGCTGGATCAGGCCAAAGGCCCATCTAGTCCAGTTTCCTGTATCTCACAGTGGCCCCACCAGATGCCTCAGGGAGCACACAAGACAACCAGAGACCTGTATCCTGTTGCCACTCCTTTGCATCTGGAGCCTATTACTATAGCCTATGACTAAAACCTATTATAAAGATAGTGATACCTATTACTAAAACCAGGAGGTTGCATATACCCATCATGGTTTGTAACCTGTGATGGACTTTTCCTCCATAAATCTGTCCAATTCCCTTTTAAAGGCATCCAGGCCAGGTGCCATCACCACATCCCTTGGCAAGGAGTTCCACAGATTAATTACTCACAGGGTAAAGAAATATTTTCTTTTGTCTGTTCTAATTCTACCACCACTCAGTTTCATTGAATGTCCCCTGGTTCAGGTGTTGTGCGAGAGGGAAAAGAACTTTCCTTTGAAGGTTGCCTTTGTGGTGATGTTCATCGACAGAGTCTGTTCCTAACTGACTATTCCAACATCTGTCACTTTTTGTTAGTTCAAATGTGTTTGTTTCAGCCATGAGGCACAACAAATCAAATTCATATGTTTGTATATAATTAACATTTCAAGGCAACAAGATAAACAGTATAATTAACACCACCCAAACCATGAATTTACAGCCCATAAAAATCATTTATCCAAACAACAGTCAAGCATATGAGTGTCGTCAAAATGCCTCGTTTCGGCCAGGGCTAATTCTGAAGTAGCCACTTTCTGGTTGATATCTATCCTTTAACACAACAAAAAAGACTTAGCTTTTTGCACATTTGACCAGTGCTTGCATCCTTTCAATTCAGGGTAGACGTTGATCCTTACCAGTGATGAGGACTTGAGTCTATTGACTTGGACTCGAGTCGCGTCAATGACTCAACGATTGTAAAAGACTCGACTCGAGACTTGGAGCCTTTTACGACAAGTCAAATTTTATTCAGGTTTAAACCCGTTCTCCACCATTAAATAGATAGGGACTCGCAACTCGCAACCAAAGACTCGGGATTTGGGGGCAAAGACTTGGGACTTGACTCGAGACTTAGAGTCAGAGACTTGATCCACATCCCTGATCCTTACACTCTCCATTATAGGGAAGCAAAATAAATACAGGAGCTAAATCCTCAATTTTCTTGTTACTGCAGATCCAATAGGACACTGCAAGGAATATTGTGATATCTTTCATCTAAAGCTGTGGGGGTCATTAGCTGCGATCCGGGAAAGATGAGAGCTTTTCTTAGAGTGTACTTATCGGCAACCATTAGATAATTTTCAAAGCAATACTGATATTTCAACGTAATATACCAGGGTGATCAAGGAAGGCAAGTCTCTGTGTGTACACATAGGGCACGCAAATCTCTCAGTCTGGTTTTTTAAAAACTTTATATACTGTTACACATGTTCCCTACTTCCCTGTGCAGTAGCTGGGCAAAGAGGTACTTTTTTTTCAAAGCGGTGCACTTCTTATATTTAGCAGGGGCAGAATAGCACCTTGCTGCCAAAGTGCAAGGCATGCTGGGCACAAAATTATTAAAAGTCTTGTATAGAATTACCATCAGGCATTGTGTATAACAGTGGTGGCCAACCTTTTTATGACATGTGCCACTTTTAGTTTTTTTGTATCTTGGGCGTGCCACAAAAATAAATAAATAAAGTAAATAAATAAATAATAAATAACCGTGTTTTTATTTTATTAAATAAATTATACTTTTAGCCTCACAAATTGCGTGTTTAGTTTGTGTAGTTTGACCCTTAATTTTGCAGTCCTTAGGATCTTGGCCAGTCAGAAAAGATAGGAGGGGAAAAAACAGTATACATGTATATGAGAAGCCTAGCATGTGGAAGAATATTAAGATTTGCAGTTTTTTTTTAAATCAAAGTAGTTTTGTGAGAATCAACACAGCCCCCAAAGTTGCAAGCTATCAATTCTACATTCTTCATCAATAAAAAAACGGATTCTACACTGTCACTGTGCTGGTGTTTCAGAACTACAAGGCTAAGAAGAGGTTTCCCCAAGCTGATCCACTTCACAAAATAGTGCCAAGCAGTCACATTTTAGCCTCATTTGAGGCTGAGAAATACAGTAGTAACCTTGCCAAATGTGGCTTCATGAATGACTGAGAAGGGATTTGAACCTGGATTTCCCTAATCCAAGCCCAGTCTAATCATTACTGCACTAGTTCTGAAGGAACAACCTGTTTTCCACCAGTTGTTTGGGTTCACACCCTGTTATTCTACTAATTACAACTGGGTCTGCCCTCAGGCAGCTTCACACATTATTTATTGGCAAGATTTTTAGGTGTGGACTCAAAATGTAGTGCACGGAATACGACACACACACACATGCCACAGTAACATACTCAGAAGCAAACGCATTACAGGCAAACGTGCCTAACTCAGCCCTCATGCAGTTTTTGCAAAAAAAGTTAAGAAAAACTCTTCAGGAACGAGTTTAGAGAAGTGCATCCTCTGTGCACTCCAGTCCACAAACATTCATCAAACAACCCCGCCGTTGCCGCTGCCGGGATCATTAATCAGCCTGGCCGAGCTCCCTTCCCATCGCGGCGCTGCCTCCCTCCTCACCTCGGCAGGCTCATTCGACCCCCTCCAGAGAAGCACAAGCTCCATCCCTCCGTCTCCCCGCTTCGGACCCGGAGGGAGAAGCCGAGGCTCCGCCGGGTCCGCGCAGCTCCGGAGGCCGGGAGAGAGCGTCCTCTCGTCACGCCGGCTCGGCCTATACTGCCCAGGCCTGAGCCGGCGATTTCGCACATGCGTACAACGCATCGGCGAAATTGCCGGCTCAGGCCTGGGCAGTATAGGCCGAGCCGGCGTGACGAGAGGATGCTCTCTCCCGGCCTCCGGAGTCGCGCGGACCCGGAGGGAGAAGCCGGGAGGGAGGGAGGCGGCGGGCAGGCGGCGTGCCACCCGACGAACCTTCCCGTGCCACTCTGTGGCACGCGTGCCGCGGGTTGGCCACCACTGGTGTATAAGGTGTATATGAGACATAAATAAATTTCGTGTTTAGACTTGGGTCCCGCCCCCCAAGATCTCATTGTATTTATGCAAATATTCCAAAATCCAGACAACTTCCCGTCTCAAACAGTCCGGATAAGGGATACTCAACCTGTACAAATATTCTCAGCCTAGCTCTCTCCAATAGGAAAAGTCCACCTAGTATAGGAGCATTGGGATTTCATAAACTACACCTTCACAACGACAGTATACAAGTAGAAAGGAGGTGTTCTACACTTTGGATCTACCATAGCTTAATGCAGCCCCATCAGAGCCGACCACAGAGCCTCACTCACGTCAACAATAAGATGGCAATTTCATTACTGCCGATTCCCCTTGGAAGAAAAATAGACTCCTGCATCAAATCTCACAATATGAAAAGGAGGAACACAGAAAAGTGTGCATCCAAAATGTAGTATCCACTTCAGGACCAGAAGAAAATAGTGTTTCTAAGGAGAGATACCTACAGTTCTGTGATAGATCACACACAGGCTTTTGTACATAGAAGACTCGCGTTTCAATCCCATTTACTTTTTTTTAAGTATCGCAGGTAATAATTCTGGAATAAAGCCCCCATAGTAACCCCCATAGTTAGTAAACCCCCAATAGTTAGTAACCCCTGCTAACTGAGCAAGAGGCACTTTTACAATTGGTGCATCTCTCATATTTAGCAGGGGGAGAGTAACTGCCCCACCCTTTCACCCCAGCACAGTGTCTTTTCTGGTGGCTGTTTGCTGGTGGTGTTCGGCATCTTTTTTAGATTGTGAGCCCTTTTGGGGACAGGGAACCATTTAATCATTTGATTTTGTCTGTAAACCGCTTTGTGAACTTTTTGTCAAAAAGTGGTATATAAATACTGTTATTTTTGTTACAGGAAGAAGGTTGTATGGGTAAATTAGCCATGTATTAGAAGTACAAAATACAAAGTAGATCCGGCAGAATCCCAAACATCTCTGCCCACTCACTCGTCCTTCTCTGTTATGCTCTTAACCTGGTGGACAATCAATGTATGCTTTGCTCCCTGGCCTGTTAGCACTCATTTCTTTGTTTGCGCTTTGCGGGTGTCATATGACAATTAATGGGTGTGGAATCTCTTCTGACAGGTAGTCAATGGCCCGTAACAAACCTCCTGCCAAGACGTTATTTTTATTATTTTTATTTTTATTATTTTATTACTACTACTACTACTACTACTACTACTACTACTACTACTACTACTACTACTAATAATAATAATAATAATAATAATAATAATAATATCCCGGTGACCTTGGACATCTTCTGCCACTTATATCTTCAGCTTTGGGCTGGGCAGGTTATGGTTTGGTAAGGGAGTTTCATAAAGAGTCAATGCTAGGGTTTTTTTTTTGGGGGGGGAGCCTGGATTAGAGCCCTTCTGTGTGCTTGAGGATGACTGCCTTGGGGCACCCCACTCCTGACTTTACCTATTTGGGCACAGGGAGTTTCCCATCTCTTAATGCCCCCACCTGAGCAAGTCCACCCCACCCACCCCCGATGAAAGCAGCAAGCCTGTTCATTGATGGACGCTCCCCTCTCTCACCTATGGACAAGGCGACCTTATCTCCATTTCACCACCTCCAGCCAAACAGCCTTTGAGACTGTGCAAGGAGATGCACCCCCAGGAGGCGCCAATCACTCCTCCCCATGTCATACAGCCCCAAGGGATCACGATCCAGCCCAAGGCTACCTGGTGTTGCACTTGCACCAACTACCAGAAAGGCCCAAAGTAGAATAGAACTTCTGCAGTAAAGATCTTCCCCTAACCACCCAGTCCACTTCAACTGGTTTTAGCTGGCTGGGTCACCCTTGCCCAATATCCTCTCCCAAAAGGGAATGGGGCATAGCAGCCCTACCCTTGACTCATTTGGGCAAGGCACTGTCTTGAACTGAAAATGAATGGAAAGGATTATGACTGAAATAATTATCAAACTGAGGTTTTAACAAATGACTAACAAAAATGACCGAAACAAAATGATGACTAGTTTCTTGCCCACCCCTAAAACGTATGTTATGTACGCCACTGCTTGTTCCGCCGATATCTAGCAGCGTTGAAGAATGCCCATGTTTATCTCTTCAAGTATTTCACTGGGATAAATTTTGCCAAAGCAATCTTACACTTTGGGACTCCTCGGGGAGATAAGCAGAAGAGAAAGGCGCATTTGCAAACAAGACATTATCTATCTTCCTATGAGTCACAAAGAGCTTCTTGCAAATTCCTTGCAGCTGAGAATGCCCCCCCCCCGTCACCAGGGACTGCGAACAGCATACAGGCAGCTTTCATTTTGCTATTTCCATGTCGGGAGAAGCATGGTCTTCCTCTGGTGAGCACCATTCAGTACACCTGATGTGTACCCTAGGAAACCAAATGCCTGGCTGGAATGATGAAGGGCAGCGATTCCAATGAATGGAAATAATAGTGTCAGGAAGATTATTTTACTTCCTTACGAGCTCTTTTTCCTGGCTGGGACTGTCGGCGAGTCAGACTTAAGTAAACACACAGAGACCATGTTTCTGCTCAAAGCATGGAGCTTTTATTTAATTATTTCATTCCAGACAAAGGTACCAGGTTGTCTGGAGTGGATGTCAGTAGAATACTGAACATGAGTGTAATACAGGTGGACCCCCATATCCACTGATTCGCTATCCACGGTTTCAGTTATCCACGGATCGTGGGGAACCCCCCCCCCCAGGCTTTTCCTTTTTTCCCCAGTAAGCTTCGTTTCTTCCTTAAAGAAACAGGAGAAGCAGCCTCTGGCTGCTTATTACAGGCAAGTAGAACGAGACTAAGTACTAGAGAGGCTCTGCAAGGTTAACAGAAACCTTGCAGATCCTCTCTAGGACTTAGTCTCATTCTACTTGCCTGCTTCTCTGTTTGTTTTAAGGGAGAAACAAAGCTTGCTGAAAGAAAAAATAAGAGCTGGGGGGGCAAGCATGCCTGCCTGCAGGGGAGGCAGGGTGGGGGGGGCCCTCAGGAAACCATGGAAGGGGTGTTAGCTCTTATCCACGGTTTCAAGTATCCACGGAGGGGCCTGGAACATATCCCCAGCGGATATGGGGGCCCACCTGTACAGCTTGACCAGATATTTATAGGAAATCGTTAGTTATGCAACATGTTTTCCAACATCTTATTTCTCATGATCCCATATCTCCTGACCATATACGGTTCCAAGAAACTATAAGATAGATGTGCCTTTGGCAATGTCCTGCGGTGTTTGCCAAAGTCATTGTGACCTGTTCCTTGTCCAAGGCTTTAGCAAGAGATGAGAGATTCCAGATGTTCTCTGGTTGGGTTATTAGTAAGCCTGCTTCTAGAGTGAAACAAAGTTCATAGTAATGTTAGGCCAAAGGCCTTTATGGGCCAGTGTAACTCCATCTTGATTTTACATATGGAGTATCTATTTACATATGGAGTATAATCTTGGTTTATTTCCAACAATAGGAAGTTTTGCCATTTGTCGCCACTCAAGTGTCCATTGTTTGGTAAACAGATGGCCAAAGTAGCCACTGAAGTTTAGCTCAAGCAAGAAATAAAGGTGAACCTGAAGGAATCTTGCTGCATATACAAGATCACCATAGGAAGTTCAAAGAGTTTTGATGAAACTAACATCACTTTTCTGGACAATAGTTGCATCAATCAAACTATATTTTTTTTTACATTGGCCTAGTTCAGATAGATGCCTCCAGCCCTTCATCACCTTCAACATCATCACACTAGTCCAGTGTTTCCCAAACTTTTTCGACCTGCGGCTCCCTTGACCATTGGTCGCGGCTCCCTATTACATGATGTTGCTGCCTGCCAATTGGCATTGCATTCCGCGAGGATTCCGTGGCACTCCGTGGCTCCCCTGGCTGGTTTCCATGGCTCCCCTGGGAGCCACGCCTCCCAGTTTGAGAACCACTGCACTAGTCCTTACTGTTACTTAGAGCTACTGAGAGACAGAAAGATGGCAACCAGGGAGTTTATATCTTCTATCTTCATCTCAACGGAGGAGTCCTGTCCTGCCTCCTGCACCCACCACCTGCTACCAAGTTCTTCCTGGCGTCCATTTAAAACCACCGCCAACCATAGCCAGAAACCTGGATGTTTGTTTTTTTAATTGTATGTAAACTGCTTTGAGAGACCTTTGAGAGAGTCTGAAAGGTGGTGTGCTAATAAATCAAGTATGTATATCAATCTATGGCCCAGAGGCATAGCTAGGTCATTTGACACCCGGGGCCCATAAATGTTTGACACACACCACACCCCCATACGAAAAAATAGTTTCAGACTACCATTTTCAGTAATAGTCATGACATGACATGAATAATAATAATGGCGAGAAAATAAATGCAGTGAACGTTTCTCGACAAGCAGGGGATGTAAGTCAGTGCTCTCCCCTGTTGCTCTCCTGCACGTAGTACTCGGTGACATACTTTCAACCATTTTGGCCACTAGTGTTGTCACCCCCCAGAAGTCTGGCGCCCTGGGCCCCCAGGCCCCCCCTCTAGCTATGCCACTGCTATGGCCCCCTAGATGAAAAGTCAAGGAGAACCTTTCCAGTGATTGTTTTTGGTGCAGTTAAGGGGACAGTTACTACATCTCTCTCTCTCTCTCTCTCTCTCTCTCTCTCTCTCTCCACACACACACACACACACACACACACACACACACACACACAAGAGGGGCTCCACCCATATCACCCTAATCTTCCGCCTCCAAGTCTGTGGAGGTCAACTAGACAGGCCATTAGTCTGATTTAAGAAGGCTCTCATGTTCTTAATTTTCTGTATAATTTATTTATTTTATTTATAGAATTTTTACCCCGCCTTTCTCCCACCAGGGCAACCAAGGCGGCTTACAACAAAAATATTAAAATACATGAATACATTTAAAATCAAGAATTAAAATAATTAAAAACAATTAAAACAATTAAAACAAACAGCCCCAGTGGGTCATCCACATTTACATTTGTTAAAAGCGATTTGTTAAAAAGCCAGTATAAGACAATACTGTACTTGCATGTTCTGCTGAAAGGGGTCGTCACTCATTTCTATCATTCAGAAAAGATTCCATCTTCTATCACAGAAGTTCTAAAACAATCCGACCTCCTAGAGCTGCCCTTTTATCATACTATCTACAATTGTATCGATCAGTTCCATGGATTAAGAGCCACTTAAGGTCCTTCTAGTCAATGTATTTGGTACAGTAAATGAGCATTTGCTACTCAGTAGTTTCAAGGGATCCAGGTATCATTTTGCAAAGCAGTTATAATGTCACAGGGAAATAATATTTTCCCAGCAGTCAAGTGTAATATTTTGCTGCTGGGAAACAAAGACATAAATTCAGATTTCAGGAGCAGGAGAGCAAGAGCCATATGGCCTAATGGTCTTTATATTAGCAATTCTAATTCAGGCAAGAGAGATCCCTTTGCAAACAATATACCTAGTGCACAGGTTCAGTACATATAAAAATAGTCTTCATTTTATAAACACGTGAGATTAGGGCTGGGGGCCACCTATGAACGTAACACTTTTAGACACAGTGAGAAGCTGGTCTCTGCCCCAAGGACCTTACAAACCCAGACAATGACACAAAGGCGACAAAAGGCCATTACTCATATTTAATCCTTTCTGTATTGTTTCATGACTTTTTTTTTGAAAATGGCTTTGGATGCTTTAATAGAAAGCTGGTATATAAATATTTTAAAGGAATAAATCACAGTCAAATGCTCACTTGATGGACAGCTGCAGGCAATCCAGACAGCGTGTCCTGTGTATGTACAGTAAGGCTGTTTTACTTATGATGAGCAGCAAGCTGAGATGCGCTGTGAGTATGGAATACTGTCATGACAAGATGCAACCGAACCTGTCCCCTTGACAAGCGTCACTGAATACATCAGTCGCCACATCCATACATGTCTTTTTAGGGTGAATCCCCTCCCCAAAATGTACACCTATGCACACTGAAAATGGTCGATAGCCATGTAGAAGAGGGAATATCATGTGGTTTTTCTGCCAAAATCCACTCTTCGGAAAATTAGAAAGCTGCCATGCTGAGTCAGGTCACGGTGCCATCTAGCTCAATATTGTCTACACCAGGGGTTCTCAACCCCTTCCTGGCCGAGTACCACTTCTGGCGCCACTCTCCTGCTGCGTACCACCAGAAATTACTGGTGATGACATTGTTGCCAGTTCCATGTTTTTGGAGGCCAGAAAATGCAGGTAGGCGGTTCTGGGCAGGTGGGAGGACCCTTCTCAGTATTCCTGAGAGGCTCGGCCAAAGGTAGGAGCCTCTTGGGAGTGAGAACATGCTGCCCAAAGTACCATGTCAGAGCGGGGTTCTGGTGGTCCAGCCGTCCAAGTACCACCAGCAGTTGGCTGAAAGTACCACTGGTGGTACTAGTACCACAGGTTTGAGAACCTCTGGTCTACACTGACAGGAAGTGGCTTCTCCAGGGTTTCACACAGGGGTCTTCCTCAGCTGGATCTGGAGATGACAGGAATTTCTGGGACCTTCCTGCATACGAAGCAAGTAGTCTACCGACAAAGGCAATTGAGCCCTTCCCTTCTTTGCAGCTGCTCACCCTAGGCTACAGAACTTGTACGTGCAGCCAGCACAACACAAGAGTTTGCATCTCTGGATCATGCAGGGAGCGGCTGGTTTTAATTTGCAGGAGCCAGGGTGCCGAGACATTTGCATGCATTTGGCAGAGTCCTCCTCTGATCCCAGGGAGCTGCTTCTACCCCCACCCCTGGCAATGTATCCTGTTTTCCAATGTTAATGAGATCACCCCATTCTGGTAGACTCTCCCGCAGAGACCTTCGCCTCTCCCTGCTTTTAATAGTGACTCCAAGTGGCCTATATCTCCATAAACAGATTTCACCTACTGCACCCAGGAATCCGTTTCCCCTCCAGGACAATCAGAGCAGCAGATTAATTAATTATGGTAGTCAACCTTGCCAGGCGGACACAGTTCAACTTAATTAGCTTATTCCTTTCTGCTGAAAACTTCTCCTCTGCCCCACAGAGATTATTATTGTTGGTTTTTTGTTTTGCCCTGTGTTTAGCTAAATAGAAAACCAAGCCCATATTGCAATTCTAGCAATCAGGTCTCAGCCCTGTTTGGATGGAATCATCTTAGCGTTTCATCCTACAGAGACTATAGTTACATCCATGTTCTATTAAAATACCCATGCTAGGTCATACCCATGGGTAGGTCAATACCCAGATTGACCTAGTATCTAATGTGTAAGAAGTTAGGGCAGTGGGGGCCACCAACATTTGAACCATCTCATGTCACATTTTAACAATGATGAGCAGGTGATAATGTTTAGCACCATGCCCTAAAAAAGAGTGTCACTTGCTAATTTCTGAATAGGAAAGTCTCTCTTAAAGGGACAGGCAGCGCTTGTCCAGTTTCAGCCTCACACAGGGGTCCATATGGCAATTGGAGCTACAAGACCTTGGAGAGTTCCAAAGGAGCCACTTAGTCCAATGGAGTCCTTTCCACTAATTTTTTTTTCCTGCCCCCAACTACCCCTTTCCATCTTGCTACTGCAGACTGGGGATCCTTAAAGAGGCAGCCTCAGAGCTCGGAGCAGAGTACTCTGCCACCCCTTGGCTGCGTTCACCTCAAGCATTCCCTGTGTGTTGGGGCAATGAATGGCAAGAAGCTCTCAGCATTTCAGGGTCTGACCCCTGTGGAAAGAGGTTCAGGAGAGACCACGTTCTGGTTCCTTGAAGCTAGGCTTACCAGATCTCCAACCGGGACAGAGTGCTAGACCTTTAGGAGAAGGAATGTGGGCAGGTGTAGCTTGTTAAACCTTAGAGCACAATCCTTAGAGCACAATCCTAGGCAAGGCATGTCTATTCAGAACCTAGGATTGTGCTCTAAGGTTTAACAAGCTACACCTGCCCACATTCCTTCTCCTAAAGGTCTAGCAGTCTGTCCTGTTGGAGATCTGGTAAGCCTACTTGAAGCTATCTGTCCCGTCCTCACTGTCAGGGCTTGGGGTCCTGCACCTTGGCCATTGTTATTGCCATCAGAGATCTGATCGACTCCACCCCCCTCCAAGTTCAAGTCCTGACTGTTCAAGATCACAGGCATGGATGGGTCAGGTGGCAATCTAGGGCTCGGATCTGCACTCAAACCACCTTTTTCTGATAGCAAGGATGTGGGCTTAGGGGAGTGTATTTGGCTGCTGTGGCTTCCCCGTTTTTCTAGTATATCCATATTTATATCAGTGGAGGACAGTAGGAGTGTGCATTCACTGTGGAATGAAGTCAGTGTGGAATGAATGCTAAAATGCTATGTGCAGAATGCATTTTATTTTGCTTGGCATTCCTCCAAGCCAAAATAACCATGAACCAGCCCAAGGGAACAGTGATCTGTTTCATCATTCAGGGCTGAAATCAATAGGAAGCTGATAATACATGTGCCCATTTTAATGTCTTCTCAAAAGGGCCCCTCGGTGCTATCAATCTGACATTTTGGCAGGTGCGATCCCTCGGAGAGGCTCGAGAACCACTGCAAATTGAATGCAGATTGACTGGCAAACTGAGTTTTGAGGCACAAGAATTTGGAGGTAGCTCCCCCATTGAACCCAATAGGGATCAAAGGATGAATGAGCTAATGGAAATGGGCAAGTTTTCTGATATATGAATTCGATTCCAATAAAGACAGATATCAATGAGACTCTGTGGCAAAATTTAAGTGAGACAGACAACTGTTCCCCCCCCTTGCATCTCTCTGTATGGGGACATCTAATGAGTTATTCCTGTTTCCTTGCTGCAGCAGCTCTGATCTATGATTGGTTAGTGAGGGGAAAAGACAGGGGCAAACCCCAAGAAAATGCTCTCTACTGAGATCTAGAAACTTGGAACTTCAAGTCTGTCTTTACTTTCCATCACCAGATAAAAATGGGTGTGCACAGCCTATTTTACAGTACTAGGTATTAAGTTAGCAAACATCACTGCATGTGCTTGTTGTGGCAGTTCTTCTCTAATAAGACCAACCATTGTGCGATTAAAGATCCTATTCAATGAATATGTTATATTGGTTTGCTTCTGGGCTAAATTCAAGGTGTTGGAGTAAAAAAGCACCTTCTTTCCTTCTAAGAACTAGCGAAGATGTAAAAAAAAATTCCATCGGGGTGCATCAAACTGCAAGCACCCCTTTTGGAATGCTTGTAAGCTGCAAGCACCCCTTTTGGAATGCTTGCAAGCAGAACCCAAACAAGCCAAGGCTCAAGCTTTTAAGAGCATCAATGGACTACTCTTAAAGGCTCAAATATGAAGGTGCTCACAACTACTGTTAACTACCACTTTCCCATTGCCCAAAAGCAACGCGTTCACCTTGAAGGCAGGAAAGGTAGTAGCAACTGATACTCTAGGAATCCTTTCCTGATGCACTGAGACTAACAGTGCCCCCCCCCCACCATGCATGTCTACTCAGAAGCAAGTCCTGTTAAATTCAATGGGGTTGACTCCCAGGTTAAGTGTTTACAGGATTACAGACAGAGACGACCAGTCCCAGAATTCCCATCCAGAAACTGATGCTATTTGCATCATTTCCACCTGGGATAGGGTTCTCTGAGGCAATGGGCTGTCTGAATTTGGGCCATTAACATCAATTTACCAACATGCTTCCTTCAGAACTTTGATGGCAATGGAAGTACTCCCCCCCGGTAAACAGTGTATGATCTGGATTGGAACTATGATGGGGGCCAAGTGTTAAGAGCCCCATACCCCTACATGCCCCCATGTGTATCATTTTAAAAAAGGTCAGCACATACATTTAGCAATGGAGGAGTTACTTCTGTGGCCTGGCATCTTCAACATCATCCAGTCTCCAAGTCTGTGCCTATAGAGAAAACAGCATGGAACCCTGATATTATTAACAGCACTGCAGAGCAAGAGGGTCTGCATGAAGTTCCTTCTCTCCTTTCCTAAAATATTAAAAAAAATCTTGATAACCTCCCCAGCTACTATGATCTAGAATAAGTAGGCTTACCAGATCTCCAACCGGGACAGAGTGCTAGATCTTTAGGAGCAGGAATGTGGACAGGTGTAGCTTGTTAAACCTTAGAGCACAATCCTAGGCTTGTTAAACCTTAGAGCACAATCCCACTGAACACAATGGGGCTTGCTTCTGAGTAGACATGCCTAGGATTGTGCTGTAAGGTTTAACAAGCTACACCTGTCCACATTCCTTCTCCTAAAGGTCTAGCACTCTGTCTCGGTTGGAGATCTGGAAAGCCTAAGAATAGGGGTGTCAAACAAAGCTCACAGACCAGATGCGTCTCGTGGGGGCTCCTTATCCAGGCCACATGATAGTTGGTCACTACCAGCACCACCATTAGCTGCTCTCAGCTGCTCAGCTATGCTGAAGCATCACTGCTAAAAGAGCAGCCCACGTGATAATTGGGCTCTCTCATCTGGAAAAAAAAATGGTTCAACATTTAGAAAAGATCCAAAATGGTTATGACCTGCAACTATATTACAAGAGAAAATCATCTTCAAACGGGAAAAACATCACCAAAAATTTTGTTTATATTTGTTAAAAATGAAATAAAGCAATAAAGATCTTTAAAACTGCATAACGTTTTGTTCATACACTCTGAACATTGTCAAATGCAAACCTAACTGGCTGGAAAGATATTACCAGGCCATGCTACAGCCAGCATTATAAAGGAAAAGCAATCTCATATCACAGACGTCTTCAATTAAATCATCAACTCAGATCAAAGGAGTCACCTGCCTGCATGTAACTGTTGATCACCTGCCTCCATCCCAAACCATATCATTAAAGGCATCCCTTCCCAGAAATGACGGGCGCCCTCCCGGCGCCCAGGCATGTGGGGCCTGCGTAGCGTCACATCGACGCGCCCCACCCCGCCCAATTTGCGCCCCCGCCCGTTTTTGACTCATTTTGGAGCCGAACGGGCTCCAGGGAGGGAGGGAGGGCCGATCCAGCGCGGCGCCTCTGACAGTGAGTGCTCCGCGTGTGCCCCCTGCCCGCCCGAGCGCCTGGAGCTCCTGTTCCACGCGCTCCACTGTAGTTCCGCCGCTGTCCCTTCCAACAGTAACTAAAGGTGCACCAACTCGTTTCAAGATTTGCTCATGTTCTCTGTCATTTGCAACCAATGAGATCCTAAGTGAGAAAAAAGTGCTTACTTCTGGTCATCACCTGTTTAATCACACCACTTCCTGCTTAATGACATTGCTTCCTACCGCCAGCAGGTGCCATGAATGCTATTAAACTTGCTGTATGAAACAAGTTTTGACACCCAATCTGGAAGACTCTACATGGTAATGAATAATCAGCCAGCCCTGAATCAGCAACAACGCCTCCGCTAGCCAGCCTTTAACATCAGTTACTCCCCAAGGCCACCTACAGCTCAAAAACATCCATACCTAGTATATTGTTGTTACAAACCACTGTGGGAGTCTAGACTGGCTGAAAAATAAGATATAAATATAATACATAGAACTATTGAAATCTAAAGCAACATGTACTTTGACCCTCAACATGGGATAACCTATTTCAGGGTATACAGAACGCAACAAGCAAAGCAACATCTTCACAAAGGCAAAGAGCAACACAATTCTGAGGAAAAAATAATAATACAAACATATCTCTTATCGGCTGGGAGTACACCAGGCTAGAATGATACTGTAGTTCTTTTTGGAATCAACTTCCTTTATCAGTGTCCAGTATTCTGCCTACTCTCCTTTATTTTTTGAATGCACGGTATTTATTTTTCCTACCTAGCTGGTATGCTCCATTACTAAACTCTAAAATTATCTTCCTTGGGCTAGACTACTTGAAAATAAATCTTAGATTTAAACTAGACAGATAAAAGATAGTATTCTCCTTCTCCTCACACAGATATTTAACTTGTCTGTATCTTTTCTTACCTAACACCTAGCCAGGATGGTGTAGTGGTTTGGAAGTCGGACTTAGATCTGGAAGATACAGGTTCAAATTCCCGTTCAGCCACGAAGCTTCCTGGGTGACCTTGGGCCAGTCACTATCTCTCAGCCCCACCGACCTCACAGGGTTGTTGTGAGGACAAAAAGGAGGGGAGGAAATATGCACACCACTCTGAGCTCCTTGGAGGAAGGGTGGTATAAAAAATGTGATAAATAAATAAATAAATAAATAAATAAATAACACTCTGCCCCAGAAGACACACTCCCTACTTGTGAAAAGAGATCAACCACCCGCAGGCCCTAGTTTTATACCCTTATCGAGCTCCACCCTCTACTAACTGATTTAAAAAGGCTGTCTTCCAAGGGTGTGGCCTCTAAGAGACTAGCAGAGCAACTGGTGATAGTATAGTCTTAAGCCCAACCCACACCGCACGAATTGCGGCGCGTCGAGGCGCTTTGCCTAGCTGTGCGGAGGTGTCTGTTTTACCATTGCGGAGGCGAGCTGAGATGAAGCGATCTCCCGATTTCCGGAGTGTACATAAAGTCCTTTGCCCATGTTGCTTTGCGGAGGTTGCTTTGCGGAGGGGGTTGCTTTGCGGAGCTACTGCAGCCACCAATCAAATGAGAGGGGGAGGAGCCACTCTGAACTACTTCCAATCACCGTGGAGGTTTTATTCCAAGGATTTTATTCCAAGAAACCCTCCGTGTTGCTAACTAATGGCCTGCACGGGCGAGATCCAGAAGAGAGTGTTGATCTGATCAGCCATCTGGCTCATCAAATCCGTCTACTGTAGCCGGCGGGGGCGCGGCAAGCTCTCGAGAGGGGCGCTTCCCCAGCCCTGCTGCTGGAGATAGGCTTACCAGATCTCCAACCGGGACAGAACACAATGGGTCTTGCTTCTGAGTAGACATGCCTAGGTTTGTGCTCTAAGGGTTTAACAAGCTACACCTGCCCACATTCCTTCTCCTAAAGGTCTAGCATTCTGTCCTGGTTGGAGATCTGGTAAGCCTAGCTGGAGACCCTTTTATCGAGCGGGAGACCTTCTTCATGAATCATGCCAGGCATGCTCCCAGCCCCTCAGCGACAGCCGCCTCCCCAGGGCACCAAGAGCGCTTTCGGCTGAGAGGAAACGACGAGTCCTGGGAAAGGGCCGGCAGGCAACAGGAGAGCGAACAGAGTGTCAGGGCAGGAACCAGGTGGGGCCCCCTGAGCCCAAGCGCTGCTCCACGGGACCAGGAAGCAGGGGGGGAAGGGAACAGGGAAACTTTCCAGCCACAGCTGGGGGGGGGAGGTGGGTGTCTGGAGTCACCAGGCGGCCACCAGGGCCTGCCTCCTCCTCCCGCGTTTCCCATCAGAGAGCAAATCCAGAAAAAAATCAGACACAGAAAGAGAAGCGATGCAGGCAGGCTGCAGCAGAAACCCCCTTTCTGACGATCACGTGTGACTCCGTTTTTCCCGGAAGGCTCTTGCAACTCGCTGAAGTCAGAGGAGCTCCGTTTGGGGTTTCCAGCTTCTAATCTTGGGGGACTTCAGATACTGCATATTTAATCTTTAATGTTGAATGTGTTTAATGCGTCTGGGGAAAGGGGTTTTTTTTTTTTGCTACTTTCTCTGTCTGGTGTGCAAGGTTTTTGGCCAATCGGAGCGCACTTGAGGTTAACCAATCACAGCTGCGCTTTCTTAAGAAGGTGGGACAACAGGAGGGACTAAATTGCGGGAAGACACTCCTACCTACAGATGAGAGCGTGGAGGAGAGTGGCCAGCCTCATTCGCTCGCTCGCTCGCCTGCCTCCGCGCCGGAATTCGCCGGAATTCGTGCGGTGTGGGTCGGGCTTGAGGAGCTGTAAGGTTACAGTTTTCTGTGAGCTGGCTAGGCATTTCTCTTATAAACTTTTGTTCTCTTATTGAAAACTATATACTTTTTGTTAGGCTTACTTGAGTTTAGTTTAACAGTGTAATCCTATCCAACTTACACCACTGGTGTAACCAGCAGGGAAGAACAGGGCAGGAGGTAAGTCTAAATTTAATTTTTTTCTCTTTTATTTTTCTCTTTTTTATTTTCAAGTGAGTTTGCCCTTGGGATATTACTCACAAGTAGACTCTAGTCTTACTCAAAGTAGACTTGGTTAAATTGAGAGGGGGGTAAAGGGAGGTAAATTGTACCTAGGCCTGAGATTATAAAGTCCCAAGTCTTTGGTTGCGAGTTGTGAATCCCTATCTATTTAATGGGGAGAATGGGTTTGAACCTGAATAAAATTGGACTTGTTACAAAAGGTTCCAAGTCTCAAGTCGAATCTTTCGAGTCTTTTACAATCGCCGAGTCAAGTCCGAGTCGAGTCACTGACGTGACTTGAGTCCGAGTCGAGTCCGAGTCAATAGACTCAAGTCAACATCACTGCGTACCACTGCTAGGGACCCACCACTAGGACAAAATTCAGCAGCTCTTTTATGGTGTACAGACAGATTGCATGTGCGATGCTTCACAAATTCAGCTTCGTTGGCATTTTCTGCCTAAAACTCATTTCACAAAACATGGGCCTGCATACGAAGGGGGGGGGGGGGAAGAGATACCACAGCAACCTCAAGCTCTAATGGAATGGAGCTGTGATTATGTGTGCGTAATTTCTTGAAGTCAGTGGCTGGCTCCCAGGGCACCCCTGTTCTAATTAGATTAACTGTTACTGTCAGGGCTATCTAATTGCTTGTACTGAAGAAAGCAAATTGCAGACAGTACATATCAGTGTAAAATCAAACAGAAAACAGGTGTTTGCTAATTAAAACTGAGATTTTAATGAATGACCTGTGCGGTTTTGGTGAATAAATACCACTCTCAGCATCTGCTCTGTAATTAGGTTCCCATTCCTCTCCCCTCCCCCCAAGTCCCAGTAAATAACGGAGAATGCCAAGTTTAAATAAAACCTACTAATCTTTACTCCTTAATGGACAAAAGCAGATGTTTTCTGTCCAGGTGACTGTAAGCTTAGCAAGGAGATGAGCAGATTTTTTTTTTTTAAATTGGCATGTTTTTGATCCATACCCTTCCCTTCCCAAGACAAGTCTTGGGGTCAGGCACACATTGGGAGGTAAGAAGTCATGCTAAACCTTCTGGAAAAAAGGCTGCAATTTGATTATGAAACGCTTGGACACTATTGTCGCTGCCAACGCAAGGAGCATTGGCAGTTTTCTTTTTAGCTAATTGGGTTTCCTGCTGTGATGACCTCATTTGCCACATGTTAGCTTTTTCTTCTGGAACCATTTAAAAATGCAAAAGGACAACTAATTAGGACTAGGTTCACCAGGGACAACCTGCAGGTGACAAAGGAGAGATTCTCAGAGCTGGAGGTGATTCCTGAAGTCGTCAGTAGCCAAACTAGGGTTGTCGACGACTGCAAAAGAGGATATAGTCATGGTTCCTTCCTTCCCTGTCCTACATGGCTACACCATCTCTCCTTTCTACCTGATGTAGAACAGTCCTGTTTGCTCCAGCAACTGAGAGAGGGAGGGGTTGGTCGAAGAGAGGAACCGGAGAAATCTTAACTGCATTCTTTTTTGCAGCTGTGTTTCTCTGAAAAACAGATAAAGATCTCCAGGTTGTGCCCTGCCATACCTAAGCTTTTCCATTCTATGATCTATCTATATCAAATATATTCCAGACAAGTAGATGCCCAGCATTTCCCCTCAAAATCTCTATGGAAGAGATCAAGGCTGTATTCCTGTACATTCATATGTGGGAGGAAGCCCCAATGAGCTCAACAGCACATACTTCTGATAAAACGTGCAAAGGATCAGACATCTACAACCTTGTCTCTAGGCAGCCATTGGTTGGAGTGTGTGTGTGTGTGTGTGTAATCTGGAGGCAGAAGATATCATCAGCAGTGATATAGACATTGGGTCTATTGACTGGGACTCGAGTTGGACTCAAGTTGTGTCAATGACTTGACTCGTATTTGACTCTGCAATTGTAAAAGACTCAAAAGACTCAAAAGACTCGAGACTTGGAGACTTTGACAAGAAGTCCAATTTTATTCTCGGGTTTAAATCTGTTTTCCCCATTAAATAGATAGGGACTCGGGATTCGCAACCAAAGACTCGGGACTTGGGGGCAAAGACTTGGGACGTGACTTGAGTCTTGGACCCAGAGACTTGGACCCAGACTCGAGACTTGGAGTCAGAGACTTGATCCACATCCCTGGTCATCAAGCATCCCAACTAGGTTACAATGGGAGAGAAATTTAAAATGACCTTTTGGGCATTAGTTTTCTTGGTGGCTACATCTACATTTTAAAACAGAAAAATGAGATCCTCAGAACTCGGAAATGGAATGCAATCTATGTGGTGTTGCAAGAGCATTCCATTAATGCATTATAAATTCCATAAATATCATATGAAAGGTGCAGATGTAGTGAGAATTCATAGCGTAATTTGCATCCATCATGCCACATTAGTAGAATTGGTCAATAAAATAGCCCCAGACATCCAAATGTGACTCTTTTTTAATTAAAAACAGTAACTAATGGCTTTGGAATGAAGAGAGAGAGAGAGAGAGAGAGAGAGAGAGAGAGAGAGAGAGAGAGAGAGAGAGAGAGAGAGAGAGAGAGAACGTACTGCACTGCAAACACTACTGTGTGGCTTATATGAGCTCAATTTCTTGGGCAGGGCATAAAATGTTACATTAAGCAGTGACCGGTGGTGATGTTTTGCAGCTGAGGAAGAAAGAGCTGTTGACAAGAACAGGTGCTTCAACTACTCCTATTTTTTTGTCCCTAAACAGGAGCCTTGGCGGCTTCTTCTTCCGCTCTCTGGATTGGAAAAAGAACAGGGACAGAGAGGAAATATGTCGAGAAGGAGAGTGATAAGCTAAGTCATTGGAGAAGGGGAAGAGTGGAGACTTTCACATCATTGGGTAAGGGGGCAGCATTTGGTATGTTGGCATTAGGAGGTCTTCGGCCAAGTCTGCTTGGAACACTTGCTGTAGTTGTCTAGTCTGGGCCTCTTCCAGTGTTTTGAGCTGATTGGGTTAGAGCATCAGTACTCAGTATCACGTACGCGGGCCTCGGGTCGGCTGTGTACTGCCAGAAGAAAGTGCCGATGACATCATCAGCACTTTTTTCTGGATTTGCTGCAGCGCTGGAGCGCTGGAGCTTGGAAAAGGCAGGTAAGATGCAGGGGAGGGTGGGAGGGGGCCATCCCCAGTGTCTAGAGCCCATGCACAGGTTCAGGTAACAAAAAATAGGGACTATGCCTGGTTAAAATAGGGACAGCTTAGGGTGCAACAGGGACATAGGAAACTGCCTTATAGGGAGTCAGTCCATTGATCCATCTGGCTCAGTATTGCTTACACCAGGGGTTCTCAACCTTTGGAGGCCCGGTACCCCCTAACACAGTCCAATTTTCTGAAGTATTCCCTGCTAATTAATTAGATCAATCAATTAATTAGCTAATTAATCATTAAATAAAAAGTACTAAAACAATTTTAAATGTGAAAAATCTTAACTCTCTCTCTCTCTCTCTCTCTCTCTCTCTCTCTCTCTCTCTCTCTCTCTCTCTCTCTCTCTCTCTGTGTGTGTGTGTGTGTGTGTGTGTGTGTGTGAGAGAGAGAGAGAGAGAGAGAGAGAGAGAGAGAGTGTCAGACGGGGGATTGCATTTAAGTTCTAATTAACAAGTAATTAACTACTGATTGCTGCTGATAAGGGGCAGGCTCTGGAGTACCCCCTGCCATTGGTCCGCGTACCCCTAGGGGTACCCGTACCATAGGTTGAGAATCCCTGGCTTACACTGACTGGCAGCATCACTGTGGGTTTTCTGGAAGTGACCTTTTCTTATCCTGGAGGTGGCAGAGTTTGAACCTGGGACCTTCTGCTTGCATACCAGTGAGCAACCTTCCCAACAGTTTGTGTCCTGGAATTCATATTTCCAAATGAACAGGATTTCTGGTATTATTTTTTTAAAAGAATTGTGACATACAAACATATTTTCAGGCTAAGCAAATTGGCAATTTGCTGGTCAAGTGCCAGATTTCAAGCACAGTGGGTAGAAAAATCGAGAGTCTGAAAACCCGAGTCGTCGTCTTGCCCTCCCTGCTTCCTCTTTCATCGTTCTTGTGCAGCAGCTCAGGCAAAAATGAAAGTAATTTGATCATTATGCGGCTCTGGTCATATCCTAGCTACCCTGCACTCCCTGGCATCTCTCGGTTGTTTTATGACTAGTGGGAGTGTTTAGAGCTGTCAACATGCTTTCCCCAAAGTTATGATTAGCATCACTCACTCCAGATACATGTTTGGAAGAGGCTGACAGCTCTATTTATCCAGAGAACCACACTGCAAATAGATCTGGAGGGGGGAGCATTGGTGCAGCTTTGTACCTTGTAGAATGACCCACAATTCTTTGCGGGTCAGGCTATGCAAAGCTTTCACATGCCTAGTTGCAAGCTCACGATTTCAGCCAGGAGCAGCCTCACGTACGTGGGTGGCTTGTGTGTAACATGGCGATGTTGCAAATATCCGACCAGGGGGACCTAAAAAAAAAATGGCCTCCCCCGCTTGAATGTGTGTGAGCGAAATCCAGACAAGCACAAATGTTTCCACATAACTCTGACTGGTGCAGACAGTATGTAGGGTCTCGCAGGGGGTCTGGCGCAGTTGGTATACCAGCCGCCTCATATGCCTGAAGATCTGAGGACGGCAGTTCGAGATCCGTCGAGATCTGTCGACACGCCACTGACGAGCTGCAGAAGCCTCGATGGGAGAGAGAATTCAGCAGCTGGCACTCTGAGTGGGAGGCAGTGTTGCCATCAAGTCGAAGCGTGGGAGGCGAATGCCAGAGAGAGGCCAGACCGGGAAGGTAACTACTAGGAATGAGCGTTCTATGCAAGATTAGAACATTTGTAATATGTAAAAAATGCTTGGTTTAGAAAATGCCTACCTATGTAAACCGCTTTGAATTAAAGTTGGAGGAGAAATCCGATGACCAGAGAAAGGCGGTATATAAATACTGGTATGATGATGATGTATGGCATTACATATGGGTGTGATAAGCCACTCTCTTCAGCCCTCGCATTCACAACAATTTCTGGATAACCAGTGTGGATGTAGATTGCTGATTCACTGAGGTATCCCCCTGTTTCCACCACCTCCTTACAACAGTTAACAAGTAAGGGCAGGTACTGCTCCCCTCTGTGGCAACTATTTACATTAGCAAGCTACTTCATCATTTGCTACAACGTGGTCCCATGGTCATCCACCCCAAATAGGATCTTGTCACTCTCTGTCTCTGTGTGTTTGAATTAATCAGACATTCTCTTTCCCATTGATATAGTACCATACATCACAAATATATCCTTTTCTACACAACTTCTCATTGCAGCCTGTTCACAAATTCTTAATGGGACTGCTGGATGGAAGGATTATGTCAGTCAATCCACTGACATAATCCATCCAGCTTCCTGCTGGATTTGTAATCACCTGGATCCCTTGCCAAGAAACGAAAAACATCTTTGTATACCATTCAATACTGTGGATCAGATCACTAGCATACTCCTCCAAGTAAAGGTCACAAATCTTAAAGATTGCTAATAAATAAAACCAATGCATGATATTTTCTGTTGCCTTTAGTTTTTATGCCAAAAGATGGAACATGTTATTCATACGTTTGACTGACTTCTATGTTTCCAAGTTTTCACTATTCTTTCTGTCTTAGAACTTGGAGAGTGGATTAGATTTGTCTTAAAAAATCATATTTGAACATATATTTTAAGATCACCATATTGATGGCTGAGAATGTTCTCGATATTCACAGTTGAGGGTGTTAAAATTAAACGAGGCAGACACCAGTTTGTTATAATCTGTTGGTGTTCTTTATTAATAATCCTTATGGCGCAGTGAGTGCTCTGCTGTTGGAAGCCGTCGCAAATGTGCCGTAAAGCACGTTTGCGATGACTTTAGAGTAAGGGCCGTCAGTGCGAGGCCGGCAGCCCTTCACCGCCGGATCGCCCCTGTGACTGCTGAAGGAGGTAAGAAATCCCCCGGTGGGTGTGGGGGGCGGTCCGGGCAGTGAGAGAGGAGGTCCATTGGCCGAGGCAGTCTGGGAGGGGGCGGGGATGGCGGCCGCCATATCCTTGTCCTGTTCCGGCCGGTGCGGCCTTTACCCTTCCTCCAAGTAGACCTCCGGGCCGATCTCGATAGGGTCCGGCGGCCGCCCGCCAGATAGTTAGTCAGGATTGCGCTATCAACATCTGTAATTTTTAGTTGGGAGCAATATGGCAGTGATTTGATCTGCAGTGGGGTACAACAGATTGCAACTCACTGCTGACGCAACACAATTGAAGTGGAAAGACAGCATTCGATACCGTGATTTTAAGAGAACATCTAGATACTTTTAACTGAGATCCTAAAAGCTTATTTGAAGGTTCATAATTACATATGGACTACAGAAAGAGAGAGGACCAGAAAATGTGTTTTACTGGAAAAGGACAGATCCATGCAGGTCTGAGTTACCTAAATATCACCATGTACGTGTATTTGTGAGATGGAGATTAAAGTAATTTGTACATGCTTTGACGTGTGGATGGGTCTATGCTTAAGGCATCTGCAGTTATGGGTCCAACAAAGCCTGTCTTTAAAGTGAATTCTCCAGCTGCTACAGTAGTATAAGAATAATTTGGGGGGAAATTCCATTGGCAGTAATGAATGCTGCCAAGCAACAGAGTACACAAGGATGGAATCGGGGGATTTTCTACGGTGGTAGTAAGTCGACAAAAAACACACACACCAGAATCTTCAAAGCATTGCCATTATGACAATCTTCAGAAATATTGATGGGGCATCTGTGAATATTTGCTCAGATAAAAATATGGCAAATCTTGTTACAACATCCATTTGATCCTCAACTAATGTACCGTGTTGAAAGACCAGGGATTTCCTCCCCCCCCCTTACAGGTGTGACATTAACATAGCAAAGCAAGGAAGACTGCGTGATCATCGATTACAGCTGTGTGATCACCAATTGCCAGCCGTGCTTCCCTTGTCTACGTTTAAAGTTTATATTGGATTATCAGAGTGTAAATTAAGCATTTCATGGCATTTGGGTCTTACAGTTTCCTCTTTCAATCCAGAGTTGGCGCAAGACGTCCTGCCGCAACAGGCAGTGTACCAAATGCCATTACCTGAGCAGCCCCGGAATAAGCGTGCCAAACAGAAGCTTGGGTTAAGGGTCACTTTATTTATACTTGCAGCAGGGAGGAAAAAACCCTAACTCCAACACCGTAGTGAGCTGGCAACTACCATATTTTTCGCTCCATAAGACGCACCCCCCAAAAATAGGGGGAAAATAGTGTGCGTCTTATGGAGCGAATAAAACAAAACGTAAAGAAAAATACTTACCGGGGCTTACGTGAATACTTACGTGAAAACCGGAAATGGCCGGAAATGGCCGGTTTTTTGCCGAAATGAAGATTGGGGAGGCCTGCAGAGGCTCGCGCAGGCCTCCCCGAAGCCCTGGTAAGTATTTTTTCTTTACATTTTATTATTATTATTATTATTATTATTATTATTATTATTTAAAAAAAAACATTTTTCCCTATTTTTTGCTCCATAGGATGCATGCGTCCTATGGTCCGATGCATCCTATGGAGCGAAAAATATGGGAAGTTGGGGGAAACGGTAGTTACTGTCTACCTCCCTACATGGGCGTCATTTTCTGACTCCAAGCTGCAGTCGTTCGTATACCAAGTGAGCTTATCTCCGCCAACCCCGAAGGGTCAAGGCAGCTGGACAGTGCAGACCTATAGGCCAAACCCTATGGTGATCTTTGCCTGTTCCAGCCAGGGGGCTTGCCAACTAGCCTCACTGATCCAGGCAAGTAAGCGCCTAACAGCTGATGGGCAGCAATGTAAAGAAGACCCAGATGGAAGTAGCAGCTCTCAGCCACTCTTGTAGCTCGGCAACATGACGGAACTGGCAAGTCGGGGCAAGAGTCCTCCTGGTAACACAGCTCACCACACCCCAGAGCTGTTAGCAGCCAATGGGCCACCACAAAGTCCATACCTCTGACTGGTGCGCACCAGGGGGGCCAGGCACGATGGCACGGCACTGCAATTCCCTTGACCCAGCGGTACATATGCTGCTGCTGCTCCCACTCCTGGGATTGGAAAGGGGGAACAGAGAACAAGAGGAAGTGCTGAGGAGAGGAGAATGGTGGGCCAGAATGTCTCCAATGCTCTAAGTCACCACTCTTCTATCATTTACATTTCCTCTTCTATGTTCCCCTCTTCCTTTCTGAGTTCAGGAAGCAGAGGAGACAGTTGGACATCTCCAGCCAATCCACTGCCTAAGACAATTTCTCGCCAGCCTCAGTCAGTCAACCCCATTTCATTCCCTCTGTGTGTGTGTGTGTGTGTGTGTGTGTGTGTGCGCGTGCGCACGCGTCAACTGAGGATAACTCCATGCATCTGATGAAGTGAATGCTAGTCCACAAATGCAGTTGCACAATGCACCACACAACCTTTATTGAGCATGAGTATTGTGGCACCTAAACACTGATAGAACAAAGAAACATGTTCTTGCAACACATAACTTTATTTGCTGGGTCTTTGCTCTTATGGCATGGTCCGCTATGGCGCTGCTCAACTTTGAATTTCAATTACAAGTGATTGCGCAGCTGAGGGGTTCCATCGAGCCCAATTTTGTGCAGGACAGAGAAAATTATCCCTTTTTCCCCCCTACAGAAATGAAAGTCATCACTCCTAAAGAATTATATTGCCCTGGCAACCTTTCCTCCTTTCCCCTATCCCTTCTTGGTGAGCACTGCATAATTTACTGCAAGTTCCAAGTCTTTCAAGTGATTCATTGGCATATATACGGCAAGCTGTTGCCATTGTCTAGTGGTATAATTCCATATTTACTCCTTGTTTGTTTCATGCTTAGAAAATATAAACCTCCATTGGAAAACGGGAGGGGGAGGGGGAGAGCAAGGCACGACAATGAGGTTCTGAGAGATTATTTAGCAACCTGACCCATTCTGCCCCCTCCCCAATGCTAAAACTCATGTACCGTGATATTGCTAAGCAACTGAGCAGACATTTTCTTTTAGGCCGTAAGTGGATACCAAGGCCTAAACACACATTTAGTCCAGAGACACATATTTCCTCTACTATCAACATGGGGGAAAGTAATCTTATTTCGCTGCCCTCTTTAACACTCCAAACTGGGTTGACAGGTATAAAGGCAGTTGTGCCATAGCCTGAACAGCAGAAATATCTCAATAAATACTACTTTATTATAATACTAGCTTAGGTTTGCGCGAAAGCTGGTAGGAAGGAGACAAACTATTACCAAGGGCAGTCTCTCTGTTCTGGTTCCAATCCCTGGCAAAGTTCTGTTTCCAGAATTGCCTTCAGGGGATGCCTTGTTAGAATGCTATTAGTGTGAATTGCTAGAAGGCATTCTACGTTCAGCCAAGGTCTCCAAAAATTATATCTCAATGGATGCATCTTGTCCCTAATGTGTGCATGCACACACAGAGACACATGAATTCATCAAGCCCAACTAGACAATATTGCCTATTGCAGAGGTTTGCAAACTTTTTAGAGCGGTGTACCACCTCTGGGGCTGCCGTCATGCCACCAGAAGTAAGTGGCGATGTCATCGCTACTTTGGGGTTTTCGGCTGTGGCGGAGCCCTGAAAACGACAGTAAGAGGGTCAGGGTGGGCATTTCCCAGCATGGGAAACCCACATGGTTGAGCTCTGTCAGCTGCCCGGGGCTGCTTACTGTCGTTTTCAGGGCTCTGGCGCAGCGCAGCCACAATGCCGCCATCTTGCTGGGTGAATGTTGGTGTACCACCGACACTTGGTCTGCATACCACTAGTGGTACCATACCACAGGTTGGGATACTCTGGCCTATTGCATGCACGGATGATTCAAGACCTCCAGGAACCTGTGGCACCATACTAAATGCCACCCCCTTACCTGACAGTGTGCCAGCTGCCGCTCTTTCTCCTGTTCCCTGGAATGGAGTGGAAAAGGAAGTGTAGAGGAGAGAATAGTGGCGGGCTGATGTGTTGGAGAAGTTCTAGCCTCTCCTCCACACTTCTGCTGTTGCCTTCTTCCTGTTTGAATCTAGAGAATGGTGGTGGAGGAGGGCCGGTGGACGGATACCTCATGCTTGGGATGGATAGGCTTACCAGCGTCCCGGAATCGACGCTGGCTTCGGCCTAGGGATGGACAACCTTTTTTGCATGACTGGCGTTCTCCATGCTTAGTTTTTTTTCCTGAAATAAATCACAAGCACAGAGGGCCCAATCCAGATCAGGACTGCAATGGAGAGAAGGGGGCTTTAACCCTTTTCTTGCACCGTGGCCCCAATCCAGATTACCCCCTCCATAGCTGCCTTTTGCCCCAGGAGAAAAAGACTTTGTTTGGCACTGAGGCCCCATGTTGTGCACAGCCTGACGTTTCACAAACTGTAGGTGCTGAGGTAATTTTTCAGCAGTGACAACATATTATCAGATAATTATGTTCTCTAATATATCTTTGCGTAAAAGAACACAAGGTTCCTGCTGAGTGAATTAAAATAGCTGAGGGAGTAGAGCCTTCAGCAAGGCATGAGAGAGGGGCAGGGTGAACTGGTCTGGGAGGCGGTTGCCTGAGGTGGCTGGCGGGCAAGGAGGTACAGCTTACCCGCTTGTTCTTCCTGTTCCCTGGATTTGAAAAGGAAGCGTCGAGTCCCAAGCCAGCATTAGGCTTACCATAGTCCCGGAATCGAGCGTGGCTTCGGCCTAGATAAGACACGAGCCGCTCCCAAGAGTGCACCACGACTGGTCAACGTGGTCGTCTCGTTTACCAGAAGCTGCAGAAGCCGCGGATTGCATTGCCCTGCCGCGGTGCATTCTTGGGAGCAGCTTGTGTCTTTTCTAGTCTGAAGCCACGCTCGATTCCGGGACTATGGTAAGCCTAGCCAGCATTGTATAAACAAACTACTGATCTGATTGAGCAAACAGGGAAACCTCTCTAGGATTTTACTCTCTCTCTCTCTCTCTTTTGAAACCACTTTGTTGTCGAAGCAGTGCACAAATATTTTAATAATAAATTATATTTGCTAGGGAAGTGGTTCCCAAACCTTTTAGCACCGGGGCCCACTTTTTAAAATGACACTCTATCGGGACCCACCTAGCTTTATAAGACAGGTGATCTCGAAATAAATTATTTATTTATTTATTTATTTACAAGTAATTGGGAAAAAACCTCAATCCATTTCTTGCAATGAGGCAGCCCTAATGAATAGCCTCAAGGCTTGAAGGGTTTATTTATGTGACCCAGCCTTCACCTGCCCCCACTACCTGTCATTGGCAGACTTGGAAAAAAGCACACCAGAAATATGAAATAAGATGCTCAAACATTTATCTCCCTATATTTACACAAGCTTGAAAACTGTAGGAGCTAAACTGTTTGCAGGGTAATTAGCAGCTATCTTGCAAACTGCAGGAGCTCAGCTCTGTGAAGGGCAATTAGCAGCTATCTGGTTTTTGAATAGCCTCAGGGCTTGAGGCAATTACTTATCTGATCTTTCCATCACCTGTGTTTTCATTGGAGGTTCTGCAGGACCCACCAGAAATCAGGTTCCGACCCACAGTTTGAGAAACACTGGGGTATGAGCTGCCATTTTGCCACAGGTTCTGTCTTCTCAAGCCACATTATTTTGCAACAGGTTCTGCCTCTCTAAGCTGCTATTTTGAGCTAGTATCTTCCAAGGTGTTCTGGTTTAAAAGGCGAAAAAAAGTAGCTCCCAGAAACCAATTGGTCATAAAACAATGTACCTTTTGCCTTCGGTCTCCCACATGTCTCTTTTCCATCTCTGCTGCTTTCCAGATTTTAACCAACTGATCACTTAGCAAAGGCACAGACACCTCTCTCTTCTTTTTTGGTGATGACAATTTTCCCTGCTGTGATTAAGTTGCAAACTGGTTCTCATGTTGACATCGTGGACCCAACTTGTCCACCTATATAGGTGAACCAGAAGCCTCAGAGTTGAAGTCTATCAGCTTTCTCTCACAAATCCCTCTTTTCCTCTCCTCTTTTTTTGAGTCTCTACACACACACACACACACACACACACACACACACACACACACACACACACACACACACACACACACACACACACACACACCTTTTTGTGATGCCTTCTGTATCTTCTCCCTCCTAATATGCTCCCTGAGAAGGTCGCTCCAACAAAGAGAAAAGAGGCAAAGATGACAGGAACACTCGAGTGGAGCCATTGTTTTGCCATGCACAAAAAAAGTTCTAACAAACAGATTAAAATTTAAAGTGAGGAAAGGTCTATTAATCCATTATTAATTAATATTCCATATGTTGCCTTGAGGCCAAATCCGGGGTCCTTTTGAAGTCATCTGGTTTCCTCGGGCGCTGACGGAGAGCCTGTGTTGTCAGCTGCAAGCGTTTGACTGTGGCCCGAGGAATGGAGATGTAGCGGACGTGATGGCCAAATGTCGCGTTCTCTGCATCAGGGAAGGGAAGGCCAACCGTTAGACAACGCTATTCGTTTCGGGAGATGTGCTTATAGTTTGCGGTGACTGCTGAACCTGTCATATCTCTCATCAAACTAAGATGAAGTGTTTTCTTTTTTTGGAAGGCATAACAATGCTGTGAGGGATGATGGGCATTGTTTCATCATTCGCTAAAACTAAGGAGTGTAAATAGTCACACTGCCATCTCTACTTTGACAGTACAGATGAAGCTGTTTTAGACTGAGTCAGGCTATTCATCCATCAAGGTTAGTATTGTATACATGGAATCGCAGTGGCTTTCCAGAGTTTCAAACTCAACCCCCCCCCAGCCCTACCAGAAGATAACAGAGATCAAACCTAGGTCCACCAATTGAGAAAGTGCCTCTAGCCCAGTTAGTTGGTGCTCCTCTTCTATTTAGTAGGTGGAGAGCTATTCGCCCTCTTCACCCTTGGCTGTTTGGTGGTGTTCTTTCTTTTTAGATTGTGAGCCCTTTTGGGACAGGGAGCTATTTAGTTAGTTGATTTTTCTCTGTAAACCTAGGCTTTTAACATCCGTCCCAGAACCATCTGCATTGATTTCCAGAGCCTGGTCCCGGCCACTTGACCCAGAACCGGGGCAATCCCGGTTTTCCGGGTCACCTGCCACCACCGCTGCTGCTTCCACAATTTTAAAAGTGTAAACGTTTTCCTGTGCGGCCATCTTGGATCTCACGAAATCTCATGAGATCCAAGATGGTGGCTCCCAAATCTCATGAGGGCACATGAGGCAGTAGTACATTGCTTCATGTGCCCTCACGAGATTTGGGTGCTGTCATCTTGGATCTCGCGAGATTTCATGAGATCCAAGATGGCTGCACAGGAAAACTTTTACACTTTTAAAATAGTGCCTGAGTATTTGCGCGAGACTGGTATTTGCCTGAGTATTTGCGTATTTGCTTGAGACTGGGAGCTCCCCGAAATGGCCCGAGTTCACTCGGGCTGTTCCGGAGAGCTCCCAGCCTCGTCGCGTATTTGCCCCCGGCCACGCCCCTGGCCACGCCCCTGGCCACGCCCCCAGTCCTGGTCATGTACCGGCCAGTATCGCTTCTGTCCCCCCCTGCATTGGGGGGGGGATCTGGTAAGGCTATGTTGAGTAGTCAGATTGATAGCACTTTCAGTCATAGTTATTATCTTGGTATTCTTCATTGAATGCCATACAAGGGTTTATGGCATTACAATGGTAACAAATTATTTTCTGGGGGGAAAACACTCCCCAAAACAGCCTAGCTTGTAGTCGCTGTACGCAGTTGTAACCAAGACACACTTACGCCATAAATTCACAGATTTACAGCCTCTGCTTGCTGGCAGTGACCAGTGTGTCTGTGTGTTCCATCATCATTGCATACAAATAAAATTGATGGGAATTGTACATCACCCATAGTCAAAGATTGGCTGCATTTGTGAGCAATATTTCCTCTTCATTCAAAAATGGAAAATGGATTTTACTTTTGGCATGAATGAATGAAGATGGCAGTGGGTGAGAAAGAATGAGAGAATTTCTCCTGTTCCATCCTTTGATCTGTTATTTATGAAAATGATTGGGGTATTGTGCAAAGTTTTAAAAACACAGGTGCTGACTATCAGTTTACAATCTAGGATATAACATATGATTCAAATATTTTAAAAGCTCCTCAGTGGGTATGTATTAGGCCAGCATTTCTCAAACTGTGTGTCTGGACCCACACCCGATTTCTGGTGGGTCCCGCAGAGCCTCCCATGAAAACAGGGGTGATGAAAAGATCAGATAACTGCCTCAAGCCCTGAGGCCATTCAAAAACCAGATAGCTGCTAATTGCCCTGCAAACAGCTGAGCTCCTGCAGTTTGCAAGCTTGTGTAAATATAGGGAGATAAATATTGGGGCATCTTTTTTCTGGTGTTTTTCCCCCCAAGTCCATCAGTGATGGGTAGTGGAAGTAGCTGAAGGCTGGATCACATAACTAAGCCCCTCAAACCTTGCGGCCATTCACTAGGGCTGCCTCATTATGAGACATTGCTTTTTGCAATTAAATAAGTACTTATTTTTTTCTAGATCAACTTTTTTTTAAAGTCTTATAAAGCTAGGTGGGTGCTGATGGAGTGTTGTTTTAAAAAGTGGGTCCCGGAAGTAGGTACTAAAAAGTTTGGGAACCTCTGCATTAACAGATACAAGAACTGATTTGCAGGCAAGTTCCTTATAGGAAGGCTTACCATATCGCCGACCGGGATGCTCCATTTTGCCCTTAAGGGGCGGGGTGGGGGGAGGGAGTCAGAGCGCGTGCGCCCCTTAAGGGCAAAACGGAGCGTCCCGGTCGGCGATATGGTAAGCCTACTTATAGGCCAAATGGCTCTCCTGCCCCCCCATTGGCCCTAATCCAGCCTATCATGTGCATAATCAGCTGACCACAAGGTAAGTGTATCATTTCGACTGAGCCTGAACCTTTTGAGCTTTGCAACCAGCAATATTTATTGACTGGGAATGATTTGACGCATACTTGGGTTGCCTAAAGGTTGGCTGCATGAGACATAAAAAAGTATGAAAATTATTTTCCCATATTCTCCTTCTCATAGTGTCATTATGTTGTTAAATCTGTTTCATGTTGTTCATTCAGAGGAACTAATACTTGTCAGTACTGAATTAATGATGTCCAGTGTCTATAATTTACATAAATATGGTTATGTACAGATCAATTGCTGTTATACCTCCTGTAATATTTGCATTTCGTGGGAGAACATAATAGCTGAAAGATGTGTGTGTTCTAAAGTGGCTTTTTGTGTTGTTGCTGTGTACCAGGCAATAAATGGCTGCTGCAATTGACTAAATGCCATTGCACAGCAGTTCAGTGTAATTATGCTACAAAGGAGTGGATATTGTTGTTATTATGCCACAAGCCATCAAATGCAAAAGAAAAGAAAATTGTATCTTTGCTTTGTGCTGGGAGGGTTTGCAAAGTTGTTTCTGCTTCTGCCTGGGATTTTTCAGAGTGGCATGAGAGGAAAAAATGGAGTAATTTGAAACCAACTCAGAGTAAGGAAAGAAAGCGTGTTTGTGTGTGTGTGTGTTTTGAGAGGGGGGGGGGATATTCTTTTATTCTCCAGATGGTCGGACCCTACTAAAGTCATTGCATCATCTCAGATTTTTTTTTAACACATTGTAAAAGACAGGGATGAATCAGATGCAGTTACTGCTAGCTTTCACTCTTCTCCGGTATAGGCAAGAGATCATAAGAAACTGTGAACAAAGGAGTCTTGCTGGATCAGACCCAATTCCCATGTGGTCTTCATCCGGTTTTCCAGTGTGTCCCAATCAAATAAGAACCCCCCTCCTGGATCAGGCCAAAGGCCCATCTAATCCAGCGTCCTGTATCTCACAGTGGCCCCACCAGATGCCTCGGGGAGCACACAAGACAACGAGAGACCTGTATCCTATCACCACTCCCTTGCATCTGGCGTTGAGAGAGAGCCTACTACTAAAACCAGGAGGTTGCATATATACCCATTATGGCTTGTAACCTGTGATGGATGTTTCCTCCATAAATCTGTCCAATTCCCTTTAAATGCATCTAGGTCAGGTGCCATCACCACAACCTGTGGCAAAGAGTTCCACTGATTATTTTCACACTGGGTGAAGAAATATTTTTCTTTTGTCAGTTCTAACTCTCCCTCCACTCAATTTTAGTGCATGTCCCCTGGTTCTGGAGTTACCTTTTGTTTCAACCGTCTCTTCACCTGGGAAACCTGCTCAGGTTGCTGGAACATTCTGATCTGTTGACTGCATTTCTCCCAATATTTTCTTATAGAAAATCTCTCTCTGAGAGGCAAAAGTGAGTTTCAGCAAATCCCTTGCTGGGTTTTGCACTGTAATCCTCTGGTCAGAACGAAAACAGATGCAACGCTTTGTTTCTCCGGAACCATGTTTCCTTAAGAGGCGCATACTAGGTTTTGAAAAATGTGTAAGGTGCCCCAAGTAAGTCCCGGAGATTTCCAGCCCAGGGTACAAGAAATCCTATTTGAATGAAAGAGCTAACTAGAGGCTTTTGTGTCCCCTGTCACAGCTCTGTTGTCAAAGGAAGGAAATGAGATCAGGTGATGGGCCCAAGATTGCCAACCTGGATATACCGTTTTCCTCTGTAGCAGAAACAAAGAAAGGAGAAGGGGCCAAAAAAAACCCAAAAAACGTTTTCCCTTTTTAAAAAGATAGTTGTAATGGTCTTTTTCATTTTCAGTTTAAAGCTAAGAGATACCACAGTCTGCAGGTTCCGCAAAAGTATCAGTGTAAGGTTACAATCCTATCCACACTTACTTGGGAGTAAGCCCCATTGACTATAATGGGACTTAATTCTGAGTGCATTGGATTGGGCTCCCAACCTCAGTAGATGAGTGAGAGGAAAGGAGCCATAGATCAGTGGAAGATGGGTAGAGTAATCCTGCCTAACTATCTGGTGGGCGGCCCAGGCCGCCCGCCGGATCCTATCCTTGCCGGATCCTATCTCGATCAGCCCGGAGGTCTACTTGGGACACACGCACAGACGAATGTCCCCTTCCCCCAGTGTAGCGCTGCCCGGCCCCAATGGGCCTCCTCGGATTTCTGCCAGCTGGCAGAAGTAAGAGGAGGCCGTGTAAAGGGCACGCCAGCTGGAACGGGGCCGGGATATGGCGGCTGCCATCCCCGCCCCCTCCCAGGCCGACTTGGCCAATGGCCCCCCTCCCTCGCCACCCGGTCCGCCCCCGCACTTGGGGATCTCTTACCACCTCCAGAGGCCACAAGGGCAATCCAGCAGCAGAATAAGGGCTGCTGGCCTCACGCCGGTGACCCTTACTCTAGAGTCATCGTGAACGTGGTTTACTTCACGTTCGTGATGACTTCCGGCGGCGGAGCGCTCGCTCTGCTGCCGGAAGTTTGTGTAGGATTGCACTGTATATGCTTTTGGATGGGACCAGGCCCTGAGGATTGGGCCCTCAGTCTATGTTGAAAGAAACTGGATCTCCTTTAAGGTGCTGCAAGACTCTGTTGTTTTGGCTGCAACAACGGCTGCTTGTCTGGAAATGGCAGGAACCTGAACTGGTACCCTTGACACCGGCTGCTCAAATAAATTAGTCAGCCTTCCAGGTGCTACAAGACTCCTGTTGGTGGTGTGTTTTTGCTACAACAGACGAACACGGAGCTACCCCTCCGGGACTTGTAATGAGTGTATTTGTTATTGATTTATCATGTATTGTGGTGATTTATATCAAGCAAGTGGCAAAAACCAACCCAGAAATACAACCACGATTCATGAGTCAGTTGAAACACTTACAGCCCGGTCCAGCCCAAGGCAACTGTGGTACAATTCAGGCACAATTGCAGCCCAAGTGCTTTAGGCCCGAGTTGTGCCTGAATTGTGCCTGAGTTGGGCTGCAATTGTGACTGAATTGCAGCCCGGTCCAGCCCAAGGCAACTGCGGTACAATTCAGGCACAATTGCACAATTCAGGCACAATTGCAGCCTAAAAGTGGGTGTGTTGGGGGCGTGTCAGGGGTGTGACGGGGGCGGTTACGAATTTTGGTCCGGTTCCAGACACTGGAGAGCCACTGACACGCCCCCTCGAGCCCAACTCAGGCCCAAAATTTGGGCCAGCAAAAAGGGTGGACCCAAATGTGAGGAGACCCATAGGAGCCATTTTACCTTACCCACACCAGCCCTCTCCTGAAAAGTTCTAACACCCTGGGCCCGAGTTGGGCCTGAGTTAGGACCGAACAGGTGTGGCCTAACTCTGGACATGGACCCAAATAGTTACCCTATCAGCACCCAGCCTCTTTCCCACAAAAGCCCAGCCCCAGCCCTCCACTCTCTCTCTCTCTCTCTGAGCACGTGGCGTGGGGTCCTGTCCCCCAGCAGCCACAAAGTGGGACTTTGAAAACTTTTCTAACACCCCACTTCTCTCTTCTCTTCTCCTCTCTCCTCTCTGCCCCCCTCTAGGGCAGAGAGGGCTGTTCTGCCTGTGGCCAAACTGTTTACTGCTGTGCCTGGGCAGCTGTCTCCATGCAAGTGTTTGCTAACCCATGTCTTTCTCCCAGCCCCTTTTCTCCCAGGTCCATGGGGCTCGCCTGATGCTGCTGCTGTGGTCCTAGAGGCTGCTGTGCCTACCCCTGGCAGCTACGCCCGGCCATCTCTGCCACTGTTCCAGAACAATAAAGATGCCCCTGGAAACACATGTCCCCAATGTTGCACAAGCACTGCCCCACACACCCACACAGGCAGGCCCCAGCACACAAGCCTCTGCATGAATCCCAGCCAGGGTCCGCCACAGCCATCCCTGGGAGAACACAGCAGGGGGGCTGCCGGACCCTCTGGGACCAGAGGGGAGGGGGGAGTTGGGGGGCCTGTCAGGCAGGCAAACACTGACGGGCACTGTGGCGCACGTCCGCCACGTCCGTGAAGAGCCCTTTCAGCAACCGGGGCTCTCACCCACCCTCGGTCCGCCCATCACCGGCGTCCGTGTCCGCCCGTCACCGGCGTCCGTTTCCGCCCTCTGTCCGCCCGTCACCGGCGTCCGTTTCCGCCCATCAACGGCATCCGTGTCCGCCCTCGGTCCGTCTGCATGAGAGGCGCCCGTTCCTGCATTGCCTCCATCTGCGAAGTGCCCCCTGTGCCCCTATCGGTCTCTGCAGACCCCTCTCCCTGTATCCCTCTCCCACCAGCCGTGTTGTCTGTCTGTTTCTGACCCACCCGTGCCCCTCCCCAGCACCCCCTGTCAGTGTGCCTGCCTCCCCTCCCACTCCCTGATGATGGACGCTGGCACCCCCCATGCCGCCAGAGTGCCTGCCGCAAGGTGCCGACGTTGCCCCATCTGGGGGTGTGATGAGCTGTGTGAGCCCTTCCCGCTCGCAGCAGACAAGCCCACAGCATCTCTCGGTCTTGGCCGGGGCACGGAGCAGAAGGCATGCTGGGATGCCTTCTTTGTGGGCATTGCCACGGCCCTTGAGGCCCAGGGCTTCAGGCAGCGCACGGGCATGTCCTGGCGGAGGCGGTTCCAGACCTCATGAGACCCCCCCCTTGTGCGTGCCGTTCCCACCCCCTCCTTCCCTTCTCTCCCCCGCTCACCCCCCCATGACTCCCACGTGCAGCCTCACCGTGGCTTGGGGGTGGCATCGCAGTCTGCAGGAGGGAGGGCAGTCGCACTCCCCCCTGCGGCAGGTGGCTGATGCCCAGGGTGCCCTGGGGCAGCTGGCACTGGCACAACCTCTGCCCTTCAGCTGACTGTCAAACGTGCAGTGCCTGCAGGCCCGCCTGTGGCTGCCCATCTGCTGCAACCGCTGCAGCAGCTGTGGTAGGTGCACGCAGACGGGCTGAGGAGGGGGCTCTTCGCTTCCACAAGACTGACAGCTCCCCACAGGAGCCTGCCTGCCTCTGCGGTAAGTTTTGCCGCGATCCTGGCCCAATGCTGTTGCCTCCAGCCTAACTCAGGCACAGTTGCAGCCTAACTCGGTCCTAGTTTGGGCCACAATTGGGCCACAATTGGGCCTCAACTGTGCCTGAGTTAGGCTGGACTGAGCCCTTAGAGTCAAAGTAGATATTATTAAACATAATATGTCATGTGGCCCAATGTGTGTGTGTGTGTGTGTGTGTGTGTGTGTGTGTGTGTGTGTGTGTTTTAAAGAGTAGCTTTCCTGCACTGATGCAGTTGTGCCAACGGGGTGTGTGCTGTATCCTGCATTGGTGGGGGGGGTAGTTGCTGAGGCTTCCTCAAGGGAAGGGAACGTTTGTGCCCTTACGTTGGGGCTGCATCGGTGCTGGAAAGTTGGATAGGATTGGGGCCCTTAATCAGTGTCAGCGATAGTGAATGAGATGAACTGTGGTCTGACTCTGCGCAGGCAGCTCCCTGTGCTCTTAATTTGAGGGAGGGACTGCGCATTCTCCCTCGCTGCTAACTAACATTGCGTTGGTTTCCTGCTAGGGCATGCTCTTCTATTTGATCATTCCACCACACTGGATTCAATTTCAGATAAGCAGTTTTCTCTAAAGAACAGAGTGTCACAAAGTTAGCTATCTGTGATTGTCATGTACAACTTTGTGGGAAGGAAGACTAGAAGGACTGACTAGGTGTGTGTGTGTGTGTGTGTGTGTGAGAGAGAGAGAGAGAGAGAGAGAGAGAGAGAGAGAGAGCACGAGCACGAGCACGAGCACGAGCACGAACTTGATTTTAAACTATGTGGACAGGAGGACAGGATGGAAGAGGAATAGCAAAGCTGAGGAATGAAACATTACAATACCAAATACCCTTGCCCTGAATCCTGCAGCCTGACAGTGGAATTCTGAATCGGAAAAACCAGCTTTTGCCTCCCAGCATTCTGGATTTGCATTTGAAAATACAGAGAGGGTACCCAAGGAAATGAATGTTGACAGACTGAAATCTGTGTCAGTCTGTCCTCTTTTCAAATAGATGGATTAGGAAGTGCATCTTTACCAAAGAAAGTAGCAAGGTCTCTAGGAGTGAGTAAAGACCCAACCACTAAACCTGGGTGTACAAGGGAAGTGGCAGACCATATGCTTTGCATGGCAATGGTTCCAGGTTCAAGCCCTGCCATCTCCTGGTAGGAGATCTGAAGCTATGAAAAGTCATTGCCAATCCGGGTTGAGCACACAGGCCTGAACAGACTTGTGGTGTGACTTAGCATGAGGTCAAGGAACACTGAGCAATTTCAGCTCAGGAGCCGATTGTTCTTTGGGCTGAGCATAAGACTAGAGCCCTGATGAGTGCTCAGTCCATTGTGGAGCACGTTCAGGGCAGAGAATGCCGATGGACGTTCAGGCCAACTGAAGAGGGACGAGCCAAAGCAGTAGCCTCTAGGTGTGATTCTTATGCGCTCCAAGGTGGAGTACGAGATTAAGAAATGAAACCTAAGAGCCTTGGGCCAGTGCTCCTCATATAAGCCATATACTAGCAGCTTCCCTAAATGGCCATCATACGCATGGAGAAAAGAACACAAGAGCCCAGCTGGATCAGGCCAAGGGCTCATCTAGTCCAGCTTCCTGTATCTCACAGTGGCCCACCAGATGCCCACGGACAACAGGAGACCTGTATCCTGTTGCCACTCCCTTGCATCTGGCATTCAGAGATAGCCTACTATCAAAGCCAGGAGGTTGCATATAGTCATCATGGCTTGTAACCTTAGGAAGCATGAGATGTATGTTAAAAGGGGCTGAATTCCCAGCGTACGCCTTAGCAAAAGCTTCATCTACAGGACAGATTTGAACATCTTTCTGCTCTTGGTCCAATAAAGGCTTCTCTGTGTGCTATAGCAGGGGCATTTCAGCCTTTTTCCAAGTACCTCTTTGTGAATACCACTACTTTACCAAGTAGCACTTTCTCCAGGGACAGATGCTGTGAAACAGGAGTGGGCAGCTCAGCACACATCCATTCCTGCAGTGAGCAAGAAGCTTTTTGAATAGCTGCAGCCCCCTGGTTTTTCCTCCACCCCCACCTTGTCCTCATCGTCCAACCTGCTCTCTTCTGAAGGACAAGTTCCAGGCAGCCTCACAATCTTGCCTGTCCCGGCCATCTCAACGTCTGGTTGAGATGGTCAGATAGAGCGATGCCACATGGTCCATCGAGCAATGGTGGCACCACACACACACACACACACACACACACACACACACACACACACCCAGAATCATCCAAGTTGCAAGGTCTGTGCTATTTGTGCTACTGGCTGAAAAGCATTGTTGTATCGCCACAGCAATGACAAGCTCACAGAACGAATCTCTATCAACTTGGAGCACCGTCTTGTTCATGTTCTCTATGCTTAGCTGGAACAAATCTTTGAATTAATTGACTGTAGCATTCATAACCATCTTAAATGAAGGTAACAGCTGTTTGCCAAAGGTGTGCAGTGGTTTATCGCTCCCCACCCTGGATTCCATGGCTCGTCTTTAATTGAAGCTGAATGTTCCTTTGCGGGAATGAGAAAATAAGCTTAATATTAAAGTAATTGAGTTACTCACAGTGGGGGTCAAGGCTGGGGATGCTTACAGCATTTGTATTTTTAGTACATCCAGTCGGAGCAACCCTGATGTTCTGAACAGTTGCATTTCCAGAGCACAAAGGGAAGGAGACTAGGGATCAACAATGAGTTCATCTATTTCAGGGGCAACCAATGGGTCAGAAAATATCACAGGCTTGTAAGCTTTGAAATGGTCTATGGAGCTCCTCGGCAGCACCGTGGCACACCCTGCAGAGTAACGTACTCAGGAGCGGCAGGGGAGGTGCCTCCGTTGGGCCTCTGAAGCCAGAGGGGGATGAGGCTCGGAGTAGTGGGGATTTAAAAAGGAGGCAGGAGGACAGGGAGGTGAGTAAAGAGAGAGAGATGAAGTGGAGCGGGGGGGGGGGAAGAGAGGCAAGCAGGAAGGGGAAAAGGGAAAGGCATGGAGGGAGTGAAAATATTTTCTTTTGTGAAAAAACAAAAGAAAATATATCTTCACCCAGCATGTAATTTGTGGAACTCCTTGCCACATGATGTGGTGATGGCACCTGGCCTATATGCCTTTAAAAGGGGATTGGACAGATTGATGAAGGAAAAGTCCATCACGGGCTACAAGCCATGATGGGGATAAGCAACCTCCTGGTTTTAGAAGTAGGCTAATTCTGAATGCCAGGTGCAAGGGAGTGGCGAGAAGGTACAAGTATCTTGTTGTCTTGTGTGCTTCCTGAGGCATCTGGTGGGGCCACTGTGGGATACAGGAAACTGGACTAGATGGGCCTTTGGCTTGATCCAGCAGGGCTCTTCTGATGTTCTTATGTTCTTATGAGTGGAGAGTGGGTGTGGGGTGGAGGAGTCAAGGGTGAGGTGGTGACAGAGAGAAAGAGAGAATGATGGAAGGGAAATGAGAATGATAGGGAGACAGAAAGAAGACAGGGAATGAGACACAGACCTGGGAAGTATTGTGTCAGCATACTGTACAGTGCAACAAATTGCGTATGCTCCAACCTTGATGCTCCCTAATATTAAACCATGAGTTAGGAAATAAAGTGGTGACTTGCAAATTAAAAAGGAAAGATAGTCACTGCTGGGAAGAGGCAAAGGCCAGATGTAATTACTTTCCCCATTTATATTTAAAAATGAATGGAGCAGTTTTGTTGAAAGCAAGCAAGTGAAGGCTAAGTAGCATTGTGCACTTCCAAGGCTGAACCCATATGGTGAGTGGATCATTACAGGATCTCACCAGGGATGTGGATCAAGTCTCTGACTCCAAGTCTCAAGTCAAGTCCCAAGTCTTTGCCCCCAAGTCTTTGGTTGTGAGTTGCAAGTTCCTATCTATTTAAAGGGGAAAATGGGTTTAAACCTGAATAAAATTGGACTTGTCGTAAAAGGCTCCAAGTTTCGAGTCTTTTACAATTGACGAGTCAAGTCATTGACGTGACTTGAGTCCGAGTCAATTGACTCAAGTCTACATCCCTGGGTCTCACCATCCCTAGAGAAAGGGTTTCGTGTCTGCGACTGGCTCCCAGTTCTCAGACCACGGCTGGTGACCTTGCTGTCGTTTCAGGCCCCTGCATTTCAAATACCGGTACTAGCCTGTCAAGTGCGCGCGCGCTCTCATGATCAACCTCCTGCACTCAGTTCACTTAGCGGGAGGCAGAGGCAGCCCTGCATTATATTCTGCTGTCAAGAAAAAGATCTTGTGCACTGAAGACACCTTGGACCACCATACACAGGATTCACTGCAAATGTTATTTTTCAAGTGTTTGTGGTGACGCGCATGCAATTTATGGCCCAATCCTAACCCCTCCCCCATCAGTGTAACAAGCGTTGCGCCAGCTGCTTTACAACTGTCATAAAGCTTACAAGCCATGATGGGGATAAGCAACCTCCTGGTTGTAGGAGTAGGTTTTCTTTGTGCCAGGTGCAAGGGAGTGGCGACAGGATACAAGTATCTTGTTGTCTTGCGTGCTGCTCCCTGAGGCATCTGGTGGGGCCACTGTGAGATACAGGAAGCTGGACTAGATGGGCCTTTGGCCTGATCCAGCAGGGCTCTTCTTATGTTCTTAAAGTGCCACCGAGCACCGTAGGCCCGCCGGCAGGGAGGCCGCAGCGACCTCTCAGGCACCAGTGGACCTGCGGACCTGGCAAGCCTGCACAGGGAGTTTGAGGGAGGCGGGAAGAGGTGGAATGGGGTGGTGATGGGGCGGATCAGCAGCAGTGGCACATGCTGAATCCCGACCCCCTTCCCAGGCCTGATCCGCCTGCATGGAGCAATGTGGACTTGCGCTAGCGATTGAGCTGGCGCAGGTCCGAGTTGCCCCATAGCGGCTGCTGGGGCTTACCCCAGGACAAGAGGAAAAAATGTCCCCTTACCCCAAGGAGACCAGCAGCTGAAAATCCCCTGCAGGATGCAGCAGAAGCCGTGAAGATTTAGGTAGAATTGGACTGCCCATCTTTTGCCTGGCAATGGCTGTATAGCCATGGGCAAAAGAGTTAACACGCACAGAGATCTCAAACAGTTACCAGGGGCACACTGGATCAAGAGAGAGCCAGATTGGCCCTATCAATTTCAAATGGTTAGTCTGCATGTTAGGTGCCATATTAAACCATAATCATGATTGGGGGGGACGGGACATGACACACTCACACACACACAAGTACTCTTAGAAGCTGCTTGTCAAAACACATAAATAAATGTTGTGGAAAACAGATATCTTTAGTCTTGCGATTGTAGGAGAAAGAATATCAGAGCGACACTGAAGAAGGTAGAAGCTTTTGATAAGGGAGTTTTGATAAGGAACTTAGGATAAGACAGCAACTTATGTTGTCATGAGGTGTAACAATTATAGAAATTGCCGGAGAATCTGGACTGATTGCTAGGATCACAGAGAACAAAGAGACACGATGATTGGGCATTATGAGCTCCTGAAAGCTGTGCTTGTACATCCCCGAAGAATTCAGAAGAAAATCAAAAGCAAATAGCAGAATTTGCAAAAGCCATCTCGAAGGAGATAAACTTGCCTGCCGAATGTGAGACAATTTAATGCTCAGCTTATTTTGCTCATTGCCACAGATAAAGCACATTGATGATCCTCTTTTGCTAAAGCCCATTGCTCGCTACATGATAAATGTCTTCTCTCCCGCAATCTGGAACGTTCCATTTAATCATCACCTTGCTAAGAACAGAATCATAATTAATAAAAGAAAATGGGGAGGGGGGTTTGCTTTATCTGGTGATTTCCTGCATCAAGATTCATAATTAGGATGACCTAAATAGGGTGGTGTGCCTTCATCGCTGCAAGAGCGCTAACTTTCATGAGCAAAGTAAACAAATAAAGTTCTCCGGAGTCTTAATCCAAACTGTCACCACTGAAATCAAGGTGGTGTTTTTTCTTTTTCTTTTTTTGAAAACATCAGATCAAAGTCGGTACATCCCACAGTGAGATCAGGGGACCGAGAAGACGAGAAGATTGGTTTTGTTGTCATGCTGCCATGAAAAGGTAGTTCATTATGACTGCCTTGCAGGAAATTAACAACAAAGGTTTTCATTATCATCTCTATATACGCCCCCACCCACCCCCGAAAAAAAAAAAAGATTTAACAGCAACAAATGTTCTTTGAAATTAGTCAGATTCGTTTCTGTTTTGAGGTCAGAGAAGATGATCATAAAGATCCCTTCTGGCCATAAAAATTCTACTAATATTTTATGGAAAAGCAGATGAGAATATAATCTAAAAGTGCAGGAAGAGCCGTAGCCATAAACCAAGGTCGGCAACTCTCAAGTTCTCTGGCTCGTTGCTTATGTGTCTCCATCGTTACACAGAATTTATTGGTCTCCATCATAATCTCTAGGGAATGAAACAATGGGAAGCTGAAACATGATGAATTGCATTGCAGCTGTGATTTAACAAGGTTGCTCAGGTGCGGTTTCAGGCCAGGCATTTGATTTCCAAGGTTGCAATGCTTGGGTTTTGGATGTCAAGCAAGTCTCACCCAGGCTACTGAACAACTGGCTTATCGCTTAGGTGGTTCTTCAGGAGGTTCTAGAATAGCTAATTTTCTTAGATGGACAGGATGAGGGACCTTCCTTAACCAAGCTGCTTGGGGTGAACGTCTCTTTAGCAAGGATGTCCTTTCTAGATTCGAACTACAGTACAGGTGAAAACTACAAGAAGATGGAAAGCTGAAAGAGAGAGTGGATTTTGCAAAAAGAGAGAGGGGGTGGGGCGGAATGTCTTCCCTTTCTCCGTGTGGCTTTCACTGGTGGACCTGGGGTTCCTAGCGGCATGTCGGCCACTCAGGCAACGCGAAGGGCGCCAGACACAACACACGCACCATGTGTCTCGTGTGTCTCGGACTTTAGACTTGGAAGATCCAGGTTCAAATCCCCGCTCAGCCATGAAGCTTCCTGGGTGACCTTGGGCCAGTCACTATCTCTCAGCCTCGCCTACCTCACAGGGTTGTTGTGAGGACAAAAGGAGGGGAGGAACCATGTACACCACTTCAGTAATGAGGCTCAGGATCATGACAACATTAGCCCTGGAAGCATGGAAAGAAGAATTGGAGCAACTCATTAAACGGCCCCAAATCCTCCCTCCAACGTGTGGCTGTCCCGATTTCCATCCCCTCCTCTTCCTCCTCTTTCTCTCTTTTGCAGCAGCACCAGTTATCTGCCTCCATCTCAACAATATAAATAAGCACATTCTTGTACGCGAGGTAAAAGTAACAAAGGCTGGTAATATGCAATATAAATGCTATATGATTACACTAATCTTGCAGTGCTGCTATTTGCTCAGCAGGCAAGTATTTGCATGTCAAAGTAAAATATTAGGAATTATTACCCTTCCACCACAATCTATTCACATTATTCTCTATTACAATACAATTGGAGTTGAATTCTCCCCCCCATGTGACCGTAAGCATTCCACATTCACTGCCTGCCCCTCCCACTCCCACTCCCATTCTGTGCTTCTGCAAATAACTCCTGAATAAGTGTAGTTAAGCAGCATCCTATTGGCAAATATGACTATCCAGCAATGTCAGACAACCTGATCCATAGGTAAAAAGGACTTTCCCCACCCTTTCCAAGAAAGGATTCAGGTTCAGCTTGTCCACGAGTCTGATGATGGACCTGTCTCCATTGGTGGTCCTCATTCTAGATTCAAAACAGGAAGAGGGGGATGGAGAGGAAGTTGAAGAGTGGGAACAGAAGAGTGGTGGGCTAATTCTTGGCTTGAAGCCATGTTGCAGTTATGTGTGTGTGTGTGTGTGTGGGGGGGGGGTTGTACAATTGCCATACAGGCACCAAGGGTCAGCGCAGGCTGGGGTCAAGCGTACAGTACATGCATACATAGCCAAAATGTATCTCTGGACTAGCCAATTTGTATCCACCATAATAACCCAACTTGAGTGTTCTAGTGTACCTGATGTTAATATTCATATTCAAATTTTATTCAGGTTTAACCCCGTTTCCCCTATTAAATAGATAGGGACTCACAACTCGCAACCAAAGACTCGGAACTTGGGGGCAGAGACTTTGGTCTTGACTCGAGACTTGGAGTCAGAGACTTGATCACATCCCTGCTAATGACTGACACATTTTATTCCTTTGAATACTTGTAGAGTCTTCAGACTATCCGCAAATAGATGCCACCACTTTCACCGCCAAGGATCTGTGTGGGGCTCTGGTCTGCATTTTTCTTACCTTAAACAATTAAGGAGCTCCTGGCTTCCTTCTCCAATACTTCACCTCAGTTTGGCCGCAATCCTCTAAAACCAGTGTTTCCCAAACCTTTTCAACCTGCGTCTCCCTTGACCATTGGCGACCATTGACTGTGGCTCCCCATTACATGATGTTGATGCCTGCCAATTGGCATTGCACTGTTTTCTGAGAGGATTCCATGGCACTCCGCGGCTCACCTGGCTGGTTTCCGCAGCTCCCTTTGGGAGCTGCACATCCCAATTTGGGAACCACTGCTCTTAAACACTTGCCTGAGAGTAAGCTCTCTTGAACAGAGTGAGACTTAACTTCTGAGTAGACATGCATAGAATCACACTGTTAGTTCCTGTGCTCATCCATGGCCAATTTGGCAAGAGGAGGAGAGCAGGAAATAAGCATGTACTTAGGGCTTCTTTAAATAATTTCCATTAAAAATGAACCATTTCTCATCTTAAAGAGATTATGGTTCTGAACTTTAAACTAGGTCAACAGATTAAAAGATAAAACAGTTCCATTTAAATCTTTACCTGAATTTACCAGCCTGAAAATTTCCAGATTTCATACAGCCAGGTTTTTTTTTGGTCATCAAACGGGTAATATTTGAATCAAAAGTAATAAAACCATTGATCTACAGTGAGACAATATTAATATTAACACAGAGCTTTTATAATTAATTTGCTGCCAGATGAAAGCCAAACACTAGGTCCTTTTAGCAGTGGTGATTAAAGTGAGACTAACCCTTTGAAAACTACATTTGCATGTACAGCAGGAAGCCCAGAATCCAACAGATGACTTTACAATGCTCAGTCCTTCTAGTCACAATATAAACTGCCGAACAGAGGACTCACTCGATGGAGATTCGAGATACCAAGATTGTAGAGAATGCAATGAAAAAAGGTATGTGAACTCCTTTTTGAGGTCAATTCAGAAGCATGTCGCATACAGGAGTCATGGTCCTATTACTTGTCTACATGGTGAAAAGGTTATGTACATACAGTACATACATACCTGTGTGTACTCTCCCTCCCCCCTGGAAAAAAAAAGAAATAAATCATCTATTTAATGGGGAAAACAGGTTTAAACCTGAATAAAATTCGACTTGTCGTAAAAGTCTCCAAGTCTCGAGTCGAGTCTTTCGAGTCTTTTATAAACGCTGAGTCAAGTCCGAGTCGAGTCTTTTATAATCACCGAGTCAAGTCTGAGTTGAGTCTTTTATAATCACCGAGTCAAGTCCGAGTCGAGTCATTGACGCGACTTGAGTCCAACTCGAGTCCGAGTCAGTAGACTCAAGTCTACATCACTGTCAAGTAGTTGGGACTTATTAAGATAGTCTAGTGAACACCTTTTGCATTAATATTTAGCATGAGCCAGGAGTAGGGAAATTGCTGTTTCACAGCCAGCCTTTTGGAACTCATGAAAACTTGGCTACAAGGATGAGGATATATGACAAATGGGGAAGAAGAATGAAAGGTCAGGCCATTTGCAAAATCTCATCATGCCCTCATAGTATATTCCCTGGGAAATGAGCTGAGCTGCCAGAATGAGGCATGGAAAACAGCCCATTAAGCCCCTTTAATACCAGCTTTTTAAACAAGTGTAATTGAATTTCAGCTGGTATCAGGCGTATCTGCACTGGAATAGAGCAGCAAGGGCTAAGGTAGGGTGGGGAAGAGAACTTCAATCTGAACTTGGGACAGGAGGCGGAACTTAGAGTCAGTTGGCCATGACCATGATGAAGAGCTCTGGAATAGCTCTCAAAAAATGGAACAAGTCAGAAGTTCATAACAGTGAAACTGACACACATGCGGCGGCAGTGGCAACTACTAGTGTGGTCTACTTGAGGCTTGAGCTAAAATGGACCAGTTTGGATGATATAAGAAGAGCCCTGCTGCATCAGGCCAAAGGCACATCTAGTCCAGTTTCCTGTACCTCACGGTGGCCCAGCAAATCAAGACAACAAGATACCTGTATCCTGTCAGAGATACTACTAAAACCAGGAAGTTGCATATACCCAGCATAGCTTATTGTAACTTCTGATTCTATAAATCTGTCTAATCCCCTTTTAAAGGCATCCAGGCCAGCTGCCATCACCACATTCTGTGGCAAGGAGTTCCACAGATTAGTACATTCAAACCAGTCCAGTTAAATAATATGAGGGAGGACCGTGAGTGCACACAACTCCCCCCCCCATCCACTCAAGGCACCATCCTGCGGCCATATAATTGTGCAAGGAGCAGTTCATCCAGACCACTTCTAAATATGCAAATACATACATACTATTGTGACTTTTTATGTTATGCCAATAAAGGTTTATTGATTGATTGACTATTGTGACTCCCCTAGGGCTACCTCCGGTTTCCCAGTGCTCCGTTTACCAAGTACAACCATCCTCAACTGAAACTTCCTCCCTGCAAAAGATCAATGAATGGGGTTTCTGTGGGAAGTGACTGTGGGCTCAGATGTCTCCTGGACCACTCGTTAGCCATGGATTCGGCCTGGTCTGTGGACTTTGGTAGATGCTCAACTACTTTGGTAGACTACTGATGTCAAATCTGCTAGCTCAATGTTTCTCAAACTGTGGGTCGGGACCCACTTGGTGGGTCGCAACCTGATTTCTGGTGGGTCCAAGGTGATGGAAAGATCAGATAAGTAATTGCCACAAGCCCTAAGGTTATTCAAAAATCAGATGGCTATTAATTGCCCTGCAAAGAGCTGAGCTCCTGCAGTTTGCAAGATAGCTGCTAATTACCCTGCAAGCAGCTGGGCTCTTTACTTGTAAATAAATATATTTATTTCTAGATCACTTTTGTTAAAGTCTCATAAAGCTAGGTGGGTTCAGATAGAGTGTCGTTTTAAAAAGTGGGTCCCGGTGCTAACAACCTTGAGAACCACTGTGCTAGCATGTTCAACATCCACAGCGCAATTCCGTGTAACTTTAAAATGGCTGAGCAGGTTCTCCGCCGTTCCAAGCCATCGCAAACTGCCGTAAAGCACGTTTGCAACTATTTTAGAGTAAGGGTGGCCGGCATGCAGGCCAGCCTCCCTCACTCCGCCGCCGGATCATCCCTGTGACCACCAGAGAAGGTAAGTGAAGCATTGGCGGGAGTGGTCCGGGTAGCGAGGGGGGGCCATTGGCTAAGCCGGCCCAGAGGGGCGGGGATGGCGGCCATCATATCCCCTTCCCAGGCCGTGTGGCCATTACATGGCCTCCTCGGACTTGCGCCCACTAAATAGCTGGCAGAAATCCAAGGAGGCCCATTGGGGTCTCCTCGCGTTATACCGGGGGAAGGGAACTAACATCCCCTTCCCCCGAGTAGACCTCCGGGCTGATCCCAGAACGTGGATAGGATCCGGAGGACGGAGTGGGCCTCCCGCCAGATACTTAGGCAGGATTGCGCTGCCAGTCATACTTTTCGTTCTTTTCCTCCACAAAGTGATTTATGGCATTATAATGAAACGTCAAGGAATGTATCCCAGACAAGATACACGCATTTGATAGCAATTTGTAAACACAGTGAATGAGTTCCAGTGAGAGAGAAACTATTGATGTTTCCATTACTAAAAAAACCTCCATTGAGACCCTGGAAAGAAAATAATATATTATTGAATGTAGGGATGGCTCTTACTTGGAGGTGGGACTGGGGTCTTGTATTAAGAGGGTCGTTTAATGATCTGGGAGAGGGAAAAAATTGAGGCACAGTCACTGAGCGGTGGAAAAAAATAGTAATAGCATTTATTTAGCCCGTTCTGAGTTTGCCAAGTACCTCATGAGTATTACCTTGATGGAATCCTTACAATAACCCTGTAAGAGAAGTATACTCATCCCCATATTACAGCTGGGTAACTGAGGTTGAGAGGGAGTGGCTTCTCCAACAATGCAAGGTTTTGAATGATGGCAGAGTGTTTTTCAGTTTATTGACCCATACTATGACTGACTCCATACGTCAGTTCAAGGATTGCCCCCTTAAGGGGCGGGGATAGCGCTCCCAGGGATTGGGCCTGCTGTGGAAAAAAGTGCTATTTTTTAACTTACCGGGGGTTCTGGCGGCCCTTCAGAGGATGTAGGGAGGCCCGTGACCCCCTCTGCGGGCCTCTCCATGCTGTAGATCACTGCTCTGATGCGTTTGTGACCACTTCCGGTTTTGCCGCCACTGTCCTCGCAAGCACACACGGTTCTCCCTGCCTTGCATGGAGCCAGGATGGTGTAGTGGTTTGGGAGTCGGACTTAGACCTGGAAGATCCAGCTTCAAATCCCCGCTCAGCCATGAAGCTTCCTGGGTGACCTTGGGCCAGTCACTATCTCTCAGCCCCACCTACCTCACAGGGTTGTTGTGAGGACAAAAAGGAGGGGAGGAAATATGTACACCACTCTGAGCTCCTTGGAGGAAGGGCGGTATAAAAATGTGAAAAATAAAAAATAAAACAAAATAACGTTAAGAAACCACTGCATTAGTTTTTAAGCACAGTTGTGTTTGGGATTGTGGCCTCGCTTTCAAAAATGAAAGCAGAGATTCTCAGTGAACTAGATTTGGCAGCTGATAAAATATTCTGCACTTTTTGATGCTTGTGTAGAATTATGGCGTACATAGAGCCCTGATTATAGGGGCAACTTACTCTGGTGCTGGAAGGGTGCGACGCACGTGCCTTCTCATATAGCCCAAGTTGAATAATAGATTCTCTACTGGACATCACTTAGGATGCCAAAGAGAGAAAAACCAAAGAGAAAAACCATAAGTATTTGTCCTGCAGAGTACAATGCCATTGCAATGAAATAAAGGCAAAAGAATTAATACAAAAATAAAAGAGGAAATTGCAGTAATAAAGTTGTCATCGGGAGTTTGACTTACAAAGGAGAATAAAACAGTTAAATGAAAATAAGAGTCGAATAAAAGTGGTTTGGAAAACTGGCATTTTTTTCCCTTAAGTTTCACCAAAAATATTGGAGAGAGCCTTAAACTTTAACAAAAGGTATGAAAGAAGCATAACTGCTATATGAAAGACCAGGAAGATATGTGAACCAATTTGTATGGGCTTACTTCAAAGTAAACATGCCTTAGATAGCCCTTAGATAGCACTGTTAGGCTTGCAGGGGCTGGGTGGGAATCTTTAGAACTATCTATCTTATCTATCCCTTTCTCTCTAGCCCCATTCTTTCCAGTTTTTTAAAAATTTTATTTTAATCTCTTTGTTTCCAATCTGGCCAGCTATTCATTCTCTCTCACATTCCCTGACTCTCCTCTTGCAAACTCAGTTGTACACAGTTCAAATGGTTTCTTGCATTCATGTTGAAATTGAAAGTCTTTTTAAACTCCTCCTCTGTAGAGGAATTAATCCTGAGTCCTTGCACCCATCTTTTTTGAATTTTAGCAGATACTTTGCCTAGGAGGAGCATCCATACTTATGAACACCATGCAGATTAGCCACAAAAAACATGTGGCGCAAGCAGTGGAAATCTTTTAAAATGATCACATTTCAACTGCCCCGAGAATGAAAACCCCAGCACCTATTGGGGAAAAATGTTACTGGTTTTATCCCCTCTGGGTTTCTATCCCATCAAATTTCATCCAATTCTGGAAATTTTTTTTGCAGTGAATTGAAATTTGCACATTGAAGTCAACGGGAAGAAATTAAAAATGAATGAAAACTGAAACAAAGCAACTATCTCAATTGGGCAGAAAAGGAAACAGATGGTTGAATCAAGCAAACAAAATTAATCAGACTGCCAAATTGTGCAATAAGGTAAAATCTGAACCAAATATTATTTATATATATATTGCTACAACCCTAGTGATAATCCTATCGAGATGGCCCTGGAGCCTTCAGAAATAGAGGGATAGATACTGCCCCCAAACCCGAAGGTTTCATTTAGCTACCATGGCTAAAACAGAAGAGCAGGGACACTCAGAAAAAAGAAACAGACTCCCAATAGAATTCTGCTTTGCATAGGAAGAACTGCCCCTGGCTCTTCATAAATGTTCAGCCATACCGTGGGAAACGGGTGACGCAATGGAGAGATATTATGGAGAAAATGATATGCATGGAACAGAAGGTGCTAAACTCTCGCTACTGAGCAGAAGAGCTATCTTGAAAAACAGCGACACATACACAATATGAGAACGGAGGACATTGCTGGGGGAAGAAAAGAAGTGACTGTGTTCCAGAAAGAAAATGATAGTCTAGTGGGATTAGTTTTCATGGTGTGGGCGATGGGAAGGCCAGATTTCATAGGTGACCTTGTTACAGAGAGATGAAGCATGAGGCACTTCCCCAATTGTTTTCTCTGCACAGTAAATCCACTTAGGAGAGCCCAAGTGGCTCCCGTTGATATTACCAAGTTGTGGGGCTGTCCTTGAAAACGGTTGGAAAACCTCAGCTGGTGCAAAATGCAGCAGCTAGGGTATGGGCAGGTGTGAGGTGCTCAAAGCCTCTCGCACCTGTTCTTGTGCATTGCTTACAAGTTGGTTTCTGGGCCCAACCCATTATTCAGGATCAAATTACTTGCAGAATCACAGGCATCTATATTAGCCTACCTACAACCTAAGGTCATCTTATTGGGTCCTATTCTTTGGCTCTTTACTTATGCCAATTTGGTCAGGGCCTTTTCGGTGGTGGCACTGCACTTTTGGAATATCCTACCCAAGGAGGCCCATCAGACTTTCAAACTGTTTCTAAACATTTCCTCAAACCATGCAGTGTGGCTGTTTTGTATGGCTTTAGACTTGTTCTAGCTTATTGAACAACACAGGCTCGAGCCTTTGAGTTGGGTCAGTTTGATTGTTCAAACAAGCCTGCGAGCATTCGAAGAGGCATGCTCGCTTTTTCAAGCACTCCTGATTGAATGTTTGCAACCTCTCTAAAGAAGACCAAACCCATTTTCGTTTTGCTCAGGAGCAGGATGCTTTGCTATTCAATAGGATGGGGGTAGGTTTGCCCCCTGCCACCTTTATACCCTCCTGTCAGGAAGGCCAAGGGGCGCCCAGATGCGCTCTCTCTCCAGTATCAATGGTGACAACTTTGGCACGCTTCCCTTCCGGGCCAATTGACTTGGGGCTTGTAGAAAAGTTCATTTAGTGTGATCAATATCACTTTGCCTCGTGCCTCAATCAAAAACTACTTTCTGCAATCAATAGCAATTAGACAGACAGACACAAAGGTATTGATAGAGGGGGAGTCAAAGACTTGGTACACCTGGGTGCTTAACAGCCCATTCCAACCCAACTCCTCTCCAAGTCAGGCATAAGTGTGGCCTAAGTGCAGCCTAAGTTAGGCAGAAGTTATGCCTGAGGTAGGTCAGAGTTATGCCTGAGTTAGGCAGGCTGCAGTTTCTGTGGCCCAGCACCACCCCAGGATCCAGGCAACACTTACCTCCCAGGCAGGCAGGCTCTTCTCCAGGCTCCGTGTCTGGCTCAGGCATATGCAGGCCTCTGTCTGCATGTGTCAACGTCCATCCATGGCAGCTGCCACAGGGTCTGTCGCAGCCCGGTCACAAAGGGGCTGACCGCAGGCAGGGGGGTTGCGCCAGTCATGTGGTGGGCGCAGGGCAGGTGACAGGTGAGCGAGGTGCCTGAGCCCAGCCGCCACAGGGCACCCTGTGCATCAGCCACCTGCTGCAGGGGAGAGTGGCCGTCCCCTCCCTCCTGCAGAAGGCGATGCCACCCCCAAGCCATGTTGAGGCTGCACTGGGGGGTGAGCGGGGGAGGGAAGGGAAGGGGAGGGGGTGGGAACGTCACACACAAGGGGGGTCTCATGAGGACTGGAACTGCCTCTGACATGACTCGCCCGTGCGTTGCCTGAAGCCCTGGGCCTCCAAGGCCGGGGCAATGCCCACAAAGAAGGCATCCCAGCGTGCCTTCTGCTCTGTGCCCCAGCCAAGACCAAGAGATGCCTTGGGCTTGTCTGCTGCGAGCGTGAAGGGCTCACACAGCTCATCACACCCCCAGATGGGGCGACGACGGCGCCTCATGGCAGGCGCTCTAGCAGGGTGGGGGGTGGCCAGCAGCCATCATCAGGGAGTGGGAGGAGAGGCAGACACACAGGCAGGCAGACAGGGGGTGCTGGGGAGGGGCACGGGTGGGTCAGAGACAGACAGACAGACAGATAACAAGGCTGGTGGGAGAGAGATTCCGAGAGAGGGGTCTGCAGAGACCGATAGGGACACAGGGGGCACTCCGCAGATGAAGGTGATGCATAAACAGGCGCCTCTTATGCAGACAGACTTTGGGCGGAAGTGGCTGCATTACGGGCGGACCTTCGACGGAGGCACCTGCATTACGGGCGGACCTTCGACGGAAGCGCCTTCATTACGGGCGGACCTTCGACGGAGGCGCCTGCATTACGGGTGGACCTTCGACGGAAGCGCCTTCATTACGGGCGGACCTTCGACAGAGGCACCTGCATTACGGGCGGACCTTCGACGGAGGCGCCTGCATTGCGGGCGGACGCCCTGGCTGTCACTGTTTGCCTGCCTGAGAGGCCCCCCTGACTCCCCCCTCCCCTCTGTGCCATGGGGGTCGCGCAGCGCCCCTGCTGGGTTCTCCCAGGGAAGGCCGTGGCAGTCCCTGGATGGGTCTCATGTAGGGGCTTCAGTGCTGGGGGCTGTCTGTGTGTGGGGGGGCAATGCTTGTGTAAACACTGAGCACATATGTTTCACTGGGGCTCTGCCCAAGGGGCATCTTTATTGTTCTGGAACGTTAGCAGAGATGGCCAGGCGAGGCTGCCAGGGGTAGTCACAGCAGCCAATCAGAAAGCAGCAGCAGCACACCTGCCCCATGGACCTGGACATGCAGGCTCTTCCCCTGTGGAACCACAGCCTGCTCCATAGAAAGGGGAGGGACAGCAAGTAAGACAGCCAGGGAGGTGGAGCAGCAGCAGCTCTGGCAGCTGAGGAGGGGTGCAGGGCTGGCTCCCTGACCTCTGGCAGCATCGAGGCAGACGACAGTGGGGCAACCAGGCTGCAGGCCCAGGGGTGCTCCCCGGAAGGTAGGTGATAGTGGACGTTCCTGGGGAGACAAAAAACAAGGGGGAGTTACATGTCAGCTGGTATGTGAAAGCAGTCACCATTGAAGAAATGCCAGTGTGTCGGTTGCAAAAGCCTGCAGGGAGAGAAATAAAACACAGCTGATAGGTGTGACACACATAGCATGGTCTGAGCTGCTTACCTGGGTGTAAGGAGAGCATGATCCTGTAAGGGGAAAGGGTCAAAGAGAGAGACAACAACACAACTTGGGGGTCACAACCATGGCAAACCTACCAATACTGACCTGTCAGTAGACCCTGTGGAGAAAAGGGGGGGAACAGCTGGTGTCTACATAAGGCTAACAGTTCCACACTTGTGGCATTGTCTGCTCCCATGACTACAGGCAGCAATCAGACACAACAGTGGTAAAGAGGCATGTATCCTATAATATCATAGCAGGCAAAGCAGGCAGCTATGAGACAACACATTGGTAAAGAGGCATGTCATGGCAGGCTATGCAGGCAGCTATGAGACAACACATTGGTAGAGAGGCATATCATGGCAGGCTATGCAGACAGCTATGAGACAACACATTGGTAAAGAGGCATGTATCCTTCCTATATTTCTAAATGCAAAGAGGCAGCAGTCAGACCACATGTCAGCACAAACCCTGCTCTTACTTGCTCTTACCTGCTGGTGTTGTTGCCTGGGGGGGGGGAAGAGGGGCTGGGAGAAAGACATGGGTTAGCAAACACTTGCATGGAGGCAGCTGCCCAGGCACAGCTGTAAACAGGTTGGCCACAGCCAGAACAGCCCTCTCTGCCCTAGAGGGAGGCAGAGAGGAGAAGAGAGAAGTGGGGTGTTTGTGAATTTTGCCCTCCACCAACAAAGTCCCACTTTGTGGCTGTGAGGGCCAGAACCCCATGCCACGTGCAGAGAGAGAGAGAGAGTGACTGGAGGTCTGGGGCTGGGCTTTTGTGGGAATGAGGCTGGGTGGGGCTGGATGCTGATAGGCTCCCTATCTTAGGCATAACTCTGTCGGTTTCCAGACCTAGCAGGCCCAACTCCGTCCTAACTCTGACCTAACTCAGGAGTAGGGTGTTAGAAATTTTCAGGAGAGGGCTGGCTTAGGTAAGGTAAAATGGCTCCTATGGGTCTCCTCGAATTTGGGTCCACCTTTTTGGTCGACCTAAATTTTGTGTCAGCATTTGTGTTGGAGGGGGCGTGTCTGTGCTTGCCAGGGTCTGGAATCCAACGTTAATTGGTTGCCGCCCCCGTTACACCCACGGTCCGCCCATGTTCCGCCCACTTTTAGGTCAACTTTAGGTCTGACTTGTGCTGCTTAGCCCTTGGGTTGGAATAGGCTGTTCTTAGTCTGTCGGTCGTAACTTCACCCTAACTTTGACCTAACTTTGCCCTAAATGGCTGCATTCCAGACCTAACTTCGACCTAAACGACTTAGGCTGACTTTAGGTCTGACTTGGGCTGCTTAGCACTTGGGTTGGAATGGGCTGTTAGTCTCCCAACAGTTGGCAGGAACGGCTGCTAATAACAGGATATTGGAGGAGAAAGGGGTCATTCAGGAAGCAAGTGGTGGTGAAAACTCGCACAACTCCATCCATGTTTGACAGGAATCCAAACTGGTGACCCAGTTCTGCAGACCACAGGAGCATTGTAATCCAGAGCTTTTCAACCTTATTATATATATATATATATATATATATATATTTTGCCAATACCACTGTGTCTGGGATGGCTACTGTGTGGAGAACTAGGTGACCCACCACACTGTCATTCCTGCAGTAAGTAAGGAATAGGACTTCTTCTGAGTAGTTACGCATTAGATTGGGTTGCAAGGGGTGGCATTGAAACCTCCCAAGGGAGGGAGTTCTGAGGCTAACACAGAGAAGGCTCCGCACGCCACTCATAAGAACATAAGAACATAAGAAGAGCCCTGCTGGATCAGGCCAAAAGCCCATCTAGTCCAGCTTCTTGTATCACACAGTGGCCCCACCAGATGCCTCAGGGAGCACACAAGACAACAAGATAACCTGTTTCCCGTTGACACTCCCTTGCACCTGGCACAGAGAAAACCCACTTCTAAAACTAGGAGGTTGCTTATGGCTTTTAATCTGTGATGGTCTTTTCCTCCATGAATCTGTCCAAACCGCTTTTAAAGGCATCTAGGCCAGGTGCCATCACCACATCCTGTGGCAAGGAGTTCCACAGATGAATTACATGCTGGGTAAAGAAATATTTTCTTTTGTCTGTTCTAACTCTCCCTCCACTCAATTTTAGTGCATGTCCCCTGGTTCTGGTGTTGTGCGAGAGGGAGAAGAATTTCCCTCTATCCACTCTCTCCATCCCATGCATAATTTTATACGTCTCAATCATGTCCCCCCTCACTCGAGACTCTGTCAATGATGGCACACAGAGTGCAGCCTTCTCCAAAGATTTCAATAGCTGGGTCGATTTGGGGGGGAAAAAAAAACTGTTGGAAACCCTCAAAGAGCTGCTACCAGTCAGTGCTGAGAATAGTAAGCCGGATGGACCAATGTCTGACTCAGTACGGCAGCTACCTATGTTCATGATTTTCCATGAAAATATACTACTTGGGAAGAAAAAAAAGAATTTGATCTTCCTACTTTGTCTCACCAAAACCAACAATGCTACCAAATGCTACCATTTTCTTCCTCTACATCCTTTTCAGCTTGACGGTCATTTTCTTTACCATGCCTTTGGACAGGTGACATGAATTTGGTCTTGTGACCAAACCTCCAAAGACCCCCAAGGCAGCCACTTCATTGTGGCAGCAGGTCATCTGCCCTTCACAAAACTGAGCCCCGAACCGATTCATCTAAACAACCCTTATTCTGAGACCACTTCATTAACCCCCTCCTTGCCACTACAGCTTCCTTTTGAACCTTCCTGAAGGAAGAAAGGCGGGCATAATTAAAAAATATGGGAAATCTATAGCTGGGCAAGTGGAAATGCTGAGAGGAACACAGCTGACTGGGGTGTAATGGAACCGCACCTTCTGAGTCTTACACTGACCTTTTACAGAAACAGGCGGTAACAATTATATGCCGAAGTGGTACAGGCCTCCTAGTTGTAAGAGATGGATTCCCGGAAGGTGGGCTTTACAGAGAACAGTGTTCTATTTTTTTACCCCCAGGGAATATGTCAGCCTCAGTATCTCCTCTACCCCAAAAAGCACTACGAAGTGTCAAAGGTTAGTGTGTGTGTGTGTGTGTGTGTGTGTGTGTGTGTGTGTGTGTGTGAGAGAGAGAGAGAGAGAGAGAGAGATTTAGTTTAAGAAGAAAAAGATACCTAAAAGGATGGGGGTGTGTTAGAGGTTTATCAAATGATGCACAAGAAGGTAGAGACAAAGGTTTTTACTTCCTCTGTCACAATACTTGGCTGTGTGAGGGAGGGAGGAACAGTCACCCATGAAATGGATTGGTAGGAGATTCCTTCACATAATGTAGAAGACATAGGAAGCTGCCGTAGCGAGTCTGGCTATTGACCCTTCTGCCTCAGTACCGTCAGCACTGGCGGGCAGCAACTCTTCCTCTGCCCTACCTGCGAATGCCAGGGACTGAAGCTAGGACCTTCTGCTTGCCAAGCATATGCATGTCCGTCGAGCCGCCGCAGCCCTTTTCCATGAATGTGTTAATATTTGCTGCTTCAACCAAAATGTGATAGCTAGTAGTCAATAGCCACAATTCAAAGCACACATGCACCTGAAGCTTTTTTTTTGGGGGGGGAGGGGGGAATGACAAAGATGTTGGCACACCATCAGCTCTCTTTGGGAAGCGAGGCATGCCTCAGTCAGCGGGATGTAGTGCCTGCCAACCCTAGCCAGGAGTTAGGTGGAGTTCAGCATGCATGAGATCAAAAGACTTGAAACTGTTCTCCTGACTGATTAGCAGGCTAAAGGGGGAAAAAAGAGCACAGGGACCTGTGCCACTTACATTTCTCCACTGTAGAGGGGGTAGGATCTCGCACAGACTGAGGTCACAACTAGACACAGAACAAGTAGCTGGTGGGTGGGGGAAGAGATTGGATCAAGGCCTTTGCACTGGGGGAGGTTTCAAGGCAGGGGCTCAGTGGTAAAACATATACTCAAACTTCTGCTGCGAAAGACTTGCCTGAAAGCCTGAATTGCCAGTTGGTCTCTAGAAAATATGAGCTAAGTAAACCCAGATAAGGCAGATTTCTGTGTAACCCATGGAAGGGTGTTTAGTCTTCCCTTCATGCCTGTTTTCCCAGTTAAAATTGCCTCCTCTGCCCCAAGGCTATTCTTTGCCCTCTGTATGCATTTTTTCCACCCAATGGGGCAAAAAAACAGCTGGGAAGGGGGGGTCACGTCCCTTCCCTGTGGCTGCTTTAAATGCAAGAGATCCTCATCTGCTCTCTATTGTCTAACACAGGGGTGGCCAACCTTTCAACATGAATGCTCCTGGCCCTTTAATGGGTGTATAGGTGAGTGCATTTCAGCAGGTGCAGCTGCTTTAGCAGCACCATCAGCAATTGCAGCTGCCAAGATTCTGTCTTCTACACAACTCTTAAGAACACATTGGCCCTAATGGTGAAAGGTTGGCCACCCCTGGTCTAACAGCACAATCCTATGCATGTCTACTCAGCAGTAAAATCCCACTGTGTTCAGTGTGGCTTACTCCCATGAAAGTCTGTATAGGATTGTAGCCTAAGGTTGTAGTCCTATACAAACCTCCCTGGAGGTCAGTCCCACTGAATTTCATAGGCCTTATTTCTGAGTAGATAGGCCTGGGCTTGCACAGTAAATCATGTCAGTAATCACCCAAAGTGGAAATCAAAGCCAGGATGGTGTAGTGGTTTCGGAGTCGGACTTCGACCTGGAAGATCCAGGTTCAAATCCCCGCTCAGCCACGAAGCTTCCTGGGTGACCTTGGGCCAGTCACTATCTCTCAGCCCCACCTACCTCACAGGGTTGTTGTGAGGACAAAAGGAGGGGAGGAAATATGTTCACCACTCTGAGCTCCTTGGAGGAAGGGCGGTATAAAAAATGTGAATAAATAAATAAATAAATAAATAAAATCTCCAAAAAAGCCTTTCCTTGTTGATCTGAGAAGTATAATCAATCACACCTGGCATTTGTATCGCACGTCTTGAGCGTGCAAAGTGCTGCATGTGGCTTATCTTGACGCAAAACCTTACAACAACCCTGTAAGAGAGCTAGGATGGTGTAATCATGGCAGGGGCGTGCCCTGATGTGGTGCCCTGGGGCGGTGGGCCCCAGGGCGCAAGGGGCGGAGGGCCTCTGGGGGGGCGGGAGACATCCTAGGTTTCGTTTTTGTTTTTGCTTTTTTCTGTTTTTTTTTCGCTTTTTTAAAAGGTTTTTTAGGGGTAACGGGGCTTCTAGGTGTATATGTTTGCTTTGCTTTACTTATCTTGTGTATCTAGGGCCTCCAGCAACGATCTCCTCCGACGATCTCTTCAGGGCTCCTCTGCTGCCGCCCCTAGCGTGAACTCTGCAAGCTCCGCGACCTTACAGAGTTCACGCATGCGCATAGCAAACAGCCATCACGCATGCATGAACTTCACAGAGTTCACAGAGTTCACGCATGCGAAGATCCAGGTTCAAATCCCCGCTCAGCCATGAAGCATCCTGGGTGACCTTGGGCCAGTCACTATCAGCCTAGCCTACCTCACAGGGTTGTTGTGAGGACAAAGGGAAGGAAGGAACGATATACAGTACTCTTTGGTGGTATAAACATGTGAAAAATAAATATAAATAAATAAGTCTTCCCCTTATAGCCACTAAGGCTAAGAGTAAGTGACATGCCTAAGGCCGTTGAATTCATGGCAGAGGTAAGATTCAGATTAGGGAAGTCCTGATGAACAAGTGAGCCTCTCTAGTCACTGAGCTACACCAGTTGCTCTTGTAGAAGAAAGCATGGAGAAGGTCCTTCAGCCCATCTTCAAGATCATCACTTTGAGATGTTGGCCACCATTTGGAGCTTTTCTGCCGCCACCACCACCACACATGAAGGAAACAATCTTCCCATTTGTCTTTCTCCTCCTTTGATTCCACACCCCGCAACAAGCGCCCTGAACGGCGTGATTGCCATTTTCTGAGATGCCATGTGAATTCTTCTTTTTTCCAGCTGTGGCTCCATTTGTCTGCGCAAAAGGGAGACAGGTATAGGGAGTTAATTAAGTCGCTCATCGGCCCCATGATGAAATCTTAATGCTCCTGTCTCGCGGCCGACGCATCTTTAAGTTATCCCTCTATTAAGAGGCTGATGACTTCAAACCGCCTGTTTGTTTGTTTGATTGCATGGCAGACCTGTGTCTTTGGGAAGAATTAGGGAGCTATAAGGCCACATAGCAACCGTTATTTTCCAGTGATTTTTCAAGGTGGGATTCAATGATGATTAAAGTCCTGTTGATGATAGTCTTCTTCATTTGTCACTGCATCCCATGTAGAACTCATCCATCATTGCTCATAGTGCAAGGGATTTATTGCATCTTTTGCACATAGAAGGAGAGGGAGCTGAACAGGGGAAATTCTTGCTCTCTACATTCACTAAAACTCCTCTGTAGTTAAAACTCCTCCCTCTGCCTCTGTAAATGGTCATCTACCAATTGATAAGTAATCGGAGCCCTTTACATAAAAAGGGATTCTGTTTTTTTGTGCTACCAGACGGACTATTAACGTAACCCCTTGCATTGCTCATCCTGTATATAATGAACTTGCAGAACTTCTTGCAGAACTTCTAGGAGATACTGAGGGGGTAACTGAATGAACAAGAGCTGAGTGGAAGCTACGAACTGTACCATCATATGGGGTATGTGGTTACCTACAGCAGTGTTTCTCAAACTGTGGGTCGGGACCCACTTGGTGGGTCTCAGCACTGGCGTGACTACAGGGGGGGCGGAGCTGTAAGTTCTTCTGTGATCAGAGCCTCCGTTACACGGAAGAACGAAGCGCCCCGCCCCCGCGCCTTCCGACCCAGTCAAAGCGGTGAATGCGCGTTGTTTTCACCACTTTGAATGGGTCGGAAGGCACGAGTGGGGGGCGCTTCGTTCTTCCGTGTAACGGAGGCTCCGATCATGGAAGAACTTACAGCTCCGCCCCCCCCCCCCTGTAGTGACGCCAGTGGGTCTCAGCCTGATTTCTGGTGGGTCCCAGGTGATAGAAAGACCAGATAAGTAATTGCCACAAGCCCTGAGGCTATTCAAAAATCAGATAGCTGCTAATCACCCTGCAAACAGATGAGCTCCTGCAGTTTGCAAGCTTGTGCAAATACAGTCTAGGGAAAGAAATGTTTGAGTGTCTTTTTTTGTGTGTTTTCCAAGTTTGTCAATGACAGGTATTGGGGGCAGGTGAAGACTGGGACACATAACTAAGCCCCTCAAGCCTTGAGGCTATTCATTAGGGATGCCTCATTATGAGAAATGGATTCAGTTGTTTTTTTGTTTGTTTGTTTGTTTTTGCAAATAAATAAATAAATAAAGCTAGGTGGGTCCCGATAGTGTCATTTTAAAAAGTGTGTCCCGGTGCTAAAAATTTTGAGAACCACTGACCTACAGTATAGCTTCTGACCACGCATTGAAGCTCAGTGGTACCCCTCTGCCACAGCAGCACCTCTCGAACCACGGATCCACTTCTCCCTCCACTCACATCCCATACACTCTCTGCTGTTGACTTTCCCCTGCCCAGCTGCGCCATCCTCCATCACCCAAAGGAGCCCTGCTCCCTTCAACCTCTCTGCCTTTTCTCCATTGCTTCCATTTACACTTGGATTCTCCACCTTCCACAACGCCTCTGTGATGCCACCTCCCTGGTTTCCTTTAAATTCCTCCTGAAGACCCACCTCTTCCATGAAGCCGTTGGTTCAACCCCGTAGCCCCCATACTACATTATAACTAAAGGCGGATCCACACTGCATGTGTACGCCCCAGGTGTCCCGCCCCCAGGTTCAAACAACGGGCTCTGATTGGCTGAACGCGAACGCAAATGCCAGCAACTCCACTTTGCTGGCGTTCGCGTTCAACCAATCAGAGCCCGTTGTTTGAACCTGGGGGCGGGACACCGGACGCATACGCGCCGAGACACGTGCGGTGTGGATCCGCCTTAATCCTAGGCAAGTGTAATAAGATACTTGCATTATCTTTTCATGTGTCCACTTCACTCTCCTTTCCTCTGTAGTTTCGTTTGTGTCTGTTTTAGTTTGGGAGACTTCAGGACAAAGACCTGATGTTGTGTTGTATTCATGCTTTGTCAAGCATCATGGCATAATAAAATAATTTTATTATTATTATTATTATTATTATTATTATTATTATTATTATTATTATGGCAGCTTGGGAATGCTACACCCACAATTAGCTAAGTAGTATTAGCAGGAGTGTGTGTGTGTGTGTGTGTGTGTGTGTGTGTGTGTGTGTGTGTGTGTGTGTGTGTGTGAGAGAGAGAGAGAGAGAGAGAGAGAGAGAGAGAGAGAGAGCTGACTGAAGTCACCTTGGAAATGTCTCTCCAGGGCTTTGATGTGGGAGTAACAGATCCGCTGCCTTTGCCTCCACTTATTATCTGCTATTTGTAGATAAAGCAAAAAACTTTCAAAGACACCTTAAATTGCTAGTGTTCTCTCAACCGAAGGACACCAAGCGAGCCTAGTAAGTAGTAATATTGCCCCCTGGAACTTCTTCCCACTCAGGGGATGGGGGAGGAGGTAGGTGCACACGACAATGCTAGAATTCTGAAGTCCAAGCATTTGAGGTGAGATGGGGAAACTCTCAAGTTTTTGCACTGACGCCGATGCACGATGCCGTTTTGCACACGGATCCAAGGGTGGCTCGTAAATGCGAGCGGAAGAGCAGGCCAGCTTTTCCACATTGGCTTTCAACTTGAGTATCAATATTTCTTTGCGAAAGCTAGTCAGCCCTGGGTTGTCACTCCACTTTGGGACTGTGCAAGCTGGTGAAGAGGAGGGGGAACCTTTAGATGTTTCATGAATATGTCATTTGATTGTTCATTTACTGAGGGCTTACAAATGCACCGTCAATTATTCAGAAGTCTGTTTTTATATCTGTGCTTCATATATACATACGAGGGAGCGAGAGAGTGCGTGCGTGCTTGCAACGAAGAAAGGAAGAGAACGGATCTCAAAAAGTCGCACATGAGGGAGACATTGAATAATTCACGCCCACTTATTGCATATCCTAGCCGAGTTAATTTTTAAAGGAAGTAGTTATGCTAGAGACAATTGAATTAAGTCCTGCTCATTGCCATCGTTCCCAAGGAGCTCCAAGAAAAATGTAATTTTCCCGTCTGCAGTGTGCAATATGGAGAGGAATCTGTTCCTTTTGCTCAAAGGAGATCCGTACAAGACGCTCTGAGGCTAACAGCCTCATTGTATTGGTACCAGTAATTGAACCAGCTACCCAGTAATTGGAACCAGTAATTGAACTCAATCTTATGCATGTCTACTCAGGGTTCCAATAAGCTCCATGGGTCTTAATTTCAGGGAAGTGTGTATAGGATTGTCACCTAAATCAGTGTTTCCCTAATTGGGAGGTGTGGCTCCCAGGGGAGCTGCGGAAACCAACCATGGAAACCACGTTGTGCCACGGAATCCTCTTGAAAAACAGTGCAATGCCAATTGGCAGGCATCGACATAATGTAATGTGGAGCCAATGGTTGCCAATGGCCAAGGGAGTCGCAGGTCGAAAAAGTTGGGAAACACTGGCTTAAACCTACGGTAGCCCTGCGAACCCACCCTTGCTCTCTGGTGAATTCATGGGGCTGATCCAGAGCAAGGATCCCCTGTTCGACATGATTTGTGCCTGCCTGTGGAAAGCCCGAGGCTTGTGTTCAGCAGCTAAGTAAAGATGACTACATCGTGGAAAGAAACCATCTGGAGTTGAAGGGTTCTCTACTGTATATAGAACAATATTCTAAAGACCCTTATTGGGTCTAGACAGCCTGCCTACGTATACCGCCTTGAGTAACATCTGAAGAGCAAGCTGAGGATAAGAAAGGTGGTATATAAATATAAGAATATACTGCTTACTTTTTTAACTGAGAAGTTTCAATAGATCTCTTTGGCAAATGACATTATTTAATCATGCATATCTGCCAAGAAGGGGCAAAAAGAAGAAGCAAAGAGAGAGATCCACAATCTGAAATGTCATAATCCAAACAAAAACAAAACAGAGTTAAACAGAAGCTATTTCCTCCCCCCCCCCCAAAAAAAAGAGAAATACGGTACGTCGATGTCCTTATGAACTGTTGACGATAAGAACAAAAACATTGCAGGGTAATATCGTGAATAAATAGCTGGGAATGAATGTTTTCTATGTATACAGATGGATTTTTTTTTAAAGCCAAAAAAACAACTACAAAAAACCCTCATTGCAAACTCTGACCTTACTCTTTCAATGCGAATTCAAGTATCTGTCTCGCCTGCAGAGTAATGGAAAATAGGGTTAGAAAATAACCACTGAATACACATTCATTACAAGAGGCTCTTTTTGAATTCCTTCAACTTTATCTCCAAATACATGCCATGTTTATCTCCCCCACTCACGAGGTATATTGCCAGCCACAATGCAGCTGATCTGCGGATAACGGCCTGAGACTGTAATTTATTTGTCTTGATGATAGTTAATAATGGATTTATGGAATGAGTTATCGTCCTGGCTGGTGAGATTGAAATTGTATGATATTGGAAGGACTCGGTTTCTTACTGTTGCCGAAATAGCAGTCCTTCATTTCTCCTAGTCCCCACCAACCTCACCCTTGGGATCACTTCCACTTTCCTGATTTACTTTTACATCTTCCCCGAGTGCATTGATCAAGGCGAGAACCTGCCAAGGGAAAGCTCTAATTGTAGGACACGCTACGTCTTTTGCAGCCTAAGCCATGTTCAGCCATTGAGAAATGTGATCTTGCCTCCTGCAATAATAGCCACATACATTTTGGGACCCCAACCACACTCAAATGCACGTCCCCCGTCCCTGTTGTATTATAAGACTCCGAATGACAGATGCCCTGACTTGCGCTGCTGCGACTTGAAAGAGCTCCATGGGCAATTGCTACAACCGCGTTGCAACATGAATTAATGGGTATTGCTGTTAGCCATTCTTAAGATGCGGTCGCCTCCCGGATGCGACCTTAATCGTCAAGAGCCAGAGTGCTTATACATGGAAGGTGGGCTTGCTTCCATGTGCAAGTGCAAACAGTCGCTAAGGATATGTGCTGCCTGTTCAACCTTAAGAACATCAGAAGAGCCCTGCTGGATCAGGCCAAAGTACCATCCAGTTCAGCTTCCTGTATCTCACAGTGGCCCCACCAGATGCCTCAGGGAGCATACAAGGTACCTGTACAAGGTGCCTGTATCCTGTCACCACTCCCTTGCACCTGGCATACAGAGCAAACCTACTTCTAAAACCAGGAGGTTGCTTATGGCTTGTAACCTGTGATGGTCTTTTCCTCCATGAATCTGTCTAAACCCCTTTTAAAGGCATCTAGGCCAGGTGCCATCACCACATCCTGTGGCAAGGAGTTCCACAGATGAATTACACGCTGGGTGAAGAAATATTTTTCTTTTGTCTGTTCTAATTCTCCCTCTGCTCAACTTTAGTGCATGTCCCCTGGTTCTGGTGTTGTGCGAGAGGGAGAAGAATTTCCCTCTATCCACTCTTTCCATCCCATGTGTAATTTTATACATCTCAATCATGTCCCCCCTCAGGCGCCTTTTTTCTAGACTGAAAAGCCCCAAATGCTGTAGCCTTTCCTCATAAGGGAGGTGTTCCAGCCAACCTTGACTATTGACTCTACGTGGGTGTTAGCAATGTAGTCTAAACATGATATAATCAAGGCAACTCTATCAAGACAGCCCTATCCTTGCTAACTGGGCAAAGAGATACTTTTCAAAGTGGTGTCCTCTTATATTTAGCAGGGGGAGAGCAACTATCCCTCTTCACCCCAGTGTGGCGTCTTTTCCAGTGGCTCTTGTTGGTGTCTCTTCTGTATTCTTTATTATTATTATTATTATTTTAAGGTTGTGAGTCCTTTGGGGACTTAGTTACTGAATGGAACTTCAGGCAATTTCCCCACTTTCTCTAACCCACAAGCTCTTTTTTCTATAAATCAGATTTTAATAAATCAGCTTCATAGGGATAACCCAATAAGAAGGTTTAGGCAGCAATCCTGCATACACTTTTCAGAGTGTAAACCCCATGGAATACAGTGGGACTTGCTTCTGAGTAGACATGCATAGGACTGCATGGTTAATTGCCTGTATTCCCTGGATGAAAAATGTTTAAGAAGAACACACAAAGTCTTGTTCTTATTTTTCAAGCTGATCTATTTCTAGCAGAATGGAAAGTCTTCATACACTGCAATGGTTCAAAAATGCACTCAAAATGGTTATTTAAATGATCTTTTTAGATCAGTTTCCACCCTTATAGGCGACAAAGGCAACACAATGGTCAAACGAGAGCTTTAAAATCTCAGCTCTGTTAAAACTTTAGAAGAAGATATGCCTTCATAAGGAAAATATGCCTTCATAAAACAATAATGAACCCTCTCCGGGATCTGGGGAAAAAAAAGAAGCAATATTGGTACTCCCAGAAGCAAAGAGTTGGAGTTAGCAGGCATTAACCTGAGAAACAATAGAATATTCAAGGAAAGAAAAAGCACTGTCATCACACGCGAGCAAAAATGTATTGCCAATTCATCCAATATGTACAACCTAACTCTTATCAGAACTATACGAAGAGCGAGTTCAGATGGTTGAGTGCTGGTCAATTTGGAAGTGATGTGAGCAGGGGTGTCACACAGGTTGCTGGCACCTGGGGTGAGATCTCATGGTGTCACCCCCATGGACCTCCTCCCATACCAGACCACATTTATTTATTTTATTTTTCACATTTTTATACCACCCTTCCTCCAAGGAGCTCAGAGTGGTGTACATATTTCCTCCCCTCCTTTTTGTCCTCACAACAACCCTGTGAGGTAGGTGGGGCTGAGAGATAGTGACTGGCCCAAGGTCACCCAGGAAGCTTCGTGGCTGAGCAGGGATTTGAACCTGGATCTTCCAGGTCTCTAAGTCCAACTCCCAAACCACTACACCATCCTGTCCAGTGAAATACAATTCCCATGCGGTGGGGATTGGGAAAAACCCATTTTCTACCAGTGCTGCATTTTTGTACCACCAATAACAAATAGATTAGAAAGTCATTTTGGTGTGACCCCTCCCTGGGGTATCACCCAGTGTGGTCCGCCCCCCCCAAATGAAAAATAAGGTTATGATTTGTATGTACTTGGGAGAACCGCCCTTGGTAAGAAGTACATGAATTTGTACATTAAAAAGCCTTTGGGAAGCTTGAAAATGTCCATGGGGGGGGCAACTGGAGGGAATCACCCATCACTCTTGAAAGCATGGCAGGTGGTTATTCATGATGGGGGCCTTCTCAATGATAGTGCCTGGCCTTTGGGCCCTACTATGTTGCCATTCCAAAGGGGGTTAAGATGGGACCATCCCAAAATGTAGTCATGGTTATTCCATTCTTGGGGGACTCCCTAGGTGCACAGAGGCATGGGAGTTTGTCAGCTAGGGCTGCAATTTTTTTTTTACCTGAGAGTAAGCCCCACTGAAGGCCAGCGGGTGGCGCAGTGGGTTAAACTGCTGAACCATGAGCTGTCGATCGAAAGGTCGGCAGTTCGAATCCGCGACGGGGTGAGCTCTCATTGCTTGGCCAGCTCCTGCCAACCTAGCAGTTCCAAAGCATGTTAATGCAAGTAGATAAATAGGTACCGCTTGCGGGAAGGTAAACAGTGCTCCGTGTTCCAGCCGCATGCTACGCGCTGCAGCAAGGAGAGTCATGCCGGCCACATGACCATGGAGGCGTCTTCGGACAACGCTGGCTCTTCGGCTTTGAAACGGGGATGAGCCACCACACCCTAGAGTTGGACACGACTGGACTTAATTGTCAGAGGCCACCTTTAAGCCCCACTGACCACAAAAAGCAATTCACCCAGTGGCTTCATAGTTGAGTGGACACTTGAACCCATGTCTCCTCCAACATTCCTCCTCCAACATTAATCTAACCACTACACCACACTGTCTCCTATTCGGTTCCTTTATTGCAAGTTGTGGGAACAACAGGGTTAATATGGAGGTGAGAGACCCAAGTCTCTCAAATTCATTCATAGTCGGGCTGGATCGCTGCAGAATACCTGTCAGGCACATTACGGGGACTCTGTGGCATCCTGCTGTCTTTTGTCGCAGGCAGTTCAAAGCCAGTGCGAACGGATACCTCCCATTGCAACATCACACAGATGCCTGTTGTTGACTCATGTAGCAGAGACCCTTTTAGTTCAGCACAAGATAACCCTTTCACGGATTCAAAGGGAGCAACCCCAGTAGGCTCCAGAGCAGCTAGAAGCAGCCCCAACTGATGCGTCACCCATGCGTGGGCAAGGACGTCTGATGTGCACAGGGAGGGGGAAGAGGTGGGGTCCTTCTGAGGGGCTCGCGTCTTCACTTCTCTGCGGCATAAAGCCGTCGTACAGTCACAGAATCAAAAAGCGCCCTGCCAACTGCAGCTTTGTAGAGCAGTGGGTTTAATTTTTCTTGAAAATCTCGCCCGGGGCTATTTTGAAAAGTACATTGCTGTTGTGGTTACAAAGTGATGCATTTGTTTCACATGAATGCTGGCAGAATCCAAACCAAGCTCCTTCCCTTCTGCGCAATTTCGAGGGCTGAGTTTCTGGAAAGGCCAGAGACAGCTCAGACGTTCGACAAAATAAGAAGCTCCTGATTCTTGACATTAAAGATTCATTTGGCTCGAGGACTTGTTTTGGCTGGTGCAGGTGATTGAAACTGGCAGAGAACCTCAGAGCTGGCGAGGGAGATTGTGCATAGAGAGATGGAGGGGGGATTAACTGAGCATCAGGTTTCATTGTGCTATATACGGTCTGGGGCTAGAACACTGGAAGGATGAACAACTCCAGTGTGAACCTGACGTTTCATTTAGGTCCTCATTACAAGTGCTGTTCTGGGTGCTTTTGTCTTCAGAGGTGAGATTAATGGCAACCAGAAACAGGGCCCTCTCTGTAGTGGCACCGTGGCTGTCAATTTCTGGAATATTGGCTGCCCCACAAATCCAACCCAGCACCCTAAAGTATCCGTCTTTCCTCCCCCTACACACACACAGAGAGAGAGGGGGGGGGAATAAAAGAGGATGAAGGAACAGAGTGTAACGGGAAGATCAGGGGATTGGAGAATGGTGGGCTAAGCATTTCTGATGCATTCTGGGAAAGAAGGTGGTGGGTGGCAAAGATATACGATGCTTGAAACATCGCTGCTGCATTCGTCGGTGGCAGAATCAGCCGCTGTGTTTCACAAACCACTCACCTTTGCGACGTCTTTCTGTACTCTTTCCCAGAATGCACTTTAGTGACATTCTAGTGAGAACAATTCTCTGAGAAGAGGGGAGTGACAAAGACAGAAAAAACATAAACTAAAATAAATGCCCAGTCCCAATTCTACTGGTAAGCTGCTCAACCGAGCCCCAACAGATTTTTGTCAGGCTTGCATTTAAAAAATGATCGAAAGTGCTGGAGCACAGAGGCGTCGCTCTGGTAGGGGCGGGGCTGTAAGTATCGCTGCGGTCATAGTCTCTTTACCGAGCGAGGAGGAGGCAGCCCCGCCCCCTCACTGTCCGAGCCAGTCCCCTACGGAGAAAGCAGCAGGCAGGGTCTCTTCTCTGCTGGTTTCTCCGTAGGGGACTGGCTCGGACAGTGAGGGGGCGGGGCTGCCTCCTCCTCACTCAGTAAAGAGACTATGACCGCAGCGATACTTACAGCCCCGCCCCTACCGGAGCGACGCTTCTGCTGGAGCAAAAAGATGTTGTCCCAGCACTTGGTACTAAATTATAGGTAAAGGTAAAGGTGACCCCTGACAATTAAGTCCAGTTGTGTCCGACTCTAGGGTGTGGTGCTCATCCCCATTTCAAAGCCGAAGAGCCAGCGTTGTCCGAAGACGCCTCCGTGGTCATGTGGCCGGCATGACTCTCCTTGCCGCAGCGCGTAGCATGCGGCTGGAACATGGAGCGCTGATTACCTTCCCGCAAGCGGTACCTATTTATCTACTCACATTAACATGCTTTGGAACTGCTAGGTTGGCAGGAGCTGACCAAGCAACGAGAGCTCACCCCGTCGCGGATTCGAACTGCCGACCTTTCGATTGACAGCTCATGGTAATTTTTTAATCTTATCAGGGGACTATATTCTTGTAGGGCAATAATGTTTTTTGATATGCTCTAAGCTGATTTTCTTGCTGTGCTATTAAAAAATATTGATTGATCACCCCTGCTGGGCAAAAAAATATTTTAAATAAATGATTATAAACTGTGATTTCCTTTCTCTCCCCCCTTCCCCTGTGTGATCTTCATGCACACCAACCATATTTCCTCATTAATCTACAGATATATATACTTGACCTGTTCATCATGGACATAGTTGAATCATCAAGGATATAGTTGAATTGAAAAAGGTGCAGAAAAGAACGACCAAAATGATTTGTGGGCTGGAGCACCTCCCCTAAGAGGAAAGTCTACAGTGTGTAAGGTAAACCCAGAAATCCCCTATCCAGGCAATGGGTTGGGTCGCTCTATTTTTCTCTTATCTCTTTGGTTCTCCCATTTAGCTAATTCTAATACTTAATGCTGTAGAGAAGCAAGCAGAACTGTAGTGCCACCTAGTGACCATTTATATGCATCACAACCATTACACCTCAGCATAATTAAATGAGCAGCAAGAGTGGCTATCTAGGCAATGGACTCCGGACAACTAATTAGTGGGTGTTACATAGTGGTTAAGGGTTTAAAATATGACTCATGACTTCTCCAGTTTGAATCTCACCTCTGCCATGAATTCTCACTAGGTGGGCTTAGACAAGCGACTCCTTCTCAGCCTCAGTTTTCCCCATATGCAATATGGGAATACTAATATTTACTTACCTTACAGCAGCGGCCCCCAATCTTTCCGGTGTCAGGGACCGGTAGCCGTTCGGAATTTCTTCCCACGGACCGGGGGGGGGCGCCGACGCCACGCCCCCACATGACCCGGGCCTGATGTCAGCTGCGTGCGCCAAGCGCGGCTCCAATCACCCCCCCCGCCGGATTCGTTACCATTTTGGAGCAATTCGGGCTCCAAGGAGGGCGGGAGGGCCAAAAAGAAGATGGCCGAAGCGGAGCAAAGGCAAATACGCCCCAACCCCAACACTTCTGCCTCCCGTGGCTCCCCATGGAGGCTCGGCCCGGGGCCCAGTCCCGAATGGGCCGCGGACCGGTTCCGGACCGCGGACCGGTGGTTGGGGACCCCTGCCTTACAGGGTCCTTGTAAGGATGACACCAAGCTAAGGCATGTTAAGGGCTTTGCACACTCTGACAGCACGATATTAATGTAAAGTATTATAATAAATCCACCCTTAGGGCTAAATGAGATGTGGTGGGACAGCCATCAATGTGTCTGCCCTGTTTGCATATAAAGTGCAGTAGCTATTCTTTACATAAAAAACAAATGTGCAGACAAGAGAGCAGAACTCACTCTCTTTCCTGCCTTTCCTCCCTGCATTGTCTTAGTTTAAACAGTTTTCCCCCAGCCCTGCACTAATATTGGAAGTGAGTCAATCTGAGAGAACATTGCTTAAAGCAACACAGTGCAGTGAGTTATGGAAGGGGACAGAGCCGGCCCATCTATGAGGCCAACTGAGGAGACTGCCTCAGGCAGCAGATTGACAAGGATGCCTACCACTCCTCCTCCCCCGCTCCTTCTGCATGAAATAATGTGCTATGTTGCCTGAGCTGCAGTCCCATCTCTAGACTTGGTCACTGTGCTTTTATTTGATTCTCTTTTGTAGACATGTTCAACAAAATACAAAGGGAAAATGAAGACATCAGTGAACAAAGCAATCGCACCATTTTGAGACAGAAAAATATATATACAGTATATAGCACAACCCTAAGAAAGAAAAGTTACCCCCTTTACATGAACGATCAAGACACATAAAAAGACATCAAGGAAATAGATCTTTTCTGTTTTCTAGCTAAAGTGGATAGGTAACTTAGAATCAAAAATATTTACCAGGTTATCTGGTCATTTATTAGGTTCACAGATTAAAAACTGTCCCAATTCTAAGATATGCACCGGTTGCGAAAACCTAAGAAACTACATTGTGGATAGGTAACTTCCAGTACTGTGAAATCTCTATATGTGCAGCAACTAAGAGACCAATAGTGCAATCCGACTTAACTTTTGTGCCGGTTTAACCAGCGGCGTAGCGAGAATGGGAGGCCCCAGAACGGAAAAGGGATTCAAATCCCCTTTAAATTCCTCTTTTGGAGGGGATTTGAATCCCTTTTCCTTTCTGGGGCCTCCCGTTCTTGCTGCGCCGCTGGTTAAACCGGCACAAAAGTTAAGTCGGATTGCGCTGCAAGTATGGCTTCTTTATGGAGAAATCGTTTTTGAACTTTTGCCAAAATGGATAGGACCACAAGCTCTCATAGAGGCCAATATGGGAAACAAGAGGAGCTTCTAGGATATTGAACAACCCCCCCCCCCTTCTGTACCTCCTTTCTGGCTGGAGAAGGCAACACTGTCTGAATACGAATTCGTATCACAGCTTCTCTCCCTTTTTTCCTTTCCTCCCCCATTCTTATGTTGGCCTCTTCTTTCCTTACATCAGCTTCTTTCTGCACAGGGCTCTCTGAGAAGTGCGTTCTGGGAGAATCTGACTACTAGGGACACTTGCAAGGAGAAATCAGTATGAAAACATTTGCTACAATACTCACCTGCAGGCTCTACAGCCTTGGCACCAAGCCTAGCAGTATAAGGGCCACGGTTGGTGGTCTTTCGCCAGTCAAACAAGAACTCCAGCAGTGGCAACAGGCAATCAATGACTTTTTTTGGCTGTTCTTGGTTGCTGTAAGAAAGGAAAGACCTTGATCTTCAGACATACGAGGCTCCAGCTCTACCTACTGAACTAGACCTCCTGCCCTAAATTCCTAAATTTAACCTCAAATAAGGCAGCTTCTGTGTATTGTAATGTGTGTGTGTGTGTGTGTGTGTGTGTGTGTGTGCGCGCGTGTGCTGCTTAATAACTCATTGACTGAGCTAGAAAGAAAAGGAGCTGTGCAGAAAAGCAAGTTATATATATTTTTTTACTTGTTGGGTTTGGTGAGGCTCTGCCTTCCCAGAATGCACGTCCCTGCTTTCTGGAGACATCTGGGTAGCAAAGAAGATGCTGGATTAGATAGACGTTTGACCTGATCTAAAAGCCTCTTCTTATGCACCATTCCTTCATGGGAACGTTGAGAAAAGTTTGAATCTACAGATCACATACCTATAAAGAACATGTCTTAGACCATCAGATGCCTTTGAACATCAGATTCCTGTTCGTCATTCTCCTTCCTAGAAAGAATTCATGTTTGTGCATTTCAAGTAGCAGGAATGTGAATCAAGTCTCTGACACCAAGTCTCGTGTCAAGTCCCAAGTCTTTGCCCCCAAGTCTTTGGTTGCGAGTTGCGAGTCCATGTCTATTTAATGGGGAAAATGGGTTTAAACCTGAATAAAATTTGACTTGTTGTAATAGGCTCCAAGTCTCGAGTCAAGTCTTTTGAGTCTTTCACAATTGGTGAGTCAAATCCGAGTCGAGTCATTGATGCGACTTGAGTCCGACTCGAATCCAAGGTCAGTAGACTCAAGTCTACATCACTGCTAGGTGGAGCCGCTTTGTATAGTGCTTTTGAAGTGCGCACAATCCTTTGCATGTATTATCTTGATGATGTCCTTATAACAAGTATGATCAGCCCCATATTGCAGCTGAGGCTGAGCGGGAGTAGCTTGCCTATGGCCACCGAGTGAATTTGTGATGGAAATCATAATTCAGGACATCCTGATTTGGAACTCGATCATTTAACCCCTACATGACAGCATGGAATGAGGAGGGTATAATACATCACAGGAAATGTCAAAGCAGCTTGTATCTTCAGTAGAGTTTTATTTGTTTCATCTGGGGGTTCGTCAGCTGAAAGAGGATTGTGGCTCAGTAGAAAAGCACCTGCTTTACATGTAGGAGATTCTAGGCTCTGCCTTCCTCTAGGACAGAGAATTCTGGCTTGGAACCCTGGAGAATTCTGGCCTGGAACCCTGGAGAGCTATTGCCAGCCAATGCTGACAATATTTAAGGGTTGATAGTCTGACTCAGTCAAATGGAACTGCAGGAAGTACTTCTGCATGGTTAGGTGACCTCTTTGTCTGAGTTGCATTCTCGTGGCTTCTGCATCTTGCGGAAAGATGCTTGGTAAGGCGCTACATTTTTTGCATACTGCCTTTTCCCCCAGCCCAGAGATTTCCTCACAAACTGGTCTAGTAATAATTATTTACGTGCTCTACTAAGACTAAAGTGATAGAGTATCCGGGATTCTTCCCTGTGCCATAAAACTTGGCGCCACTATGAAGAAAGTTGGGAGGGCAAAAAAAAAAATCATCTCACTGCTTTGCCATTCCACGTTGCCAGAGGGCTCAATAATCTATAGCTCATGTAATAATTTCATTTAGCAGCACAATAAAAGTCAAATTAGTTTCTGGGAGACGGTTATGTATGGTAATCTGGATTACTGCAGCCTCCAACAGACCGTATTAGCATCGTAATGTTATTTCTGCCCTTGGGATTCTGGCAGTGGGGTTCTTTATATTTTTGAGTTTATATTTATTGAATCATTATGAAAGCTGAGTCCTTAAACTCCATGATAAATGGATTTGTAAATATTTAAAGGAATGTGCAGTAATAATGATTGTAACATCAGAAATATCACATTCTTCTCTGGCCTCATTTAAAGAGGACAGGTTGTGGGTGTTCAAACCATATTTGGGCAATTTAGGTAGATTCCTTGGATTGAGAGGTGGAAACGGAGGAGGCAGGGCTCACGAGTGGAGGCTGGGCTCACGAGCTGTGGCCTTGTGCAATTCTCTTGAATGCTGATATAACATGACTTCTCCCTCTTATACATTTTTCACTGTATCTGTTTTGCCTGAGAGTGTTTTCACTCATCATTGAAACTCAGGGATGTGGATCAAGTCTCTGACTCCAAGTCTCGAGTCAAGTCCCAAGTCTTTGTCCCCGAGTCTTTGGTTGCGAGTTGCAAGTCTATATTTAATGGGGAAAATGGGTTTAAACCTGAATAAAATTCAACTTGTCGTAAAAGGCTCCAAGTCTCGAGGTGAGTCTTTTACAGTAGTCGAGTCAAGTCATTAACGCGATTTGAGTCCGACTCAAGTCCAAGTCAGTAGACTCAAGTCTACATCATCGTTGAAACTGACCTGTTCTGGCTCAGAACTTTGGATCCACTATGGCATTGGCTGGGTTGAAAGATTTTGAATATGGAGTGGACTAAGTTCTTGAATATGGAGTGGACTACCTTCTTGAATATGGAGTGGACTAAGTTCTTGGACCACCACAGGAGGCAGGCAATGAAGTCGTGGCCACCACACTAAATAACTTCACGGAAGAGAAGGAAGAGCACCAAATGTGGAATTTTTCTGCTTGTGAGTTGCACCTACCTAGAGCTGTTAACACAAGAAAGGGATCTTTATTGAATCATTGATCAAGCATAAGCTTCCCAACAGATGGAAGGCATCAAAAGAACACAACCCATTGGAGAAAAAAGAATTCACAGCAGCATATCAAAAGTACTCCTGATGTTTGCATCTAGCTCTGCGTTGATGGTTCGATACTGAGCAAGGTCTAAAGCTTCAAATATGGCTAGGTCAGGACTCGCACGCTGAGATGAGAAAATGTGAGAAATTAGAATGAGAAATTCCAAGGGTGAGTGAAATCTGATCATTTTGCCTGAGGCAGAAAACATAGGAAGTTGTTTCCTACTGTGAGTCAGACCCTTGGTCTACCTAGGTAAAGGTATCCCCTGCTAGAAAGCCAGTTGTGTCCGACTCTAGGGTGCAGTGCTCATCTCCATTTCTAAGGCCATAGAGCCAGCGCTGTCCGATGACGCTTCCATGGTCATGTGGCTGGCATGACTAAAAGAACGCTGTTACCTTCCCACCATATTTATTTATCTACTTGCAATTTCTTGCTTTCGAACTGCTAGGTTGGCAGGAGCTGGGACAGGAGACGGGAGCTTACTCCGTCACGCGGCACTCGGGTCTCGAACTGCTGTCCTACCAACCTTCCGGTCTGCAGATCAGCGTCTTAACCACTAGGCCACCGTGACCCCTTGGTCCACCTAGTCTGGGATTATTTATTTATTTTTATTTCCCACCTTTTTTTAATAATGCCTTCCTCCAAGGAGCTCAGGGTGGTGTACATGGCTCCCTCCCTCATTTTGTCCTCACAACAACCCTGTGAGGTAGGTGAGAGAGAAAGTGACTTGCCCCAGATCACCCAGGAAGCTTCGTGGCTCCAGGTTCTTTCCCAGTCCTACCTAGAGACACTAGGGGAACTCTTGCATGCACAATATGTGCTCTTCCACTGAGTTACAGTCTTATGCCCTTTATTTATGTACAGGTGTTCCCCACTTAATGACGGATCGCTTAACGACGATCCAGATATATGACAGAGGTCCACAGTAAACAAGAGCAAAGGACTTAAAAAAACGCATCTTTTCAAATCCCCAGCTCTTCAGCTGTTTCGTGCTAGATAAAGGCTTTGAAACCCTTATCTAAAGCCAAACAGCTAATGGACAAGATAAGAGTTTGGACGTTTAACCCTGGAGCTTTAAGCACAGTGCTAAACTTCAAAGCACAGCAAGACTCGCTTAATGACGGCCTCACTTTATGACAGGGGTTTCAGAACGTATCCCCGTTGTTAAGCGGGGGACACCTGTATTACGTTTTTACTCTGCTGGCAATCGTCCCAATGACTTCTTTCCGCAATGGTTCCATTGCTTGCCATTTCTGTTGCAACTGTTTGCAGCACAGCGTGGCAAGACCAGGAGCAATGGCTCAAATGCTGAAGATGTGTTCCCTCCCCCCCACACCGTTGTTGCCACCCTGAGGCTCACCCCCACACGCAAGGAACAAGCGTGCCATCTCCCTTTTGCGAGTGCCCACAACAAATTGCCAATCCGGGGATGCTTCAGGGGTGCATGTGCAATTATTCACTTAAAAGCCCCCTCCCCAATTTCACCTGAGCTCTGACGCTAAATCTGTCCTTGCCCCTACACCTCCACGTTGTCTCTCCATCACTTCCACCTGTCTATGTTCCTTGGCCCCATCAATCCTTTTCTCTGCCCTTCTTGTCTTTATTGATCCCACTGTTGCCTTTTGCTGCGTGGCCAGAATTGGTCCCTCGTGTCGGAGGAAAGCTGCAGGAGAAAGGGGCTGTAAGCGGAGTAAATCACAGCCCAAAGACCGTGATATTTAACAGCCTGGGCTTGCAGCCGTAAAGGGCAAATTCACAGGTGTCTCCGAGTGCTTTCATAGCCCACAGGGGGGCCTCCGATACAGGCTGCCTTCCGCCTAGTACAATGGTGTGAGGTGATCGGCAGGTCACTTGCACAGGGCTTCTCTTGATGAATTGCAGAAACTTTCCCTTGTACTGATCTTAGCGACAACCTTGCTGCCTGTGATTTCTGGCAGGCCTTTTCCTTTTGTCAATAACAGACTTACACTCTCTGCTCCCTATCCTTTTTCAAGGGAGCTGCAGAAAATCCCCCGTGATCAACAGCGCGGCCTGACACAGGCCAAGGACTGCCAGCATTTGCTTCCTTGATCTTTCCTCCCAACCTCCTCGTTCTCGAGGCGGTTGGGGTTGTTTGCACTCTGGGGCTTGGTGTCATGTGTTCGACGTGGGTTCGGGGATACAGAAGGGCCTGATCTGCTCATTCTCTGAGCAAGAAAAATAGAAAGCATAAGGCTCTTAGTGACAAGGATAATAAATAGCGGCATATACAAATTCTTAATAATAACAATAGAAGTATTTTGGGATGGTGTACTGGCTGGATTGGGTGACTGACATTTGTGATTCTAGCTGTGATGTATCTGTAAGGCTCCAGTTGATGTGTGGTCTGTCCCAAACCAGAAATGCCAGCAGTGGTATCACTGGGGGTGTGCAGAGGGTGCGAACCGCACCAGATGACACCGTTGGGGGGGGGGGTGTTGACACCAAAAGCACTGGAATCCAAGTCTACCTGGCCATGGGAGGGCCCAAGCTTCTGATATACTAGCTGTGACCAGACAAGTTTTTGGAGCCCAGGTCTACCAGGCTTCCTGAGGTGGAGACCAGGTCTACCAGCCCAGTAGACCTGGCCTCCCAGTTCGCCAAGCCTTTGTCTTTGGCTCTCCATGTAGGTAGACCTCACAGGTAGACCTGAGCTCTGCCTCAGAAAGCTCAGTAGACCTGGGCTCTGGAGATTTTTTTTTCAGCTGCAGATTGTGTGGGAGGAGGTCCATGGGGGCGATACCATGAGTTACCGCACTAGGCGACACCAACCTTAGTGACAGCACTGAATACCAGCATGCAAGCTCCGGCACCCTGCCTCTCTCACCACTAGGGTCACATTTGTAGCCTGTACCCATCAGTTCAATTCCATTAAAAAAGAATAATAATACAGAGACTTCTCCTCCCCAGTCTGATGAGAGGTCAGAGAAATTGCAATGAAAAAGAGGATTAAGACACAGGAGTCCGGTTGCAGTGGAGGAGCAGATTAGGTGAGAGTATATATGTTTTAAATTATATGTGTCAGCAGAGGAACACACACACACACACACACACACAAATGCTTCACATTTGTGAGAGAGTGAAAGAGGCCAAGCTGAAGGGATAGCATTGCCATCCTCCTCACAAATAAGAGCCTCTGTGCCTGTAGCTCCCCATGGGTTCACTTCTTACTATGTATGGGGAGCACTGATACACCATTATTTCTCTTTCAGGGACCGGATATATGAGACAAAGCCATCTCTCTCTTCCCCAACAAAATGCGCTTTGCCCCAGCTCTCCCCTCTCTCATATTTTCTTCTGGTGCCATCACCAGCATGGGTCAGTATGGCTTGACTCCAGTGCACATGCCTGTAAAACTATGCGCATGCTTAAGCTTCTGCGTAGGGTACAGGCTGCCGTGTCACATCCCACAGCTGGCGAGGTTCGCTTTGAACGGCTGGTAATGCATCATTGGCAATTAATTGTGTTTTTCAGGTTTATTTTTAGGCTAAGGAACACACAGCTTCTTGGCTTTTAAAGCAGTGTGGAAAAATGGTTGCAAAGTGAGCCTGTATAGGATACAGCAGATGGAATAGAGCCTTCCACAATGTGTAATACCGAGGGGGGGGGGAGTTCTTAGGCAGTGATGCTTGGCGTGGGAATCAACGTGTTATGTTTCTCCTTATTGTCATTTGCGAAACATTGAATGGTCCGACCAACACCTGCCTGCCGTGCTGCTTTTATAAGCTTGGTACTTCATTACCGAAAAAGGGGTCAATCTGTGACAGAATGGAGAGAGATTTACCAGCCTCTGAGCAACCTGTATCGTAATGAGTCTGGGGTTTTAAGGATGAAGGCTATTCTTAGGCAGATGTATTTCTATTTATTTATTTAAAGGATCTATGCAGCAAAGTCCACACTTACCGTCAATTCTCTATCTGTTGTTTCGTTTTAACGTCGTCCTCGGTGGCTGCAGCTGCTTGCGAAACATGCTAGGCTCGCAACCCACTTCCTGGTCCTATTCACGCCCCAGAATCCCTTGCAGGTAGCTTAAGCAAGGCATTCTCAGACGAGAGCAAAGCCAACTAACTGGGTCGCGGTCCTGTGCAACCCAGAATCAGCTTTGCAGCGAGCCCATCAAAGCCACCCATAGTCTTCCGGTGAAAATTGGTTTCACTTAACATTGTTTCACTTAACATCGTAGTTTCCAGGAACCTATCTACGATGTTAAGTGAGGACTTGCTGTAATCCCACCTTCTCCCCCGGAAATATAAGGCACCCAAGGTGGAGGACTGTGTTCGCCCAAGGATGTCTCAGAATGAAGCATTGACTCTGAGGTATCTAGCATGAACAGGTGGGACCATGAGCACTTAGGAAGATGTCATGCCAACTGGACCCCCCCGGTGGGAGGGGTCGAGGTGAAGGGTACAAGGCAACTCATCCCCTCCACGTGTGGTCAGTGTCACAAAAGAAGTGGTTTTCTAGCAGCATCTGGGGTGAGGCGGTCTGCTGATCTGCAGGAGACCGATATGAGAAATGGAAAGAGACAGATCCTCAAATGGACACTAAGACAGCTAGGAAATAGCAGCCCCTGTTGGGAGACAAGGATGTTGCTGATTGGAGGCCTGTTCTGCTACTTCCATCTAATTCCCAACATCTTGTCATCCAAGCAAATATTACAAGGACCCCAGAAGTATCCAATGATTTCTCCTGCAAAGGAACCCAGAAGTTGGGCGGCGCTGCCCTCCTTGAAACTTTCTTGTTTCTCGGGGAAAGCACGAAGCACGTACAATCACATTTTACGTGGCAGCATGTGGCAGCTGATCGGACATGGCCACGTGGCTGTGATTCCAAGATTCTTAGAAACTCATCCCAAACACCACCTCCCTAAACCAGGAAGGAGTTACACAATCAGCTAAATGAGGAGCAGCAAGCTTTGGTTTTTCCCCTCTCCCATCTAACCCTTGGAAAACTTAGATTAATATAACTGACTGAAGTAATAGGGAGCTGCTGAATATTTTATAGGCCTATGGAAGGTTAGTCATTATGTACGTCCCTCGCCGTGCCTTATTCAGAGCTATTTACAGCTAATTGCTGCAGGACCTTGGAGGGCTAACAGTCCTTAACTGGAATAGAGGCAGACAAAATTTCCCCTTTGTAAATGTACACAAACTTGGAGGAAGAGATTGCCCTAGGCATTGCGCTCCTATAGAAAACAAGAGAGGCGTCATATTCCAATCCCTAAGTCTAATTAAAAGGAGGGGGGTGGGGAAACATGCAAGAGATTTCATTAGAAAAAAATGTGCCATGTTCCTGGCAGAAGTACAGTTGCTTTTTTTAAAAAAAGGAAAAAGCCACCGAAATGGAAGGCAGTCACACTCCATTTATGATATGAAATATCTGCTGTCCAAAGAGTCCTCGATAGAAAGGAAATGACTTTGAGACACTTGCATTGGACCAGTTTGAAACCAGACTTTCATCCACTGACAGCTGAAGATGCTTTAAAAAAAAACATTCAGTGAAGTTGGCAGGATACGTTACAATTCCTGTTTCAATGACTGTATTTATTCTGTCAATAACGTTCTGAAAACAGGGCCAAGACCTCCGATCCCTTGAGTGTGCCAAATGCTGCTGCTCCTCTTTTATCCTGCAGTGCCTTCACCTCCTTGTCCTCCTGCTCCGTGGTTAAAATATATATTTCTTCACCCAGCGTGTAATTAATCTGTGGAACTCCTTGCCACAGGATATGGTGATGGCACCTGGCTTAGATACCTTTTAAAAGGGGATTGGATAGATTCATGGAGGAAATGTTCATCACAAGTTACAAGCCATAAGCAACCTCCTGGTTTCAGAAGTAGGTTTGCTCTGTATGCCAGGTGCAAGGGAGTAGCAACAGGATACCGGTCTCTTGTCTTGTGTGCTCCCAGAGGCATCTGATGGGCCACTGTGAGATACAGGAAGCTGGACTAGATGGGCCCTTGGCCTGATCCAGCAGGGCTCTTCTGGTGTTCTGATGGATCTGAACAGGAAGCTGCTGAAGAGGTCGTTTGTAGGAGAGGTTGGAGCAGGAGGAGGAAGAGGACTGGAAGAGGTAGGTTGCCTAAGGCAACTTCGTCGTGCAAAGCAGCCAAGGAGGAGGTCGTGCCAACTCCTAGCCAGCTTGTGCAAACACAACTGGGGTTTGCAAATCTATTAATTTAGCTATCATCAGTGCAAGGGCACCTCTGTGTATAACATCATGGATTATTTATTTTATTTCTGTATTTATATACCGTCTTTCTTATCCTCAGATTGCTCCTCAGATATTATTCAAGGCGGTTTACATGGGCAGGCTTATCTAGATCCAATACGGATCTTTACAATATTGTTCTGTATAGAACCCTACAGTTCCAACTGGTTTCCTCTACGGTGTAGTCATCTTCACTAGCCTCAAGTTCTCCGCAGGACGCCACAGATCATGCTGAACAAGGAAATGTTTTTCCAGCTTTAATCGTTCTGTCACTGACATTCTCAGTCAGCATTCCTGTCCCTTCTCTCACCATGGCACGCAACAGCGACTCCTCTCTGCCACCGAGGGTCATGACAGCTTATCAGTGACTTCCTGGTCTCCCTTCCAGCATGAAAACTGATTGTTCCTGCTTAGCTTCCAGCAGTCTTCAGGCAGCTCAACCTCGGGACCACACCTCCTGCCTTGGATTACCAAATTCCTAAACAGGTGGCCCAAGGTCTAGGGGTGAAGAAGGGACCAGAACAGAAGAGGGGGAAGAGAAGATGCTGTAGCCCACCCACTGTCCTCTCTGGCACATGTCCTCTTTTGCTCTGGTCTTGTCTTGTGTTTCCGATCCAGGCGACAGGTGGAGACAGCTTCTCTCTGCCAATCCGCCGCATCAGCCTCATGGACTGACTTGCAAGCTTCCTTTCCTGCTTTTGCCTCCTTGCACTGGGGGTCATTTGCATGCCTACAGCATGGTTCTTTTCTTCGCAGCTGTCCCCGAAGAGGCGGGAGGGAGAATCAGGAGGCCAATCAGGTAAAAAGCACGCTTAGTCGAAGCTTTGCTTGGGGACTTCCGTCTCTTTATGGGCCCCCGCTCCTGTTGATCGGAGAGAGGTGTAAGTCTTTCCCGTAATGAAATTGCTGCGACTTGAGGCATTCATGTAGCATCTGTTGTGAAGCAAAGACGCAGGAAAAGGCAATGCCATGCATGGCATTCAAAGGACCACTTGTCTTCTTCCAGCCACCCGGAGCATCTCAAAAGAGCTCTAATCTTTGGGCCCCCCTGGGGAAGGCAACAAAATGGAAATGCACGGTGTTTTCCTCGCAGACAAAAGCCTTGGACTGATGGTAACGCCTTCTTCTCGTACTAGAAGACGGTGTGCCGCTTAAATGAGGTTGTTGTTGTTCAGTCGTTAAGTCGTGTCCGACCCTTCATGATCCCATGAACCATATCCCACCAGGCCTTCCTGCCCTCCACTATCTTCCTGAGTTTGCTCATTTTCATGTTCATTGCATCGGTGATGCTGTCTAACCATCTCACCCTTCTCCTTTTGCCTTCAATCTTTCCCAGCATCAGAGTCTTCTCCAGAGAGTCCTCTCTTCGCATTGGGTGGCCAAAATATTTGAGCTTCAGCCTCAGTACCTGTCCTTCCAGGGAACAGTCAGGGTTGATTTCATTTAGGATTGACTGATTTGATCTCCTTGCAGTCCAAGGGGGGACTCTCATAGTCTTCTCCAGCACCACAGTTCAAAAGCATCTATTCTTCGGCGCTCAGCCTTCCTTATGGTCCAACTCTCGCAACCATACATTGCTACTGGGAACACCATCGCCCTGACTATACGAACTTTTGTTGGCATGGTGATATCTCTGCTTTTTATTATGCTGTCTAAGTTTGCCATAGCTTTCCTTCCAAGGAGTAAGCGTCTGCAGCCTCGGTTCAGAACATCCTAAACTGGCAAAGCTGAAAATGCGGTTCACTCTGGGTTGGTGTTAAGTGGTTCAATACTTTTACCAGGGCAGGGCCATTTTGATGCCTTTAGAAGGAGGTATTATTCACAGCTTTCAAATACAAGGGGGTTGGGCAGGGGTGGAGGAACCCCTATTGGTGGCTTCTGATGGCTGGTGTCACCAGTCCTATTGAAACACCAGAAAATAAGTAAATCTTAGCAGCTCCTCTTATCCCTGCTTCGGAAAGTACTTGTCTGGGCTACTGGCAGACGTGATTGCACTTGCTGTGATCTTGCAAATCTTCTTGTAATTTTCTGTCCTCTACAGTTATCTGTCCTTCCTGTTCTTTTGTGGAGGGGGGGGGGAGGGAAGGCATGTGTGTGGTTATTGCAGATGGTTTTTGTGCTGCTACAGATGGAGGCCGTTAGGAAGAGTTGCGTCATTGGAGGTTGAAATTCCAAGGAAGTTTGCCTTAATTTCAATGGGAGTTGAATAAGGACCTGAGATGAACCCTGCTGGATTAGACACAGCAGGTCATTCATCTATGAAACGCGTTATCCTAAAATGTGGTTTGGTCACCTGCTCAGATGGCTTGAATTAGACAAATTCATGGAGGACAGTAACCACTACTCATGATGACTACACACTCCCTCCAGGTTAGGAAGTGTGCCTAAGATTGCAGCCTTAATGTTGTAAAACAGAGGTTCTCAACCCCTTCCTGGCCCAGTACTACCTCCGGCGCCACTTCCCTGCTGTGTACCATCGGAAGTAACAGGCAATGACATCATCGCCAGTTACTTCTAGGTTTTCAGGTTTTCGGAGGCCAGAACATACAGGTAGGAGGCTCTGGGCGGGAGGGAGGGCCCTTCTTAATGTTCCCGAGAGGCTTGGCCAAAGGCAGGAGCCTTTTGGGAGCGAAAATGCCACATTGGAGTGGGGTTCTGGCAGTTGGCCGAAGTACTACTGGTGGTACTAGTACCACTGGTTGAGAACCCCTGTTGTAAGAGAATACATCCTAATATGTCTCCTCTGGTTGATCAGGTTTCCCTGGCTCAATTCCATTATTCTTTCACGATTCTGCTGTGCCCCCGGTTACCCTCCTCCTGTCTTCCGTTAAGTGGAATGTCCAAAATTAATTTTGGAATTAATTCCAAATCTTGCCCCTTGCCCTTGCTTGCTGCTACTACCCTGAAATCTTTGAATATATCATTTTTGTATGTGTACAAGCAACTTAGTCCTGTAGTGGAGATAACCAGAGAAGCGACGCAACTAATGTGCTGGGACCGCATTGTCACAAAGATGTACTTAAGGTTATGGTGTTGATCGTTTGATTTATGGAGACATAGAGCAAACTATAATCCCTGGATTGAAAAGCGATTTTTGTCCTTCCTGGAAGGAATGTTGCAAAAGCTGTGAAAATGCAGATTTTGAATGGCAGTGTAATCAGTTTCCTTTCGGCCACAAACACTGGCTATTGTACTGATCACTTGCAGTCTTGCTGACACTGTTCATTAAAACAGTGCATTTCCTACCCCCAAGTCTTGTTTCAGTCCAAGCCCATCTGTGCCAGAGAGGCACCTTGGAAAGTGTTTAAAATGAAGACCCATGTTTGGTTCATTTAGGTCTATGTGCAAATTGCTGAGATTGGTCTAGAGACCTGGGGGACGAGGCCTTCTCTCCTCTCTCCTTCACTACCCTCGGGGGGGGGGAGGCCCCAGAACCTCTTGCATCTGAGGCAGGGTGCCAAATGCTGCAGCCCTTCTAATCTGGAAGGGTGCCGTAGCAAATTATCCCCTCCTTAGTCACACACTAACAGGTGCAAAAGTAATTGCCATTCCTCCTCCTCCGATGTTCATTAGATCAGGGGTTCTCAACCCCTTCCTACGTACCACCTCCAGCGCCACTCTCCTGCTGCGTACCACTGGAAGTGACTGGCGATGACATCATCGCCATTTTCTTCTGGGTTTTCAGTTTTTTTGAGGCCAGAAAATGCAGGGAGGAGGCTCTGGGCGGGAGGGAGGGCCCTTCTCAGCATTCCTGAGAGGCTCGGCCAAAAGCAGGAGCCTCTTGGGAGCAAAAATGCGCCACCAAAAGCGCCGCGTCAGAGTGGGGTTCCGGTGGTCCAAGTACCACCAGCAGTCAGCCAAAGTACCACTGGTGGTACTAGTGCCACTGGTTGAGAACCCCCTGCACTAGATCTCAAAAGAAAGAGGCTAACAGAGTACAAGAGGAAGTGCTGAGGAGAAGAGAGTGGTGGTCTCCTGGGAGATGCTAGCTCAACCTCTCTCTTTTTCCTTTCTCTTCCTTTTCTGAGGCATTACCGACCTACCTGACTGGTTGCTTATTCTCCCTTGGGTTGATTCCAATATCCCTTGACCAGAAAAGGCACAAAGGTCAGGTGCACAACCTGTAGCTCTCCAAGCTACATGTTGAGGTTCCAGCAACTTCAATAAGTGGAGGTTAAGGATAGCTGGAGTACAGAAGTCAAACATAACAAGAGGGCTGGTGTATCAAAATGTTGCAGCGTGCACTTCTTTCTGCTACAAATATGTCCCACTGGGCTCAGTGGCGCTTTCTTCAGAGTAAATATGGTCTTCATCATTCTGTTGGTTGTAAGGGCTGGGTTAGAGTCATCAGCATGGAACAGGCAGTCTCACCTTTCTCTCTGTCTTTTCCCGTTTTAGATTTTTCCAGTATTTCTTTATGTGCATCTCTCTACTTCCAGTACACCACCATCCCTTTCAAGCAGCAGCAATAAGTTATTTGTTCAAAATTTCTTTGGTCCAACTGAGACTGAAAGTATTTTCCTTCACCCACTGGTAGGGATGTCTCACAAACAAGGACACCTCTTTAGGATTTTACTCTCTCTCTCTCTCTCTCTCTCTCTCTCTCTCTCTCTCTCTCTCTCTCTCTCTCTCTCATATTAACCCTTAGCCTCCCCTAAAACTAAAAGCAAAGCATTTTGTGCTTTATTACAACTCCATTGTGGGCTTTCTGTTTGAAAGTTTTTAAGTTCTGCAAAGCAATTCAGTAAGTAAACCTCCATCATCTTTGTGGGTGATCCCATTTGGGCGATAATCTGATCGGCACGCGACAACTGAGTTTGCTGTTCTAGGGAATGATGCGACATCCGCATTGGAACAGATGCAAATGATTTTATCAGGGAAAATTGCCTTGCAAATAACTCACAGGAAGCAACAGATGGCTCAATTTGTGCATCCTGGGACCCAGTCTGTAATAGGTCCCTCACCACCTGGTAGTTCCATCGGGCATTGCTGTGCGACAGAAATTGAGGCAGGGTATAAGGGTTTCCTCACTGCCATCACCACCACCACAGAGTAGGTCTGAAATGGGCTCCAATGACTCATCCTCAGCTGGATCAATTCCAAGGCACTGAACTTCCATATGGTCATGAAAAATCTAAGCATCTGCGTATCAATTATTTGTCAATTAATAAGTATGGAGCAATTTGCTTCCAGTTGTTTTGAAATGGTAGGAAGACATTCCTTTGCCAATTTTGATTTCACATACAAAGTTGCCTTGTACTGAGTCAGACATTCGTCCATCTCACCCGGCGTTGTCTACCCAGTGTTGTCGAAATTCTCAGGATTTCAAACAGGGATTTTTCTCTGCCCTTACTGGAGTCATCTGCTTGCAGTATAGGTGCTGTAGCCAGGGGCATCACTAATGAGGAGGGGTTGCTGCCCTGGGTGGCACCCATTGAGGGAGTGACATGAGGGAAAAGCCCGCCACACCGTCCAGACTCAGTGGGCTTCTGCCTGCTCCAAGCCCTGAGGGGCGTCACCCTTGCTTGGCTTTGGCCAAAGGCTCTGTGTTCTCACTTCGAGCCCAGCTGAGTCGCTCTAAGTCTGGCCACTGCAGAGCTTGGAGAGGAAAACCTGGGACTTTCTCCAGGCTCGACTCTGTTCCAACCTCTGGCGCCAGGGCCTCTGAGAGGGGGGATAAGGGGGTACAACCATACCCGGGCCCAGGGCCAAAAAGGGGCCAAGGAGCAAAAAGGGGCCAGGAGCCAAATTCACATGAAGGGAAGGAGCTGAAAAGAAACTTTGTACCCGCTGGTAAAATTCCTCTGAGTGGACCTGCCTTGTGCTATCTTGACTCACTTCTTTCGAATGTGTTTGTGGTTAAAAAAGAGCTTTCCAATTTAATTTCTTCACTCTCAGTATTCACTGGCACCTCTAATACCTGTGATCGAGGCCCAACGTGAGGAAAGCTATTGCGAAAGAAGAAGAGGAAAAAGCCCTGGAAATGCTCTGCATCCAAGCAATTGACATGATGGTGTGTCTTTTGGCCTTTCCCAGACTGTACAAAAGTTGAAACTCCACCTGACTCTCCTGTCTCCTACCTCCGTCCATTTCCTTCGCAAGTAACAAGCAAGGCCAAGCGATGGGGAGCTGTAAAGGAATGAATTGACTCGTTTCTTCTTGGAAAATTGGTATTAAAATATATGAGGCACAATTGTCAACCCTACGGAATTGCAAGATGATTCACCGGGATCTGAATGGCCAGCCTGCTAGGCTGCCTGCTTCTGTACATTACCAATTTTTTTTAACCCCTTTTGAAAGGCAAGACAGTTGGTTGCATCGAAAAGAAAATGGATGGGGGGGGGGAGAGAATCGAGAGCACCTTGATGGCCCAGCTGGTGTGTCCATGTCGCAGATAATGCCAATCAGCCAAGCATAAGAAATACATTAGATTTGTTTAGTAAACAGATTGTAAACAAAACCACGGAGGAATTATGTGAGCATCTCATTTCCTTTCTCTCTCCCTTCCTCCTGCTTTCTATCCCCACCCTACCAGCCTTGTCATTTCCTGTTCCAGCAATTCTTTTCTCTGGCATCACAGCAGTGCTTGTCGATATTGGACTCTGCAGGCAGGAGCAAAGAGGAACAATGGATTTGCACATTCGGGGGTGAAAGTTTCACTCCACTTTGCTGAGTGCTGGATGTGCTACGTCCCTTTTTTAATTTCCAGCACAAGAATAACATCCTAATGCTAGCCTGGTGGTTGTAATGGGGGGAAAAGTCAATCACATTGTTTTGGGGTGGGGTTTGAGCCTAGTAGCCCTTCTTTTTGAGAGCCGCCAGTCTCGTGTCTTGCTTGGCGAGTTCTGAATATTGTTTTTAATAAGTATAGAGTAAAATATGATGCTCAGGAGATAGCTCAGTATGGTGTTTTTTGTTTTGCTCTCCTGTCTCCCTCCCTATTCTGTTTGCATTGGTGCAATGTGACTTTGTGAGCAGAGAGAATTAACATGACACGTTTCATTGTGTATGACTATAAGAACATAAAAATCCCTCCCCCAAACACAGGAAGTTTTGGGGGAGGGGCTCAGGCCTATGAAGGCCTTTCTTTGGCTGTGTTTGTTTTTGCCTTCCAGCACTAGGAGCGCTGGTGAGCTGTCTTTTTTTCTCCCTCTGGCACACTCACATCGTTGTTGTTTTTTTGCTCCTAGCACACTCACCACGCTAGTAGTTTGAACTGCGAACTCGAAGTTAGAAAAGATGGCGGCCTCATGCACTAATAGGAAGGCTGCTTGGCTGCAAAGGAGCTTGGGAGATGTAATGCGAGGGAGGGACGAGGAGCAACAGCAGCCATTTTGATTTTTGGTCTTTGCCTTTCTTGTGGAGAGCCACGCTTTCAGCATGCTACTACAAGCATGCTAGGAACGTCACTTCCTGCTATCTCTGAGGAGGAAAACAAACGCAGCCCCAGTTAGGGGGCTTTGGGCCTGGGCTAGTCCTGTGATGAAAAGCAGTGCTTTAGTAGAAGTAGTAGTATTTAAATGGGAAGATTATTGTGTATCCCATTGCTGGACAAGCTTGAAGACACCACCAAGACCAGTTCCACAAATCGTAGGAATATTTAGACAGCAAAATGCAAATGTGCATATCACAAGCTTCCCATTAAAATGTGAACAGAGTGACCTAGAGGGCAGCGGCTCAGTGGTTCGATAAATAAGATTAATTAATAAAACACCTCCTGGAAAGTTCTGCATCATAAACACAACGGCATAAACTCTGACATGTCTGTTTTCTCTCATTAAACAGCCGCAAAAGAAAAAATCGCTGGATGACCTCGATGACGCTTCACCCCCGATCTATAGACTTGCGGAAGGCAGTGGGGTCGTATCATGGGGGGCCCTGTGGCCTTGGCACCAAGTGGGTGCGCTGCTTCTGGGGGTGCCAACGTAAGGGCAGCTTCAGCGCCAGCTGCTGCTCTGAAGCGAGGTGCAGCTGCCGGGCGCGTGCCCCGCCAGCCCTATGGCTGCGGCCGGGGGGGCGCTCCAGGCTGCTTTCGAGGGTGAGGTGAGGTGACGGGCGCACGCACGTCGCCTCTCGACGATGTCGCCTCACCTCGGACTCGAAAGTAGCCTGGAGTGCCCGCCCGGCCGCAGCCATAGTGCCTGCAGCCGCGCCTCGCCTCAGAGCGAACTTGTTTGCTGCAGTTTGATGCCGGCCGGGCACGTGTGTCCGTGGAGGAGGCGGCGACGACGACGTGAATCCTCACCTTTGATAACCCCCCCCACCTCAAAGTCAAGCTAAGTACTTAAACATTTTTTCGCCCATAAGGGGGGAAAATAAATAAATGAAGCGTGAAATTTGCGCCCCCCCAATCAGCGGCGCCACCTTCGGCGGCGCCAGGGAGTATAGGAAAGGAGCAAAGGGAGGGGGCGAAAAGTTGAGAGTGGGCCCTTAGAAAATTTTGGGCTAGCAACGCCACTGGCGGAAGGCAAGCAAGCAAAAACAGATGTGGATATCCCCGTAAAGTACTGGATTCTGGGCGCGAAACAGCAACAGCAGCAGCAGCAGCAAACAAAGATTGAGATATTTTTGCTGATCAAGAAGATGCATTGGCATGGCAGAATGTATCTAATGCAGCCTTTGGTTTCCCGATTTCCTGAGGATTATTCCACTTAATCATATCTATTTTCCGTAAGCATTTTAATCAGCTGCTAATCCTCATCTTTTCTTTGCTATTAGATAATTGAATCAAGATGTTTGCAAAACGTTCACTCACTGCAAGGAAGTGATCCTCTGGAAAGTGGGAGGCTCTGATGTGAATGTGATGCAGGTGGTGTGCTTGTGTGTGCCTGTATCTCTGTGCCCGTGCAGGCGTGCTCGCAAGTGATAATTAAGACTAACAAATCCTGAAAAATCTACATTTTGATTAATGCTACTTCAACTTAAAAAAAAAGAGAAACCAGATGTATCAAATACAGGACGCAATCCAATCCTACTTATGCCACCGTTGTAACCAGCGGTGCAGTGAGAACGGGAGGCCCCAGAACGGAAAGGGGATTCAAATCCCCTCCAAAAGGGGAATTCAAAGGGGATTTGAATCCCCTTTCCGTTCTGGGGCCTCCCGTTTTCGCTGCACCGCTGGTTACAACGGTGGCATAAGTAGGATTGGATTGCGCCCACAGTCTTCTGCGTCGCTTACAGAATGGGTAGACTTACCAGATTTTAAAATTTCTTAACCGGGACCCCCGCCCCCCAAACAATTAAATAAATAATTAAAATAAATAAATAAATAATTGAAATAAAGTAAAAGGATCCAGGACGCGAGACCGGTTTCCGGGACTGTACCGGAAATTCCGGGACGAATGGTAAGCCTAAGAATGGGACGTTGTACACGCAAGTTTCCTTCCTCTCTCCTCCTCTGTTTTGCAGTTCATCTTCTGCCTTTGCGTTAAAGGGATAAACAGGGGTGTTGCAGTAACTTTTGAGGTTCAGGGGCTCATCCTGTCGCTTCCCAGTTTCACACACCCCTCCCTCAGACTATACAATGAGCACAATCAAGTCTAAAGTCTTGATTCGAGCAGATTCTGCTCCCGCCACTTGCGCCTCCTCTGAATGGTACTAGGCCTTCATTGGACGACTGAGCTCCTTTCAACCCAAACTCTTGGGAGCAGGTTGCAATGGTGGAGAACAAATCTATCAAAATGGAGAAATGGGAGTTCACAGTTGTGGAACTGCCTCCCTTTCGAATTAAGAACTTGGCCCTCCCTGTCTGCTTTCTGATGGGGCGTTAAAACAGTGTCTTTTCCAACTTGCATTTAGTTAGATTACTGTTTTGTTTTTGTTCTGCTTTTGCTTTGTCCTTCTGTTTTTGTTCCTTTGGTTCCATTTCTGACTTTTCTGTTTCTGGTCTTGGAAAAACAAAAGACAAAACACCAATACTGTTTTTATGTTGCTCCACTTATGCTTTTTTATTTTTGGCTGCTTTTATTGCATGTTATTGATTGTTTTTTTATTATGTATTTTATTGTACAGAGCCTTGGATGCCTTGTTTACAAGGAGAGGTGGGATATAAACCTTTATATATATTAACACATAGACACACACAAACGTACTTTATATATATAGGGCAGGAAGGCATGATGTGATATGGTTAATGGGGTCACGAAGGGTCGGACACGACTTAACGACTGAACAACAACAACAAATTTGTGTGTGTGTGTGTGTGTGTGTGTGTGTGTGTGTGTCTGTCTGTCTGTCTGTCTGTCTGTCTGTCTGTATAAAAAAAAACTATACAAAGTATATTTGAGTGCCAGCCTATGCATGCTTATTCATAAGAACATAAGAACATAAGAAGAGCCCTGCTGGATCAGGCCAAAAGCCCATCTAGTCCAGCTTCCTGTGTCACACAGTGGCCCCACCAGATGCCTCAGGGAGCATAAGTTCCACATGTTCATTAGTCCTAGGTAAATTTACCTCGAATTGTATCTTACAGTACAGTGCTATGCATGACTATCCAGAAGAAAGCCCCATTGTGGTCAATGGGGTTTACTCCCAGGAAAGTGTATATAGGATTGCAGCCTTGATGCACCATGAGCTAAATCTCAGGTAGTCTTTTGGAGAGATGAAGAGCTAGTCATTAAGAGGCACCCCTAGGCAAATTACTTATTTGGCCTTCTGCTGAGCCGGATGCTTCTTCTTAGCTCAGGTCCTTTCAGAGGCAGCACCTTGAACATTCCTGCCATGCTGCTGATGTCATCATCACTCCTGCTCTAGGGGAAGTCCTGGAGCTCCATCGCCCCTCAATCCCCCTTGACTACAACCCTGGAGTGTCTGCATGTACATGAATGATGGGGGTCTTGTGGAGAAGGTGTTTTGGGAGCAGGGAAGGAGAATGAGATCCCCATTTCTCTGGGCGGAACACAATTTGGGGTTTTAAATAGCTTGCCTTTCCTTTGAGGGGAACAGTTTTAAACCCCCAAATTTGTTCCTGAACCCTAACTTGAAGAATTTTGCTGACATGCCTAGATTTATAAAATGGCATTCTGTTTGTGGCTGGGTGTATTTATCAATCTCTTTTCTGACAATGACGGCAGTCTGTCATTGACGATTCCGACCTGCCTGTGAATTTGCCATTTTCACTGCTGCAGGACTTTGACCTGATATTTACAGTCACATTTCGACGGAATTGAATTGCATTTGGGTTGACTGTCTTAGAGGAAAAAATATATATCCTCCTTTAAAAGGTCAAATTCACCTTCCTAATTTTCAGCCATTTATGTTAGTTCTAAGAAAATGAGCACCATCAATGTAATGGCTATGAGATTGGGAGCAGATAAAAGCAGTCCGTTTTCACTTGGATTGCAGATAAATGAAATGGCCTTGGAAAAAATAACAGCAATAAAACAAATTACACAATAAGGATTAAATACCCAATGGCTTCCTGTGGGTTTTCAGGAAAAAAACACACACACCAACCAGCTGTGTTAGATACAGTATTTATATTGCAAGTATTTATCTTCTCTCCAATTTTGTTAAAAGATGTTCTGCCATGTAGACCAGCGTTATATGGCTGCTGTTGAGTTCGCTACGTTTCTGTTTTCTCCTACTGTAGAAAAGGTGCAGAAAAGAGCGACCAAAATGATTTGTGGGCTGGAGCACTTTCCTTATGAGGAAAGGCTACAGTGTTTGGGGCTCTTCAGTTTAGAAAAAAGGCACCTGAAGGGAGACATGATTGAGACGTATAAAATTATGCATGGGATGGAGAGAGTGGATAGAGGGAAGTTCTTCTCCCTCTCGCACAACACCAGAACCAGGGGACATGAACTAAAATTGAGTGGAGGGAGAGTTAGAACGGACAAAAGAAAATATTTATTTACCGAGCGTGTAATTTATCTGTGGAACTCCTTGCCACAGGATGTGGTGATGGTACCTGGCCTGGATCCCTTTAAAAAGGGTTTGGATAGATTCATGGTCTCTTGACCGTTGGCGACCATTGGCCGTGGCTCCCCATTACATGATGTTGATGCCTGCCAATTGGCATTGCACTGTTTTCTGAGAGGATTGGGTGGCACTCTGTGGCTCCCCTGGCTGGTTTCCGTGGCTCCCTTGGGAGCCGCACCTCCCAGTTTGGGAACCACTGCAGCCTATCTGATGGTGAGAGACCAATGTGACTCCCCCTTCTTTGTGTAGGTTTTTTGCTTACCTGAGTTTGTCTAACATTGGAAGACCCAAGTATCTTTAGTTTGAGACTGAATACATTGCCTACTATTCTATTTCCTGAAGGTCACAAAACTTGTACCAAAAGGGATGGTCCCACATTGTGAAATGACGCATTCATGCAGGAACGCGTGCCTTTTAAAAAACTGCTTAATTCAGAGGTTCCCAATCTTTTTCTTCGGCGTACCGGCCCTGACATCGTCGGCACTTACTTCCGGGTTCACGGCTGTGCCGGGGTGAAGAAATCAATGGTCAGGTTCAGGGGGGAGGGCTTTTCCATGCTCTGGAAGCCCGGTAGCTTGTCAGCCCAACCCTATTGAGGATCTACAGCAGAGGCTCTCATAAACCCAATGCTGGCAACACAAAAGTCATGCCGCCGGGAACGTTCTGCCGCTCTGAGCTCTCGAACCACACAGCTGAGATGATTTGGTGTAAACTGACTGAGAGCTATTGTAATATTGTGATGGTTAGGATTTCCAAGGAACTGCCTGACTCTTCTGCTTGGGTGCTATTTTTAGTTGCTCAGGGGCTACTTCCCAGCCTGCTCGAAAAGATGCAGGTAGAATTGAATATCCCTCAAAGGTGAAGCTGTTTGCACTGGGATGAGCTGTTGCACCTGCTGCTGGCTGCCTGGATGTTTAGAGTTCCAAGCACAAGACAAATGTCTCCTCCCTAGTAATATGGGACGTGGTAATTGCCTGGTGTTCTGCGGGCACTCAACCTGGAAGTGGCTGAATCCTCATGGTCTGATTGGTGGCAGGGTCCTGGCCCCTGAAAACACAGCAAAGTAGACACACATGCATTCAGGAGGTCTGGCTCAGTTGGGAGAGCTGCAGCCGTACATGCCTGAAGATCAAGGATGGCAGTTTGAGACTCTGTCGCCGCTGACAAAGCTGCAGAAGCCCTGTGTGTGTGTGTGTGTGTGTGTGTGTGTGTGTGTGTGTGTGTGTGTGTGTGAGAGAGAGAGAGAGAGAGAGAGAGAGAGAGAGAGAGAGAGAGAGAGAGAGAGAGAGAGAGAGAGAGTTGCAGCCGGTGCTCCGTGGGAGGGAGTTGCCTGTCAGTCAACATGTGGGAGGTGAATGCCAGCAATGACCATGAAAGGAAACACCTGGAAAGAAGCATCCTATGAAAGATTAGGACATTTATTGAATGTACAAACCGTTTGGTTTAGAATTGCCTGCCTGTTGTAAACCACCTTGAATTAAAGTCAGAGGAGAAATTCAATTACCAAGAAAGGTGGTGGTGGTGGTGGCGGCGGTGGTGGTGGTGTTATTATTGTTATTGTTGTTATTGTTGTTATTGTTATTGTTATTGTTATTATTCATGATATGCGATAGTCCTGGCTTCAACTGACTCCTGACTCTCTTGTGATTGCTGTCTGTAGCCCAGTCCTGCCACTTATGACACAACTAGACATGATGAAGGTTCCCAAACTCATCATGCTAAGGTAGGGGTAGTGAGGAAATCAGCATGTGAGAACGAGGTCCTTTCCCTCACCTGCTGGTTCTCCCTGGCAAGTGCAACCTCTGGATATTTGCATGTAGATTTTCCCCCACCCCCAGCTGAGCTCCAGAAGCAGAAATCAGCTGAGCATGATGGGAGGTGCATTTGCAAGAGGAAACGTTTTCCCTTGGCTTTATCCATTGAGAGCATTTGTTAGCTCACTGCTAGTGGGGTGTGGGACAAGGGGGTGGGGAGGAGGATGAGCTTTACAAAGCAACAATACCAATCAGTGCCGTTCTTGTTTCAAAGTGGACAGAATCTGATAAACATGATCTTTTGCTAATGAGAGAACATATGGAACAGAAGATTGGAGAATTCCTCTGGATCCCCAACACAGCTGTGGCCAGATGCACATGAAGAAGAATAGCTGAAATTATGGAGAGCGCCGGCAAACCCGAGAAAATTCTGCTGTGAATCATCCATTATTTTTCATTAACTTCAGCCGGAGAGCGGCGAGAGTTCTCCACTTCACCATTGTACTTCTTGTCAAGTCACTCCCATCTGCTAGCTTAATATAGCCCCGTCGTTCAGCTGTGGAAAAGGCAGAATAATGACCTTCCTCGTCACACAACATCCAGCCTACACAGCAGAGTCTTCAGAAGCCCCCCTCCCCCACGTAAGTATTGGATGAGGGCATGTTGTAGGATGAGCCACTGTCTTCCAAAGGTTGTCACTGCTCATCAGATTCAGAGGGCTGCTGCTCCTGAAGGAAATGCTGATGCATTATCTCCACCATCCATCATATCATATAGGTTTACCATATTTATTTGCTAATTTATTTTTGTTGGCCTCCCCTGTTTTGTCCCCTCCTCCTTTGAGAAGGGGCCCCAAAGAAACTTCGTACCCCCCTGATAAAATTCCTCTCCAAGGCCCTGATTCTGGGCTACTGCTACCGAGGTAAGCTCCACAAGGCCTATTTGGGGACCCACCAAGGCCCGTTGGCCAAGGGCCCTCACAAATGTGGAGCCAGTTCTGCTGCAGAGGACTGATACGCAACAGGGAAAACCTGCCTTTCTGTTGAAGAGGCCACGTTCCAATGATCCGCCAACAACATATGTCTTGAAGGGGTGCTGCCGACCAATCAAGTCAGAGCAGGTGCAGATGTCGTGACGACAATGCTGCTCTCCCAGCCCTCCTGTCCCTGGAGAGTTTGCAGAGCTAGATGGGTGACTGATGACTGCTAACTCAGTAGTTGCTGGCTTTGAAACCCTCAGGGTACAGGAAACCGTTTTCAGCAAACATCCACTATTAATCCCAGGGCGGTTTGGGCTGGTGGGTCATCATCAGGGGAGTGAGTGAATACCTGTTACATACCAGCTGACATAAAATACTCCAAGGTATGGAATAAACATCATATATACGTCAAGGAAAACAATCTTGTCAAATGAAGGTTTTTCACTCCTCTGGGACTCTCATTCCTAATAAGAACATAAGAACATAAGAAGAGCCTTGCTGGATCAGGCCAAAAGCCCATCTAGTCCAGCTTCCTGTGTCACACAGTGGCCCCACCAGATGCCTCAGGGAGCACACAAGACAACAAGATACCTGTTTCTTGTTGTCACTCCCTTGCACCTGGCACAGAGAAAACCCACTTCTAAAACCAGGAGGTTGCTTATGGCTTGTAACCTGTGATGGTCTTTTCCTCCATGGATCTGTCCAAACAGATTCCTAAGTTATTTTCATTCTAGCCAACATCGTTGGTAGTTCTTTGTTTTGGCTTATTTAGCTTGGATTGCTTATATTTTTTTTCCTGTAAACTTGATATCTATAATTTCAATAGGATTATATTTACTGAATTTTGTGATATAGCACTCATATTAGATCACTTTTAAAAATACGTATATTTCAGGAATATTCTTATAATCGCTGATATCTAGCATTTGTTTTTCTTTTCTGATTATTTTCTTGATCTATATCTTTACTGTTGAATAATAATGTTCTACATGCAAGTTTCATGTTCAATGCCTGGCATTTTTGGGTTGGGTTGGAAAAGATTCCCTTCTGAAACCTTGGGACAGCCTCTACCAATTAGCATAGACTAGACCAGTGGTGGCCAACCCGTGGCACACCATGTGCCACGTTTTATGCAGATAATCTTAAGTGTGCCACTTAAATAAATAAACAAAACAACAAATATTTCTAAGGTAATGAAAATATTTCCAGCACAGTGACAGCACAAGAAGAATGAGGCACAGTGGGGTACAGAGACCTCCTGCCACAGGCTTGGAAAGGTGCGCTGGGGTCGAGAGAGAGAGGGATTTCAGCACTCAGCTCGGGCAGAAATGGCAGCGTGTGCCACTTCAAAAGGTTCAGCATGCCACTAAGTGGCACCCGTGCCGTGGGTTGGCCACCTATGGACTAGACCAGTGGTGGCCAACCTTTCAACATGAATGCTGGCCCTTTAAATGGTTGCATAGGTGAGGACATTTCAGCAGGTGCAACTGCTTTAGCAGCACCATCAGCACTTGCAGCTGCCAAGATTCTGTCTTCTACACAACTCTTAAGAACACAGTAGCCCTAATGGTGGAAGGTTGGCCACCCCTGGACTAGACAAACCAAAGATTTATCTTGTCTCCTACCTCGGTTTCCTAATTTTTGTAATCCACCTGGACTGGAGTGATCATTTCAGTGGAAAGAGGAATATACATTTCCCAGTATAGATAATTGTTGCAACAGGGTAGAATGGATGCCAGGAATGTAGCTGCCAAATTTTAGCCCTATTTTTATACCTGTGTGTAGGCCCAGCAAACCAATATTGCAAAAGTTTCCTTCAATATTATTTGACAGCAGTGTTACAAAACCTTTCAAAACAGAAAAGAGAACATGGATGTTCTTGAAAATGTGTACATACACGGGAGAGGGAAAATGGTGAGAAAATTCCCAAATCTCGCTCTTTCGTTCCGGATATGTCCCTTCTGCTTCTCATCAAGGTAGAAACATCTCTTCTCTTGGCGCTTAATCAGCCACGCACCTTTGAAAATGCCACATGAGGGATTTGTGTTTCTCGTCGTTCACCATACGGGGAGTGCTGGATCTAGATCTGAAGAAGGTTTCTAATGAGGTTTAATAATGTAGTAGGATATTTAACATATATTAATTAAATCACAGCAGATGGTAAGGGGAGCCCTTGCTGGGAGAGAATAAGCACAGAGAGAAATATAACTGCTATGTAATTAAGGCAAACCTGCTGAAACAAAGAAGGTACGATTATTTTTTATTAACACATTAGGCTACAATGCATTGCTAAGACATTTAATTACTACCTGACTCCTAGGATGTAGTTTGACTCTGGAGGAGACTTAAGTAGCGCAATCAAGATCTGGCGTTGAAACAATCTCACCAAAACTGTAGAGGGAAGAGACAAACTACCGGTAGTATCCACAATTATTTGGTTTGGAGTAGGGACATCGCCAAATAATTCTCTCGCCAAAACTTGTGCCGGAACATATGGTTCTGGACTTCTTCTATCCCTAGTGTATCACATGGGTAGCCCGATCCACTGCAATCCCAATGCGGCGATGCCAACGCGACATCCACTGAATCCCGCAGGGGGGGGGTTGGCCTTGGGAGGTCTCCTCGGGGTGAGAAAACATTTGTTCCCTTTTCAGGGGTAAGCCCCTGTGGGCCCAGCAGGCCAACTTGGACCTGTGCCAATAATATCGCTGGTACAAGTCCGTGTAGACCCGTGAAGGTGGATCAGGACCAGGAAGAGGTTCAGGATTTGGCAGGCGCCTCTGCCACCGAACGTGTCCCCTTCCCGGGCCATTTCCGCCCTCCTCCCTGTCCCCATCGCCACCCCGTTCTGCCTGCCCCGTTCCACCCTCCCTTGCCTCCCTCTGACCCCCTACATGGCCTTACCTTGAGGTGGCTGGCCTCCACAGTCCGTCGCTGCGTGGACCTGGCCACTCGCTGCTTCCAGAGGTGGTCAGGCCGCACTCTGCGGCCAAGCTGCGTTTCCCACAGCTGGATAGTGCACTATGCTGGCGGAATGCATGTAATTGGGTCGTTATAATGTCTACAGATTCTATCCGTTCCATACATTTGTGTGGAAAATGCATATTTCACTATGTTGCTTTGCAACGTATCATTGCAGCAATTGATTGGTAGGGCAACGAGATCTGTTCGTATCTATGTTAGAGAGGAGAAAGGTTGAAAGAGAAGAAGAGGTAAGAGCCCAGCCTTTTCCTGTTCTTACCATCCATAAGGGTTTCAGGGTCAACAGCGCATGTTCGCCGCTGCTTGTTTCCATCTCCCATTGGCCTAGTGATCAGAACAGTCCTCCTGTTCGACGCGAGCTGCTTCAGGCTGTGAAACTAGTACTCTTTTGATTTCCGATTCTGTCTGAAAATGTCCCTAGCATTTAGAGTCTCAGTATTCTCATGTTCAGGAATGTGTCTGCTTAATGATTGGAGAGAGCTAGTCTAAGGATTACGGCCCCTCCTCTTTTGATCAAGGTGGGCAGTTCCTGGCCTGTTCATGTTGTTTTGGTGACTGGAGAATATGGGGAGTCTTACAGATGTCCCCCCGCTGCAGAACTGCACAATGTACAATGGCTCTGAGCAGTGATTGACACACGGACCAGGGCCTTCGAGCAAGGCAGCCGGAGCTGAGATGATACCTCGCAGAGTCAGGGTCTTCGAGGGAGGAGGCGGTAAGGGACCAGAGGATTCCTTGCAGGATCAGGCACTTGGAGCCCTGGGGGGTGAGACATGGGAGGGGCTTCCAGTATATAACTGCTGGTGCCGGGCAGATGAGGAGGCTCAGTGGGGGGTAGGCAGTTGAGCTGTGAAGATGGCTGGCCTGTGACCCACCCTTACACTAGAGGAGGCCAAGGGAAGGCTGGAGGGTGCTGTAGACCCCCCTTCCCTGGTCCTACATCTGAGGCCTTGGGAAGCATGCACCTTGCGGGTGGCGCCAGCTGATGGGTACCCGTCCCCGGGTAGCTGACACCGTGCATCAGATGGGCAAAAGTGCCCCTTCACCAACACCATGGTTAGCTGGGACTGGCAGCACGACAGGGGACTTGTGTTAAGCAACAGTTGTGCTTTTGTAGGCACTATACTGTCCTTCCAATGAATGCACACAGGTGGGATGGGGGTGGTACCTAGTGCTGCAAGTCCCCTTCACATGGGTACCACAGTCTTGTACCTGCTCTGGCTGGAACATCAAGAAGTCACAATAGAGACCTGAGCGTTGGAGACATCTCTCTCCGTTCATCATCAATGCAAGAAAAGTACACCAGAGCAAATATTTGTGTCAGGGTAATTGACTGGAGAGCATATTAATTGCACCAGTTAGTAAGTAATTATCAGGAAACACCAGGAGAAATCCTTTTCTGGTGCACAGAATATGGGAAACAAATTTTTCGATTTAATATCCTAATAGATGGTGCCTTATCACTTGTTTCGCTAGGGATTTGTTTAACGGCGACGCCAGCTGATATGAGCAGTCACTTAAATTGAAAAATGGTGATTCCTTCCCCCCACAACCTTGATACAACTCTTATCAGCCCAAGGAAGTGACAATAACATATCTCTTAGCCAAGACAATGTAAGGATTAGCTGGAAAACAAAGGAGGCTTTATTGTGTATCTCAGAAATGGAAAATAAATAGGGAAAAGAAGAAGCTTTGTCTTAGATGGAAAGCTCCAGAGTTGCAGGCCTGGTGACCATTGTTGTTGCGTTGTACGGCCAAGCTTACCTGTAGGACATCATCGTCTTGCCATTTCTCTTCCAGCTTGTACGGCGATGTCTATTCAGTTACGGAATATGTAGCATGGTGAAGGGCAAACAGGTGACTGGCTAGAAGTAGGCTTACCATATTTTCCCGGTTCCCATCCGGGACACACACACCCATGGAATGAATGAATGAATGAATGAATGAATGAATGAATGATTTATTTGTTTGCTTTTTTTGCGAAGCACCTCTTTTGTTCTTTCTGTTTGTTTGGGCGGCCGAAATTGTTTGGGCGGCCGAAATTGGGCGGCGTATTTATTTATTTGTGGCCCCGAAAATGGCCATTTTGCCAACTCCACTTGCCTTGTTCCTTGCCTTGCTGTTGCTGTCCTCCTTCCTGTTGCCGCCACATTCTCTCCTGGCCGGCTGCGATCGGGCCGGCCAGGACTCCGACTTCCTCTAGGCCCTCTAGCCGCCGTTGCCGCATCTTCATCATGGCGGGCCGCGACTGTTCTGAGCCTGGCCGGCTGCATTCAGGCCGGCCAGGACTGACTGCCCCCTCAAGCCGCTGCTGCCCCCGATGGAGCATAGTGCACTACCACTGCCACTTGTCTAAGGCGTCAGGGGTCAGCCTGATCAGCTGGGCCCTCCGTTGAGTGTAGCCCCTCAGCCAGGGCCCAGTCAACCCTGATGCCCCCCCCGCCAATGTTACACTAACGTAACATCAACATTTGCATAACTGCTCCATAGGATTATTGTTCCTGGTGAACGAAAAGCGGGATATGCTTTGGAAAAGAAGCCTGTTTCGCCTGTGAAACGCTAGAGGGTACGGCACCAGCAACACATGGTCTGCCGATTAAGCTAGTCCTAAAATGAATGCATTTGTAAAATGCATTCACTTATTAAAATGTTGCTTTGCTCCAACTCCAACCCAACTCCAAGTCTCCTTCTGCCTTCTCCATTTCCAAAAGTGCCAGCCTCTTCTCTCTTGCACGCACGTCTCTGAAGAGCAATGGTACAGCCCCTGCATCCAAGCGCTCTGAACCTAATTATCTAGCACAGGCTGTGACTCTACAGTGGGAAGATTTATGGGAGGTCTCCACTTCTCCACTTACAATTTCCAGCTGCATATACAATAGTGGAGTTATTCTTGCAGAATGGAATTGCTTTTTCTTCTTCTTCTTTGCATTCCCTTTTCTCTCTCTTCCGTAAGAGGGAGAGAGGGAGGGGGAAAGTCACTCAATTAAAGTGACATTTTACTAATGGTGGATTATGCCAGCGAGTGAGTAGTCAAAGCTTTCTCTGTCACATTTAGGTTTCTACCTCCCATTTAAATAACAGCACGTTTTGACATATCTTTCCCCCCCCCTCCTTTGGTGAAATCTTTTCTCGCGGAGTTGCTAAGCAATAAATCAAACATGGAAATCAGAATAGAACTTAAGGAGAAGAACAAGAAGAAAATCTAATTTCTGAGAGCTGGCTGGCAATGAAATATGGACGTTGAAATATAGAGGCAAACTCTGCTAGGTAAAGGTAAAGGTAAAGGTGACCCCTGCCAATTAAGTCCAGTCGTGTCCGACTCTAGGGTGTGGTGCTCATCCCCATTTGTCCAAAGATGCCTCTGTGGTCATGTGGTCATGTGGCCAGCATGGCTCTTCTTGCCGCAGCGCGTAGCATGCAGCTGGAACATGGAGCGCTGTAAAGGTTAGCGCAGGGTAAAAGGACGGAGAAGGAACACACATATCTCCCCTCCTCCCCATCCTAAACGGGGCGTTTTTCTCCTTTAGTAGAATTCCCCCCCCAAAAAAATAAATTCTTGCAGAGTTGATTGAAAAGTGTGCACCTTATTTTTAAATGACATGAGACGGAGGTCTGGTCTTTGAAAACAGAGCTTTCTAAGGAGAGTAAAGGCCAAAACAAGTTATTTTAAATGTGGGTCTTGGCCGTGTAATTTAAGGGGATTTTTTTTTATAATAGTACATAGGGGATATGATCCGCAGTAGGGGGGTAAGGGGTCTTCAACACTTTTCCATCAACTGACATTCCAATCCAGAGCAGGCATCCCCCCCCCTGCATTGTTTATTAGGAGAAAAGTTTCAGTTGAAGGCCAACTGAAGCTCTCTCCCCCCCCCCATGTAAACAGTGCTCAGACAGTGAGAGTTTAGGATCAGAATAGTAGTGAGAGCTAACTGTGAAAGGCTCCAACCCTGCCTCCATGGTTTGCATGCCCTAACATGCTACAGTTGCCCCCCCCATATCCGCAACTTCAGAATCTGCGGATTTGTTTCACCGCGGATGCTTCGCGGATACAGGACGGCCAACCGGAAAACATTGTAAAAAGAAAAAAAGTTAGTGGTTTTCTTACTTTTTTTAAACTGCAAACTGCTGCGTGTTCCTCCTTTTAACAAGCTGAAATCGCGCTCCGGAAGCCTCTTCCGGGTCGTGCGACTTCCCCTCCTTCTCCCCAAATAGCTCCAGAATGCCTTGCAATGCATTTTAAACAACTTTAAAACAAAACGATTTATAATGAAACAACTTTAAGTGAGGACTTGCTGTAATTCCCTTGAAGATACTTATGTGCACAGACTTTTTGGGTGATGGGTAGCCATACAATAGCTCTTTTGGTTCGTGCTGATTTACCAGTGATAGGAGAGAGGCTCTATAGCTCAGTGCTCAAGTAATTGCTTTTCATGCAGAAGGTCACAGGTATAATCCCCAACATCACCAGGAAAGGCAGAGAAAGATGGTGGAGAGTTGTCACTAGGCAGTGTTAACAATACCGAGCTAAATGGAGTGGGTCAGTATAAATCAGCTTCTTGTGTACCTAGAATGTGAATGATCTGTTTGTTAAATAAGCTAGGTTTTTGGCATTGTTCCAGATAAATATCACAATAGAGCCTTGAACTCCTGCATAGCAGCTCTACTTCTGCACTCTTCAGGTTTTGATGAACAAGCAAGGTGGATTCCTCTTCCACCTATTGGCCCATAGAATTGTATAAAGGCGCAAAGTCCTTGCATGGAGCTGTACGCTTCTCTTACAGCGGATAGCCTCCACACATGTTGTTTATGTGGCTATCTGATGTGGGCTATCTGATGATTGTGGGCTATCTGATGATGTCATAATTGTGGGCTATCTGATGATGTCATAATTGTGGGCTGTCTTATGATGGGGTGCATTTTGAGTGTAAGGGAGAAGAAATGGCTCTCTTCATCAACTAGGACCAGGTTGACATGGGCAGGAGATGTGGTCTGGCGGTTGAGCTTGCCTGCTGAAGCTGAACGAAACCAGGTCATGTCGTACCTGGATGGGAGACCAGAAGTCGCTGTCAAGCTGTGATAACCCTCTGTGTGAGAGAGAGGAGTCACTGTCATGCTGCAGTGAGAGGAAGGAATGGAATGCTGAGAAGTCAGTCTGCAAAAAGAACGATAACAACTTGAGAACCCGCCTCGCTTGATTTGTAGCTATCTGCGGAACCTCGGAAGGCATGAGCTGTGCAGCCAGAGAGATGACCACACCGTGGAAGGGAAACATCTGGAGAAAGAAAGATTCTATATATGAGCATTGTAAAAGACCCTTATCGGGTCTAGGATAGCCTGCCTAGGTAAACCGCCTTGAATAAATCTGATGAGAAACTCTGATGATGAGAGAGGTGGTATAGATTATAGAAATACAGGAAATAAATAAATACTAAATAGGGCCAGGAGTTTCTTCGTCATCGCTGTCTTCTGAAGTAGGAGGAGAATCTACGCGGGGTTGAAAGCTCAGAGATACATTCCTCTCATCTGCTTAACGCTGGACTGGATTCTCTTCTATCACCAATAGCGCTGACTTTCTGAGATCATTGTTGGCTGATGATTTGTCAGCATCTGCCCTGTTGCCTGGGGGCGGAAGCATGACAGGTTTCAGTGAGACTTAACCAATGACTGAGTGGCAGTCCCAATAATGAAATAACTAGTTTTTCTTGGACCTCCTCTCAATGTCTTTATATGCCATCTGTCTGTTGCTCTGCGTAATAGGTCTCCCTCTTTCAAAGTAGTTCCAATACAAATTCCTCTCATCGCTGAAACATTATTAAGGATATCAACAGCATTCTGTCACTATCGAATGTACCGGTACATTGGCTTTACAGTGTGCCATGCACATTTGCTAAGTCGTTGCGTTGCAAAATTAGCATGATGTAATCTTCTTTTAATGTCAGACGGGTCTCACGCAATCTGGAGCATGGCTATCGCAGGCAGAGTCCCAAGGCTTTCACAGGGCTGCACTGCTCTGAATAATCTACATGCTACTGTAACTTGCCTCTGCAAATATAGGATAATAATGGGCATTAGGCTTTTCATCATGATCATGATTTTTTACGGAAGAAAAGGCTTTCGTCCTGGAATGCATAATTAATCCATTATATTATTCACCACCATAAGATGGTTAATAGCTTGGGTGCCTTTAAAAGGAGGAGGAAAATCAATATTGGAAGAAAGTCAGCACCAGGCCCCGGGGGGGGGGCTGGTGTAAAGCTCTGTATTGGGTCCCTCTGTTTAACTGGACTCCTCCCAAACTTACTGGTGGTGTTGGGCAATGGGTGGTGGCTTTTCCCAACTGTCCCATCAGGGAATGGGGTGAATCTTTGGTAGTGGTAGTTCATAAGAACTTTGAGAAGGAAGTTCATTGGCCAGGGTGGGAGAAAGAGGATCTGCCACATGAAGATCCTGACCAAGAGATTCATGCGTTCTTGCCTTGCCAGTCAATGGAAGCATTCTCTAGAGCAGGGGTTCTCAACCTTTGGAGGCCTGGGTACCCCTATCATGGTCCAATTTTCTGAAGTACCCCCTGCTAATTAACTGCTAATTAATTGGATTAATCAATTAATTAATTAGGTAATTAATCATTAAATAAAGTACTAAAACAATTTTAAATGTGAAAAAATGTCTTATTTAACTCTGTGCGTGCGTGCGTGTGTGTGTGTGTGTGTGTGTGTGAGAGAGAGAGTGAGAGAGAGAGAGAGTCTCAAAGGATCTTTTTTTTCTCCAAGTCACACTTCCCAAAATCAGCTCCTCCCTCCCCCACCCCACCAAAGTACATTTTCCAAAGTACAAAAATAAGCCCAAAACCAAAATCCGAGAGACAGAAGGGCTCTGAAAATAATTACGATGTAAAATCCATGTTAATTAACACTTAATTAGCTGCTGATGGGGCAGATAAGGGGCAGGGCTTGGCGTACCCCCAGCAAGAGGTCTGTGTACCCCTAGGGGTACCCATACCACAGGTTGAGAACCCCTGCTCTAGAGGTCCCACAATGACACCGGTGGCTTGCGGCATGCTCTTTTTCATAAATAAGGGTGCTGAGTGCAGTGGCAGCATAAGTCCCTCAGTCAAGTCATACCATCGCTGCTCTCAATCCTGGGGCAAGGGGTTCAGAAGTTGGCTGGGCGAGCCTTCTGATGCACATGGGCCTGAACCCAGCCAACTCCTGATGCCCCCTCTGAGGTCTGTGACGGATGTCTACTGGTTGTGATGGTTTCACAGAATCTTCAGCTTCTGTATGCCGCTAAATCCCAGTTGCTGGGAGTGATCTCTAGAAAGGCTTCCCTTTTCTGTTGGAACAAATATCCCTGTAAACATGCAACAAATCAGCTGCGCAATGCTTTTAATCTGGTTACCAAGTTGCGGATGTGCTGAAGAGTTGTCAAAAGCCATGCCAGATGCGAAACCAAGACCTGGCAAGCCGGCGACAAACAGATGCCGGTGCTAATGACAGTCTTTCTGTGCTACTAAAGTCTGATTCTGTTTTACTTGGAGCGCATCAGGCGCTTTGCGATTAGTACCAGTTATTTTTCTGGGAAGCCTGGAAGGATTCCCATGGCAGGCCAAGCATGTGTGTGTGTGTGTGTGTGTGTGTGTGTGTGTGTGTGTGTGTGTGTGTGTGTGTGTGTGTGTGTGTGTGTGAGAGAGAGAGAGAGAGAGAGAGAGAGAGAGAGAGAGAGAGAGAGAGAGATTGTAGGGAGGAAGAGACATCTCGAGATCAAGCTTATTGCTGAGACTATGTTTCATAGAGAATTCGGCACTGCTGTTCAGTCATTTCCCCAAGCAACTGGGATTTAGTCAATGTTCATCCTGATAATTAAATCATAACTCTTGGGGTGGATGGCTTCCAAAATAGAAAATGCCAGTTCTGTGGCAGTAGAACTCAGTGTGAGATCCATTTCGTCTGGAAAGCTGACCTGGCCTTGGAGGACAACTTCCATGTGACAGATGCCGGCACAGGTAGGAGCTGTCATTCCTCAGTCAGAATGAGATTCGCAGCCCAATCCTACCTAACTCCCCGCATGGCACTGCAGCGGCGCCAATGCAGCGTCCACTGCATTCTGGCAGAGGAGTTTTGGCCTTGGGAGGACTCCTTGGGGTAAAGGAACATTCATTCCCTTGTGCCTGGCCCCTGGGTCTAGTTGGACCTGCGGCAGCGATATCACTGGCGCAGGTCCACGTGGACTGGTGAAGATGCCACTGCTACCAAAACCGCCCTCTTCCCGGGCACAATCCACCCTCCTCCCTGCCCCATCCCCCCTCCTTTCCACCCTCCACCCCCCACTCCACCCCCCCCCCCCGTGCCCTGCACATCCTTACCACAGGCAGCGGGTGTCCCCAGTCAATCACCATGCGGTCCCGGCTGCTCGCAGCTTGCAGCGACAGCCAGAAAGTGCGTTCTAGCGGTATAACGGCCCTGTAAGGGAATAGGATTGGGCCGTTTCTTCATAATAAACATGAATAGGATCTCACTGCCATTGCAAACTTGAGATTCACAGGCACTTCTGAAGGCAGAGATCAGGTTCTTCAGAGCAGCAAGGTGAGTTGTCAAAGCAGGAGATAATTTTAATCACTGCTCATGTTGTCTGCACAGCAGAGGTGAACACAGCTGTCCCTTCTCTAGCTGCAGCAGAACATGCTGGTTGCCCTTCAGGTTGCCAGCTTTTGCCCTATTCAAATGCACAGCACAGATTCGCGATGGGTGTGTCCATATCATGGCCAGTGGGTACCTTCCTGATCATTAGAGAATCGCCAGCTCGGTACGCATTTCAGGCAATCAGAAGCTTAAATCAAACAGAAGAATCTCTACTGGCTGATATGCATGAAACAAAAAGAGGAGGGGAGTCAGTGTCTCTGGTGAGCACAGAGTGGCAGAAGTGGTAATTTTGTGAATTGTATCATTAATAAAATATATCTTATTCTATTTGATGCTGGCTTTGGAAGGTTCCTGTATGATTATTACGTTTTCAACCATCAGATTTTTGATTTTTATTTTTTTTTTTGGCTTCTAACAGCTTTACCCGGGGCTAAATTGAGATCTAATACAAAATTCAGAACGGCTCTGCAGAAATGCCATTAAATTTTTAACTTTATGTTCTTTTAGGAAGCTTAAAAGCTATTGAAGGAAAGCCAAAAGGAATTTAATTGTAAGATTTCAAGGAGCTGGGAGTGTTCCCCTCAACCCCAGGTTGTACCCCTCTTCGATCAAAAATTGACTGGCAGTTCTTAAGAATCTCAGCGAATCTCTTTGCCGCCTCCTGAGAACCTCAATCTTGTCTCGGTCTCCCTCTCATCAAGAACAAACAGTCCCTTGGAAATTAATTTCTAATTTTGAAATGAGAGGTGCTGCATGCAATTTATTTTGGAAGATACGTCTTCTGATCTGATTTGGAAGATCTGACTCTAATCCCATAGGTGCAAGGATAATCTAGGAATACTCATTTGTGAGGAAAATGCACTCTGCTCATGTTCAGAGTCACCATTAGATACTTTTGGAATATAAATATAGACAAAAAGTATATAATGGTGACTCTGAACATGAGCAGAGTGCGTTTTCCTCACCAATAGGTACAGTCAACGCTGACACGTCTATTCTATTGTCTCGCCCTGCTGTATGTGTAAACTGGGAGCGCTTCCAGGCCAGATCCTTTAGCACCAACTAGTAGTTGCTTTCCTCCTTGCCACCTTATGTAGCATTGCAATGGTCCTTTTACATTACAGTCAATATTGTCTATTTTGGGGATAAATGAAATTGATGTGCCACCAGTGCATGACTGTACCACTGTGCTCAAAAAGTATTGACTTTTCGATTTATGCACAGGGAAAATACAGCCAGACAAGGGATGGATGACAACCACCTGAACAACATGTGATAATCCCAGATTAAACACCTTGTTTGAGAGTGCCCCGGGTCAATTATATCACATTGCAAACCCATTTTCCATTCGAAGTCAGAATGTTCAATAACATTCCGTGGTACCACAGTTGATGAGCTCTGGCTGTGGACAGGAGTTTGGAAATCTCCTACGAAAGGGCAAGCCTGTTTTAGTTATCCACCACTGAGTGTCTGCAAACAGGGATGTTTCAAGGCCGGCACCTCTGGCCTTGTAAATGAACCACTGAAAACAACCTTTATTGAAAGTATTCCTGACCGATGCCTATCCTGCCCTGAAATTTATGAATCGCTTATTCTGTGAGAAGCTCTCCTTGTGAAGAATATATCCATTGGTGACCGTTGCGATATAATTTATGGGCCCGCTGCTCATTTTGTGCAATCTACAAATGTCTCCTTAGGTTTATTGCATGTTCCTTTCTGTGATAGCTCTAATTTATAATCTAGGGAGAAATGGCTCTCATAGGTTATTAGGCACTAATGCTCTTGTATAATATTTTTAATATGCCACAGATGCTCATATTGGTTTAAATGCCAGCTTCAGTGATGATGGGAGGGAGGACTCTCTGGTGTCATTCTTAGTTTAGAAAAATTTAAAGAGGGGAAAAAGGGAATTCACTCAACTTGCAAATACATGCAAAAGGATTCCACAGAGAACCATCTTTCCCGCTGGTTTCGTACTAGAAAGCCAATTTTTAAAATGTATTCAAAAGCTAAAATATGGAAATCTTTGGATGCTTTTTTTTAACCAGTGTAGACCCAATGATTCATTGACCATTTTAGTTGTCATCAGATTAATATCTCTTAAAATTAAGAACAAAAATATCAAAAGCATGCTGTGTGTGTGTGTGTGTGTGTGTGTGTGTGTGTGTGTGTGTGTGTGTGTGTCCATCTCTCTCTGTCTGTCTCTCTCTCCATCTCTCTCTGTCTCTCTCCCTCTGTCTCTGTCTTTCTCTCTTTCTCTCCCCCCCCTCTGGATTTATATCCCAGTTTTCTACCCCCAAAGGCTACCCAAGGCATCTCACAGCATAGCAGTTATCTAAAGATGTGATTAAAACATTTTGAAATCTAAAAGACTAAACAAGAGCAGCAAAACAACAAATGAAGGGCAACTGAAAATGGTAGGAGAACAATCTGGGTCAACAAACCAACTGAAATGATTGTTGAAACAGAAAGGTCTTGGCAAGCTGCTGAAAAATCGCCAATGAGGGAGCCAGAGTGGTCTCAAGGGGGAGGGGATTCCACAGTCTTGGGGCTGCAACGGAAAAGACCCTGTCGTGTGTGGTCCCCTCCAGCTGAGCTGGAGAAACACAGGTCAGGGCTTCAGATATTTTGTGAAGCGGGTGGGAAGTTTCATATGGGGACAAATGTTCCTTCAAGTATTCTGGTCCCAAACACTTTATTTTATTTATTTATTTTATTTATTTAAAAAAATTATATCCCGCCTTATCCTATGCCTAGGCAAATGCCCAAGGCGGGCATTTGTTATAAGAACATTTGTTCTTATAGGACGGAACATTTGTTATAAGAACATAAGAAGAGCCAAAGACCCATCTAGTCCAGCTTCCTGTATCTCATAGTGGCCCCACCAAATGCCTCCGAGAGCACACAGACAACAAGATAACCTGTTTCCTGCTGTCACTCTCTTGCACCTGGCACAGAGAAAACCTACTTCTAAACAGGGGCGTCACTAGACGCGCGTCACCCTAGTGCGGGGACGCGCGTCACCCCCCCCTAGGGGCGCGACGTTATAGGCGCGGGGGGAGGGGGCCACCCGGCTCCCCCCCCCGCATCACGTCGCCCCCTCCGGACGCTCTGAGGCCGGCCCGGGAGCCGGCCTCGGAGCGTCCGAACCCTTCGGCGCTCCAGGGCCTTCTGAAAGAAGGCCCAGGCAGCGCGTCAATCCGGGTATTTTCCGGATTTTCGCGCATGCGCAGACCCGTTTTGAGGGCTTTTTGCCCTCAAAACGGGTCTGGGCATGCGCGAAAATCCGGGAAATACCCAGATTGACGCGCTGCCTGGGCCTTCAGAAGGCCCTGGAGCGTCGACGGGGTCGGACGCTCCGAGGCCGGCTCCCGGGCCGGCCTCGGAGCGTCCGGAGGGCGACGCGCGTCACGGAAGTGACGCGCGAGGGGGTGCGCGCGTCACCCCATGACGCGCGTCACCCCCTGGCGGCCCGCCCCCCCCGCCACGCTCCAGTGACGCCAGTGCTTCTAAAGTCAGGAGGTTGCTTATGGCTTGTAACCTGTGATGGTCTTTTCTTCCAGGAATCTATCCAAACCCCTTTTCAAGGCATCTAGGCCAGGTGCCATCACCACATCCTGTGGCAAGGAGTTCCACAGATGAATGACACCCTGGGTGAAGAAATCTTTTCTTTTGTCCATTCTAACTCTCCCTCCACTCAATTTTAGTGCATGTCCCCTGGTTCTGGTGTTGTGCGAGAGGGAGAAGAATTTCACTCTATCCACTCTCTCCATCCCATGCACTTTGGGGCTTCAAAGGTCATAAACATGTTCAGGTTATTGAAGGTAATAACCCATTTCAAGGTAATAATTGAATGGCTCCAAACTCTCCATAAGACATGCTTGGTTGTCAGGCTTTTAATACTCACGTTAGTTCTGGATTAAAGACTATGGGGGAATTATTAACTGCTGTGTGTTCTTCCACATAATGTGTGAGCCCATGCTGCTTGATCCATGTGCCACATTGTGGGTGTATTTGGAGACCAGAGGCATCACTAGGGTTTGCGACATCCAGTGCGAGTGCTCAGTGCGTCACCCCCATGATGTGGTGAATGGGGAGAAACAAGGTTGGGCTGAGCTGGGTTCTACAAAAGTTGCCCATCAGGCAGGACTATTTATTTCTACAGATTACTCCTGGTCAGTGGTGTCACTAGGGTTGGTGTTGCCCGGTCCGGTAATTCATGGTGTCACCCTCATTAACTTTATTTACTTTAGTATAGGACAGTACAGGTCACCCAACAAATCAGGAACCAACTCAGCTCTCAGAACAATCCATCTCATCGGTCTGTTTTGAGTTAAGGACATCCACTTTTTGTTACACAAGGCAGTTGTGTTTTCTGTTTCTGGTAACCTTTGATATTATACAGCCAATTCAATATGGTTTGTTACATTGCATTTTGCACAAGAGTATGCATCAAATGATATATAACATGATGGTATTAGTCATAAATACAAAGTTTCCACAATTTTGGCCCACTCCCCGACACTCCCCTAGTGACACCACTGTGGAGACCCCCTTTCTCCTTCTCAGCCTGGGCATGTTCCTCTGCTCTTGTGATGTTCCACTCCTTTCATCTTCCCCAAATCTCATATTCCTTTTCTTACGATGCGGCCGGGCATGCACCATTCCCTAAAGGACTATCCTCATTTTTATGTAAAAAATCATCCTCTGCCATGGGGAAGATGACCACAGCGTTCAATAGCAGAATCCTTACTCCTCGGAGTGGCTAACCATGTCAACAAGCTGTTATTATCAAACTTTAATGGGAGAACCGCTCCAAGGAAATGTGTTAGCATATGAAATGTCTCCTCCGCTTAGGCCCATCCTACAGCCCAGTGGCTCCGAAGATAAACAAGATAAATCTCATTTGGGAGGAAATAATTACTTGAGAGTGAAGGGGAAATCAGGACATGAACAGAGACTGAACGGCATTAATGCAAAGTATTACACTTCTGCAGCTCCATGCAAAATGATCTGGCTGGGAGTCTGATGGAAGTCAATGTTGACAGACTATTGATTAACACCTGTCCTAAAACAAGAGATGGCTTCTTGGTTTTTAAAACTGCTCAGGACAAGCGATTGTGGAATAAAGACATTTGGCATAGAGGACACAGAGTCACAGCGCAATCCTATTCAACTTACACCACCAGCAGCGAGAACGGGAGGCCCCAGGACGGAAAGGGAATTCAAATCCCCTTGAAAGGCGGATTCAAAGGGGATTTAAATCTTCCCTCCTCTCCAAAGCCTCCCACCCTGCCCTCCCCCGCTGGTTACACCGGTGGTGTAAGTTGGATAGGATTGCGCTGTTAGTCTTCCAGCAACGTTTAATGAGGGACGAGGTGGCTTGGGCAATAATCATCGCTGTGAGTTGTGTTTCCCTACCATTTTTTATCTATGAAATGTGTGGAAAGCTATGCAATTGCTGCTGGTTAGATCAGAGAGCCATTGATTCCAAAATTACATTCCACTATATAAGCTATCGAGCTGGAAAAAGTCCAGATTACTCACATGGCAACAACAACAACAACAACAACAAAAAATATTGTGGTAATTGGCCCTTAGTGAATTTCTTTCCAGAGAGACTTATACTTAAATTAGTGAGTGGAATCAGTTCTTTTTTGAACATCTGTTCCTTGTTCCTCAACATCTTTGAACATGGGGAAAAGGGTAATAATCTGAAGTATAACTATCTTTTTTCTCCCCTTGTCATCTAGGCCAGTTTCCTCAAATGGTGACTTACTATTACTTAGAGTCGCTCAAATAGCTTTTCCCCCCCGTTTGCATTACATGCTGGCTTTTAAAAAGCATAATTAGCTCCGGGTTTGTGCAGAAACATTGCAAACAGCTGTCAGCGGTTGTGATATGCTCCAGACTGTGCGTTAGCTGGAAATACGTGTCATGATCACGTAAAATATTAAATCACGCCCAGGCAAACAGAAGAGGCATAAAAAGCAACTTCTTTCAAGCAACGACGACATGGGAACTCACCCATGATCCACATTTTGCATGACAAATCCTTCTGTGATGGGAAGGTATGGTATTTTGCTTTGATTCTTTTGTTTATTTATTTACAGTATTTATATACCAACTTTTTCTTGTAGACTCAAGGCAGTTTACATCGGCAGGCTGATCTTATATTATTCTATGAGAGTTATTCTAATTATTATTCTAATCAGAATTACTCTATTATTCTGACCAATATTATTCTGTGAGAGAATTCATAGAATCCTTCATTTCCCAGATGTTTCTTTCTGAGTGCAGTCAACTTGTGCTCTAAACCTTCCAAGCTTCATAGTAGCCACAGTTCACCCTTGGACGGTCGTCAAGATGTTATCCGTCTCTGGCTGACTCCTCCGCATTCTGGACATTCCATACCCTCTCACAGCGCCTTCATCATGCTTTCGCAAGGTCCGTCAGCAGCTGCTGTCTCCTATCCAGGCACGAACTGAGGGCAATCCTGCTTAGCTTCTTCAGGCAGGGCATTGGCTCAACCTCCAGACCACACCTCCTGCCCTCTTTTCCACCTGCTCTCAGGCAGAAAACAAAATCATTAGACCTTCCATAACTGGAGAATGTCTCCTCTCTTCTGTGATGACCCGTGGAGACGAAGTGTTGTTTTCATTGCACCATCCATGTGCCATGCTTCAGTTATGAAGTTATGTAGAGAGGTTGCCTCACTGCTATGTAAGGCATCAGAAGCCTGGAACCAGACATTCTGGCAGCAAGACTCAGGTATTATAACAACTGTACCACTCAGATATGTCAAGGACAATGGAAATTGATGTTAAAGATGTATTTTGCTGCTGAATCTCCTGAATCTCCTTCATCTTCTAAAGTCTAGACTCCCCCCTCCCTTCTTCTGATCAGTTCACATCATAAAGCTCAAATGTAATTAAAGGATAGTTATAAACATCGCTGAGCATGGACACGTGAGCCTGTAAAGGACCTGACCAACCCTTTCGATTTGTGCAATTAATGTGGTTAAATGCTGGACTTTTCCACAGAGCAGCCTTGCAAACGAGTCCATAAAAAATACCGCCCTACAAAAAAATAAAATAAAATGCTAGCCTATTAGATTTCTGTACAGATCTGATGATAATTTATGGAACATGGAAATCTTGACATGAAAAACAAACAAACCAAAGGATGTAAGATATGCAACGTCCATCAATTCAAGTTCATCGTTTTATTTCACACAGTGACAAAGGCAGATATGTCTGAGAAGCGCACAAACAGACCATGAAGTCAATACCTTCCACCACATACGGTGGCAAGGAGTTCCACAGTTTAATTACAAGCTGGGTCAAGAAAGATTTTCTTTTGTCTTTTCTAACTCTCCCGCCACTCAATTTTAGTGGATGTCCCCTAGTTGTGGGGAGAGGGAAAAGAACGTCTCTCTATCCACTCTCTCCATCCCATGTATAATTTACGACGTCTCAATCATCATGTTCCCCTTCAGGCTTCCTGTTTTTGGGCTTCCTAGTGGCATCTATATCCCACAAGGATCAAACAGATGCCTCTGGGAATCCCACAGGCAAGAGCCAAAGGCATACCCCTCTCCTACCATTGTTCCCCTGCAACTTGTATTCAGAGACATAGGCTCTGGACCTGAAGGTACCATCAGAACCATTGATAGACCTATATATTCTGAACTTCTGCAACCCTCTGGAGCCCAGTCAGCCCCCAGAACTCCCACCTTCTTTGTGGGTGTGGCCTTGTTTCTCGTACACGCCTATCTGCACCCAAGAGCCACGTTTGCCGTTAGCGAGTCAGATAAGATGCATTTGTGATCTGTTCCAACAACTACCATTTGAATGACTGTCCTAGCGCAATGTCTCTTCCGGTTTCAAATATTACCAATTTCCTGCCTTGGAAAGTAAAGGAAAAGAATTGTCAGACTCTCCAAAGGAACTTTAGATAGGCTGCAAATCAACAGCAGATTAAGACTGCTACACTCCAAAGAACACACACACAAACACCCACCCAGAATTTGGCAGCCCTGAGTCTGGAATTCTATCTAGCAGCTGCTACCTCATGTACTGGAACAATAGCTCTAGCATGCAACAAGGGGTACATCTCAAAAAAGCACCACTAGGCAAATATCCTCCTGATGGAATCCTCATAAATGCAAGCCAAGTATATCCCTGTCTCAACAGGAGATCAAAGGTATTTTATGCATTTTAGTTGGGATAAATGGCAAAAAGCTCTTTTCCTGGAACTCTCTCCTTAAATTCTTATGGCTTGGGCCCAGGCTATCTGGGCCAGCTGCGATTGTACTTGGATCGTGCAGACCTGACCATGGTGATCCATGCTATGGTGACGTCACGGTTAGACTATTGTAATGCATTCTACGTGGGGCTGCCCTTGAAGACGGTTCGGAAACTGCAATTAGTGCAGAATGCGGCAGCCCGTGTAGTCACTGGAGGTAGGCGGTTCGACTCTGTCGCTTTATTAACTTTTAAATGCTGTTTTTTTACTAGTTTTCGTTAACTGTTCTTTATTGTTTAAAAAGTGATTATTTTTTGTATTATATCTTCTGTATTGTATTCTTTTTTTCATGTTGTAAGCCGCCTTGGGTCCCTTTGGGGAGAAAGGCGGGGTGAAAATACTGTAAATAAATAAAAATAAATATCTGAAGGACCATATTCTGCCTTACAAACCTGCCCACCACGGAAATAGACACCTGAGACTGGTGTCTCAGAAGGTGCCCCTCTCAGATTGACCTCACCATCCTCCTCTCCTCCCCCTGGGGAGGGAATTCCTAACATAGCCATAACCGAGAACCTTTCTCAAATCTGACTTGCAAAAGGGCAAAAGTAAGAGCATTCCTGCGCATGTAGAACCTCCTTTATGTTGACAAACTGGCCAATAAGAAAACAGATAAAATATGAATATACCTTTCTGCCTTGATCATCATGCTTAGTACATCATTTTAAGTATAGTGTTGCCATCTTAAGAGAAAATGTAATAATACAAAAGAGTTCTGCAACTCCATAATATGACGTGATGGTGCTCTTATGGTAACGTCAGGACTGGGCCATGGACAGCGATTATGGAAGTCAGGATGGAGAGATAAGCCAGGAATCCAGAAGTCAGGAACATGCCAGGAATGCTACAATGCAAGGGGATGATGTTGATCACACCCAGCCCAAACCGGAAGTCTTTATAACTCTTCCTGTCCAGAAGGACCCACCGGCCAGACTGGAAACCAGAAACTGCAAGAAATCAAATGGTTTGGGGAATCCATCTGCAGTGACGATTCCCCGACCACTCCCCCCGCGCCGGAAGTGACCTAACGGCTGCAGTTGTTATTGAGCATACCAAGGCGCAGGGTGGGCGGGAGGGACAAATTCACTGCCGACGCTCTGCGCTCGCCCTGACGAATGGGACGATTCGCGTTGCTGCCAGCCGCTGTGACAACCCCCCACCCACCTGCCGCCTGGGGCTCGATCCCACTGCCCGGGGGCCCACCGCCTCAAAGCCCCCATGCCTGACGACACCTCTGTCCATCTGACCTGGCAGCCTTATATAAATCACCTAACCCTCCCCCCCTTAAACAATCTAACAGTGCAATCTGACTTGCCTTTTGTGCCGGTTTAACCAGCGGCGCAGCAGGAACGGGAGGCCCCAGAACGGAAAAGGGATTCAAATCCCCTCCAAAAGAAGAATTCAAAGGGGATTTGAATCCCTTTTCCGTTCTGGGGCCTCCCGTTCTTGCTGCGCCGCTGGTGAAACTGGCACAAAAGTTAAGTCGGATTACACTGTAAGAAATGTAACAAACAGCTGAGACAAAAACTCCAGAGAACTATTCTATGAATCAAAAACAGTGAAAACAATTATTATCACACTTTTAGAAGTACTATAATGCCATTAGATGGAGGAGGACCATGCCCAGAACTTGAAGCACCTGTGAAAATCGTGTCAGTCGTCATTCCCAAACATTGCAATCATCACATTGCAAGTTTGCAAGTGATGCATTGCATTGCAAGCACCATTTTTAAATGAATTTATTTTGCACGCTGCATTCTTCCCGGACCTGTTTGCGCTATATGCCTTTGCTGCTACATTATACTCCATATTCAGGATGGGAGGCAGGGAGGGTTAATTGCCCCCGGTCTCATACATGAGGCATACATTGCCACATCAATGGCAGATTGTACTGTGTGCCAAGGTTTGAAAGGATCGGATCGTTTTTCTTTCCAAGACCATTTTCCTAAAATTGTCCATTCAAACTATAGCTCCAAGACCGAGAATAATTGCTGTACTTAAAGTTCATTCTGCACTCCATTTATTGACCATTGACTTCAGAGGAGAGGTCTGCTCTCTGAGTGCTCTTGTTTGACCTGCAAGTGTAATCAACATATAGTATGGTTTGGTTAACATGGCATGAGGGAGTCAGGGAGTGGGGATCGTGGGTTTCATAAAGGACCCTTTCAGTGATGTAGACTTGAGTCTATTGACTCGGACTCGAATTGGCCTCAAGTCGCATCAATGAATCGGCTCGGACTTGACTCAGCGATTGTAAAAGACTCGACTCGGACTTGACTCGGCGATTGTAAGAGACTCGAAAGACTCGACTCGAGACTTGGAGCCTTTTACGACAAGTCCAGTTTTATTCAGGTTTAAACCCGTTTTCCCCATTAAATAGATAGGGACTCGCAACTCACAACCAAAGACTCAGGACTTGGGGGCAAAGACTTTGGGACTTGACTTGAGACTTGAACCCAGAGATAGTGACTGGCCCAAGGTCACCTAGGAAGTGATTGTTTTCCTCCACCTCTGTCTCTATTTCCTTCCCCTTCCTCCATTATCACTCTTGTGTAGATTTCTAAATTGTAAGCCTCTCAGGGCAGAGCCCTGCCTTTTCATTATTTTTAAAGCCTCATGCCTAGCGATGATGCTGTATGAGGAAGGAAGAGGAGAACAATCACAGAAATGGCAACCTGAGAGTTCACAAAGGGAGGCAAAGATTGAATTACAGTATTTTCAAACGTAATGGTGTTTATCAATATTGGAATATATCTATTGTGGCCAGCAGGTCAAATCTTGTAATTTGCTTTAAATAGTGGAAACCCTATGAAGCAATTCTTTTAAAATTAATAATAGAAAAGATGTTATTGCCAGACAAACAATATCAGAGAGACGTGAAGCACATTGAGCATTAAAATTGCATAGAGATGATAAAGCTATTAATTATACTGGACGCAACTGATGTTTAGGGGATGAAAGTCGTAAGGAAGGGCAGGGCATTTATCCAGAGATAGGTTCTCATCTGTACATACACCTATTTTTCCTTGGTAATGAGACTAGCTTTCATTTCCAGCTCTCTCAGAGCACAGAAAATGGTTTCTCAGTGAATCTCCAGATGCCCACAGAATTTGCACTGGAAGATTATATTCTCCTAGTATTACAGCCCAATCCTGTGTAACTCTTGCACTGGTGTAACAGTAGATCCCCCTGTATAAGAGCAATTATGCCAGTGTAACTTGCCGTACGCCGACGGATGCAGAACGGACACCGGCTTAACCCCCCTCGGACACCTCACATGCGCAGTTCGGATGCGGAACAGATTCCGGCACAACTCCTGCTGGATTCTGGCAGGGGGCATTCCAGGGGCATCTGAATGCCACCAGAATGCCCCGGGGGCAAATTTTGCCCCCTGCACTGGCAGAGTCGTGCCGGTGTCCGTTCCGCATCCAAACTGCGCATGTGAGGTGTCCGAGGGGGTTTAAACCGGTGTCCGTCCTGCGTCCATCAGTGTACAGCACGTTACACTGGCATAAGTGCTCTTACACCGGGGGGGGGGGTCTACTGTTACACCGGTGCAAGAGTTACACAGGATTGCGCCCTTCAACTATTTTAAAACCATAATACGTGTAAGCGTCTCCATTATGCCATGAATGTAACCATGATGGAGACTGGACTGCATAACAGACCATTGATTTCATTATGTTCTTGTTCTTCCTTGTCTCTTTGAACCCATTCTCCCTTGTCTTCTTGTGTCTGCTTAGATTTTAACCTTGCAAGCAGGATCTTGTTGTCATGGTTAATCTTATAGTTGCCCTATGTCTTGATTTATTTAGAACTTTAAAAATATTATTATTATTATTATTATTATTATTATTATTATTATTATTATTATTTATTGTTTGCAACTTTTCGAACAGTCCATGACTCTGAATCAATCAATCTAAATCAGTCCATTAAGCATAAAGGCTAAAGCCCAGGCATGTGGATCAAGTCTCTGACTCCAAGTCTCGAGTCAAGTCCCAAGTCTTTGCTCCCAAGTCCCGAGTCTTTGGTTGCGAGTTGCGAGCCCCTATCTATTTACTGGGGAAAATGGGTTTAAGCCTGAATAAAATTCGACTTGTTGTAAAAGGCTCCAAGTCTCGTGTCGAGTCTTTCGAGTCTTTTACAATCGCCGAGTCAAGTCAGAGTCGAGTCTTTTATAATCACCGAGTCAAGTCCGAGTTGAGTTATTGACGCGACTTGAGTCCGACTCAAGTCCGAGTCAATAGACTCAAGTCTACATCACTGCTAAAGCCTTATCCAGGTTGTAGGCCTGGATTTTCTTTCCATCCCAGATGTGAACGAAACCAACTTGGAGAGTTTAGAGCGGAACCCAAGATAAACGCTCTGAATTTCAGAGTGGAGCTGGCAGACTGTCACCATTTCTGACACCTTATTTTTCTTCTGTCTTGTATTAGTGACACAGGGTTCCAGGGTTAGAAAATATCAGTTCCTCAGCTAAGCCAGCCAGTGAAAAAAATTGTTTTGTCTCCAGGGAATGCTATCTGAGATAAAAGAAATACCAACCTGTAAGAATAACTTGTTTTCCTTCATTATAAAACGGGGTAGATTTGCAATGACATAACACAGCTGGGGAGCCTGATGGGGCTCCAGCTCTCTTTGATTGAGAGTTAGTTGCATTGGCATGGTACGGAGGATTTTATCGCTTGAAACAGCTGCCTCGAAATTATTTGATTGTGTGTTTTTTTTTTTTAATGTTGATCCTGCTTCACAGGTCAAAGCCCTAAAGCAGCTCAAATACACCACCAATGCAGAAGAACTTCAACGGGAGTCAGCAGAATGAGAGTTTATAACAAGATTCAGCATCATCTTGGCAGGCCTTAATAAGGACAATGGATTTTTATCACATAACACAGTTACAGCCCAATTTTATGCTGGCCTCTGCCGGCATAACTAAGCCCTGCACCGTCAAGCACATTTTGTGCCGGCATGGAGGCCAGTCCCGCCAGCATGGAGGCCGGCGCCGAAAGGCCTCTGCCAGCACAGGAGCAGAACCTGCCAGAGGCAGGTGAGTAGGTGGCAGGGAGGTGTGGGGAGGGTGAAACGAGTGGGAAGGGGGTGTTATGGGGTGAGTGGAGAGTGGGGAGGAGGGCGGAACAGGCCTAGGAGGGGGGCAAGCTTGGCAGAGGAGGCCTCCGCCGAATCCTATCCCCCTTCCTGGGCTTGAAAGACCGACACAGATCTGCCTGGATTTGCACCAGCCATTTAGCTGGCACATATCCGAGTAACCCCATAGAGGCTTCTGGGTCTCGACTTGGGGTAAGGAGACGAAAGGGCTGGGGGAGGCCTCCAGCAGCCTCCAGCCTCGCACTGGATAAAGCTGAGTCTGCCCCGGCGCTGCTGCATCCCAGTGTGGGGCTTTGGATAGGATGGGGCTGTCAGTTGACTTAGCACTGCCATCAGGGTTGTGAAAAGTCATTGTGCTTTTTATATACAGGTGGGCCCCCATATCCACTGATTCGCTATCCACGGTTTCAATTATCCACGGATCGTGGGGACCCCCCCAGGCTTTTACGTTTTTCCCGGTAAGCTTTGTTTCTTCCTTAAACAAACAGGAGAAGATTACAGGCAAGTAGAACGAGACTAAGTACTAGAGAGGCTCTGCAAGGTTAACAGAAATCTTGCATAGCCTCTCTAGGACTTAGTCTCGTTCTACTTGCCTGCAATTGAGGCTGCTTCTCTGTTTGTTTTAAGGAAGAAACAAAGCTTGCTGAAAGAAAAATAAGAGCTGAGGGGGGCAAGCAGGGGAGGCAGGGGAGGCCCTCAGGAAACCATGGAGGGGGTGTTTGCTCTTATCCACGGTTTCAAGTATCCACGGAGGGGCCTGGAACATATCCCCAGGGGATATGGGGGCCCACTTGTACAGTACATTTCAGCTTGTCACAAGGCTACTTACAGTTCCTACCATCGGATACTCTTGGTTTAATGTGTGTGTGTGTGTGTGTGTGTGTGTGTGTGTGTGTGTGTGTGTGTGTGTGTGTGTGTGTGTGCGTGCGTGTGCATTTATTTGTTTCCAGCATTTATATCCCACCTTCTCCCATCCAAACGGAGGCATTCAAGGCAGCTTATGGTAAAAGTAAAATAACAACAACAACAAAAACATGACAAACCAATGCAAACTCAATGCAATGCAATGCAAACCAATTAATATAAAATGAGTGGTGCCGTTAGTTACAACAACAAACAAAAGAAGCAAAAAGTAAAGGGGAATTGGTCCAAATCAGAAAAGGCAGAAAAAGAAGAGACATTTTCAAGCACCACCAAAACACATGCAAAGAGGGTGCCAGCCTAATCTCAGAAAGAAGGGAATTCCACATATGGAGGCCACCACGATGAAAGCCGTCTTTTATGTTGCCTTCAACTGGACTTCTGATAAAGGTGGCACCTGCAGGAAGGACCTCTCCACAGCTGACATTAGGGGAAGAGACGTCATCTGTGGAACTCCTTGCCACAGGATGTAGTGATGGCATCTGGCCTAGATGCTTTTAAAAGGGGTTTGGACAGATTCATGGAGGAAAAGGCCATCACAGGTTACAAGCCATAAGCAACCTCCTGGTTTTAAAAGTGGGTTTTCTCTGTGCCAGGTGTAAGGGAGTGTCAACGGGAAACAGGTTATCTTGTTGGCTTGTGCTCCCTGTGGCATCTGGTGGGGCCACTGTGTGACACAGGAAGCTGGACTAGATGGGCCTTTGGCCTGATCCAGCAGGACTCTTCTGATGTTCTTATGAAGAGAGAGAAGGAGGTGGTAAGGTGGTAAGGCAAGTACCCTTGCCTTAAGCCATAAAGAACTCGTGTGTGTGTGTGTGTGTGTGTGTGTGTGTGTGTGTGTGTGTGTGTGTGAATGCATTTCTGTATCTATATCCACCTATCTAGCTATCTGTCTACCTCTCTATATATGTGCACGGCCCATTAAATGGTCCATTAAAGCTTATGCCAAAATAGATGCATTCGTTTTCAAGGTGCCACAAGGCTCTTTGTTGGTTTTGCAACAGACTGATGAGGCTCCCCTTCTGGAAGTTGTTTCCATCAATTGGGCTCTCTCCAGGAATGAAAACAAAGGAAGTCTCATTCTCCAGCTCTTGCTTGTTATCTCTTCATTGCCGTCTTTTTTCATGATCTCCAGAGATGGCATGACTGATGCTCATCCAAAGCTTACCTTTTCAGACCAGGTGCAAACTTTCCAACTGTGGCAGCAGATGGTCACACTGTCGATACCGTCCCGTGGCACTCCGATGTGCTTTTCATCCGAGGGAGCATGTGGGATTCGCCTTGCAATTTTGGCTCAATTAGAACAGTGGCGAATCGGCTCCCCCTTGGTTTCTCTTTGAAGGTTGAGCTTCCCTTCCCAACCAACACACGGCTATTGCTCTGCTCGCACAGAAACGGTGGCTTTGAGATTGTGTTCTGGTCACTGGCTCTATTTCAAAGGAGGATGGATGTCTTCCATGAGGAGATCCCAGTTATGGTTATGCGTTGCTTCAAATATCATCTATCACGGGAGGCTTCAAAGGTAGCTGAATGGCCAGGAGCAGGAGACTGTCCACAGCTTGGAGTGCTGCATCAAGACAGGCAAGAAGTATTGGAAAGGACTGATACATTTCCCTCCTGGATGAAGAATAGAGGTGGGGAGTTGGGGAGTTTTATCCTACAGCTAGTATGGTTTTCAGGCTGAAGTCCACACGTTGGCACCCTTCTCACTGACATTGCAACGATGTACAGCTACTGTGAAGTCAATGGGATTTCTCTTTAAGTGACCTAACATGGCATGGACATTCGGATATGCCAGTAATCTCAGGCAATTTAAACATGATGAGCTTCATGTCTTATATTTAGGCACAGTGGATTAACTGTGTGTTGCCCTCTTAGGGACAACACGGTCTCCAGATTTGCCTCTCCCCCTCTTCCCTGAACTAGGAAAAGGCCCACTGCAGGTCTGTAATAATAATAATAATAATGATAATGATGATAATGATGATAATAATAATAATAATAATAATAATAATAATAATAATAATAATAATAATAATAATAATAATAATAATAACCAGTATTTATATACCGCCTTTTCTTTGGTTATTGTATTTCTCCTCTGACTTTAATTCAAAGGCGGTTTACACAGGCAGGCTTTCTAAACCCCAAGGGGTTTTTACAATACAATATGTTCTAGTCTTGACTATAACCCTTCATTCTAGGTGGTTTCTTTCATAGTCCAGTCTCTCTCTGGCATTCGCCTCACCACGGTTCGACTGACAGGCAACCTTGACTCCCACTCAAAGTGCAGCTGCAGCTTCTCTCCCTCACAGTGGCTCTGCAGCTTGTCAGTAGCGTGCCGACAGCTCTCCGACAGCACACAGATACTTCCGGGCATCCCAAACTACCGTCCTTCAGATATTCAGGCATATGAGACGGCCACTCTACCAACTGAGTTAGACTATTAAGAGCAGGGAACTGCATAAAACCTGTTTTACTAGAGAAGTTACCAAAACTTGTATGGCTCCTGAACGCCATAGACAATGTTCAATTGCGTTCAATGTTCAATGACCCAGTGCATTTCAGAGAATGTTCAGGAAAACTCTCCTTCATGTAAACCACTTTGTGAAGGTTTGATCCTTAAAAAGCAGTGTGTGAAATGAATGAATGTAATCATCCTTCAGGTCTAATCTCATTATAAAGCTGTTGAGTTATTGCTGGATCTACTTCTGGATATGCCCCATTGTGGTTGAGCCTCATTTGTGAGACGTGAGGCTTGAACCTTTTGAGAGATTTTTTCCCCTCTCCATTCAAAACACGTGCTTCCATTTTCAACTCAAAGCTCACTATTCAAAACCTGAATGGCAACGTTTTCAAGTTTTGTGAATATTCATTTCAGCCGCACACTTAGATGTGCTCTTGCAAAGCCAGATAAACATAATCTCAATTCATGTGCAGGGATGATGCCAAGAACAAATTGTATTAAATAAAAATACGATATTTGTGAAGCCAACTTCATTTATCACATTTTTTTCATAGTACATGTTATCTCTCTCTCCCCCCTCCCCTCATTAAATAGTTACGACCTGCTCCCCACTACGATTTCACATCTCTATCAGTTTTGGGAAGATGGCACCTCATATTTGTAATCTTAACTGCCCCCAGTCGCGCAGAGCCCTTTCTTTAGCAAGATGCAACGCTCTCCCGTCTGCGCGGTTACTTGGTAGATACAGTGGAAGCTCCTTTTTGCATCATGATATCAGCGCAATCCTATCCAATTTACACCACCGGTGTAACTCAGTGGTGCAGCGAGAACGGGAGGTCCCAGAACGGAAGGGGGATTTAAATCCCCTTTGAATCCCCCTTTAGAGGGGATTTGAATCCCCTTTCCATTCTGGGGCCTCCAGTTCTCACTGCACCGGTGGTGTAAGTTGGATAGGATTGCGCTGTATAAAAGGTAAATAAGAAATTTTCAAGCTTTATAATTATTTACCAGGTATAATCTGAGAGTTCACTGGATTAAAACATTAGTTTAATGTTCATGATGAGTAAATGTATTTTAAGACTTTCAATGCTTCTTAAATATAGTGGCTCTCAAACATCTGAAGTTTATTGTATGTGTGGCTCTTACATTAAGCACATTTGGCCACCCCTGTAATACACATTGGTTCAAAGAACAGGGCTATGTGCATAGCACAGTTCCTTTCGGTAGCCTCAGGTGGAGTGCTTGTTCTAGAGAGCTCAACAGGTAAAGGACCGTGACAGAAAGGATGCTGGTGACAAGGTAGGATGGTGAAGGTGCCTTTATCAGTGCTGTGCAGCAATAAGCTGAGGCATAATTAAAGATCAGAAAGATATACAGACTAAGGGCTTCTCTGCTTCAGTACTTGTCCATCTGTAACTGCCAAGGGAGATTTATAAGGATAGGGCACATGTGTAGAATGGGTCAGAGACCATGATTTACCATCTGTTTTGCTACCTCTAGACCTTCAGAAAGGAGCAACCCCTTCGCATAGAGCGAGTGGCATATAAAGCAGCCAAGGATGCGCCACGTATCAGGTGTGGCGGGGGGGGGCACAGGGTTGGGCAGCTTCCAGTGTACACAGAAGTGGAAATGAGGGGAAAGGGAGCCTGGGGAAAGGCAGCAAGCGGTACCACCCTCCGAACCCAGAAGTAAGTGGCGATGACGGCACCACCCACTCACTTCCGGTTTCGTAGCCCCGACGCAAGCCTCGACAGAAGGGTAAGACGCCTGGGGCAGCCAGGAGGGCTTTCTGTTTTTTGCACGCTGCAGCTCTCTCCACCACGCCGAGTCTCCTGCCTCTTCTTGGAGGCTGATGCTGGGGATAAATTGCGCCGCCTTTGGCAGAGCACCTGGGGCAGATGCCGCCGTATGATGCCCTGCCTCCATTTTGATGCCCCCCGCCTGCTGCCCAGGGGCGTTCCCCCCCCCGCCCCATCCCATCCTACGCTACTGTACTGGGCCAAAGGGGCAGAGAGGATTCTAAACAGGAGTGGTCTATTTGAGTCCATCTGCAGAGAAATAACTTCAGCAATATCTCTGCATGCAGCAAAGACCAGTCTCTGTACCTAGTCTCATTTTCAAGAGTTCCCTGCCTGGCTCCCTATTATTATACCAGATTCTTGGGGTGGTATTTGAGGAGCGCTTCTGAGAGAAACAAAACAGTTGCTCACTGTTTATTTGTTTCTTGGTTTACACAGTATCTGGCTGTGGAGGAACCAGTAAAAGAAATGCAAGCAGTGACCTCAAGGGGGCGACGTGCGACTTGGCTGAGAAGTGAATGGAGGCAGGTAAGCTACTGCTTCTCATCTCTTTCTTCCTCCTCCTCCTCCTCTTCCTCCTCCTCCTGTTTCCCAGGAAGCTGCTAAAACTTTTTCAAAAGCTGGAGTGAGGGGTTCGCGCCATTCCTGTGTAGAGAAGCCCAAAAAGCAATATAGAACAAACAAGCAAGAAATGATTGTTTGTCTCGAGAAAGCCGGGTAAGAACTTCTCCGCAGTTCAGTAATGAGGTGTGCGGGAAAGAACACCTCTCAGCTGCCCTCTTCTTCTCCCCGGGAATTAATTGAAGATAGTCAATATCTTTTTGCCAAGGCAATAACAAACTGCAGGAAAGAAACAGAGGGAAGAGGAAAACAAACCCTTTCCAGGGCACCAATGAATTCCCCGACTTTTTCTACCTCCTGCCACCAAGATAGAGGGAGCCTTTGCTCTGGCTTCAAGCCACAGCCCAGTGAGAAAGCAGATTCTTTACATGGAGAAAGTCCCAGGTTCAAATCCTAGTATTTCCCAAAAGAGCTGGGGAAGACCCCTGACTGAAAGCCTGCAGAGCTTGCCTCCACTCAGAAAGGCGATCTAGAAAGTCGATCTAGGAGTCGATCCAGTCGGAGGCAACTTCTTATGCACCATCGATCAGGGTTGATCCATCTAAGAGGCAACTGAAGCTGTGGCCTCAGGTTGGTGGGGGGAATTCTGTGAGGTAGGTGAGGCCGAGAAGTAGTGACTGGCCCAAGGTCACCCAGGAAACGTCATGGCTGAACAAGAATTTGAACCTGGATCTTCCAGGTCTAAGTCCAACACCGGAACCACTACACCCGGGGTTCTCAACCAGTGGTTACTAGTACCACCACTGGTACTTTGGCCGACTGCTGGTGGTACGCGGACCACCAGAACACTGGAAGCCCACTCCGACGTGGTGCCTTTGGCGGCGCATTTTCACTCCTGAGAGGCTCCTGCCTTTAGCCGAGCCTCCCGGGAACGCTGAGAAGGGCCCTCCCACCCGCTCAGAGCCTCCTATGCTCAGAGCCTCCTACCTGCGTTTTCTGGCCTCTGAAAACCTGGAAGTAACTGGCAATGATGTCATCGCCAGTCACTTCCGGTGGTACGCAGCAGAAGAATGGCGTCAGAGGTGGTACTCGGCCAGGAAGGGGTTGAGAACCCCTACACTACACACCATCCTGGCTCAGTATGCAATAGTTTTAGTTACACATATTTAAGCTTGCTTACAGTCGAGAATGTAAGCTTTTGGGTTTTTTTTTCTTTTAATAGCACTGGGGCATGCAGAACGTCACAAAACAACAGTGTGTGTGTGTGGGGGGGGGAATAGGGTTTTGTTTTGTTTAAAAATAAAATCATTTAGCCCCTGCTGTGGTTCCTGTCCTGATCACATACCTATGAGCTATTGGCAGTAAAAGAAGACATTTCAATTGGCTTTTGACTGAAGCATTGTCAGAACTGTAAATAGCATAAGGGGATGGGGGTCATGTGATCATGATGGGAACCACAACAGGGGCTGAGTGATAAAGCCCCTTTACTCCCCTTCCATGGTGTCATGCTTCTCTTCTGCTATTTTCTTTTTTAAAAGTGAAGAACACACACACACACACACACACACACACACACACACACACACACACACGTTTTTCATAATGTGCTGCTTGGTCCGCAGGCGTTGTGCCTTAGGCTTCACGGAAAGATGGGCTTTCAGAAAGGATTGGAAGGAAGCGAGTGAAGGAGCATCCCACGGGGTTGTGAGAGGCACTTCCATGCGCATGGAGCAGCAAGGGAGACAGGACAGAGGTAAGACCTGGTCATTCAGAAATCCGAAGCCAGGGAAATGCTCAGATGTGGAGAACTCGGGTAGCCCCAGGTGTGATTCTGGGGAGGCAGAGAAAGTTGCAAACGCCAGGCTTTCACCCTGTCTTCCTACTGCAGTCTAACAGGGCTGACTTTTAATAACATTCTTTTTGTTCTGGCAGGTAATCATGGGCTGACCCAGATAACATCACAAATGTGCTCCTTCCTGATAATAAGATCTTATCAAGGCTTCAGCAGCATAGATATGTGTGTGTGTGTGTGTGTGTGTGTGTGTGTGTGTTCCCCTCCTTTGCCTTCTTCTTCAGTTTGATAAGGACTGGGGGGGGGGGAGAGTAGGATATGGCTTACATTAAAATGACAATATCGTACAGTTGAGGTCAGGTTCTGTGGTTTTACATTGCTGCAACACCAGCCTGGAAAGGGCAAGGGAAAGAAATGGCTTCCAGGTGGTCCATGTCGGGGGTGGGGAAGGAAACCCAACACGGAGCGGAGGTCTAAATTCTGTGCATATTAATCATTCCAGGTACTGCAATACGGTCTTCGAATAAACCTAAAGCAAATTCTCTTTAAATGATTTCAAGGAATATCGAGCAGAACAGGGCTGCTTTGTAACAAAAGCAGTTCCCGGCGAGCTAAGAGTCTAAAGTACAAGAGAGGGCATATTCACAGTGTGGCTTACATTGAGCGATAACAGCAGGGAACGTTCATGCTACTGGGGAAAAAAAAAGATCATTGCAGAAGAGATGCTATTGTGGGCACACTGTATGATAATGGAAACACGAACACTTTGTGTGTTAGCCGAGAGACCTTCCCGGGGGAGTCACCGTTCAGCTAGTGCCAGTGCCTAGGGTGGAACTCTCTTCTAGGCCTCCCATAATGCCTCCCTCACCAGTCCCCTGCTAGAACAATGGGCACTGCCAGTGCCTCCAGGCCAAAGGGTTCAGGGTCATAAGAACATAAGAACATAAGAAGAGCCCTGCTGGATCAGGCCAAAAGCCCATCTAGTCCAGCTTCCTGTGTCACACAGTGGCCCCACCAGATGCCTCAGGGAGCACACAAGACAACAAGATACCTGTGTCCAGTCGCCACTCCCTTGCACCTGGCACAGAGAAAACATACTTCTAAAACCAGGAGGTTGCTTATGGCTTGTAACCTGCGATGGTCTTTTCCTCCATGAATCTGTCCAAACCCCTTTTAAAGGCATCTAGGCCAGATGCCATCACCACATCCTGTGGCCAGGAGTTCCACAGATGAATTACACGCTGGGTAAAGAAATATTTTCTTTTGTCAGGCCAGATGACCTCAACGGGTTTAGGTCTGGTCAGGTGACCCCCTCTGATGTGTGTGGGCCCTTGGCTTGTATCCAAACGTGGTGACCTCTGAGCCCTGCAATGCCCTGGACATGGGGTAGATTCACCAGAGAGATGAGACTTGCCCCCTAAACTTGGAACCACAATAAGGCATTCGAATGTTGCCTTTAGTTCCTCTATGATCACAGCCCATCCAGGTTTGGGACTTCTCCAAAGTTATATTTCAATACTGTGAAAGCATGAATGCACTTTTGCCAGAGGCTGCACCCAGGTTGAGCATCTCTTCCTCCACCCATTTTCCTCCATCACCTTCTCTCATCAAAATTAGAGTTTTGCCTTCTGGACACAGCCCTAAGCAGCTAATCTAGCCCAGAACTCTTTCTTCCGACCAGCAGTGTCTCTTTAGCATAGTCCTTTCCTAGCCACGCTAACTGAAACCCTTCCAACTAGACTAGAGAGATGGCAAGGATTGAACCAGGGACCGTCAGCATGTAGATGCTGTGTTTTAACACTGAACTGTGGTCAAACCGAATGTCTTGTTGATGGTCCCACATCTGCAGGGCAAGCTAACCAAGAATACTGCTGGAGGTCAGAGCACCATGTGGTATGTGAGGACATGAATTGATGACTTTCTCCTTCCTGCTACCGTCTCTTGCATAGGTGCCCTTGGGTCAAAAGTCTATACTCCTCCAGTAGCAGTGACTTAGTAGTTCTTGTTGTATTGTCCTGATCATAATAACCTTTGCAATGATGATGGCATTCTGAAAAGAAAGGGGTTCTGAAAGATCAAATATATTCTTCCCGTGCAGGTTTTTCAAGACCTTATGTCAATTGTACTCTGCATGTGACCAAGGGTGGACTAAAAATGAGATATTCCTGAAAACTGTGTGGCTTCGTTGACCTCACTTGTGAAAACCAGGCTAATTGACTCAAGACTCAGAGCCCAATCCTATCCTTCCCTCCCCCCCCCTCGCTGGTGCAGCTACACCAAAAATAGGCATGCTGATCAAATCAGTCAATCCTAAATGAAATCAACCCTGACTGTTCCCTGGAAGGACAGGTACTGAGGCTGAAGCTCAAATATTTTGGCCACCTAATGCGAAGAGAGGACTCTCTGGAGAAGACTCTGATGCTGGGAAAGATTGAAGGCAAAAGGAGAAGGGGAAGGCAAAGGATGAGATGGTTAGACAGCATCACCGATGCAACGAACGTGAAAATGAACGAACTCGGGAAGATAGTGGAGGACAGGAAGGCCTGGCGGGATATGGTTCATGGGATCACGAAGGGTCGGACACGACTTAACGACTGAACAACAACAAAAATCCAGTGGGGGGGCAGTGGATCTTGAGGGTTCTGACCCGCAATGGGTCTCCTCGGCCTGTGCTAGTGGTCTCGCTAGCACAAGTCTGAGAAGAGAAAGGGGGTGGGGAGGATGCAGGAAAGGGGGCAAAAGGAAGTAATCCCCCAAACGCCCACGGCACACCTGCAGCCCATTCACGGCAAACCAATATGCCATGGCACAGCGGTTGAAAATCGCTGCTCTGGGAGTGGAGGGGAGAAATGGTGAGTTTCAAAGAAATGCAATGTGTTTTATCTTTCAGTTTTGTTTGATGTCTTATTTTGCATGCCATTTTCTATACTTGTCATAGATATTCCCTTGAAAAAGATTATATTGAAATGCATTAAGAATACTTATTAGGGAAATATGCCAGTCCCGGCCACTGTTCTTTCCCCTGCCTTTTTCTATTGCAAAGTAGTCGGACAGTCCAATCCCAATGGGTTGTCCCGCTGGCAGAACTAGCGTTCTGCAAGTGTTGGCTGCCGTAAGCACGCTCCAGAGCAAGTAAGCCAGCGCAGGAGGCGGGAGAGGGTGGGAGGAGGGCAGAACAGGGACAGAGAGGGACTAATGGGCAGGGAGGGGGAGGTATGGAGGCGGGAAGGATCTGGCAGCGATGGTGCACACTGGATCCTATCCTCCATTCCTGCAGCCTCCTGCCCCCTTTCTCTCCTCAGACTTGCACCAGCTACAGAGCTGGTGCAGGTCCAAGGAAACCCATTGCAGGGAGGGAGGTTAATGGAGGGAAAAGGGGATTTAAATCCCACTCAGGCCTCCCACTCAGCCCCCCTGCTGGATACAGCGTGTGCCTTTTTAGCAGGGCTGCACCGGCGGGGGACGGAACGGGACGGGTCGGATAGGATTGGGCCACATGGGGCAATGATGTCCCCATAATGTAGCATTACATGGGGCAATTATGCCTCTTTTTCATTACCATGGGGCAATTATGTCCCCCTGATTCCCAAACATATCCCCTTTCCCTATATTCCACACAAGCAAATGGAACTTGAGTCTCTTCTCGTCACATAATTGACTTGTAAGGACAGGGAATTGGGGTTTCAAGGGGGGGACCCCTTGAAAAAAACATAACTGCCCCCACCCTGCACCGCACATGCCAGACCGCAGAAGAAGGGTGCAAAGATTTTTCCCTATGTCAGCAACATTGCTTGCTTGTGCCCATTCTGGCAAGATTGATCTTCATTCAAACTAGGTTGCCGAAATCAACTAAAGTGGACCCATGACAAATTAGCCTGCCAAGCTGTGGATGGGTCTGTGAGCTGCCTATTTTGTGCTCTTTCTTGGACTTCCAGGATTGTGAACACAGTGCAGAGGCTGAAGGGAGCTTGGGATTGCCTGGACACGTCAAACCACCCCTGTTGCAAGCTAGATAAACTCTTGCCTGTCACCTGGGAGACTTCCCTTCATGTTTCTTTAACAACCTGTTCTATTCAAACCATGTGTCAGTCATGCCGCGGGAAGGAATATGCATTGCTGGACAGCTATTTAATAAGGGCTGGCACAGGAGGTCTTGTTCAAACCATAAGAAAACTTCACGGAAGAGAAAGGGGAAAAAAAACAGGTGTCATCTTGTTGCTATTACGAAATGATCCATGCTCTTTGAACTTATGATAGTTAGGGCAGAACAGGAGTGGAGTTGCATGAACTTAAGAACATAAGATGATCCCTGTTGGATCAGGCCAAAGGCCCATCTAGTCCAGGTTCCTGTATCTCACAGAGATACACAGAGATTCCTGTATCTCACCAGATGCCTCTTGCACACAAGGCAACAAGACACCTGTATCCTGTTGCCACTCCCTTGCACCTGGCATTCAGAGAGAGGCTACCTCTAAATAGGCTTACCAGATCTCCAACCGGGACAGAGTGCTAGACCTTTAGGAGAAGGAATGTGGGCAGGTGTAGCTTGTTAAACCTTAGAGCACAATCCTGGGCATGTCTACACAGAAGTAAGCCTCATTGAACACAATGGGACTTACTTCTGTGTAGACATGCTTAGGATTGTGCTGTAGGACTTAACAAGCTACACCTGCCCACATTCCTTCTCCTAAAGGTCTAGCACTCTGTCCTGGTTGGAGATCTGGTAAGCCTACCTCTAAAGCCCAGAAGTTTTAAACCTAACTCTAAAATCCAGAGGTTACCCCTAAAACCCAGAGCCTGAACTTCTCCGGGCTTGACTTGTAGTTGTTGTTGTTCAGTCGTTAAGTCGTGTCCGACCCTTCGTGATCCCATGAACCACATCCCGCCAGGCCTTCCTGTCCTCCACTATCTTCCTGAGTTCACTCATTTTATGTTGGTTGCATCGGTGATGCTGTCTAACCATCTCATCCTTTGCCTTCCCCTTCTCCTTTTGCCTTCAATCTTTCCCAGCATCAGAGTCTTCTCCAGAGAGTCCTCTCTTCGCATTGGGTGGCCAAAATATTTGAGCTTCAGCCTCAGTACCTGTCCTTCCAGGGAACAGTCAGGGTTGTTTTCATTTAGGATTGACTGATTTGATCTCCTAGCAGTCCAAGGGACTCTCAGGAGTCTTCTCCAGCACTACAGTTCGAAAGCATCTATTCTTCGGTGCTCAGCCTTCCTTATGGTCCAACTCTCGCAACCATACATTACTACTGGGATCACCATCGCAGCCAATTGCAAAGGGCAATTCAAGTAACTGTTGTCTCCCATTTGTTCTTCCGGTATTCCTATCTGCCTTCATTTACGTGAAATTCCTTGTAATGGTGTTCTTCGTGCGTTATTTTGCACAGTTGCTTTGGACCTGCAGCATGGAAGCGGACAGGGGAAACATAGTGCCATTTTAGGCCATTTGCTTGACCACATCTGGTTGACCACTGGAGTAGATTGGGATTTAGGGCGCGATCCTGCGTAAAGATCCACCTGCGGAACGCGCGCTCCGCAGGCGGAAGGTGTCGTAAACAGGCCATAAAGCATGTTTATGGCACCTGGAGAGTAAGGCCAAACGGCGTGCACGCCGGCAGGTCTCTCTCCGCCGCAGAACCCTGCTGCGCTCACCGGAGGAAGGTAAGGCTCCCGCCTGTGGAAGCAGAGGTGGGCTGGGCAGCAAGGGAGGGTGGCGGTTGGCCAAGCTGGCCCGGGAGGGGGCAGGGATGTCGGCCGCGATATCCCCATCCCATTCCTGGGCTTGGCGGCTGTTACACGGCTGCCTTGGATTTCCACCAGCTCGATAGCTGGTGGACATCTGAGGAGGCCCATCGGCAGTGGCGTTCCCAGCCCTCCCGGCGCCTGGGGGGGGCGGGGTTGGAGCGCTCTCCCAAGTAGCCGGGCTCGGGGCTGAGTGCCCACTCTGCGTGTCCCCGGCCTCCGGAGGCTGCGCTCCGAAGGCTGGGGATAAGCCCTCCTTAAAGCTACCGCCCCGTTCGGCGGTCAAGAGCTTTATGAAGAAGCCGAACGCGTCGCTGGCTTTTATAGGGTTTGCGCATGCGCAAACCCCTAGCGACGTGAAGCCGAACGCATCACTGGCTTTTATAAGGTTTGCGCAAACCCCCAGCGATGCGTTTGGCTTCTTCATAAAGCTCTCAACCGCCAAACAGGGCGGTCGCTTTAAGGAGGGCTTATCCCCAGCCTTCGGAGCGCAGCCTCCGGAGGCCGGGGACACGCGGAGTCGGCGCGTTGCTTCGGAGGGGCGCGCCAGCCGGGCTCTGGTACCGCGCCGCTCTGCGCACCCCCGAGCCCGGCTGCTGCGCCCCTCGCCCACTCAGCGCCTGGGGGGGAGCACACCTGCTCCCCCCATATAAGAACGCCACTGCCCATTGGGGCTTTCCAGTTCTACACCAGGGGAAGGAGACAAACGTCCCCTTCCCCCGAGTAGACCCCAGGCCATGCCAGCATAGGATCCTGCGAAGGCCCGCGGATATTTACGCAGGATTACACTGTTAGTCTGAGCCAGCAGGGCTCTCCTTATGTTTTTATGTTCAATGGAAACTGGCGGACTTCAGAAAAGAGGACACGGTGGGGACAGTCCATGGCTGGAGGACTGAGCACATATAATCCTGTAACACCGTGTTTCTCAAACTGTGGGTCGGGACCCACTTGGTGGGTCCCGACCTGTTTTCTGGTGGGTCCCAGGTGATGGAAAGATCAGATAAGTCATTGCCACAAGCCCTGAGGCTATTCAAAAACCAGATAGCTGCTAATTGCCCTCCAAAGAGCTGAGCTCCTGCAGTTTGCAAGATAGCTGCTAATTACCCTGCAAACAGCTGAGCTCCTGCAGTTTGCAAGCTTGTGTAAATATAGGGAGATAAATGTTTGAGCGTCTTGTGAAGCTAGATGGGTCCCAATAGAGTGTCATTTTAAGAAGTGGGTCCCAGTGCTAAAATGTTTGAGAACTACTGCTGTAACAAAATAATCCTTTTTGTTGGAAATCTATTACAGTGTTCCATACTTGGCACAGCTTCCAGGTCTCTCTATTCAAAATACACCAGTTTACACTTGATCACAATAGATGGCATTGGTGTCTTGTTTGCCTGCAAAACTTGGCAATACAGATCCCGCAGCGATCCATGGCATGAAATTGCATTATGTTCTTGCAAAAGAGATGAGAAGGGAGGTTCTTTGCTCACAAGGTATGAGCAAGTCGTTTTGGCTGAATGGGCAATTTGGTTTTTTTTTGTGTGTGTGTGTGGTTTTTGTGTGGGTTTTTTTTTACGACAAGGGATTTAGTTTGAGCTTCTTGTATTTCAGCATATTTGCTTGCATCTGGAAAGAAGAAAATATATGTATTCCATGACTTTGAAGATTTGCTGACATAAATACGTGGCACGGCTCTTTGGCTTCACTGAGATAGGTAAGTTGCAGCTTTTCTAAATCTGTGTCTTGGAGGGAGGCTGGCATACTGTAGGGTTGTCCCTACACTAGGGTGCCTACTACCATAGCATTCGGTGACCTTCAGGGAAAGAAGCTGACTAGTACTACTGCCATGACTAGGCTTACCAGATCACAGACGTCACTTTAGCGTGGCGGGGGGGTGGTGGACCGCCGGAAGGTGACGTGCGCAGAGGGTGACGTGCGCACCCACACGCGCGTCACCTCCGCTGCGCGCATCGCCCTCCGGAGGCTCCAAGGCCAGGAGAAGGCCTCGGAGCCTCCGGAGGGCGACGCGCGCAGTGGAGGTGACGTACATGTGGGTGCGCACGTCCCCCTCTGCGCGTGTCACCTTCCGAGGCCGGGAGAAGGCCTCGGAGCGTCCACCCCATCCGGCTTTCCGGGGCCTTCTGACGAGGCCCAATGCAGCGATACGTGATTTATTACGTTTTTCGCGCATGCGCAGAACGTTTCTCATTGTGCGCATGCGCGAAAAATGTACTAAATCACGTATTAACGCATTGGGCCTCGTCAGAAGGCCTTGGACAGCCGGCTGGCTCGGATGGTAGGAGCCGGCAGCAGTGGGGGGGTATGTCCTTCAGCGGCGCAAAAATTTTTGAGGGGGGGAACGGGGGTCACTAGGGCTGCACGCGCGTCCTGCTTTGGGGCAGGGCGTGCCCTAGTGACGCGCCTGTACCAGATCCATACCGGGACAGAGTGCTAGACCTTTAGGAGAAGGAATGTGGGCAGGTAAAGACTTAGAGCACAATCCTAGGCATGTCTACTCAGAAGCAAGCCCCATTGTGTTCATTCCTTCTCCTAAAGGTCTAGCACCAGTGGTGTAGGAATGGGGGGGGGGTCCGCCCCGGGCAGCAGGGGGGCCAGCAAACTGACCTGGTCCCGGAGATGTGGCGGTGGCGGCAGCGTGGTGGCGGCTCCTCTTTGTGCCACTTCCCCCCTTTTTCACTGCCCTTGGTGGCGGCGGCGAGCCTCGCAGCACTGCTGCCAAGGCTTCCGGAGGTGCGGGGCGGTGTTTCCGGCCTTCACGCCTGTCCCTGGGGCCATTGTTGGCCAGTAGAAAGCTGCGTGATGTCTCGCGGTGGGGGCGTGACTTCTGGGTGATGTCACGCGGCGGGGGCATGGCCATGTGGGGGCATCATCACGGCTGGCTGTTCTCAGGCAGGGGTGGCATTACTATGCCACTATGTAGCACTCTGTCCCGGTATGGATCTGGTAAGCCTACCCATGACCTTCATGGCTGGACAATGATTTGAACCCAGATCTCCCTAGATTTAAGCCTAGCTCTCTTTCCACTACACCGCACTGGTTCTACCAAACCACACTAAGCAACTGGTGAGTTTATTTATTTATTTATTTATTTATTTATTTAATAGATTTCTACCCCGCCTTTCTCCCAATAAGGGCAATCAAGGCGGCTGATCCATATCTATCCTCCCTGAAATGGCTCATTTGTGTGCTCCCCATAAGTTACTAGATCAGAGACAAGGGGGGGGGGGCAGTGGCTGAGGCTAGAGTGGCCCAGTTTCCATCCTTACCTAACATAAAAAGAGCCCTGCTAGATCAGGTCAGAGGTCCACAACATCCAACCAGATGCCTCTGAGAAGCCCACAAGCAAAGAGTCGAGGGCATACATACATCTCTCCCACTGTGGCTCCCCTGTTCCCCCACAACGAGTTTTGATGGGCATACTGTCTCAGATCCTGGAGGCACTATATAACCGTCATGACTGATAGCTATGTCCTTGGTGAATTTGTTCAATCCCCTTTGAAGCCCATCTTGTGGCAGGTGGTTCCACGGATTGGTTATCTGCTGTGTGACGAAGACCTTCACTTTGATCCGACCCGAATCTCCCACCAACCAGGTTCACTGGATGAGCCCTAGCTCTAGTGTTGTGAAAGAAGGAGACGGGATAATCGAGTTGTCTTGAAGAAGAAGAAGAAGAAGAAGAAGAAGAAGAAGAAGAAGAAGAAGAAGAAGAAGAAGAAGAAGAAGAAGAAGAAGAGACTTCTCGCTGCCCATTTTCTCCACACCAAATTTCATAAGAGAGCCCTTACGCTTTCCTTCAACCCTTGCTGTAGAGGGGTCTTCCAGTGAAACTCACTGCCAGACATACAGCTGGAGGAAGTGAGTGAGGGAATGAAAGAATGAATTCTTTTTTTCTTTCTTTCTAGCATCCAGAGATTGAAGAAGGCCTAACAGAAGAGAACCAGCGGGTTATATTACTGTTATTTTTAATTGTCGGAAAGAAGCCCTTTTTGACCAGTGCTCCATTCTGCAGGGCGGTTTAACTTCACAGGAACCAAGGGCTGAGGACTTCCCCTTAGAGGATGAGAAGACTTTCCACTTGTTCAATGGCAGCCTTCAGAGGCCAGGCAGCAAGTCTGCCTGGCCTTCAACCGCTAGCGCTACAGCACACTGTCTTTGATTCAGAGAGCACCTGGTGGGCCCTTCTCTCTCTTGCCCTCTAGCTCTATTCTCGCTTGCAGGCAGCCACTCCCTGCCAAGTCAGAGACGTTCTAAGCCGTTCCACCCATGGGATATCTTCAAAGCATCCCTTTTTGCTGGAAGGTTGAACCGCCTTGCCCCTTCGCCGCACAGGCCGACCCACCCTTCGAATCACCCATCACAAACAGCAGCTAAGCCCAGGGCATCCGTGCCTTCCATCCTTGCCACTGAAAGATTCGTTTTGCATGCCACATTGTCAAGTCGCCAGCACTTTTTAATGATCGTCCCCCTCCTGGTAAGTTCAGATATCAAGAACTCTGAAGAAGTGATATTGTTAGTTAGTTATGAAAGGAGAGAATACTGACACCTTCTGATGGATATCTTGTATATTTCTGGCTATGCTGTCTCTCTCTTTTATGTCGCATTTTGAATGAATTGGATCGTTGCCACATCCCTCGCTCAGTGGCAGCCGCCACAAAGAAAGGGCTGCATTGATGACAAGTGGATGTGGGCGGATACAGAATTCCAATTTGTGCCATGAAATCTATTTTTTTTTAAGCAGCATGGAAATTATAATTTCAAAATATCCTGTCTGCCTGTTAGAGGCAGGGTTGACTGTTCCCCCCTTCTGAAAAAATTCTGTGAGTGAAATCTCAGTGTGTGTGTCCCCCTCTTTAATGAAGTGTTAAAGATTTTACCTCATCCTAAGGGCTGGAGCGCTCTAATTTTCAAACGGATTAGCAGAGTTCATGTTTGGAGCATCCAATTGGCACTCTAATCCCCAAATTTCATTGTTGATGTACATCCAGACACTTTTTTTTTTTGCCATTTTTTTTCCTTTTATCATATTAACTCTGCCGTATGGTGTTTGTCAATTGTAGGAGTGTAAACACACAGGGAAGAAAAAAAACCCCATTACAAACAGTTGTGTAGCAATTCATCTTGGGTTAATCAGCCTGAAAATATAGATTTTCATCTCATCAAAAGTGATGGCTTATGACTGCCCATATGGTGACTTTATTTTTCGAGTGAGTGATGTGAAGTCATTTTGAACCCCCCCCCCAAATAAGTCATCCCATATTTTCACCATCACAGATGATGCTAGATCTGAATCTTTAGATAAAAGGTTTTGCATCCGTTTTGATGGCTATGAAGCATAATACCACAGAAAACCTAAGAGCTGTGTTTCATCTCTGTAAAAGACTGAGAGTAAACAGAGTAAAGAGTAGAGGGAGGGAGACTGTCTAGGAATTGCCTGGGCTTTAAAAAAACATTTCTGTGCATTTAAAAGAATTGTAACGTGATACAGATCAAAGGTAAACAAGCTGCATTGACTTCTAGCTATGAAAGAGGGGGAAAAGAGCTGAACTCATAATGAGGTTTAGAGAGGCAGTGGATTAGCAAGGGGGGGGGGAGAGGAAGCAGCTGCTTCACCAGCTGCCCTCTTCCCAGCTCTGCCCCCCCCCCCACCCTGCCACACTCCTTCATCTAGATTGGTGGCAGATGCAAAAAGTGGCTCTCCATTCTCCTCCTGTATTTGTGGTAGGCAGTGGGAGAGGAAGTGTGCAGGAGAGGGGAGGAGATAGTGGGCCCTCTCCTCCACACTTCCTCTACCACTCCATTTCCCTCCTCTTCAAATACAGGTAGTCCTCAGTTATTGTCGTTTCGGTATCCGTCCTCTTGTTTTAACGTTGTCGCTGAAGCTGCAGTTGCTTCTGCATCGCGACGCACTTCCTGGTCTTATTCTCGCCCCAGAATGCCTTGCAAGTGGCTTCTGCAGCCCACCAGAGCCGTCCAGAGCGTCACAGCTGCCAGTAAGCATTTGTTTTATTATATGTTATTTTCACTTAACGTCGCAGTTTCAAGGAAACTATCTGCGACGTAAAGTGAGGACTTCCTCTATAGCACACCAAGGAGGAAAACAGAGTAGGGCTCTTGGCATGCTGTCATCACGCCAGGTAGAGGGGGAAGAGGGTACCAGAAGTAGCGGGGGGGGGAGGTCAAGAGTTGGCTGAGTGTGGTCAGGGTGTGGGTGCCCCACCTCAAGGACTTGGGCCTCATGTGTGTCTGAATTGTCAGTCTTCTCAGGCTTACACTAGAGCAGTTTACATTTTAGCACCGGGACCCCTTTTTGTAGAATGACAATCTGTCGGGACCCCACTAAGACCTAGGGCTGGAAGTGATGTCATTAAGCAGGAAGTGATGTCATTGTTTTAAAAAATAAATTACACTGTTTAATCACATCACACTTTTTAAAATAAATCACATTTTTACAGTTGTACTCATATGTAGACTTACCATAGTCCTGGACCCGGAGCCACCATCCCAGGCTCCCGTCCAGTTTCCACTTTATCCCAGCTGGCCAGGACTCAGTTGGCCTCACAGATGAACCGGCCCTAATCTTCCTCTCTATTCAGCCTGCAGGCTTGAACTAGGGGACAGCCACTAAAATTGAGTGGCAGGAGAATTAGAACAGACAAAAGAAAATATGTATGTACCAAGTGTGTAATCAATCTGTGGAACTCCTTGCCACAGGATATGTGGTGATGGCACCAGGCCTGGATGCCTTTAAAAGGGGATTAGACCGATTTATGGAGGAAACGTCCATCACAGGTTACAGGTTTTAGTAGTAGGCTATCTCTTAATGCCAGTTACAAGGGAGTGGCGACAGGATACAGGTACTGTATCTTGTTGTCTTGTGTGCTCCCAGAGGCATCTGGTGGGGCCACTGAGGTACAGGAAGCTGGACTAGATGGCCCTTTGGCCTTATCCAGCAGGGCACTTCTTATGTTCTTATGCTGGGAAAAAGCTCCATGAATGTTGTAAGAGCTTGGAAGCTTATTACTGAACATTAAGCGGTGAAACAGGATTTGCCATGGAAGCTGAGCATTATCCCAGACTTTCTTGCAGAATATTCCCCACTAATGGCTCTTCCCAGTGCATTGATTAAAGTCGCCAGCTGTTCTTCTCTTTTTCCCCTTCAAATGTTGTTTCCTGTTCCTTCCCCAGCCATAACTACGTGAATAACAAGGAACTTGTTACTTTGATGTTTCATATAAAATATTCACTTGGAGACCTATCCAGGAGCGCATAATTAGGTGGACTCACTGCAAATCTAGTTGAGTATGTAGATCTGGAGAGAGAAAGTGCTGCAATGTCAGGACCCCAAAGCTCCGAAGGCAGAATTCTAAGTACCATTTCTCTTCCTTTTTTTGCTGACATGTAATATCTTCTAGCAAAGTTGCTTCCTTATGTAGGCAGTTGGCTAGCGGCGGTGACATGCCCATGTCTATTACAGAAACTGCTTGGGGTGAAGCTTTTTTTTTTTTTTTTTTTTAAATTCTCTCCATCTGCCTCTGTAATGCAGAGTTTTAGCAGGGCTGGCATTTGGCCTCTTGTTCCAAGTTTTGCAGTCCACTTGTGATGGAGATGACCTGTGCTCCTTGGAGAAACCAAAGGTCTCATTTTATCCTGGGGGGGGGGACACACAGCCACTGCACTCATCCTGCTGGTGGGCTTCTGAAAAGTTTTAGGTACAGAACAGGTGAGGAGGAACGTCGTCACTACGAACAGTAACGAAAGCCGCACGGAGAAGAGAAGACGTTCTGCCCCGCTCCACTTTCTCTTTTAGCCAATCAGAATTGAGACTCTTCAGACTCGATTCTGATTGGCTAGTATCATGTTTTCTCCACGTCCCTCCCCCAGAGTTCCACATACAGGCTCTGATTGGCTGAACATGGCACAGGTCAGTAAAGGAATAACATGGGTCTGCCGCGTTAGCGTGAACCAGAACGTGCCTCCCGGCGCCTCCTGACGCTCCTGTGTGTACCAGCCGGAGGTCAGACACACCAGACGAACGTGGGTGCCACTGGGCGCAACGCACATGTACGTGCTTGGTGTGTCACAGCCTTAAGTGGGATATTTTATTTTTTTACCTGAGTCGTTGCAGCAGCGACTTAAGTCAGACTTGAGAACAAGTCCCACGATTCGAGTCCCCAACCCTGGGTGTGGGATTCCCGATTCTTAGATCCTCATTCTTCATATGAGGAAGAACTCTCTAACTGTACGAGCTCTCCAGCACCGGAACAATTTCCCTTGTACAGCTATGGACTCTCCCTCATGGGAGGTTTTCAAGCAGAGGCTGGATGGCCATCTGTCACCTACTACTATAGTCACCTACAATGAACAGGAGATATGACTAGATGACCTCCATGATACCTTCTTACTCTAAGCTTTTATGATTCTATAAACCAGTGAGATCTGCTGGAGTCAGTGCAGACAATACAGCGCTAGATGGACCAGCATAAGGCAGCTACATATTGTTCATTGTCCAAAGGTTGCAGTCACAAAATAAGTCTTCTATTGGATCAACATGGTTATGTAGATACAGAGCTACTCTGTTCAGCAGCATGTTCAACAGCTTGACAGCATGTTTACTACACCCTAAGCCAGCGGGTGGCGCAGTGGGTTAAACCGCTGAACCATGAGCTGTCGATCGAAAGGTCGGCAGTTCGAATCCGCGACGGGGTGAGCTCTCGTTGCTTGGCCAGCTCCTGCCAACCTAGCAGTTCCAAAACATGTTAATGTGAGTAGATAAATAGGTACCGTTTGCAGGAAGGTAAACAGCGCTCCATGTTCCAGCCGCATGCTACGCACTGCGGCAAGGAGAGTCACGCCGGCCACATGATCACGGAGGCGTCTTCGGACAACGCTGGCTCTTCGGCTTTGAAATGGAGATGAGCACCACACCCTAGAGTCAGACACGACTGGACTTAATGGTCAGGGGTCACCTTTACCTTTTTGTTTAAGCCACTCTGCTGGCCTATAATGTTGCACAGGATTGCGATGTTAATGAAATCCACATTCCCCACCCACTGATTGGCCAAATCAAGCATCCCCCCCCTCCCTGTAACCTTCTAAAGTGAGTAGGTAAGGAGACCAAGCCACCTCTGTCCCCCACTCACGCCCTTTGGCTTGGTTGCAAATCCTGTGCACCCTTTCCTGGGAGTAAGACCAATTCTGTTCAGCAATTCAGACCTGTCTCTAGATTGTGGGGAACTCAAATGTTTACTCTCCCACTTTGTGATATTTTAGTTGACCCTAATGAAAGCTACGTTTCGCCCTATTAATGTTGCCATGTAAGCCACTTTGTGAACTTGGTTTTGTTGAAAAAGGGATCTATAAATATTTTTAATATTTATATTCAATGGAATGGTTTTTTTTCTATTAGAAATGGAAAGTGTAGAAAGGAGAAGAGATTAGAGAGAAGGCAAAAGGTGGAATAAGAAAATAGTGAAAGGCAAAAGGGAGAGAGAGAGAGAGAGAGAGAGAGAGAGAGAGAGAGAGAGAGAGAGAGAGAGAGAGAGAGAGAGAGAGAGATAAAAGGAAGAGAATAATGAAAGAAGGAGAGGAAACCTATACAAATAGAGGGAAGCAGAAAAGAGGAAACTCAAAAGGAAAGATAAGGATAAAAATAGACTAAAAAGAAAAGGTATGAGAGGAAGAGGAAGGCAATGGAATAAGAAGCCATATATACAGTATATATAAAGGTAAAGGTGACCCCTGACAATTAAGTCCAGTCGTGTCCGACTCTAGGGTGTGGTGCTCATCCCCATTTCAAAGCCGAAGAGCCAGCGCTGTCCGAAGACGCCTCCGTGGTCATGTGGCCGGCATGACTCTCCTTGCCGCAGCGCGTAGCATGCGGCTGGAACACGGAGTGCTGTTTACCTTCCCGCAAGCGGTACCTATTTATCTACTCACATTAACATGCTTTGGAACTGCTAGGTTGGCAGGAGCTGGCCAAGCAACGAGAGCTCACCCCGTCGCGGATTCGAACTGCCGACCTTTCGATCGACAGCTCATGGGGGGGGGAAGTGTCCCATTCCTCCCAACTTAGCATCTTTTTCAGTGGCTGTTGCCTGGTATTTTCCTTGTTTTTTTGTTTATTTGTTGTTTTTAGATGTTGAACGCCTAGAGAAGATGGAGAGGACAGGATTGCAACCAAGCCAAACAGGACCAGTCTCTTCATGCAATTTAAAAGGAGCAGACTGGTCTTGTACCATTCTGCCTCATGCTATGAAGGGGCCAGCTTGAAAAAGACCAGTACAATCTGGATCGAAACGTAGCTGCCACCACTAGTTTGAATACGGTTTTTAATACTGTCTTTTAATACTGCTTTTTCCCTTAGCAGTGTCGGAGGGAAAATTGTTTGTTCTATAGGGATATTCGGGCTGCTCATATTTTCATCGTTGAATCACTTCCCAGGTCGTACATGCCATCAATATACCTATTTGCTTTTATCTGATTCTAATCCCGCAATTACATATAGTGTTGCTAAGTTCTTTGCGGCCGTGATAAGTGTGCTGAAAAAGATGATGGACTGTGGAGTCATTGGTTCTGATAAAAGACATTGTATAGAGGGCTGTATATCAATCTGCAATTTATGACGTTATGTACATCTGTGGATCATTGTTTGTTAGAGTGGCTGCTTTCCTGGGCTGATGATAATTTTAAATGTAATTTTAACTTTAATATCTTTATTTCATTTGCTGATTTGTGTTGTTTTTGTATTATTTCTGTTTTGGGCTGGTCTTTGACCATAATAAAGATATTGATTGATTGATACTGCTTTTAACGTGTGTGTTTTATCGTGTTTTACTGTGTTTTTAACTTAGTTTTTTATATGCCATGGCTTTTTATCCTGTTAATTTTAATCATTCAAAAAAAGATGATTTTTTAAAAAGTGTTTATTATAGTCTATTATTATTAATTAATTTTATTATTATTTGTACATGTTGATTTTATCTTGCTTGTGCTGTTTTAATATGGGCTGTAAGATGCCTTTAATGGCCTCTATGAGCGTGTATGGTAGAGTAGAAATCTCTGGAATAAATTAATTCTTCAGAGTTAAGTGATCAACCCAGATGGTGGAATTATGGACTGTTCCACTTCAGCCTACAGGCAGGAAGTGATACTTTTTGACTACTTTGCCATGTAAACATCCACCCACCCACCCCACATATAGTAAATAAGCACATTGGAGGTAAGGTGTTCTTCCTGATGTGCTGGGTTTCTACATGCAGGGTGTTGGTTTTTTTTGTATGGAGGAAGGATTCAAAGATATGGCACTCTCCATTGTCTCCCCAAGTCTGAACAGACCAGAATTCTACCACCTCAATCTGCCTAAAGTGTAGATTATTAGATCAAAACTCCATTGAGCACAATGGGATTTACTTCGGAGTAAACGCTGCGGCAAGGAGAGTAATGCCGGCCACATAATGGTGTAGTGGTTTGGGAGTCGGACTTAGACCTGGAAGATCCAGGTTCAAATCCCCGCTCAGCCACGAAGCTTCCTGGGTGACCTTGGGCCAGTCACTATCTCTCAGCCCCACCTACCTCACAGGGTTGTTGTGAGGACAAAAAGAAGGGGAGGAAATATGTACACCACTCTGAGCTCCTTGGAGGAAGGGCGGTATAAAAATGTGAAAAATAAAATAAATAAATATAACCACGGAGGCATCTTCGGACAACGCTGACTCTTCGTCTTTGAAATGGGGATGAGCACCACACCCTAGAGTCGGACACGACTGGACTTAATTGCCAGGGGTCACCTTTACCTTTAAACATGCATAAGATTGTGCTGTAAGGAAACTACTAGGGAAACTTTAATTGTTGTGGAAAAGCAGAGTACAGCCCAAGTGAGTGCATACAAGACGGCAGCCTTGCAATGCACCTCTATGCATTGCAGGTTGGCTCAGAAGTAAGGCTGCAATCCTATATGCACACACTTACCTGAGAGTAAGCCCCACTGACTATAATGAGACTTACTTCTGACTGAGTAGACATGCCTAGGCTTGGGCTGTAACCCTCCCTGTGTTCAATGGGGTTTAATGCCGGATAAGTATATGTATAGGATTGCAGCCTAACTTAAGCAGCCGCCTTTACGAGTCGTCAGTACCGACGACGGATCACTGGAAGGAAGCAGAGATGCGGTTTGCCTTTGCCAGTCCTCGCTGGGCTTCCACTGCGCAGCCGGAGACACCCCATCAAGAGCCAGGAGCGCGGCTTGCTGCGCAAAACGAGAGAGAGCGCGCGCGCGGCCAGCAGACGCCGCGGAAGATGCGCTCCGTAGAGGCGGCGCTGCGAAGAAGCCCGCGCCTGGCCCGCCGGCCCTTCCCCTTCCCCTTCCCCCGCCCCTTCGGCCGCTGGCCCCGCCCAGCCCTCGCCTAATTGGCTGCCGGGGAGGAAGAGGTCTCATTGGGATGCAGGCGCGCGGCTGCTCGCCTTTAGTCTAGTGCCGGGCAGCGGGAGAGAAGCTACCGCCGGAGAAGCCGCTGCTTCGCTTCGCCTCCCGGAGTAGTCGGGGAGTGGGACGGAGTTTTACCCCTTCCTCCAGGTCTCGGGAGCGCGCAGCATGGGCGCTGGAGGCGGTCGAAGGAGCCCGCCGGTCTTCAGACTGGGACTGTTGTTGCTGGGGCTGCTGCGAGGGGCTGGAGCCCTGCGAGGTGAGCGCGGGGGTCGCCTTGGTGGGGAGGTGGAGGTGGCTGCGGAGGGGGGGGGACTTGCAAGTTTGCAAGACCTTGGCAGGTGGCATTGATGATGGATGGGAGTCCACAGGTTGCCTCGTCAATGGCAGGAGGATGGATTCTCTTGGGGGGGGGGCACTGCTGCAATGCACGCCAGATTCTCTCCATGCGCGTCCCCCCCCCCCCCCCCTGTGTATCTTTGCCGCTCCGTATCACTGTCCCCGCTTTTGCTGCAAGCCTGTCGGTTGCAGGGGGCTTTCTGGAGGGAAGCTGGTTCGGCGTTTGGAGAAGAGAACGGCGGAGTCCTGAGAAAAGGGGTTTCTATTGGAGCCTCTATGCGTGCACAGACACAGGGCGTGCTTGCGCGTGTCGCGTCCAGACGATTTCGTTGGGGGTCCAGGGAGGGGCCTTCAGGTTTGGGGGTACAGCCGTGCTTGACGAAGTGCATGGAGCCGCAATTCTGGGCGTGCTTACTCGGAAGTAGGTCCCGTCGACTCGGGGGGAGCCGGACGCTGCTGTCCTGGGCACGCTTATCTAGGAGCTGGTTCTCTTGAGCCCAGTGGTACCCCCCACTCTTGACTACACATGCCTCGCGTGGAATACCACCCCCACACACGTTGCTCAGTGTATTCCCTTTACGAGCCGTCACTTTTGAGGTGACACGGCCACCAGTGGACAATGTAGCTACCCAAAGCGTTGGGACTCGAGCAGAATTCTTCCTGTGTGTGTGTGTGTGTGGGGGGGGGGCACTGTTTTGAAGGGAGCAACTGTTTCCAGCTACGTTTTATAGACTGAACCTAGAGATCAGGGAAAGGATGACTAAACCTGTCGCTGTTTTGTCGTGTTCACCTCTGGGGGCAGAGAATGGGATGCTTGCTTCGGGAGCACATCGGGACAGTGTGTTTGAAAGTATTTGCAGGCTCTGCCCTAGCCCCCCCCCCCGGAAGTCTCTACTTCGCATGCCCCTGGCCTGATCCTTTTTTTTGGGGGGGGGTGTCGGTAAAATCATGTTGGTCGTACTTCTCTGACAGGTTTTCTCTCCCACCTCCCTCCACGTTTAGCCCTTGGGCTTCTTGAGTTCAGGGTTGCACCTACAACCTGTAAAATAAAGACTTCAGCCAGAGGAGGAGTTAACTTAACCGTCTTGCCACTAGCTGATTGCCCTCCATCCCTGGGCTGCTTCTCCTAATAAAAATCCACTCCTTCGCCTGGTTTGAGGAAAGGGCTGCAGGCAGCTCCTAGGATTCACAAGGCTCTGGGGATATCTTTGTCTAATTACAGCTGAGCTGTTATTATTATTATTTTTTTTGAGTACTTGCAGCACAATCCTAGGCATGTCTACTCAGAAGTATAAGTCCCATTGGCTTCAATGAGACTTACTCGCAGGTCAGTGTGCGTAGGATTGCAGCCTTGCATAGCTTCCCTTGGCTATATGAAAAGTGACATTGAACTGGAGTAGACTCCCCACCCCCTCACAAGAAGTAGCTGTGGATTTAAACGCATTGCAAAGGAAAACAAAATGTGTGGGGTGTGTGCTTCTCAGTAGGAACAAATGAATGCATCAGGATGAACCATAGTAGGTGAAATGTTTCTTCTCTTTCTCTCTTCGCCCCCCCCCCCCCATGTAGCAAGGCTGGACCCCCTCTGCGGCCTTTCAGATGCTCCTTAATTGCACTTTACCGCCATGCCGGATGTTTAGGTACCGGACTGCTGTGGGATTGTGTTTTTGGACATTACTGTGAGAGATAGCAGATTATTTTTAGCCTTCTTGCAGTCTCTCTCTCCCCCCCCCCCCATTTTTGATGCTGCATAGCGTTTAGTTGTAGCTTGAGCTGGAGCACTTAACCCCAGCTACTGACCCATTGAGCTATAAGATTACAGTTTATGAAGCTGTCTGGGAGCCACCTTGAAGAGAAATTGCATTCCAAACAGAGTTTTTATTTTCTGGAGAGTTCAAAAGTGTGTGTGTGGGGGAGAGAGAGAGAGAGAGAAGCAAGCAGGTTGCAAAGCAATGTTTCTCATCATGCTCAGGTTTGCATCTCTTTAAATGCCTGTGTACATGACTTATGCTCCGTTACTCTCAAGCAGCCTTTTTTTCAGGTAATTGAAAATAAATGGTATTGCAGACAGTCTTTCCAAGTCACTAATCCTGATCTGAAAGTAATCAAGTTCCTGATGCAGAGGAGGAGGGAGGGAGGGAGGGAGGGAAGAAAATGCAAAGGGGGACAGGGTGCTTATACCTTTAAAGGCTTTAACCATGGTTTAGAAGAGGCAAGTTGGGCAGGTGCAGCTCATCGTGGAAGGGTGCAACAAGCTGCACCTGCCCAACTTCCCTCTTCTAAACCATAGTTAAAGCCTTTAAAGGTATAAGCACCCTGTCCCCCTTTGGATATGGTAAGGCTATGCTACATGTGATGCTGCCAAGTTTTTTTTATAAGCAATGTGGACTATTATACCTTTTAAAAAAATGGGGTTTGACACCATGTGCTGGGGGGGGGGAGAGTGCAATTTTTGTTTTCAGTAAGGTTAAATTGTTGAATTGATTGATGGGTTAGGTTAACTGACTAAGGCTGCAAATCCAGTACATGCTTACCTGGGAGTGAATTCAATGGGACTTACTTGTGAGTAGGCATGCCTAGGATTGTGCTGTACAAGGGGAATAATAAAGTTGAAGTAAATTGGGCTGTAAGCCTGACAGGACTGGGACCCCCCCCTTCTCTCTCTCTCCACTCTGTGTAGAGCACACATAGATGGTGCTGTTTTTGTTTAATAAATTAAAATAAATGGTGAACTGGTCATCAAATGGATTGATTGAAATGGTGCCACTTATTTAATGAAGGAGGGGAAAGTATCTTAACATTTTTGAAGGAAGCATTTTTTCATTCCCCACCCCATCTGGGGCTCTCTGCCCCCCATCTCTACGTGACACTCAAGAGTAGCAGAGGGGGTGATGTATTAAGAATTCCACAGGTTGAATCGGCAGCAGGAGCAAATGCTGGGCCAAAGTATTCTACTTCCCAAAGCCCCTTGTGCGCTGCAGATATTAACACATTACAGGTGGGCCCCCATATCCACGGATTTGCTATCCACGGTTTCAGTTACCCACGGATCACGCCCCCCCCAGGCTTTTACTTTTTTTCCCCAGCATGCTTTATTTCTTCCTTAAAGAAACAGGAGAAGCAGCCTCTGGCTGCTTATTGCAGGCAAGTAGAACGAGACTAAGGCCTAGAGAGGCTCTGCAAGGTTAACAGAAACCTTGCAGAACCTCTCTAGGACTTAGTCAAGTTCTACTTGCCTGCAATGGAGGCTGCTTCTCTGTTCGTCTTAAGGAAGAAACAAAGCTTGCTGAAATAAAAAAAATAAGAGCTGGGGGGGGGGATTCGCATGCCTGCCCACAGGGGAGGCAGGGCGGGGGCCCCTCAGGAAAACATGGAGGGGGTGTTCGCTCCTATCCACGGTTTCAAGTATCCACGGAGGGGCCTGGAACATATCCCCAGCGGATATGGGGGGAGTACTGTAGTTAGTTTGAGATCCTGGTGGCGGAGTGACGGCCAAATAAACACTGCAGCACTGTGCTTCTGTCATCTTGGAGGTTGGGGCCCAGGTTCAAATAAGCCTGAAGTTGCGTCTGCTTAATGTTCTAATAAGGCACATATGCCATCCATGAAGACTTCCAATGGTCTTCTAAACATGTTTACTGGGAAGTAAGCCCGTGTGTGTGTGTGTGTGTGTGTGTGTGTGTGTTTAGAGGAACATTTTAATTCCATCTTTCCACAGGCATGTCCAAGGCTACTTGGGTGTTTGCTGGAGCTTTCTCCCAGGCAAGTGTGGTTAGGATTGTGGCCTTTGTGTTATGTCTTTTCATTCCCAAGTACAGAGGGCAGCCATGAAGTTGTTAGTGGTGGCAAGAGATTGTGATCCTGTTACATCCCTGCTAATCGGTTTGTATTGGTAACCAGTATATTTCCTGGTGCAGTGCTGGTTATGATGACATTTAAAGCCCTTAATGGTTTGAGGCTGGCAGTGTGAAGTGTTCTCCCATGTGACTCTACTCCAGGGGTGGCCAACCTTTCAACCTGAATGCTCCTGGCCCTTTAATGGTTGTGTAGGTGAGGACATTTCAGCAGGTGCAGCTGCTTTAGCAGCACCAGCAACAATTGCAGCTGCCAAGATTCTGTCTTCTACACAACTCTTAAGAACACAGTAGCCCTAATGGTGGAAGGTTGGCCACCCCTGATCTACTCATAAAGGTAAAGGTGACCCCTGACAATTAAGTCCAGTCGTGTCCGACTCTAGGGTGTGGTGCTCATCCCCATTTCAAAGCCGAAGAGCCAGCGTTGTCCGAAGACGCCTCCGTGGTCATGTGGCCGGCGTGACTCTCCTTGCCGCAGCGCGTAGCATGCAGCTGGAACACGGAGCGCTGTTTACCTTCCCGCAAGTGGTACCTATTTATCTACTCACATTAACATGCTTTGGAACTGCTAGGTTGGCAGGAGCTGGCCAAGCAACGAGAGCTCACCCCATCGCGAATTCGAACTGCCGACAATCCGATGGGGACCTCTTGCATGTCTCACAGTGACCTGATGTAAGATCAGAAGACACATGCAAGAAAGCCCTCTCTGTTGTGGCCCCCTCCTTCTAAGATCTGCTCCCCCAGGAAGTTGGCTTGTGTGTCTTCCCTCTTTGTTTCCTTGTATGCTGAAGACCCATTTATTTTCTTGTGCTTTTCCAGGTATGTCTTCTTGTTTAGTTGCTTTTGATCATTTCTCTCTCTTTGTGCTCCCTGTTGGTTTTATGCTGTGTTGTATTTAATTTTGCTTGTGTTACAGTCTCTCTTCCCCTGTATTTTAAATTGTTGTAAGCCCGTCCTACAGGAACAAGTCTGGGTAGAAATCATCTAAATAGCATTTTCTTTTATCTAGTGGTAGAGCTTATCTTTTCCAGTGTCTGGGCTCACTTATAAGAATGGACTGACATAGTCTGGTGGAGTTTGGTGATGGAAAAGCTTACCCCTCCATAAGCTCAATTTGGACAGAGACCAAGCTTGTCTGACTGATGGCTTAATTGTTTGGTTTTCTTCTTGGGAACCCACAAGGCCCCCAAGACGATCTATCTAGGTCCAGTCAATAGCTTTGATTATATACTTAGTGAGGCATTAGGGAAGGGGTGGCCAGCCTTTCAACACGAATGTTCCTGGTCCTTTAATGATTGTATAAGTGAGGGCATTTCAGCAGGTGCAGCTGCTTTAGCAGCACCATCAGCAATTGCAGCTTCCAAGATTGTCTTCTACACAACTCTTAAGAACGCAGAGGCCCTATTGGTGGAAGGTTGGCTACCTCTGCATTAGGGTAACGTTGGTGCAATTCAGGTATAAACTGTTTAAGCGTGTCTTTAAGATTTTATCACGATGTGTGTGGAAGACTTTAGGTAGGGCTTTCTTTGATTTGACAGCGGGCCTGGTTCTATGTAATAGCTAAGGCTGGTTCTCTGTGAACTGCCTTCGTATCCACAACACTGCCTTGTGCATGGCTTCTGAGAATGCAGAATCCAACCATCACACTCGTTCATTGAAGCATCTAGGAATTGGGACTGTTTACTCCTTTGACTTCTACTTACTTTGGGGTGCACGCAAGGATCCCTACTCCTGCTTCCTGGCCTGCACTATACTTGCTAGATGTAACTATTGTGGCTAAGGAAAAAACCTAAAGCAAGAGAACACTCTGGAGTAGGTGAAAGAAACTGCACATCAAGGCCAGTCAGGTGGGCAGCCGTTGTGGTTTGGGTACATTGGTGTTGGGCTAGGACTATAAGAGGGTCCTCAGCCCAGTCTTATGCCCTGGCAAAGGCGGCATAATTGGTGGAATCTTTTTGCGAGTGGAATTTGCAAATGTTTGCACAAGTATTCTCTTGATTCTGGACCTGGTTTTGCTTTCCTGCCCCTCGAGTTGGTCGTTCCTTGTAATACGCTGCGTTAGACAATTGGTTCCAGTTAAGAAGCATGGGGTGGTGGTAACCTTAGCCTAGTGTCTGATCCTTTTCTCCCCTGGCTGGGGCTTAAGGCATTCAAATAGAGCAGCAGCTGCTGGAATGGTTCATGGGCAAGCGGATCATTTCCGCTCAAGGATGCACCTTGTAGAATAACCCCAATCAGATTCAGCGTTGCAAGGAAGTGAGAGACTAGGACCTCGGTTTCCTGTGGGCACACAGAGTCAAATATGTAGAGGTGAGACGGGGCTGTTGGCTTTGCGAAGTGATTGAAGAACCTCTGCTGTGTAGATGTTTCATTCTCTAATTGCTCTATGCAGGAGGTGACGCTAGCAGTGGTTCCCAAACTGGGGGCCGCGGGAACCAGCCAGGGGAGCCGCGGGAACCAGCCAGGGGAGCCGCGGAGTGCCACGGAATCCTCTTGGAAAACAGTGCAGTGCCAATTGGCAGGCATCAACATCATGTAATGGGGAGCCGTCGCCAATGGCCAAGGGAGCGCAGGTCGGAAAAGTTTGGATAAAAGCTATGGCTAGGTTGCTGCCTCAGTCATTAGAATTTGTTTTCCTCTCTGGCTCCTTGGGAATTCAGGTTCACATCTCAACCCAGTGTGGTTTGGAGCATAGCTGAAATATTGAGCAGAGTGCATTATGGGATTTTGTGTGTACAGTATATGCAAAAAAACCCCCCCCCCCATCCCCTGCTTTGGTAAATTATTGGATCAATTGGCTCTGCCTCCCCAAATTGCTTGTTTTGAGATGGGATACACCTCTCCCAAGCCACCATTTTTATTTGGTAGCAAATAAGGCTTTAGCAAAAAATAAAGCACCTCTTGGAAGCCTAAGGTTTGCTCTGTACAGTCCCTGTCTTGTTTTGAAGCATGTTGCAGTTAGTGCTCAGTGTGTGTGTGTGTTGTCTTTCCCCCCTCCTTTAATTTCTGTAGCCATGGGGGGGCTAAACAACTTGACTTTTTATTTTAAATAACATTTCCATCTCGCAGGGTTTCACAGCAGGCAACAGGTTCTCTGCAATCACCTTCCGCCTTGACTTGTAAAAAGTACCTCATTCTTGATATGAGCTATATAACTTATACAGCATTTGCTATTGTAGTCAGGAGCTCCTGTGGGGGGAGGAAACCCATGTCGTTGCATCCCAAAACGCCTATCCAAATTGACTGTCATCCCATTCGTGCAGCAGTGGAGAAGGTAGATCCCTGCCATTGTGCCGATCAGAGACAGCTTGTGCTGTTCCTGTCTGCTTAGAATTTGTGTATGACATTTATATGCTGTTTTTCTTGGGGGGGGGGGGGCGTTTGGCTATGCTTTTAAGACAACTCACAGCTGAAAAACAATGGCTTATAGCAGTGTTCCCCAAAGTTTTTTGACCTGCGGCTCCCTTGACCATTGGTCGCAGCTCCCCATTACATTTTGTCAGTGGTTTTATTTATTTATTTATTTTTCACATTTTTATACCGCCCTTCCTCCAAGGAGCTCAGAGTGGTGTACATATTTCCTCTCTTCCTTTTTGTCCTCATAACAACCCTGTGAGGTAGGTGGGGCTGAGAGATAGTGACTGGTCCAAGGTCACTCAGGAAGCTTCATGGCTGAGCAGGGATTTTGAACCTGGATCTTCCAGGTCTAAGTCCGACTCCCAAACCACTACACCATCCTGGTTCCCAAGCTGGGAGCCGTGGAGTGCCATGGAATCCTCTCGGAAAACAGCTCAATGCCAATTGGCAGGTATCAACACAATGTAATGGGGGAGCCATGGCCAATGGTCAAGGGAGCCGCAGGTCAAAGAAGTTTGGGAAGCACTGCATTATGTTGATGCCTGCCAATTGGCATTGCTCTGTTTTCTAAGATGGTTTTGTAGCACTCTGCGGCTCCCCTGGGAGTCGCGCCTCCCAGTTTGTGAACCACTGGCTTAGAGTGTAATAGGCATGAGAAAAAGGGAGATGGATGAGAGGAAAACTACTAAGGCCATGGCATGACATAGATCTAGGAGGAGAGGAACCAATTGCTTGTAGATGGAAGGGCAGCTGATGGAAGCAGTTCTGGGATGGCAGCTGGTCCCAGCCAGGCCCTTACAAATCCACTTGCCAGGGATGCGTGCTCCCAGTCTTCTGGTGAGCAGGAGATCCCAGCACCATACAGATGTCTCCCCCAGACATTCCACTGCCTTGTTTTAAGAAAGTGAGGAACATCTGGAGTCTCTTCTGAGGAGCAGGAGAACGTTTCATTGTTTCTCACTGCCTCCATGACTGGCTGCAAATGGGAACAAGCTATGTCTCCCAGTCTCTCTGCACGCATTGGCTGAAGAGGGAAGGTGGGGCTGGTGGCATGGCAAATATTGTCTGGCTAGAAAGCAAGGCTACATTTGTGGACACTTGGTTCCAGCCAAACCACTACATGGTCTTGCTGTCCTCCTTCCTCAGATACTACCAGAGGGTTCTAAGTAATCTTGTCCTGTTTTAAGGATCGACCTTGGAGGTTTGGCTCTAGGTCCCCATCCCCCCCACCCTCAAAAGTGAAGTAGCTGATCTGGAAGCAGCAACTTCCCATTGTGGCACCCTGTGTGTGGAATTTCCTCTCGAAATAAATTTGTGTCGCCATCTTCTTACTCTTTTTTTAAAAGATGTTGTGGTTTTTATGCTGGCACCTTCCCAGTGTCTACTCGTCACGTTTGTATCGCACTTGTTTAAATGGTTTTGTTCTACGCAAGTTGCACTTGGCTGTTGTTTTGAACCAGAGGAGCAGGGTGTAACGACATGCATTCCAGCTCTTTCTAGAAGTGTCTTGTCTGATTCCACACACCTGCCTGATGAATCTGCCTGATGAATCTAGAAGTAGGTTTTCTCTGTGCCAGGTGCAAGGGAGTGACAACAGGAAACAGGTCATCTTGTTGTCTTGTGCTCCCTGAGGCATCTGGTGGGGGCCACTCTGTGATACAGGAAGCTGGACTAGATGGGCCTGTGGCCTGATCCAGCAGGGCTCTTCTGATGTTCTTATGTTCTTATGACGTAGACTTGAGTCAACTCAAATTGCTTCAATGACTCGACCTGGGCTTGACTCGGCAATTGTAAAAGACTCGAAGACTCGATTTGAGACTTAGAACCTTTTACGACAAGTCGAATTTTATAAATAAATATATGCAAATGGCTGACTCTTCTTTGCAACCTCCAGGCTTTAGAGGTAGCCTCTCTCTGAATGCCAAGTGCAAGGGAGTGGCGACAGGATACAGGTCTCTTGTTGTCTTGTGTGCTCCCTGAAGCATCTGGTGGGGCCACTGTGTGATGCAGGAAGCTGGACTAGATGGGCCTGTGGCCTGATCCAGCAGGGCTCTTCTGATGTTCTTATGTTACGTTCTTATGCGTGTGCAAAGCCCCCCTTGAGAAGTGTCGCTCGTCTTAGAGAAACTCACTGGGAAAATTCTCTGATCCTTGGGAGGAACAGTCAACATTTGCTGCACATGTTTTGAAATGTTGATGCCTACCCTGGAAGAATCCCATGGAGATGGTGGTGCAGGCGCTAGGTAGTAAAATGAACCGCCTATGCTGTGAGAATCGGGACCCTCTTCTAGAAACCTTCTGGTGACGAGTAATTTTCAACAGAGAGGATGTCATTGGCTAATATAATAAGTTTCTTAGCAAGCCAGCAGAAACACTAGGGCACTGTATGCTAAAATGGAAAATTACTTCTGGCACAAGAGTTCCCTTGAGGAAATGTGATGCTATCTCTTTCCACTCCCCTACCCCGTATATTTAATCCTGTTTCTTGGGGAAATGTGGCGTTTGACAGTAAAATCTTAACACCAGAAGCTTCTCTTTTTGCTTCTGTTTGTTCTTTCTTTTAGCAGAGCAGATGCCTGGATTGTGTATAGCAGAAAAGGAACTTGGTTCATTTCTGTGGTGTTTTTTTTTTTTTTTTAGCTGCAAGTATATCCTGTATGGTGCTATCTAGCCTGACCTGTGCTTTTTTTTCTCTCTCTATACCACTTTTCAGCAGCAAAAAAAATGGTTGGAATAGCAAAAGGAATTATCATGACATCGCCCTGCCCCGAAAGGGTCTCACAACCTAAAAAGAAACCCAAAGAGACATTGAAAACAGCGAGAATGGTTAAGGACCCCCCCATCTCCTTTCCACCACTTCTCTGGGTCTGTTGGGCTAATAGTATTCATGGTTACTGTGTAATGGGTAGTTGAACCAGCAGGCAATATATGGGGGGGCATATCCGCTGATCACTATCCGCAGATTCACGTATCCGCGCCCCCCAGCTCCCCTCGCACCCATCACCTTTGTTTTTCTTCATAGAGCTGGTGCCAGCTCTATGAAGAAAAACAAAGGTAATGGGCTCAGGGGAACAGGCAGAGGCTAGGGTTCCCCCTGTCTGTGGGTTCGTGGTATCTCCTGTGGATACCGGGACTTAACTTACAGGGCTGCTCCCTTGTCTTTTGAGTGACTTGCACATTCAGAGGTGGTGGGCTCCTTCCTGACCCTACTCGCTTATGCTTTGCTGCTGCTCTGAATGTGGCTTGGACTTTATCGTGGTCATGAGGTGTTGATTGGAGCAACTGGGGTTCAGAGCTGTGCTGTCACTGAAGCTTCTGATTGCCATCATGGCCCATATTGGCTTCCATGGTTTTTGGTCTAACCCCCTTTTGAAACAAGCCAGCGGCCATTGCATTATACTACCATTGTTGGCGATGAGTGTCATATGTTGTGTTATGAGATTTGACATGTTCTGTCTTGTCCAGAACCTACATCCCAGTCACTCCACTGGGTGATCAGAGTTGTAGTGTCATCTTGGCTATTCCATGAACTCTTCTGTATGCATATGTTTATATTGACTGTTTTGTCCTGCCCTTTTGTAGATTTATGTTCACTGTTCCTTCATGGCAAGCCTGCTACTTACTGGGGTGAGCTGTTACTTTTGGGAGATTCTATCTTTGTGGGCTAGAATCAATGATACAGTACTGACATGAAGATATTCTGGGTTCCTGGAAGTTGGCTGGGTTTAACCCTTTCTTACAATACTGAACATGTGATGCGTCTCCAGTTGTTATTTCAGAGATGTAAGCCTCATTCCAACTTCTCTATTATGCAAAATTCTGAAAGCAGGACGGAAACTTTGTAAGAGCATTTACAGACCTATCTGGCCAGTAGACAGATTTGTAAGTTCTGTGATATTCTTGGGCATTTGGTTAGGTGAACTGAAAGGAATATGGAACAGAGATGAAAAGCCCTCCTGTGGAGACCACTGAAAATTGCTTTTGCATGGTGGCTTCTGCACAAGGGGCTGTAAAATGTGGTGTGATGTTACGTGGACCCTCCACATTGCATGGAAAATCTCCATGCCTACACCAGTCTTCCACAAGGGCATCCAGGGGACATATCTATTTTTGCATTAAATGTATCAAAACATTCTTATTTGATATGGAGGACACTGTGCAAGGATGCGTAGATATAATATGGACTTTGATCTTGGTCAAAATGCTAATGTAATGGTTAAGAGCCTGATGTGTATCTTAAGACAGATTGAGTGATTGTAAGCAAGTGCCTGGATAGGATGTTTTATTTTTGCAATTTACGGGACTAATTTCCGTTGAACATCAGTGGGAATTGGAGAATTATGCTCCGACATGTTTTTGCCTTCCTTTGGTGCCTGGGCTTGGCCACGAAAATGGCTTGTCCCCGAGTGGTTTCCTTTTGAGGCGTTTGCTTTGTTACTACATACAGTATAAATTTGATGACTATTGCTTTGTCAAGAAAGAGGGAGGTTTTCCTGAGATTCTCATGAGTGCTAGATGTCCAACTGACCGAACTATGTGTGATAGCACTAAAAAATCAAATTGTTTGTGGGAGGACAAAGGGCCAGGAAGGCAAAAGATGAAGACTAACAGAGTACTGTATTAAACCAAGTTAATGCTTCTATTTGCTTGTAAAAACATGTGGTGCCATTGGATATTATGGAAGAATATTCTTATCTTACATGTCGCAGTTGGTAATCTTCTCCATAGGAAGTCTTCTTAATGAGCATGGATGAAGACAATCTTCATAGTCACAGCTCTTCTGACTTCTCTTCCCCCCCCCCCCCATGGTTTTAGTTATCTCTACAGGTTGCAAGATCCCTATGATTATATCCCACTTTGAATTGAAAAAAATAATAATCCTCACATTTTGAGCATGTGTTGGCAGCTGCTGATTAGAGTCTGGCAGGCTTCAAATGTGAGATCTTGTTGTAAGCCATCAGTTCGGGAATGCTGTCAATAGTGAACGCCATTGCATGTCAACTGTCAAATGGCAACGCTCAAACAGTGAACTCAAATTCCACTCGGTTGCAAATAAAGATACAAAATGTTTTGGTGAATACATTTGTAGACTGTCACGACGTGCCCAAATCTCCGAGTTGCAAATCCACATATTTCCGGGTAAACTACGTCGTTAATAAAATACTTTTATTGACATAAACCAGATGTTAAGAACAACTTTACGTTTCACCCCATTCATTAGGGGCATCATCAGATGATGCAAACTTCTGATGATGCCCCTAATGAATGGGGTGAAACGTAAAGTTGTTCTTAACATCTGGTTTATGTCAATAAAAGTATTTTATTAACGACGTAGTTTACCCGGAAATATGTGGATTTGCAACTCGGAGATTTTGGTGACTATTCTGGAAATATTGAGTGTTTAGTGATGATCTGGAGAATGTTTCAACATCAGAATTTTAGGATGAATGCTTTCGAAGGAAATGTGTTGGAACAAATGGGTTTTTGCTGTAGCGGGAACTTTCTAGGCGCACTGTGAAAGAAAACAACCATGGGAAGGGTGGCATAGATCAGTGGTAGAGCACATGGTAAAGGTAAAGGTATCCCATGACAACTAAGTCCAGTCGTGTCCGACTCTAGGGTGTGGTGCTCATCCCCATTTCAAAGCCGAAGAGCCAGCGTTGTCCGAAGACGCCTCCGTGGTCATGTGGCCGGCATGACTCTCCTTGCCGCAGCGCGTAGCATGCGGCTGGAACACGGAGCGCTGTTTACCTTCCCGCAAGCGGTACCTATTTATCTACTCACATTAACATGCTTTGGAACTGCTAGGTTGGCAGGAGCTGGCCAAGCAACGAGAGCTCACCCCGTCGCGGATGCGAACTGCCGACCTTTCGATCAACAGCTCATGGTTCAGTGGTTTAACCCACTGCGCCACCCGCTGGCCTACTGTTAGCACATGCTTTGCATGTAAAGTCCCAGGTTCAGTCTTTGACATCTGACGGACCTCGGCTAACAGGATTTGAAATCTCCCAAGGACATAGCCTTGGATAGCCACTGCTTCCCAAAGTGGTAGATCGTGTTGGGCTAGATCAGTGGTCCCCAATCTCTCTCCTGGTTCTCTCACGCCGGGCCTGGGATAACTCCCTGGGCCTCTGCAGACCTCAGAACGCTTCCAGTAGCAACTGGAAGTGACTTGCGTGCAACTGGAAGTAAACTGGAAGTGACTTCCAGTCGTTTTTGGAGGTGTTCTGAGGCCCGTGGAGACCCAGGGAGTGCATCCTGAGCCCAGCATGACCCGGGAGCGGCCTCCAACTGCGTCCAGAGGGCTCCAATTTGGTCAAAAGGAGGGAAGGAACTATGTTCACCACCCCTGAGCTCCTTGGAGGAAGGGTGGTATAAAAACGTGAAAAATAAAAAAAAAATTGTTGTCACGTCTTTAAGTAAAAATTGGTTATTTATATCGGCAAGGCTAATGAAGTCAGCAGGGCTAATGAGCAGCCATGCTCTTGCACAGTGTTCACGGAGGTTCCATATGTCCTTAATGGTTTCTAATAATAAGGGAGGAGATCCTCCTTTCTCTTGATTGTCCTGCTATGGTTTCTGTCAGTTCTCATAGTGAACCATCAACACTGATGTGTACGTAACACTTTCTGAGGGTGTAGTTGCTTCACCTGATGTTGCCCTTGCAGCAACTGTGTAAGTGAGTTTTATTATCCCCCTATTACCGCTGAGTTTTGTGAAGTGGCCACTTAGCCAGTGAGAATTCATGGGGGAACTGGGAATGCCCCAATTCTCAGCTCAGTCGCTGTGCTACACCAGCTGTAGCATTTCACCTTCTGCTGAGATTAATGTTGCATAGCACATGTTGAACATTGTTTTGAAGCTGTAGGCAAATAGTGGTGAACAATCTTTTTCCAAGGAACATTTTTCATTATTGCATACTACTGGTCTGTCTTGCTCAGTATCTCCTGTGCTAATAAACAGCTCTCCTGAACTTCAGACATGACTTTCTGCCTTACTTGGAAATGCCAGAGATTGAACTTTGACCTTCTGCGTGCAAAGCCGTGAGCTTACTATTGACCTATGGTTCCTTTCCAAAACCTGTTGTGGCCTATAGAACCACTGGACCGATCTGGTATTGTTTACACTGACTTTCAGCTTACCGGTATTCCAGACATGAGTTTTTTTCAACTCGATGTGGGGAGGCCAGGGTCTGAACTTGAAGACCTTGTGCATAGAAACCATGTGTTCTTGCTACTGCGCTACAGCTCCTGGGGTCTGTAATCACTCTCAGGTCTTTGGTCCATAACCCTGTGGTCATTAGATCTTCATTGAAGTTTCCCTGATTTTCACTGAAGAAACCTCAAAATTCCATGGAAGAGCATTGAAAAGTTACCCTCAAAACATTATGGAAATTGAGCTAATGTTCTGATAGCAACTTTTGGAAGGAGGTTTTATCAGAATGAATGCTTGAAAGAGATGATAGGCATGGAGACATTTTCCCCCCTTTCATTTAAACACAACCAGTAAAAGCAAATAATGCTCCAGTCTTCCTTTCATCATCTTGAAGAATGCAATCTATTTTGGCCTGTGGAATCACAAGAGAACTGATCGGGGTCTTCACAAACAAAGGAGACATATCAAAGCCTTTATTTTTCTTTAGAAACTACAAGCAATAAAGCTGGAATAAATAAATAATATGTCATTGTTTTTACTCTTAATTTTTTTTAAAATTCTGCAATGGGAACTTGTGGTGTTATCAGTTTCTTTTCAGAGTATTATCAGAGCAAGAGATTAAAGTCTTCTAAATTGTGCTTGACAAGAACTCTTGTGATACAACGCAAATCCACCTATTCTCTAGTGCTTATCACCTCGCATGTCCTAGGGCATTTTTTGCAATCCATAAAACACTTAAAGCGCTTCCTTTTTGAACTGGACTAAATGTAGGGTCTCTTTGTACTTGGCTAGTAGTCTGTATTGGTGCATCATTTAGCATCAGCAATGCTAACCAGAAACAATGAGCTTTTCATGTGTGATGGAAGGATGCATACATGCAACAGCACATTGCCCACTACCCCCAATAAAGCCTTTCCTCATAAGGAAGGTGCTCCACCACTCTCCATTTTGGTTGCCCTCTTTTGCACCTTTTTGAGATGTGGTAACTAGAACGGTACTCCTGGATTCAAAATGTGGCCATGCCATATAGACTTTTATAGGGGCAATATAATGTTAGCAGTCTCGAGCTGCAATCCTTTCCTGGAAGTAAGTCCTATTAAATGGAATGGGCCTTACTTCTGGGAAGGCATGTATGGCAGGGGTTCCCAACCTGTGGTACTAGTACCACCAGTGGTACTTTGGCCGACTGCTGGTGGTACTCAGACCACTGGAACCCCACTCGGATGCAGCGCTTTTGGTGGCGCGTTTTTGCTCCCAAGAAGCTCCTGTCTTTGAGTGAGGCTCTCAGGAACGCTGAGAAGGGCCCTCCCACCTGCCCAGAGCCTCCTCCCTGCGTTTTCTGGTCTCTGGAAACTCAGACATAACTGGTGATGATGTCATCGCCAGTCACTTCCAGTGGTACTCAGGAGAGTGGCGCTGGAGGTGGTACTCGGCCGGGAAGGGGTTGGGAAACCCTGGTGTGTATAGGATTGCGCTGTTCTCTGTCTCCTTAATGACCTTGGCATGGAATTTTGCCAACTTTGCCACCAAGTGGATGTTTTCATTATTATTTTCATTATTATCTTCATTATCATCATCATTATTATTTATTATTAACAGTATTTATATACCGCTTTTCAACAAAAAAGTTCACAAAAGCGGTTTACATACAAAAATCAAATGACTAAATGGCTCCCTGTCCCCAAAGGGCTCACAATCTAAAAAGATGCAGAACTCCACCAGCAAACAGCCACCAGGAAAGACACTGTGCTGGGGTGAAAGGGGGGCAGTTACTCTCCCCCTGCTAAATATAAGAGGAGCACCAATTGGAAAATGTGCCTCTTGCCCAGTATCGATAGTATTATCTATCGAGAGTGAATCTGCTCATGGCCAGTTCCATCCACCTTGCAGTGCAAGATATTCATTGTATTCTTATCCTTCAAGACTTTTTTTTTTTAAAAAAAAACGCTTTTCAGTGACAGCCAAAAGTTCACCAAAGCAGCGAAAGGAGTGGAGAAACAAAAATGGCCTTAAACAAAAAGGTAACATTTTAAAGCCTCATAAAATGGTTGCATTTTTTTTTAAAAAAGATTACGTTGTTTCAGTTAACATTCTTTAAATAACGGGTTACTTGACGGTGCTTTTAAAGAAAGTAAAATAAAAATTTAAAACCGGAAAGTAAGTGTCGTTATTCCAAGTTTCTGGCTTCCAACACTAAGAATTCATAGATGCTAAGGGTAAAAAAAAACCCTTCTGAATCAGTGTGTTGACCTTTTTATTTTCATAATGCTCAGATGCATTCATATTTGTCTTGATGCCTCTTGCAAATGTTAGAATCAGGGGGAAATCAATATTTCAAGCTCTTTAGCATTGCTAAAGTTGAAACATCTCTAGCACTAACTTCTATATGACAAGGTTATTAACGCAATGTGTGAGCCCACTTATTTCGCATGCACGAAGGTTTTGTGGGGAAAACTGAGCACCTCCAGTGTATAGCATATCTGTGTTGCTGCTTCCATCCCAAAATCAGGTCTCTCTCCTTCCCTCCCCCCCTTGCTCCCTGCTTTTTGGGTTCTGTGACAGCTTCTGTGTCAAGCAATAAATCCTGTTCTGCACATCATTGCTTGATAGATTTATGGTAAACAGATGGCTGCCTAATTTTGGGAGCTGAATTATGCACCCGTGAGGGTTTAATGCTGCCTGTTTTAATGTATATGGTACATGAACATGTGTGGTGTGTTCCTTGTGTTTCTTCTTGGGAGTCAGATGAAAGTTCCTGCAAGTGGACTTGGAGGTATACTTTGCTTATTTACTTAAGTTTTGGACCACTTTTCCAAGACATCAGAGTGATTTACAAAATAAAAAAGGAATAACTATCACATGTGCATCTTTAATGTAATGCCAATAAAAAATTATAATAACAGCATTAAAACTAATAAGCAATTAGAGCTGGGGAGTCTTTAAAATCTAGTTTAAAGTTCCCCCCCTCGCCGCTCAGGTCAGGCAACTACTGCAGCATCTCTGACGGGTGGTTTTCTGCTTGAAAACCTCCAACTACACGGGCAGACTGTTGCGGCATTGACCTGCTCTTGCGGTTAGGAAGTTCTTCCTTGCATCTAGCGGCTAGATGCCTAAACATACTTCTAGCCTAAACATACTTCCTTGAATTTTCAACCTGATGATTTTGGTTCTGGCTTCAGGAGCCACAAAGACTTAAGCCCGACCCACACCGCACGAGTTCCAGCGCGCCCTAGACGCGCACGCAGATCGCGGAGCTGTCTGGCCTCCCATTTTGAGAGTTCGCAGCTGAACACGGGAGAACTGCGCTCTCCCGAGTTCAGGCACGATCTCAAATGACCCCTCTCAAGATTTTGAGGGGGCAGGGACGCGGAGCTACTGCTTTAACCAATCGGATTAGACGGGGTTTCAGCCAATTGGTGCACACTTATGTTTAATCCAATCAGCGATTAGAAGGCGGGATGATCAGGAGGGACTAATTGCAGGATGACACTGGCGGAGAGCAGGGCAGCACTTGGAGGTGGGCGGCCAGGCACCTACGCTTGCGCGCCTCCATTCTGGAACTTGTGCGGTGTGGGTCGGCCTTAACAGCGCAATCCTACCCACAGCTCCTCCACTGGTGCAGGCAGTGGTGGAGGGCAGAATGGGAGGCTTCGGAAGGGAAAAGGGAATTTAAATCTCCTTCACATCCCCCTTTAAAGGGGATTTAAATCTCCTTTCCCTCCCAAAGCCTCCCGTTCTGCCCTCCACCACTGGCTGCATCAGTGGAGGAGCTGGGTAGGGTTGCGCTGTAAGTCGTCGCTTTCCTCTCTGCAATGGCTCTTCAGATACTTGAAGATGGCCACTGTAGTCTCCTCCAGTCCAGATATACCAAGCTATTTTAATCACTTCTCATAGGATTTTGTTTCCACACCCCTCACTAGCTTTATCTTCTGAATCTTTCCCGACTTACTGGTGTCATCCTTAAAATGTAGTGCCCCAAACTGGACACAGTATTCCAAGGGGAGGTCTGGCTAGTGCAAAATAGAAACGTACCAAAGGAAAATGTTTTTAGCTGCCTTGTGTAAAGAAACAACCCCAAAACCCTGCAAGCATGGGAGATGTATGGTCAACACCCACATGTTCTTATGCCAGTAGTGGACTGTCCAGTTTGACCCTTAGATGCACTGGCCTTTTTTTTTCTTTTTTGTTAGTTCACCTTCTCCAGTGGCCATTTGGTGGCAGTGTCTCTCATTGCCAAACGCAAACAAGACTCCTTCCCATAGCTGACCGCAGCAATAAGCGGGATCTTGACATTCCTTGTGCTGTAATAGGGAATGTAGGTCTCGTCTTGTGTCGAATGAGCTAACCAAATAAAAAATGAATAGAAGGAATTTAATCTGTCAGCGTCAATGAATCTAAGAGGATTATCATTCCATTACGTCTAATAGATTTTTTTCTAAAGATAACTTTGCCACTTGACGTCCCTGTTCCTATAAAGATTGCGACAGATCTAATTTATATTTATAATTTAAGTATTCCCGCTCCATTCAGATTGGATCACGGAGTGGTTAATGGGCTACCTTTCTTGCTCTTTCCCCCCCGCTTTTAGCTTTTAAAGGAATAGCTTTGGTTTAATGTTCTGAATGCCAAGTCTGTTGCCTCCTGCTCTAATTTTGTCTCAGGAATAGTGAAGACCCATCCGTTTTGCCAGAGTCTGTTTAGTGACTCAATTAGCCATAGAGCGATGCTTTCTGCAGCTCTCAGATTCTCTCCTAGTTCTTGCCCCCTTCTTTCGAGGGGAATATTGGAGGACGGGGAACAGTTGCATGACAAGAGTGCTCAGTGTACGTTAATCTTTTAAAGTTCGCGATGTTAGTGCTTCGTTTTGGTGGGGAAAAATATATATATAGAAGACGGTTGACCTTTCAAGGTGGTACTTAAGCGTCGGGGCTCTTTCACATGTTATCCGACAACAGATCTCTGTGCATATGTGGAAAATTGGTGGTGTCGAAACCTCGCTTCTCGGCAACTGCTAATTGCATGGCTGAAAGCATGTGTTTGTCTGGTGTGCACATCACAATTTGATGTGCCATAATTGTACTTGGCATTTATAGAGTGCGTCTTGAATATTTGAAGTGCTTTGCGCACACATTTTTATTCAAATCCTTCCAACAACTCTGTAAAAGGTAAGAATTATTACCTACAGATGGTGTGTGTGGCGAGGGGAGGGAGGGAACCGAAGCAGAAAAAGTGATTTTTTTTTCTGCAGCACAAGTTCTGGGGGCATTGTGTTGCCATTTATGCGAGTGCGTTATATTCCATATGTGAGTTGGAGGTCTGATCTTTGAAGCTTGTGGACCTTTTGCAAGCTGGTTGGACGTATTTGTTCTGAAAGTTGTTGGGACTGCAGACACACTCTGGGAAACCTTCCACGGAGCAGTTGTCAAAGTACCTTTTCTCTTTAGGCCCTCTCAGTTCAAATTTTGAAGCCAAACTTCCTCTATTGCAGGGGTTCTCAGCCAGTGGTACGAGTACCTTTGGCCAACTGCTGGTGGTACTCGGACCAACAGAACTCCACTCTGATGCTTTTGGCGATGCGTTTTTACTTCTGAAAGGCTCCTGCCTTTAGCCAAGCATCTCGGGAACGCTTAGAAAGGCTCTCCCACCCGCCCAGAGCCTCCTACCTGTGTTTTCTGGCCTCCAAAAACCTGAAACACAGGACGTAACTGGCGATGATGTCATTGCTAGTTACTTCCGGTGGTTCTCAGCAGGAGAGTGATGCCAGAAGTGGTACTCGCCCGGGAAGGGGTTGAGAACCCCTGTTCTGTTGGACAGGTGTGACTAAGGCTATGCACATAAAATAGGTGCATATCCTATGTTTAATGTATTTAAACTTGCATAACTCCCATCCCCATAGGAGCAGAAAGCTGTGTATATGTCATGGTCCTCATCATTTTTTAAGTCGCACAAGAACCCTGTGATGTAGGTTGGGTTGAGAGACAGTGGCTGACTTCATGGCTGAGTGGGAATCCCAGTCTTACTGCACGCTCCAAATCCTAACCACTACACCCTTGTCTTTCTCTGGACCTCCAAAGAGGGGGATTTCTCACCTTTTCTGTTGCCTCCCATGTTTCTCTTTGTATTGTTGACGTCTCTTGAAACAAGAAATGGTCATCTTGGTCCTATGCAGCATAAACTGCTTTGAGAACCTCTTGTGTAAACTGACATATACATATTCTAAACGTTGTCAGAGAATATGTTGGCATTGATCTTTGTGGTAGGTGTGGCCTGGAGGTTTGAGCCGGTGCCCTGCCTGAAGAAGCTAAGCAGGGTCGACCTCGGTTCCCGCTTGGATGGGAGACGGAAGCTGCTGCTGAACCTCGCAAAGACACTGAGAAGGCACCATGAGAGGGTGGAATGGGGAGGAGTCAGCTAGAGAAAGAACATCTAAGACAACCGTCCGAAAGTGAACTGCGGCGAACTGTGAAGCTTGGAAGTGCAAAGCACAAGCCAGAAGGAGGGCTGCTCTTGGTAGGGAAAACATCTCGAGCATGGAAGGTTCTATATAGGAATAGAACAATATTGTAAAGATCCTTATCAGGTCTAAAGATAGCCTGCCTGTGTAAGCCGCCTTGAATAAAATCTGATGAGAAATCTGATGATGAGAAAGGCGGTATATAAATACAGAAGATGATGATAATGATGATGATAATAATAATAATGATAGAACACCAGGAAGGAGGCCATCTTTAATTGCCTGGTCTGCATATGCAGTATAACCAAGTGGGATTTGGAGGATTTGGAGCGTGCAGTAAGACTGGGATTCCCACTCAGCCATGAAGTCAGCCAATGTCTCTCAACCAAGTGGGACAAACAGTACAGTACTAGTAAAAATTTCTTTATTTCTTCAACTATGAATTTGGACATGGCTGATAATCCCATAACTCCTGTATCATTGAAAACAAGTGGGATTTCTTATGTTTTTAAAAGTTTGTAGGCTGCTTCCCTTGGAAAAACAGAACCAAAGTGGCGAATGATACTAAAATGGAGGTGAGCAAGACTTCATGCTTTTGAAATATGCCCTACATAAAAATCTCCTTGCACGTCGGAAACAAAGAACTGTAGGAAAGCAGATTGGGCAACTTTTTTTTTTCATCACTTTTTCATTTTGCTTTCCAGAAGATTGGGAAGAATAAAAAAAGGCATTTTACCTCCTGCAGTCTAGAATGGTATGATCCCCTCTGTTCTCTAATTCTCCTTTTGCATACCAAGGCCAGGCTTGAGAGGTGCACAGTACAATGCATTTCGAGCTTGATCAATCGATAGGTTTGGACGAGGGTGTGCTTGTGAAAGTAGGAGGCTGGAGTGAAGACTCCAAAGCCATCCAGGGATGAAGGAACGTCCATGAAGTAGCGTTGTGTTTTTGTTTTTTTCCACGGTTGTCTTTTCTAAGTGAGCAATTTCTGCAGGTGCTTGCTGAATTTCTGCGCGCACTCTGTTTGAAATGCAGGAGTGCTCCTTAGCTCTGCTACCCTTTGGAAATATGAAAGCGCTCAAGAGCTTTCATACTTTCAAAGGGCAATAGCGACTTTCACAAAAGGGTGCAGAAAAACAGCTCTACCTTCTTACACTTTTCTGTTTTGAAAGAATGCTTCCGTGAAAACGAAGGCCATAAATATTCTGGAGTGGTTTTCTGTGTTGGCTGAGGGTGGGGGAGAGTGCACCTGCCACAGGGAGAGGCGAGTGCTTTCTTCTGAAAGCTACACTTAATTTCACCTCTGAAAATGGGGGGTGAACTCTGGTTTGTTCAGAAGTTCACTTTTATGCCTAGAAATGATTGCACAAGGCTGGATTCAGAAGACGTCCGCTATCCTCACTGGCAGCAATTTGCCAACCTATAACATCTCTCCCCACCATGAATGAAATCGTACGTATCAGTAACTTGGCAGACCTATTCCAGAGTGATTTTTTTTTGTGCCTCCAGAGTGTCGCTTATCATTACAGTAGTCTCTTCCGATCTGCCCAGCGGAATGGTGCGCTTGTAGAGATGGAAATAAATACAGGTGGGCCCCCATATCCGCTAGGGATATGTTCCAGGCCCCTCCGTGGATACTTGAAACCATGGATAAGAGCAAACACCCCCTCCATGGTTTCCTGAGGGCCCCCCCACCCTGCCTCCCCTGCAGGCAGGCATGCTTCCCTCCCCTGCAGGCAGGCAGCCCCAGCTCTTATTTTTCTTTCAGCAAGCTTTGCTTCTTCCTTAAAACAAACAGAGAAGCAACCTCCATTCCAGGCAAGTAGAACGAGACTAAGTCCTAGAGAGGCTCTGCAAGGTTTCTGTTAACCTTGCAGAGCCTCTCTAGTACTTAGTCTCATTCTACTTGCCTGTAATAAGCAGCCAGAGGCTGCTTCTCCTGTTTCTTTAAGGAAGAAATGAAGCTTACTGGGAAAAAAGTAAAAGCCCCACGATCCGTGGATAACTGAAACCGTGGATAGCGAATCAGTGGATATGGGGGCCCACCTGTAACATATTCCTGTCATGTCTATTGTGCTGGGGCCTGCTTTAGACCTCTCCAACAACCGGGAGATTTGCAACATTCCATCATTTAGAGGGATTTGTAAATTGTACATTACCTTGGTGGTTGGCCATTATTTGTGGGCATCTAGCCCCAGTCAGGTCTGTCTGCAGTATGTCAGGACCCATGGAAGTTGGCTATGAGTCCAAAGCAGATCCATGATCCAAGGCAGATGGAAATTAAGTTTTGGAAGTGTAAGCAAGGATTGGATGACCAGGATTATTGGCTCGCATGACCAAGGAATGGGTGGTAGCAATATACATTTTCAGGCAATGGGGTGAGGGATGACTTGGGTCAACTCTGAAGTCAATATATTCTGAGAAGTCTTTGGAAAATCGGACTGTCTGGTTGAAATAAAGTTTTCCACATACTGCTATTCCATATACAGTTTTCCATATACTGTTAAGCAATGGAAGTGTAACATTCGATCCTCTTATGGGTGAAACAGGACAAGAATTTGCAACAAGGAGTGTATGGAAGTCTCTCTATTCATCAAGGATTCACAATTCTCTGTATTTTTGTCCTCAAGCTTTTGGTTAATGCGGTGATTGACAAGTCAGTTTGTGGTGATTGACAAGCCAGGATGGTGTAGTGGTTTGTGAGTCGGACTTGGACCTGGAAGATCCAGGTTCAAATCCCCGCTCAGCCATGAAGCTTCCTGGGTGACCTTGGGCCAGTCACTATCTCTCAGACCCACCTACCTCACAGGGTTGTTGTGAGGACAAAAAGGAGGGGAGGAAATATGTACACCACTCTGAGCTCCTTGGAGGAAGGGCGGTATAAAAATGTGAAAAATAAATTTTGTGTGTGTGTTTCATTGATTGGCTTTTCAAATACGTTCTGCTGACTCCAGTTGCTTTGATTATGTTTTGTGAGAAGGCAGGATAATACAGCAGTTTTGTTTAAAGTAAAATAAACTCGATGCTTCTTCCCCTTGCTAGACCACGCAGCAGATGTGGCTCAAAGCTGGCTTTTTGCCTTTTGTGTACTCTGGCGAAAGATGTCTGGTGTCTTGACTTGGTCCTCACGCAGTGATCTGGGGAGCAGAAGGTCCAGGCGGATGAGACAATCTAGAAGCGCAGAGGCACTGGATTGAGGCTTTAACGTATTTATTTTCTGTATTTATATCCCGCCTTTCTCATCAGATTTCTCATCAGATTTATTCAAGGCGGTTTATATAGGCAGGCTATCCTAGACCTGATAAGGGTCTTTACAATATTGTTCTATTCATATATAGAACCTTCCATACACAAGCTGTTTCCCTTCCGAGTGCAGCCCTCCTTCTGGCTTGTGCTCTGCACTTCCAAGCTTCACAGTTTACCGCTGTTAGCCCTCGGATGGTTGTCTTAGATGTTCTCTCTCTAGCAGCTGACTCCTCTGCATTCCACCCTCTCACGCTGCCTTCTCAGTGTCGTTGCGAGGTCTATCAACAGCTTCTGTCTCCCATCCAAGCGAGAATCGAGGCCAACCATTCTTAGCTTCTTCAGGCAGGGCACTGGCTCAACCTCCAGGCCACACCTCCTGTCTAATGCTGAGACAGTCTTCCAGCCAAGCCCCCCTCCAGTCCAGAGATGCGTAGACTAGAATTCCCCTGAGGCAAACACTGCAAAGGAGTCTGCATCCTTGACCCCAAGGGCCTCATGTTGCTCTGAGTCTGTTGGCTACTGCAAATAGCACATTTGTCAAAAGATGATGGAGAGATGAAAATCCCAGGTTCCAGGCAAGAAGGCGGCCCTTTAAACATTTTCATTCCCTGTCAAGAGGTTGTGGGGACCCAATGCCAGACTGAAAGAGGTCCAGGTAATCTGTTCCAGGACCCTCTGGAGCTCTTATTACCAGCTCCATCATTTTGCTCAGAAAAGAGGTCTTTCTCCCTGGGACCTGTCCAAGGTACTGAAGGTTTTGTATCTGACCGACATTGATTTCTTTTGGGGACCCATAATCCTGCAGTGGGTTAAACCGCTGAACCATGAGCTGTCGATCAAAGAGTCGGCAGTCGAATCCGCGACGGGGTGAGCTCTCGTTGCTTGGCTAGCTCCTGCCAACCTAGCAGTTCCAAAGCATGTTAATGCAAGTAGATAAATAGGTACCGCTTGCGGGAAGGTAAACAGCGCTCGGTGTTCCAGCCACATGCTACGCGCTGCGGCAAGGAGAGTCACGCCGGCCACATGACCACGGAGGCGTCTTCGGACAACGCTGGCTCTTCGGCTTTGAAATGGGGATGAGCACCACACCCTAGAGTCGGACACGACTGGACTTAATTGTCAGGGGTCACCTTCACCTTTACCTAATCGCAGCCTCCAGGTCTCTTCTTCCTTCCTCCCACTCCAGTGTCGCAGTCCTATGACCCCCCTCCCCCCATGGATTGAGCCTCACTGGACTATTCTCCTGTCTTCAAGACTGCTTTCAGTGACCCTGCAGGGCCGAATGACAAATGTGGGAAGACGGCTATTTGGTCGTTCCCCAAAGGTATTTGACGACATGCAAAGGGGGTGAGCGGAACTACGTTAGAATCTCGAGTGTACAGATTTGAGTGAAATATTGGTGGCGTATTCCATTTTTTCCCCTCCACACCCTTTCAAGTCTAAACGGTTCAGGATTATAGCGGTGTGCGTCACAGCAACCTGCTTGCTAGAGCACTGTTAACCATTTTACATGGCTTATAATGCCTTCATAAGCCATCTATTCAAGTTTCCGACACTGAGCTTATGATATCAATGGGGAAGCGCCCAAAAAAAAATAAGGTGAAGAGAATAAATAGCTCAGTGCCTCACAGGTGTGTTACCAACACATTGCTGTACATTCCTGCCAATGGCCTACTGCCAGTTTTTCTCAAAAGTTATTCATTTGGGCCAACTGTGTCGAAGTCCTAGGCTGGTTTTCCCCTCTGCACAAACCACAATGAGACAGGATAAATTAGAGGAGGCCTAATGCTCAGCTATGTACTTCTTCCAAGATGAACTCGGCTGATCCAGTGCCTAACAAAGGAAATAGACCAACCCCATCCCTGACTGTGGCATAGACACCCCCCCTACAAAATTCACCTGATAGGCCACACCAAAGAGCCTTCCTGGTTACTCACTGGGTGGCCTCTGCAGTTGTGACAATAATTTTTTCCTTGCCTAGCAGCTATGCAACCATCCCTTATTGCTGCAGGTTTAAGCAGGAATTAATAGAGGTCCAGGAAGTGGTTGTCTAGCAACCATCCATGTATCAATTTTGTCCCTCCCATGAATGGATCTTATGCCATTAAATTATCTGAATCTAATCTTTTTATAGCAGTGGCTGTCTTGATAAATAATAATAAAAACCAAAAATGAACTGGGCATGAAGCATTATTTGGTTTATCCATAAGATAAAGTTGTTCTTTTGAAGTTGCTTCCCCCCCCCTTCATGGAAATGTGACGTTCATATTGACGTTTATCAACCAACCAATGGCTTCCCTCAAGCTAACACATGTACAGGTGGACCCCCATATCCGCTGGGAATATGTTTCAGGCTCCTCCGTGGATACTTGAAACCGTGGATAAGAGTGAACACCCCCTCCATGGTTTCCTGAGGGGCCCCCGCCCTGGATCCCCTGCAGGCAGGCGTGCACGCCCCCCTCCAGCTATTTTTTTTTCAGCAAGCTTTGTTTCTTCCTTAAAACAAACAGAGAAGCAGCCTCCATTGCAGGCAAGTAGAACGAGACTAAGTCCTAGAGAGGCTCTGCAAAGTTTCTGTTAACCTTGCAGAGCCTCCCTAGGACTTAGTCTCGTTCTGCTTGCCTGTAATAAGCAGCCAGAGGCTGCTTCTCCTGTTTCTTTAAGGAAGAAACAAAGCTTACTGGGAAAAAGTAAAAGCCTGGGGGGGGGGTTCCCCACGATCCGTGGATAACTGAAACCGTGGATAGCGAATCAGTGGATATGGGGGCCCACCTGTATTTTGGAAAGAGCATCAAATGTGTTGGGGAAGTTTTTTTAAAAAAAGGTGGAGATAAATTATGCTTGGGCAATGATAACAGACACGACAACGAGGCTGGCTGAGGTGGGTACCTCAAAATGGATTAGCAGGGGATGCCTACTCCCTGTCTTGGTCTACTCACTGCCTAGATGCCTTCTGCATTATCATCCTTGTACACATTGAAACCTGCAGGGGTGTTGACCTAGAACTGGTGTCTTGTAACCGACCCTGAACAAGCGTTTGCCTGTGTTTTCTTCTCCCTTGAGTAAAGAGGTAAGGGGGAAGAGAGGTTACCTGCTGAGCTTTCTGTTGCTATTTCTGGCCTTGTGATAGGATGCACACGGATGCCATAAAAAGTGAGCCCCCTCTAAGAGGCACAGGCTCTTCATATCACATTCATCTCATCAGGCAATTGAGTCGGCTGTCTTTAGGAATTGATAGCTTTTGAAATCAATCCAGGCACTTAAAGGGAAGGATTGCCAACACCTCCCCCCCCAAGACTCTTAAGGCTAGATGTGATGCAAGAGACCCTTGATCAGAGCTTCTGATAACTTTGATTACTGAATTGCAGTCATGGGACTGAGAGGGGGGCAGATTCCAAATTGGAATGGAACCAGCAGCACTGGGAATTTACATTAACGCTTTGCTTGTGTCCCACCAAGGAGCTCAGGGTGGTGTATATGGTTCCCACCTTTCGTCCTCACACAACAACCCTGTGAGGTGGGTTAGACTGAGAGGAGGAAGCCAGGAAGGTTCATGGCTGAATGGGGACTTGAACCTGGGTCTTCCAGGTCTAAGTCCCACTCCAGGACCACTATACCAGTGGTCTTGAACCTTTTTTTTTTTGTGCCTCGACTCCAGTAAATAAAGTATGAGCCTGGGGACCCACCATTGATTCAGTCCCCCTCTCAGAACCTGATCCGCCTACCCCTGCCCCAGCAGCCTCGTCCTGCCGAGCTTGCCCAGCCCACACCACATGTGCCAGGGTCATTCCAGAGCAGGAAAGCTGAGTTGCAGTTTCTTACCCCCCCAGCAAATTGAAAGGGGGGGAGGAGGGGGATGAAACCTGTGGAAGCCCCCCCCCCCAGCATGTTCCCCACCCTCAGTGGCCATTTTGGTTCCCGTAAGTTGCTGCGATCCCACAAATGAGGTTTTGCGACCCCATTGGGTTATCGACCCAAGGTTGAAGAACAGTGCTCCTGGCTCCCCCCCCTCAAGAGGGTTGTGTGTATTCCAATGATGCAGCCATAACCAGCTGTTGTGGGGAGACAAGTAGATTGGGGAAATGGTGTTGCCAAAAGGGGTTCAACCCTCTCGCCACCACAGCTTCACTGCTTTGACCCAGTTTAGAGCATTTACATGGTTGTGTCGGTACTCAAACTGTCAGTGAGCATGGAGGTTGTGGTCTTGCATGGGGTTTAATGATAACATTTAGTGTTTGTCTCGTGCTTTCTGACTGCAGAGTGCTTCATGTGTATTAACTTGATGTTGTCCTTGCAAGAACCTTGTAAGGACAGTGGATATTATCCCCAGATTACCACTGGGGAGCTGGAGGGAGCGGCTTGTGTACAGTCACCTAGTGAGATCCTGGCAGAGGCAAGAAGCTCTGGTTCATAGGCCTCTTTGCTGCTCCTTTCATTGAACCCCTGGCTGTGTTCTGCGGCTCCCCTGGGAGCCACAGCTCCCAGTTTGGTAGCCAGTGGGCTAGACCAGTGGTTCTCAAACTTTTTAGCACCGGGACCCAGTTCTTAAAATCGGGACCCACCTAGCTTTATGAGAATTAAAAAAAAAAGTGATCTGGAAATAAATAAATAAATGTATTTACAAGTAAAGAGCTCAGCTGCTTGCAGGGTAATTAGCAGCTATCTTGCAAACTGCAGGGGCTCAGCTCTTTGCAGGGCAATTAGTAGCCATTCTGATTTTTTGAATAGCCTTGGGGCTTGTGGCAATTACTTATCTGATCTTTCCATCACCTGGGACCCACCAGAAATCAGGTCGCGACCCACCAAGTGGGTCCCGACCCACAGTTTGAGAAACACTGGGTTAGACGGTTGGAAACATCAGGCATTTAAAGGTCATGAAACCAAAAAAAAAAACATGCAACCACTCCTAGGAGTTCCTCTTTCTTGAAGCAATCTCAATCTTCATTGTCGAGCTCTTATTCCATAAACCTGTTTAACAGCAGGAGGACCATCAAAGGTCATGCTGTACGGAACAAAGCAAAAGGTTATGTGTGGCTAGCTGATTATGTCTTTGTGTTCTTTCAAAACGGTCGTCCGGAATTAATAAGCTTCTCCCTCCAGATGTTTGGTGGATGGACTGGGCTTAGAGTTGGCAGAAGTGGCATCTGGAAAACTATAGGTGGGAGGGTTGTGAGCTTTGGGGGACAGATCATTGATTTAACCTTCGTGCCACAGAGACTGGTGATATAGTTTGGATACAGCCAATAAACCGAATCCCCCCCTAATCTGGAACGGTTCAGTTTGAAAGCTGGCATAATTACTCACTGTCCTTGGCTTTTATGGGAAACTTGAGTAAAGGTTCATTAGCAGTAGTTGCTGAGTGATACCCGAGACATTGCCTGGAGAGTACACCATTTGCTTATTCACCTAATTAAATCTGCATTTAAAGAGAAATCCCATGTATGCAGCTCTTAGTAAATTAGCCATCTGTAATCTAAAACGGGAGTGCCTCGGTGCATTTGTTTGCTTTCGGAGCTTGTCTCTTTGAGACAGGGATCCTTAAAGCATGTCAGACAGCATCTGAGTCTCCTTGAAACCTGGTAGCGGAGAGAGTTTTTTCCCCCCTCCACTGCTGTGGGTGCACAATTCCAGACACCCAGTCGCCAGTGGTGACGTTAAAAAAAAATTGGGCGTTCGTGATCAGGTTCCGCGAGAGTACAGGAAGCAAGCAGTGCCTTAGTTCAAGTGTCCTACTGTGTGAAGACTAAGCTGCCCTCTCCTCTTACATCCTTCTGACCAATTCTAGAAAGGCAAAGAAAGAGAGGTTTTGTATCTGTCCCTGGTAAAGAGGGTTGCAGTGTGCAAGAGCTGAATATCAACAAGTTGTTGGCACCTGACCTGGATGCCTTTAAAAGGGGATTGGACAGATTTTCTCCATAAGGTCCATCTCTGGTTACAAGCCATGATGGGTATATGCAACCTCCTGGTTTTAGTAGTAGAATATCTCAATGCCAGATGCAAGGGAGTGTGAAAACTGGAAGTACCCGACGATTGCCATTGTGCGGCGATCCGAAGTTCGGGGAGGCCTGCATAGGATCGCGCAGGCCTCCCCCAAGCCCCGGTAAGTGAAGCAACGGCAGTTTCGGAAGCGGTTTTGGTGGCGGCAATCCCTTAGATCGCCGCTGCTTACCCCATCCCCGCAAAGACTCAAAGTTCTCCCCGCCTCGCAGGGAGGAATTTGAGAACCGCTGATCTAGGTTTTAAATATGACTGCACAGGCGCCCCAGTATTTGGTTCAAAATTGGTCAAGACATTTGTGTGCATATTCTCAATGAATGCTTGCAAAAGCGTACGCCTTTGCCAGTATTTAGTTCAATACTTGCAGAATGAAAGCATTGCCAGAAGCGTGTGACTTTTGTGAACATTCAGGTCGCTCCCAATAGCTCCAGTGCAAAGCATCTGCTTCTGTGGTCATTGCTGTCTCCCAAAACCCCTTTTCCCAGATTTGCAGGTGAGGAAGGCATCGTTTGCAGGTGAGGAATGTTTGCAGGTGAGGAAGGCAGTGGTGGGTGCTTTCAGGACCCCAACACCGTCCTTTCCTGGTATGATCAGCATTTTGAGTTGAATAATTAAATGAATGCAATTTCAATTATTATTTGCCCAGGAGGGAAGTCTCTAAGAGCTTTCTTAGGTGGTTCTTTGCTGGAGATTCTGGAGATGCATTGGTTCTTTGCTGGAGATTCTGGGACTGGTTACCTCATTCGCCACTAGGAAAATAAGTTATCTGGGCCTTGAAAGTGCCTGTATCCACCTTCTCCTCTCCCAGAGGCAAGCACTCTGCTTTGGGGAAGGGGAGCAGTGAGGTAGTAGTGACAATATAGATGGCTGATTTACATTTGAGCCATTGTGTGTGGTTGTATTTTCCAAGGCTGACCCAAATCGCCTTTCCACCTCAGAGTATCTGTGTTCAAACCTGTCTAGGTCAGCCTTTCATGTGATAGTAGTGGTGGGGAAATCCTCAAACTGTGCTGATGCTCTTACAGCTAAGAAATGTTTCATAATCCTCCAGACTAATAATCTATTTTCAGAAATATGAACGTCGCATTTCCATGAAAGGGGGGGGGGGTAGAAAGCAACTTCAAAAGAATAACTTTATCTTACGGATTCCCTGGGCTTCTACAAAGAGATGAAAACCACTTTGTAGGACTTTAAACTCCTGTCTTCTCTCAAATCTATCTTGACAACTGTTAAATGGTATTATAATCACAAATGGACTCTTTCGCTTTACTGGAGGCACACAGGGAGCTTCAAATGACATCTGAGTACCTGAGATTCCTGCAGAGGAGAGATGGCTAGACGTTGGACTCTAAGGGTTGCATCTTAGCAACATGAGACGTAGAGCTGTTGATGGCAGTAGCAGATCTTAGTTAGTTGGCAAATGTTGGTTGGTAGGATTGTAATTTGGACACCAAGTGGAATAGAAAGAAATGGGTTGTGTTGAGTGGCAGTACAGGTCTTTTACTATGACTGGATGTCGGTTTTTTAACTAGGCGTGTCCTTTCTGATGATGTGCTTTGAAGACATGGAAGTCTGTCCATTATGGATCCCTTTGGTATTGTCAGAAGATTTATGCTAGAGAAGCGCAATCATTGGGTTTTTCCCCCCCCATGTCTGTATCTTCCTCCCTGGAAATGGTTAGGTAAAGAAGCTACAGTATGGGTTTCTGCCATGTGACACAGATTTTCTGTCAGTTTTCAAAGAGCTCTCTTAAAGGACCCTAAAATGATAGACCTCTGTCATCCTAATTTATTCTAAGACTTGTGTCTACTCCTGTAGTAGGTGTCAGTCAGAATTTGAGGCATGGTCCTATTTGTAGGTCTACCATCTAATAAAACGCAGCACACAAAGGAATTGGAATTGGACACTGGCTACCTCTGCTGAAGAACCAAGGGTAGGATCTTGCACGGTCACCCCAAGCTTACCAGTGGTGGTGGCAGTAGCTTCTCCCAACAAGCCAATTAGGGCACCCCAAAGAGGCTCAGTAATGATGCAAGGGTTTCTTGCATCTTAAATAAATAGTTCTGTGTTCTAAAAGGGCTTGCAATAGATGCAGAAGAAACACCAGCAAACACGCTTTGCAAAAGTTACGATGCTGGCTGAACAAGACTGTTGTTATCCCCCTGCTAAATAGAGAGCTACCACCTTAAAAGGTGCCCCTTTACCTTGTTAGTGTAAGCCAGGGATTCTCAACCAGTGGTACCAGTACCACCAGTGGTACTTTAACCGACTGCTAGTGGTACTTGGACCGCCGGACCACCAGAACCCCACTCCATTGTGACACTTTTGATGGCATGTTTTTGCTCCCGAGAGGCTCCTGCCTTTGGCTAAGCCTCTCGGGAACACTGAGAAAGGTCCTCCCATTAGCCCAGAGCCTCCAACCTGTGTTTTCTGGCCTGCTAAAACCCAGAAGTAACTGGCAATGATGTCATCGCCAGTCACTTCTGGTGGTACGCAGCAGGAGAGTGGTGCCGGAGGTGGAACTTGGCTAGGAAGAGGTTGAGAACCCCTGGTGTAGGCCCCTGCCAACTCCCAAATGATTTGTGATTATCATGGGGCAACCAATGACAACTATCTACCCTCTGTTTGCTTTGGTATTTTTGTTGCCTTTTGTGAAAGGGTTTTTTTTTTTGCCAGGCATAAACATAGCATGGATCCCTTGGCCAATGCATGCCACCAGTATTGGAGGGGGAGTCAAAGGAGGTTAACCCCTCTGAGTGGGGATTTGACCAGTGCCCCCAATGACCTTGCCTGCCATCCCTGGAATGAGATGGGGGGGGGATGAGAAGAGGAACAACATGGCCAAGCGTGTAATTGAGAAAGCAAGCAGAATCATGGACGAAACGCAAGAGTGAAAAAAGCTTCTTGGGGCGGGGGGGGGGCAAAGCCAGTTGGATTGAAAATGGAAGAGTGAATTCCAGGCATATGGAGCAGAGAGATAAAACCCGAGGAATAGTGCATGAGCAATGAGGTTTTAAAAAGATGATTTGTATTTGAGGAACTAAATGACGAAGAAGGGGAGTTAAGAGAAGGTAGTGAAGGGCAGTTGTCCATGCCCACATCAAAGGATTTTGCTTTTGTCATCGTCATTGAAGGGGCAACTTGCTGTACAGTTGCTGTAAAGACCTGCTGCTGTTTCTCTCTGCTTTGTCTGAAGGTTGGAAAGAGCAGCGGTGGCCCATTCATATCCCCTTGTATGGAGCTTGAGGTGTGAGCTACTGAGTTAGCCCATTGGACTGTTCAAATTTCAGTATTGTCTGTCAGGAATCCTCAACCAGTGGTACTAGTACCACCAGTGGTACTTTGGCCAACTGCTGGTGGTACTCGGACTGCCAGACCACAGGAACCCCGCTCCGATGCAGCGCTTTTGGCGGTGCGTTGTCGCTCCTGAGAGGCTCCTGCCTTTGGCCGAACCTCTTGGGAACGTTAAGAAATGGCCCTCCCATCTTCACAGAGCCTGTTTTCTGGCCTCTGAAAACCCGGAAGTAACTGGTGGGGATGTCATCGCCATTCACGTCCGGTGGTACGCAGCAGGAGAGTGGTGCTCCAAGTGGTACTTGGTCAGGAAGGGGTTGAGACCCCCTGGTCTGTGTTGATCGGAAGCCCCTTCCAGTGTTGCAAATGGGCGTTTTCCGATCCTACGTTGACACACCCAGAGTTGAGCTTTAGAATCGGCTTCATGCAAAATGGCTTTACTGCTGAGCTTTGGCCTCATTCGCTGCTGGAGGAAGGAGGAAAAAACAAACAGCTGCCACTACGCCAGATCAGCAGCATCCTGTGCTTTTGTTGATTTCCATAAGCAGTGTCATGGAGCAGGGACGCTGCATGCCACACTCAATCAATCAATCAATCAATCAATCAATCAATCAATCAATCAATCAATCAATCAATCAATCAATCAATCAATCAATCAACTATGGATTGATTGATTGATGCCACACTCCTTGTAAGCAAAGGGAAGGGGCATCATGGGCATCTCTCTCTGTTGCCCATTTGAGCTTAGATTCTGTTTACGTGAATACTTTTGGTGGTAGTGTTTGTATGAACCCCAGGACCCATACTCTGAGGCCTAGTTTAAGGGATTTTCATCCCTGCTTTCTTTGCTAAAGCAATCCGAAGGCGACTTAACAAAACCAATGTTGCATTAAAACAAACTTTTAAAACTTCCTGGAATACAGAGGTCGAATCTCCCCAGTGACAAAGCTTCTCTTGGCAAAGCGAAATGGTTCTCATAGAACGAAAGCTTTCATGGCCAGCTACTAGAATACAAGACACAGGTTTTATGGGTGAAGTAGCCATGTAATTAAATATAAATACAACCGACGTTTCGTCTTATTTCCTAAGACATTATCTAGGTCTAAACAGCTTGGTTGGTACCATCCCAACAGCCAAGCTGTTTAGACCTAGATAATGTCTTAGGAAATAAGACGAAACGTCGGTTGTATTTATATTTAATTACATGGCTACTTCACCCATAAAACCTGTGTCTTGTATTCGAGATGGTTCTCTTTCCTGTTGCTTGCCCTTCTGCTGGAGACCGAAGAAATGGGAGGAACTAGGAGTGGTGGTGTTACAATGTTCAGTGCAGTTCCCTAGCCCTTCCCGATACGCTTGCTGTTTCGTGGTGCTTCTCTGTACATTGCGAGGGCCACAACGGCTTGGTCACATTAGCCTTCCCATCTGGAAATGGTTGTGGTTGCCTGGTTGTGTGTGTGTCCCTGAATCACAGATTTTCTGGGCAATGTGGAGCTCTTCAACTGCCCTTCATTAGAGTATATAAACTTGGTTCTGGGCTCTTGGGTGTTGCTGCTGCTGAAAGCTTTTAGCTTTGATCCCTCTCTTGTCTTGAAGGACCAGCCTTATCTTCTGAGGAGGCCTGCATTCTGAAGCTAATGAAATCCAGAGGAAATTCTTTGATGGTTGGGCTTCGCTTCTTCTCTCAATCATCTCACTAGAGGCAGTCTTTGATGCTTCTTTGATTCTTGCTGGTATATACAAACACAACTGACTCTACTTCCAATTACTGTTGCCCCCCTTCTGTTGGAAATGTGCCCCCTGGGAAGGAAGCGCTTCTTTGTGAAATCTGTCAAACATGGAAGATTTTTTTCCCCCTATGTTGAAAATATAGGACAATAGCTTTCAATACCAGGAGCTATACCTCTTTCCCTTGTTCCTTGCATTCTCTCACTTGTTCTTGCAGGTTTGCCTTCAGATGACAGATAAAGAAAATGTGTTCATGCAAAGAAAAGCACAATAGACTCTGCCGCTTTGTCCGTTTACTTTTATAATAAGCTAAGCTTCCTGCGACACAACAAAAATTGTTCAAAACCCAACAGTCAGGGGAGAAAAAACTAGCATGGGTTCAGCTGTGAGGTTTTGCAGTTCTGAACCAGGAAGCATTACTATGTTGTAAACATAGGAGCAGTTTCATAAGGCAATCTGTTTTTTTTTTATCCTGCAACAGGTGACTCCTGATGTACAGTGGGCCCTCGGTATGTGCGGGGGATTGGTTGCAGGACCCCCCCGCGGATACCAAAATCCATGGATGCTGAAGTTCAATACCCAGTGCTTGCTGTTGTGCTGCAGTGTCTTACCGGTAGCCTCCAGAGGCCACTTCGGGTAGTGCCAGGCCTGCAATGTACAGCATTGGCCCAGGATGCCTTAGGGAAGTGACAGTGAACCTGGGACCTATTGTCTGAAAAGCACATGCTCTACCACTGAGCCTATGACCCTATCGCCAAAGAATTCTCTGCGGTGTGCTTGCTTATGTATAGTTGCTTTTCACCGTCTGTTTCCCACAGTGCACAGCTATGTATGAATAGGCTCAATCACATGAATGCTTCCCATGCTCGCCTTTGTGGGCTTGTGCGCATGACTGGTTATGCAAAGCTGGCGAACTTTGTCTTTATCACACGGGGGAGAAATGAATAGCCTATTTTCGAAGGAAAGTTTTATCTGTTTGTTCTGCGATCCAATGTTCCTGTGACAACAGCACTACATCACCATCTAGTGTCCATTTATAATCCTGGAAAAAATATTACGCCGTGACACCTTTAAACATTGTAGCAGGGGGTAGGCAAAGCCTTACGTGAGAGGATGCATATTTAAAGAGATATCTCTGGTGTTTCTCTGGCAACCACTGCCGAAACACAACGACATATATTGATGGTATAAATTCATCCTCTTTGGAGGAGTAGACATCAGCATTTTTATTTCTGCCAAACCAACCATGCAGTGCAGTCATTGGTTGTTACAGTAGCCCTTTCAGTTCTGCTTTTTCTTCCCTGGATATAAGAGGAGCTCCCAGCAGTGTCTATGCAGCCTGGTATCTTAACAGCTGCTCCTTGAGTCAGTTTGCAGCTCCTTTCAGAGGGAGGAGCCTGGAACTCTGGAGGGAGGAGCCTGGAACCCTGATGACATCACCAAGGCTGGGAACAGAAGACCAAGCCTGACGATTGTTACCTTTACCATCAGCCAGCTCCTTCATTACCTAGTGTTTGTATTTTTTTTAAATACGACTGGTATTTACATTGTAGTTACATTGTCCTGGCTGAAAAGCTGAGTATAAAATAAATGTGATAGAAAGATGGAGAGTAAGCTGGGAACAATACAGTGCGAAGTGTGTGTGGGGAGCGAGCTCAGTTGCAGGATCTATCTACATTGCAAAGATAAAATGTCTTTAAACTAGTAGCTTTTTAAAACTACGCAATATGTGCAAAAGTGCATGTAATCCAATGGCAAGGTTAACTCCATGGAGCTGAATCTCAACTAGAAGAGTGAAACTGAGAAGGTTTCCAAAAATCCAAGATTTTCTCTCTCTCCCCCCCCCCCCCCATTCTATTGCTTATGCCATGCTGTGATCCAGGACAGTCTTCTAGTTGGTACAGCTGGAACGCTGTCTCCAGTCTGCATCTCGGAGGGTCTCCCAAAGCCTTCGCGCTAGACTGAGCCGTGCCTTGACCTGTACAAAATATGGCATATCCAAGCTCCGTAATGAACCAGTGACATTTTTGTGTCATATTTTATATCCCCAAACATTTGAACAATAGCTTATCCAACACATGTTTGAGGATTTGCAGATAGCGCCATGAATATTTCATCAAGATATTCTCTTGAGCTGAGAGAGAATCTTCACTAAATCAGTTGCCAGGTCAGCACAGAGGCAGTGCTGGTTTTCTTCCGACTGCAAGATATGCGAAGCTCACTTAATTACAGGCAGGTTATTTGCGGGGCTGATATGCAAAGCTTCAAATGGACAGATATGAAATTATTAGTGGACTGGAGCACCTCCTTTATGAGGAAAGACAACAGCGTTTGGGGCTCTTCAGTTTAGAAAAAAGGCACCTGAGGGGGGACATGATTGAGACGAATACAATTACAGTATGCATGGGATGGAGAGAGTGGATAAAGGGAAGTTATTTTCCCTCTCGCACAACACCAGAACCAGGGGACAAAATAAAAAGTTTCTTCACCCACCATGTAATTAATCTTCACCCACCATGTTTCTTCACCCATCATGTAATTAATTAATTAATGGAACTCCTTCCCACAGGATGCGGTGATGGCACCTGGCCCAGATGCCTTGAAAAGGGGATTGGATAGATTGATGGAGGAAAAGTCGATCATATCCACGGATTCGCTATCCACGGTTTCAGTTATCCACGGATCGTGGGGACACTCCCCCCCAGGCTTTTACTTTTTCCCCAGTAAGCTTTGTTTCTTCCTTAAACAGGAGAAGCAGCCTCTGGCTGCTAATTGTAGGCAAGTAGAATGAGACTAAGTCCTAGAGAGGCTCTGCAAGGTTAACAGAAACCTTGCAGAGCCTCTCTAGGACTTAGTCTCGTTCTACTTGCCTGCAATGGAGGCTGCTTCTCTGTTTGTTTTAAGGAAGAAACAAAGCTTGCTGAAAGAAAAATAAGAGCTGGGGGGGGCAAGCATGCCTGCCTGCAGGGGAGGCAGGGTGGGGGGGGCCTCAGGAAACCATGGAGGGGGTGTTTGCTCTTATCCACGGTTTCAAGTATCCACGGAGGGGCCTGGAACATATCTCGAGTGGATATGGGGGGAGTACTGTACATGTGCCTGATTGCTGGAATCTGTACTTGTATCTTTTGGGATACAAAATGCCCAGGCTGCATTAGGAACTGGGCACAATTCCCTCTAGCCATCGCTAGGAGCATGACACGATCTGAATTCAGCATTGGGCTAGGTTGGGAGGGAAGCAAAGAAGTTTTTCCTGAATTGAGCTGGGGGGGGCGGGCGGGCGGGCGGAGGTACCTATCACTGGTGCTGTTATTCATGGAGGGCAAGTCTATCAGTGACTGCTAGCCGTGCTGGGCTGCTTCCAGGTAAGAGATGGTATGCCTCTGAATAACAGGTCCAGGGGAGCAATGACAGGAGATGGGCATGTCTTTATTTCCTTCTACTTGAGACCTTCCCAAAAGGCATCTAGGCTACTGTGGGAAACAGGATGCTGGACTAAATAGACCTGCGTCCTTAGGGTTGACCCCAAACCTCCCAATGCCCGAGGTGTCATATACCATATGCCTCCACCTTATCCAATGATGTACTGGACTCTGCTTTCCAATGGTCTAGCTTGGTGCTTTCCTCCCCTCTACATTTCCTTGTCTTCTCTGTCCCCAATTCTTACTCCAATCCAGGGAGTGGAAGGAGAAGGAAGAGCCGTGGAGGCAAGAAGGGAGGATAGAGGAGAGCGCCTCCCACCGGTCTGCTGCTTGAGGCAACCACTTCAGTTGGCTTCATGGATGGGCCAGCCAGCCCCCTTTGGTCCAATCCAGCACATTCTTCTTGCATAGAAATAATTTACTGGCCTGAGTTGACACAACTGCTGATTTGATGTCAAATGGGTAGATTTGGATGGCCTTGTTCACAGGATGACTGATTTCATGTAACCTATTCTTTTGAAGTTTTTGCCAAATACAGGGCCCCCCTGCTATCTGAGGATCTGCTATCTGTGGATTCACTTATCCGCAGATAGCGGGTGCCCCCTGGCCCCCCCGCGTGCCCTCAGAAAACAGCAGTGTGTGTGTTTGCCCCTATCCACGGTTTTTACGTATCCGCGTGGGGGGAGGGCTGGAACGTATCCCCCACGGATACAGGGGCCCTACTATAGTGACGTCAGCTTGATACTTGGGGAAGGGCTGTAACTTACTGGTAAGCACATACATTGTATGCAGAAGTTAACAGGTTCAATCCCTGGTATCTCCAGGTAGAGCTGGGAAAGACCTCTGACCAAAATCCTGGAGAAGCTGGTAGTGGTCAGCAGATAATAGTAGATGGAGGTCAGTAGACAATATGGGTCATAGGCAACTTCCTATGTGTTCATCTTATCCTTGTTTACCCAGAAGTTCCACTGAGTTCAATTGGATTTACTGCTGGATTCATAGGATTGGTGCAGTCTTTCTGTGATCAAAGAGCTGTAACTTTCAGTGGGACGGAAATCTCCATGTCAATGAGATTATAACTCTGTAAATGGGTTCTTTACAGATTGTCTGAAGGATCCATCAATTTCTGGAGACCTAGGGTACAATGAGTATTAACACAAACGAACCCACAATCCATACATGTACATCAAGCTGCTGGAAAGCATCTGGAAAAAGGCAAGTTATTGTCCTTTAGTGGTTAGAGCCCCATCTTAACACAATCTGTATTAAGGCAAGCGTTCTGCAAGTTCACCCTGCAGCTCACCGTACAACACGTTCCTGTTGGTTATCTTCCTTTTGAGAAGCAGGAAGGTCAGATAGTCATAGGAGCACGTGTTGATGAAATGCCTGAAATAAATAAGGTTTTGGAGTTTTCCCCCATGCAATTAGTGCTTTAGCTTTGACAGTGAATCAATACTGGTTGCAAAGTCACAGCATGGTCTTTCTGTGTTCATGTGCTATGTTGGGGAATGAAGGTCGGTATTTATCCCAAAACAACCTTCTGTTTATACAAAGAGCATGAAATGAGATTTGCAAGGTTAATTAAGCACAGGAGACCTGGGGCATTGTGTCTTAACCTTCAACACAACATCCTGACTTAAATGTTGAAACCTTGGAAACGTACACAGTGGAGCTTGCACCCCAAACCAATCAATTGTATCTCCAGGCTTTCGTTCCCCCTCCACAACCTGCTCCGTGCTGTTCCTTAACTTCCCAAGATTGACCTTATTACACCAGACTAAGAGGATTGAAGATTTTGCAGCTCTGCTTCTTCTAAAACTAATGTGGGGTGACCAGCAGAAAAGCTCCAGTTGGGAGAATCGGATTCAAATGAAATGATATAAAATGTATCTTGTGAAGTACAAAAGAGTGATGGGTAAGCTTAACATTAAAAGCAACAGCCATTCTGGAATCCTCAAGAAAATGATATGCCTGCGACAGCATAGGACCTCACAGTCGCACAGATTCTACTCCGTTGTGGTGGTGGGTTTTCTTATTGTGTGTGAATATGCGTGTATGTAAATAAATAAATAAATAAATGGATCCATGTACATAAGAACATCAAAAGATCCCTGCTGGATCAGGCCACAGGCCCATCTAGTCCAGCTTCCTGTATCACACAGTGGCCCCACCAGATGCCTCAGGGAGCACAAGTCAACAAGATAACCTGTTTCCCGTTGTCACTCCCTTGCACCTGGCACAGAGAAAACCCACTTTGAAACCAGGAGGTTGCTTATGGCTTGTAACCTGTGATGGTCTTTTCATAGCAGGATTTCCCAAACATTTTTGACCTGTGGCTCCTTTGACCATTGGCCGCGGCTCCCCATTACATGATGCCGATGCCTGCCAATTGGCATTGCACTGTGTTCCGAAAGAATTCCGTGGCACTCCGCAGCTCCCCTGGCTGGTTTCTGCAGCTGCCCTGGGAGCCGCACCTCCCAGTTTGGGAATTACTGATGTACAGGATGCTATGTGAAGTTCACAAGCACAAGTCCTTTCTTTGAAGAGTATACAGTCTATACTTCATCCTGGTGAAATGGAGGAAGAGGTGTATGGGAGGAAGAATATTTATTTTAACAGGCTTTCTAACCCCCCCCCCCCACGAAGACCCTTAAGGTGACTTGACTTAAGAGAGTAAAAGCAAAACGACAATTTGACGAACTTCTTGCAATACCTGTACAAGCAAACCACCCAACGAAGAAGCTGAAGGCTACGGAAGAAGCTGCAAAGTTGAGGGAGAACCGAAAGAAACACTTTTTGTAAACAATACGGTCGGAAGATGACAAACTGATGATGAGGGGGCCAATCGATCCTTGAGGGAGGGAACTTGCATGGCCTGTGGGGCTGCAACCAAGAAGGACTTGTTAAATGATCCCTCAGTGTATCTCACATTAATAGGAATACAGAGGAGGTCCTCACTTGTTGAATGTGATTGGTGGGTGGATTCAAATGAGGACTCTTGAAACAAGAGATTTGTTTGTTATGTACAGTATACTTAGGCTTCATTGCACCAGGATCTGAGGAATAAGGGTTCTTCTGGGAGACTGTAGCCCATTCTGCTGTATTATTCCTCACACACGTTTTCAAAGGATTTCTCCATAGTGGAGAAAAGGAGAGAGCAGCTTGGGTATATGGTGAATATGAAAAAGGGGTGGCAGTGGCTCGCTTCAACTCAGTCGTGTTGGTGATAACAGAATAACCAATAACAGAAGATGACTGAATGCATGCTACTCTCCACAGGACACTGCCTTATAGTGAGATACAATGTTGTTCTAGAGTAGGGGTTCTCAACTTGTGGTAACTTGTACCACCAGTGGTACTTTGGCTGACTGCTGGTGGTACTCAGACCACCGAAACCGCACTCCAACATGGCACTTTCGGCAGCACGTTTGTCTGAGCCACTCAGGAATGCTGAGAAGGACCCTCCCACCCACCAAGAGCCTCCCACTTGCATTTTCTGGCCTCTGAAAACCCAGTAGTAACTGGCAATGTTATCGCCAGTCACTTTGGGTGGTACGCAGCCGGAGAGTGGCGCCAGAGGTGGTAAGCTGCCGGGAAGGGGTTGAGAACCCCTGGTTTAGAGCAGTATTTCTCAAAGTGTGCTTCTAGGAGCCCTGGGACTACCCGAGACCCCTTCAAGGGCTCCAGAGCACACCATAAGTGGCTGCCACCTGTTTGGCACTGTGCCACTCCACACATGCATCGGTGCTCTGGGACTCCCTGAGATTCCACTTGTGTGCCGACGGGGCTCCCCGAGACTCTGATTAGGAATGTAAAGAGTTCTGGAGACCGAAACGTTTGAAAGCAGCTGATCTAGACTATTATTACTCATTTCTCTTATTGGCTGGCAGCTACTCTCCACAGTCCGAGGAAGAGAAAAGGTTTTACTATAGATGTTGAGGAACTGACCTTGGGACCTTGTGTATGTAGGACACAGTCCACCACCAACCTATGGCCTCTGTCTGCTTTGCAAAACAAATGCAGCTGAGCTTCCAAACCGGTGTGCATTGGTTGTCTCAGCCAAACTAGATGCTCATCTTGATTTGACGGGTGCAATTAACTGGAGTGCAGCCATTAAACCAGCACTGAGCTCTTGCAACCCAACCTAGTATCTCATCCCAGGGGGCTTAGATGCCATTGCGGTACTCTGGCGGCAACATGCCTGTGTCATTTCCACTTTTGATGTGTCCTATAATTGCACATAATTACATGGGTAATGCATGTGTTTGAGATGGGTTGCTGTCAGCCCAGAGCACGGGCAATCGTGACCTCTGGAACGCAAAGCCTTTTCAGATATTTACAATAGCATCCAAACCACTTAACCGTGATGACATAATTGTCAAATATGTATTTGGGGTTTGAATGGCGGTAGCGTTGACTGTCACTTGAAATGACAGAAAATACTCGCCTGAGCTTGGCAGTCATTTCAAGAGCTGTCCAAAAAGACATTCTCCGCAGATCAGAACCAATCCATTTTCTTCGGCGCTATTTAAATTTTAATGTTTATGTACCGGTGAAGGCTTTCTATTGACTTGCGGTGTTTGTAAAGCTTGTGTTACATCTCTGAATCAAACCAATCATACAATTTAGAGTAGCTGGGACTGGAAATTAGTTTTTTTTTTTTTTTTTTGGGTGGTGGTGGTGATTTTTATTAGAGAGCACAGGTGCAGATCTGTCAATGATGAGCTTTATGGTTTTCTTTTTAACGGAATGATGCCGTGAACCTGAAAATTACAAATATCGTATCTTGGAATATATATGAGCCATTATACGGAGTGACTGGCAGCTGCTGCAAATTCCCTGTGGTTAATGCCTGCAAATGAGTTGGGCTTCCTTAGCTTTGTCATGCAATGGGGCAGCTTGCACCATGCAAGCTGGCCCCATTCCAGAATGGGCAAGTAAGATGCTATACGAGCCGAAGCTTGGTTCCATCTGGGGTTTGGAAGCTGTTGAGACCCATCATCTAGAGCAGTGGGGAGGAGATGTTCTGAATGTGGGCAAGTACAGGTGTGCGCCACATAACGATGTTTTGGTGAATGTCGGATCGCGTATACGACAGCGTTCCCATAAGATTATAATGGAGCTGAAAAAATTCCAATTGCATAGTAGTGGCAAGGCTCTCTCTCTCTCTCTCTCTCTCTCTCTCTTCCCCCCCCCCTCCAAGCAGGATCTATCAGGGATGTGGATCAAGTCTCTGACTCCAAGTCTCGAGTCAAGTCCCGAGTCTTTGGTTGCGAGTTGCGAGTCCCTATCTGTTCAATGGGAGAAACGGGTTTAAATCCAGATAGTAACACAAGCCTTTGTCTTTTTACGTTTTACAAAATGGTAGAGGAAGCGATCTCATGATTACTCGGAAGTTATGAATCGCATCTGTGCCAGGCTCTTGATTTACATCCCATTGCATCATACACCCTTTTCTTGATGGCTTGGTGTGTGCATAAAGCATCCACAAATAGGACTATCACTGCTCAGTGGAACTTGTCCTCAAGATTGATAAGACACAGGTTCACAATTTTTGTGCTATTTATGGTGTCCTCTTAAAGGGCTTCACTAGTTGGGAGTATCAAAAGTGGAAGCAAAAGAAGAATGCTCAGCCGTTCCTGTATTTATATCCCTTCCTTGTGAGGCTCTGAAAAGGATTCATGTCTCCAATGTGGGTTTAATAATGAAACACTCTGTCCTCCTTGGGATAGCGGCGAGTGCACTGTTTCTGATGCACAAACAGAATCCTGCTGAGCTCCATTCTTATGATGGACCGAGTCCCCCATGAGGCTGAAAGGGAAGAGAAACGTGGAGGCATTTGCTTTCCCAAGTCACCATGGATGCTTTAAAGTATCTTCAGTACCTTCCTTTGCCTTTGGTTTTGGACATCGTAATGGCCGCGTCATATTCTGCCATTTTGGATTGTAAAGCCATGGGTGGCTGGTCCCAGATGCCCTCTGTTACAACCCACAAACGTTTCTGTTTGCAGAGGTGTCGCTGGAGGGGGGATAGTACTATAAGTTCTGCACCGTTCCGTTCCCCGGTAGAGGTGGCACCGCCCCCTCGCCATCGGAGCCATTCCGTGCGGCGAAGGCAACGGGCAGGGAGTCTCCTGCCCATTGCCTTTGCCGCAGCTGCCGCATGGAATGGCTCTGACAGCGAGGGGGTGGGGCCACCACGTACCGGGGAGTAAATGGGGAGTGTAACGGTGCGGAATTTACAGTATCGCCCCCCCTCCAGTGACGCCTCTGTCTGCTTGGGTTCCTGCTGCGCATGCATCATACACCTAATCGAATTTCGTAGCATGTGCTATGTTCACATGTACCCGTTCCTTGGATTGCACTGTACATGTTGTATGAAATGTGTTGCATGTGTGTTTACTACGAATCAAGATAAGGGCTTATGTAGCGATGCCTCTCTTGAACCCTCCAGCAGGCCTGTCTGCCTCGAGGTAAGCAAGGACTTCCCTCAAATATCTGAATAGATAATACGATGAGGAGCGTGTACAGAATAGTCTTCAGACCTCTTCAGTTTCTGGTTGTGTCTCTGTTGTAATTGGCAATGCGATCATAGACATGTGCATCGGTGTGTATCATGTAGCATTTCTCATATTTCACAGGTTCTTATAATGGATTGAGTGGGCAGCTCTAATGATGGCATGTTTTGGAGTAGCAGGCTGTGCTACACGGAAAAAAAAATGCATGCCTTATGTTTTTCCAATATGTATCTTATTAATATCGCCAACTGTATCTCTTGAGGGGTGCTGCCACATGTGGGATCTTGTTGGGCCATGTGGGACAGATCCAGTCTTAGTAAGGACCTGCTACAGAAGTTACGGGAACATAGACTAGGAAGGACAGTTACAGCTCAATCCTGTCTAGATTTTAGACCTCCACCAGCTCTAGGGTGTCGCAAAGGCATATTTGTGTCACCTGGCCAAGGAGGCAGCACCGTCGCAGAGGCTGGCACCACTGTCCCTGGCCATATCAAAAGGCGCGGCTGTCAGAGCAGGTATGTTCTCTGCCAGGTGGGGGAGGGTGGAACGGGGCATTTCCGGGGGTGGTGGGATTGGTCAGCTGGGCCTGGGAAAGGGGAGGGATCGGTGGTGACCCCTCTGCTGAATCTTATCCCCCTTCCTGGGCCTGGCTGCCGTTACAAGGGCCTCCTGGATTTGCGACAGCAAAATATCTGGCACACATTCAGGGAGACCCGTTTCGGCGGCTGGGGCTTCCACCAGGGGGATGAGAACCAACATTCCCTTCCCCTGAAGTGACCCCCCCCCCAGCTGCCTGCTCTGCACTCTGGATGCAGCGGAGGCTGCACTGGCCCTGCTGCATCTCAGGGCGCAGAGTTAGACAGGGTTGCGCTGTCAGTCCCCACACATCTCGACAATGTCAGTCCCTTGCACATCTCTGCTGCTGCGATGGTGCCACCCTAAGGATCAAGTGGATAGAGGCGGCAATGGTGGCTCCTGCTGGCTTGTGCGTGGGGTGAGTGATCAGCTGGCAGAGGGAGCAGGCGAGTGCAGGGCATTCCTGGGCTGGCCAGCCCTTAGTGGAAATGACTGCTCACCATTCTGGTCCAGGGATGCATCCATCCCCCTTGCCTAGACCCCTGCAAAAGTTCCCTAATCTTCTTGGAAAAAGAACTCGGCTTCGCTGAGAACTTCTCAGAAGTTTTGCTTGCGTGAAGCCTTTTCATTTCGCTTTCTGTAAAATTGCGCGGGAGCCCTACTGTGCGTGTCTTGGTGGGATTAATTTAGTGAGCCAGCCCTTGATCCTGGAGCTGCTGCTTTTCATTCCTGCTCTGCTCTGATTATTATTATTTTTTTGCCGTTTTTTTTTCCAGAGCATTAATGCTCACAGTTTGTGTGTGGACACTTGCCTGTGCTGTACAGTCTTGTAACCCCACGGGTACCATTCTGCCTGGAGTGCCCGTCTACCCTGTACTGGTTTCCTCCCTGCTGAGAAGAAACATGAACTATGATGGCAAGGGTCTGAAGCTGTTCACAGCCTCTGTTAGAACTACGATCCCTGCAAAAGGATCGACGGCTGTTGGCTTCCTTTGTTCTGAGAGCGCTGGGGCTGTGCAAAGGGTGTTGATGTACCTTGCGGATTTGCAGGGGCAGAAGAAATGATTAGGAGTAATTGAAGAGGCAGCAAAGGCCTGATGCTTACCTTGAGTTCGTGAGTTCTATGTACTTAATAATACTGTCATAATAACAAAGAAAATCTTGTTCAAAACAAATGCAGTGAAAACTGGGACATAGAGTTTTGAACAACTGACCGAGGATCAAGGTTTCTGGTGCTCTGATAACGCATGTTTTGTAGTTAATGTTCAAAGTACGATCGTTGCAATTTCGTAAGGAATAAGATGTTCCATGGTTAGACCAGTCTCGTGCCGTTTTGTGAACATTTTATGAAGTAAATGGAATGGGAGGATGCAGAAAGGGAATGCCCCACTTCTGAAAGGGCAAACATTTAATGTTTGTTTCAGGAGGAAATGCTTTATTTAACATTGCGGTCCATGTACGGAATTGTTTTCGCTGCACTGACTGATTGATGAGGTTAAGGTAGTTGTCTTAGTTAGCAGGTTGGTGGGGTCATGTCCTGCTTTTCATTGCTGCTCCTCCCGCTCATTGGATCTCAAAAAGGAAGAGATTTATGGAGCAGACTAGAGGCAGTCATGTGGAGGAGAGGCGAGTGGTGGGCTAGAGTGTCTCCAGTGCTCTAGTCTACCACCCTGCTTTAGTCTGCTACTCTCCTCTTCCACTTCCTCACCTTTTTCTGTTCAGATCTAGAGAGCCATGGATGTGGTCACTTGGGCACTGCCAGGTAAGGGGGCAGAATTTGACATTCTGCCTCTGGTGCTGGGCTGTCTTTGGCTGGACCTGTCTTTAGGTAACCCCAGTAGGTGCAGAATGGATTTGGGCAGAGCTGGTAGAAATAATAGTGTTGCTTTCAGGTCCATCCCGCCATCCTTCCTGAGTTTCAACTTGCTAGCACAGATTATTGGTGACAAAAAAACAAAACAAAAACAAAACATCTGGGTTCCTAAGCTTTTGGTGTTGTGACAATCCTGAAATAACACCTTGTTGCTCTCTTCGTTCTGGCTTTGATTGCACAAAAAGTGACATCGCTGGGGGAGGGGGGAATGTGCTATACAAAATCCATGAAATTGAACTAGATGTGAACCATGACAGTGCTCCATAATGTGCTGATGCTTCAGCTTTTAAGTGTATTCTTCTGCCGTATTATACCAAAAATGTGGATGAAGTGATAAGCCACCCTAAAAATGATACTGTAAGTGGAACTCATTGTCATACGCTAAAGCATTTCACCTTGAGGGAACAAAATGAAACTCTATCATTTTGTCCCTTAAGAAGTGCCTGTTAGGCTCCTTTTTTCCCCCTGCAGTTGGTGAGTGCTCTCGGTTTCTCTAATTTTATTCTTTTTTTATTAAATTTCAGTTTTCAAAATGATGCTATATTGTGTGTCGGAATAGGAGAAGATAAATGCAGGGCTGACTATTGAAGCGCTTGTCAGTCTTGCCGAATTGTAAAAGCTGGGCCAAGTATTTAGAAGCGGGCTCCTTGTAAAATCTTTCATTTAATATTTTATCTGTGGTCTGAACCAATTATGCGCTTGGAGATTAAATGATGAAATTGAATCTGGGCACAATTGGAACAGCATAGTGAAGACTCGGCAAGGTGAATGCTGGATTCTTCTACACATCTCTTTCATTCCCTCTTTGTAACTTTGCTGTTCTCTGTCCTCGGATGACTAGCTTTGGTGGGTAAATGTCAGAGCATTGCATGTTGCTGCTGTATCTTCTAAAATACCCTGCTAATGTATGTTGTTGAGCTCCTTTGAGCAGTCCAAGTGATTTGCTCGCAACCGTCAATCAATTACATCAATATTCAGAAAAGTCGCCTTTTTTTCTGGGGTAATTGCCTATCCCAGAAGCTCTTTACTTCCAAAAGTTCACGTTCGTGACTCTCGCACTTTGTCCTTGTAGTACATGGTTACTGGCATGTGTGTGACAGCCGCAAAGAGAAATGAATTATGATGAACTGTTCCTTTTCTATGAGCAGAAAGTGCGCAAAACTGGGGTATAAAGTTACCCCAAACCAACTTGATTTTCCCATTGTGGTATATAATTAAGTTCCTAAATATTAGTTTGTCAGCACAATCCTAAACAACCTTCCAGCGCTGGCACAGCCGCAATGCACCCTGAAGGTCAGGGAACAAATAACTGCCCCTTCACCACAAAATGCAGTGTGGCTGCATCGGTGCTGGAAAGTTGCGCTATCAAATTCATTTGTTCATCTCCGTTTAGCTTTGCTAATGCTCATTTCTCCATCCCAGCTAGGTTTCTGTTCTTTACCGCGCCATTTCTTTCTGCTACAAATGCACTTTAAAATGATTCCTAATCATCCTTCTTTCAAACAAAATGCAAATAGATGGGCCAGAGTGATCTGTTGTAAAAGGGGGGAGGTGGAGTAGCTTTAGTTTTCATATTTAATACTTAGCCGTGTACTGGGCAGCATAAGGAATCTTTCTTTTCCTAACAATTAATTGGCATATTAAAATGTTTCTATTTAAAAATAGCCAATGTGCCTTTACAGGAATAAAAATGTGTTTAAAATAAACATAAAACCAATGTAAGCAGCAATAATAAACTAAAGATTACTGCTGAGAAGAACAGCAATTACAAGCTTGGGCTTGGCTTACCCAGTGGGAAGGAGGTGTGGTCCAGAGGTTTGAGCTGTCTCCTTGTTTGGAAAAGATAAGCAGGATCAGCTGTCAGATGGGACACTGCAGAGATGTAACCCCGGTGGAGCGCGTGGTTCACTCGAACCAGGCACCGGGCGGGCGGCCGGGGCAGTGACTTGACGTAGTGTCGGCCCTCCCTCCCTCCCTGGAGCCTGTTACGCTCCGAAATGAGCGGAAAACGGGCGAGGGCCCCCCGCGTCGACATGATGCGAGGGGTGCATCGACGTCATGCGACGCAGGCCCCGCCCCCACGCACCAGGTGCCGGGAGGGCGCCCGACACTTCTGGGAGACTGGGAGGCCGTGGGCATATTAGTATGGAGGAGTCAGCTGACAAAAAATAGTATCTTTGAGAAGCTGGTCTGAAGCTTGGTTGCAGCTGCCTGCGAGAGATTTGGAAAGCACAAGAGTCGGCAGCCAGGATGACGACTGCAGTGTGCGAGGAAACGTCTGGAGAAATGAAGGGTTTGATGAGATTCCACATGGAATAATGTTTGGAAAAACCTCATTGAAAAACGTATTTATGTTCCAGTGCCTATGGAAAGCACCTTGCAGCTACTGAGAGAGGCGGTATACAAATACTGTAATAAGTAAATAAAATATGGGGAATCCTGAACATTGCTTATTTCTCTGTAGCTGTCAGACCACTCTTAAGTACCATATCATCACTACTCCAGAACCTGCCTCATAGGGTTGTAATGAGGATGAAATGGATAATCTCAGCCATCCTGAGATTTTGACCTCTGTCATATATCCGGATCGTCATTAAGCGATCCGTCATTAAGCGGGGGACACCTGTATTTAGAGGTACAGTAACTAGGAGCTGGAAACCAGAGCCCATAAGGACTGCTGTTGTCCAGACAATCTCAACCTGGGCAAGAAACCTTTATAACTCTTCCTGGTGAGGGGACCTAATGGTCAGCCTGGGTTAACTAGCGTCGCTCTAGAGCTCAGTAACTAAGTTGCCTAGGAAATGCTCTAAGCAAGAACCTTGGTATCATCCCCACATGGGAACAGTTTTCAGATCTGCAGGTTCCTATTTCTAGCCCCTGACGGATACGTTCTTGAGGGTTTTATATCGACAAATATTAATGAGGGCGGATAGGACTCTTCCAAAGACCGTAGGAGAGAATGCCTGCCCCTCCACCAACAAGACTGGAGATATACTTGTTTCTATAGGGCATGACAAAAGCTTGTAGGACCCAAGCCAGTTTTGCTTGTGCTTGCTGGCAGGAGGTGTGGCTCGCTAAAGCTCAATGGATTTCTTTCAAGGGGGTTCTTACCATAGAGGTTGGTCTGTAGAAGGCTGTTGTAAATCTGGCTGCTGTTTGGGCTTTTGGGACAAAGCAGAGGTCTTTGACAACAGGGTCTCTCCATCTTGTGGAGCACCATTACTTGTGTGCAGTGGTTGGAATAGAATTCCAAGGCTTTCACAGTCGAATGATCTCTTGGCCTGCGTCCAGCATTAGCAGAGTGGCATGCATCGCCAACTCTTTTTTTTTTTTTCCAGCGGAGTGCTGTATTATCCTTCATTGCACAAGTTCGTCTCCACTTACCCTATCAACGACAATCGGAGTCTTGCTCTCCATCTCCATTTACGCGGGACGCTTAAAGCAGCTGGTGAATGCAAGGGCTTACTCGCCCACTGCGGTGGGCACTCCGGATTCACATCCTCCTCTATTTTGTTAGACTGGTACTGGGAGGATGAGGTGTATCCTGCCCTGTTCGTCACATTCCAGAATGCCTTCTTGAAGAAAACCCTGATGGCAGACAGGTCCACAGTTGCCTTAGATCTGTGTTTCTGCTAGGGTTGACCCGAACTTTTGTAGGCAAACGTAGGGATGGGGGACAGGATTGAAATATTTTCTGGAAACACTCTCAAACTCTTCCCCTTTTATGCCTGCGTTGCTCCAGTTCATTGTCCCTCTTTCCTTGTCCGAATTATTTGGAGGGAGGGCATTCTTCTGGTTGCAAGGATACCAATTCTGTCATGCATTCATAATGCATGTCTGTCTACTCAGTCTTATTGGGCTCAACAAGGATGGAGAGAGTGGAGAGAGGGAAACTCTTCTCCCTCTCGCACAACACCAGAACCAGGGGACATGCACTAAAATTGAGTGGAGGGAGAGTTAGAACGGACAAAAGAAAATATTTCTTTACCCAGCATGTCATTCATCTGTGGAACTCCTAGCCACAGGATGTGGTGATGGCACCTGGCCTAGATGCCTTTCAAAGGGGTTTGGACAGATTCATGGAGGAAAAGACCATCACAGGTTACAAGCCATAAGCAACCTCCTGGCTTTAGAAGTAGGTTTTCTCTGTGCCAGGTGCAGGGGAGTGGCAGCAGGAAACAGGTTGTCTTGTTGGCTGTGTGCTCCCTGAAGCAACTGGTGGGGCCACTGTGAGATACAGGAAGCTGGACTAGATCCAGCGGGGCTCTTCTTATGTTCTTAACAGAGGTTGCTCCCATGAAAGTGTGTATAGGATTGTACTCGTAGAATATTTACGGTAATTGTCATACACGCATTTCACCTCCTTTGAGACATCTGCCCTGACTTGCCACCTGTTTTCCAGGCTTAGTTTAAGTTGTTTTGCTTTGTCATGTAAATCTCTCAAATTCTGGGTCTGGAAGATCTCATGGAGTGTCTCCTTCCTTGCGAACAATACCAGGCAGCCATGGCAACAGGAGTTGTAGCAAGTGTTTAGAAACCCACCAGGGCAACCATGTAAGATTCTATATAAATCCCAGCTAACAGAAACGCAGAGCGCCACAACTGATCGACCAGTTATACAAGTGCAATAAATTAATGCTGCAGCAAGGGAAGGACGTATTGTGGGCATCTGGTAGCTTTCCTTGTTTGTTTGTGTGTTGTATCTTGAGATCTCTTTCCTTAACAGGACTGTTCCAAAATGTAAGCAAGCTATTGACTTCCAGATAGTAACCCACTCTTTAGGACGTGGTTCCCTTCATGCAGCCAGCGGGTGGCGCAGCGGGTTAAACCGCTGAACCATAACCTGTCGATCGAAAGGTTGGCAGTTCGATTCCCGCGACGGGGTGAGCGCTCGTTGCTTGGTCAGCTCCTGCCAACCTAGCATGTTAATGCGAGTAGATAAATAGGTACCGCTTGCGGGAAGGTAAACAGCGCTCCGTGTTCCAGCTGCATGCTACACGCTGCGGCAAGGAGAGTCATGCCGGCCACATGACCACGGAGGTGTCTTCGGACAACGCTGGCTCTTCGGCTTTGAAATGGGGATGAGCACCACACCCTAGAGTCGGACACGACTGGACTTAATTGTCAGGGGATACCTTTACCTTTACCTTCATGCAAGTGGTATTAGTGTTCAGAAATTACTACCCAGTGTGTAAGAGGGTTAATAAGCACAGACCTGGAAAATGAAACAACTCATTCCTATCCACCCTGCCATTCCAGCAGCTGCAGCCTACTAGTTAGAGCCTGGATGAAGCACAGCGGTGGCCATTATTTTAAAGCTATAAAACATCTAACACTGGAACAAGAAAGCTGCCTTAAAAAAGGATCATTAAAAAAGGATTGAGAATAAAACGGCCAATATCATTATGCCTTTGTCCAAATTGATGGTAAGGCCGCATCTGGAGTATTGTGTCCAGTTCTGGTCACCACACCTCAAAAAGGATATAGTTGAATTGGAAAAGGTGCAGAAAAGAGCAACCAAACTGATTCGTGGGCTGGAGCACCTCCCTTATGAGGAAAGGCTATAGCGTCTGGGGCTTTTCAGCCTAGAAAAAAGGCGCCTGAGGGGGGACATGATTGAGACGTATAAAATCATGCATGGGATGGAGAGAGTGGATAGAGGGAAATTCTTCTCCCTCTCGCACAACACCAGAACCAGGGGTCATGCACTGAAATTGAGTGGAGGGAGAGTTAGAATGGATAAAAGAAAATATTTCTTTACCCAGCGTGTAATTAATCTGTGGAACTCCTTGCCACAGGATGTGGTGATGGCACCTGACCTAGACGCCTTTAAAAGGGGTTTGGACAGATTCATGGAAGGAAAGACCATCGCAGGTTACAAGCCATAAGCAACCCCCTGGTTTTAGAAGTAGGTATTCTCTGTGCCAGGTGCAGGGGACTGGAAGCAGGAAACAGGTTATCTTGTTGACTGTGTGCTCCCTGAGGCATCTGGTGGGGCCACTGTGTGATACAGGAAGCTAGACTAGATGGGCCTTTGGCCTGATCCAGCAGGGCTCTTCTTATGCTCTTATGCCTCCTGTTGAGTCAGGTCATTGGTGCATCCAGCTCAGTATTGTCAACACTAGCTGGCAGCATCTCTCCAGGGTTTTAGACAGAGGTTATTTCCAGTTCTTCCTGGAGATACCTGGTATTGAACCACTGCCACTGAGTTATGGTCCCTTCCTGACATTTGAACCGTCTTTGTTCAAAACCAAGCCCAGATACGGTTCAAATGTCTGCCTGCCCCCTCCTTGGAAATACAGACCAAAGAGTTAAAATGCTAGCTTTCCACTGCGGATGGGAGGGCACTGACAGCATTTGAGAATATCTTTGGAGAATCAAGAAGGAGAAACGCACAAAGAAGCTGCTTCCAAAAACAGACCGGCACAAAGGCAAATTTGCATCAGAAGCTGCCATGAAGCAGACGTCTCTAATCTATTGCAGTAGAACATAAATTGAAATTGCCTTGGGACATGGTAGCAATTGAGGCTCTGTGTAGACTTGGGAGGGTAGGATGGGTGAGTTTCTGCTGAACGGCAGCCATGGCACAGCTGACCCGGTGAGGAGGGGGGGAAAAACTATTTCACAAGCGAACAAGGGGGCGTTTCCCGCTTTCAGGCCCCAGAACAGTGTCTCTTTGTGATGCATCTCCTCGGATGGTAAGTGGCTCCATTCTTAGCAAGGAACAAGCTGCATAAGCGACAAAAGAATTGTGAAAGACGGGTAGATGCAAGCACTTTGCAGGCTGCTCAGCGCGCACGCGCACGCGCACGCGCACGCGCACGCGCACGCGCACGCGCACGCGCACGCGCACGCGCACGCGCACGCGCGCCATTCACCACTGGTGAATACCAGTTCCTGGGGACATGCAGTGTGGGAGAACTACTTTTATTTATATAGAACCGTCGGTAGACAGGGTGGCTTGCAACAGACCCCTGCCCCGAGGGGATCGCAATCTAAGGCTTTACAATTCAGAAATAAATACTGTATATGGTAGAGAACAGGGAAGGGTAGTGGGGTAAACGGCAGTAGGGCAAAGGTGGGGTGAGCGTGCCAAGGGCTTGTTGGAAAGTTGGGGATTTGAAGGGAGTACAGACCCTGGGGAACAAAAGAGGAAGTGAGAAGAATGAAGTGATTACAGGAGACAATCTAGCTGTGCAGCCACTTGACTCTCCTTACTTCAGTTCCCCAGGCTCTGCCATAGAGGAGTAGCTGGCTCTGTGCAAGGTCACGCTTCCTGCTTAGGGGGCAGGTAGGTGCTGGAGGCAATCGGGGGGGATTTCTGGGTAGGTGCTGGAGGCAATAGGCAGGGCATTTCTGGACCGTCGCTCCCACCAATATGCTATTCAAAGCCCACTTCACTTGACCTCATCAATAGGCTGGTCCTAATGCTGAGTAAGGAATAATCAGGGCAACTCTGCATGGGCTGTCCTATGAATGACCTTTTATGTTTACACCATACACACTGAGTTTCTCTGCAGTGGAGAAAGGGAACAAAGTGGTATGTACAGGTGGACCCCCATATCCACGGATTCGCTATCCACGGTTTCAGTTATCCACGGATCGCGGGGACCCCCCCAGGCTTTAATTTTTTTCCCAGTAAGCTTCATTTCTTAAACACACAGGAGAAGCAGAGGCTGCTTATTGCAGGCAAGTAGAACAAGACTAAGTCCTAGAGAGGCTCTGCAAGGTTAACAGAAACCTTGCAGAGCCTCTCTAGGACTTCGTCTCGTTCTACTTGCCTGCAATGGAGGCTGCTTCTCTGTTTGTTTTAAGGAAGAAACAAAGCTTGTTGAAAGAAAAATAAGAGCTGGGGGGGCACGCCTGCCCGCAGGGGAGGCTGGGAGGGGGCCCTCAGGAAACCATGGAGGGGGTGTTCGCTCCTATCCACGGTTTCAAGTATCCACGGAGGGGCCTGGAACATATCCCCAGCGGATATGGGGGGAGTACTGTATTTGGTGAGCTCAGTCCATCTGGGAGCAGGAACAGTGATCGCTTGACATTTCAGTAAGGATTCTAGCCATTGGAGGCCAACAAGCTCTGGATGTTTTCTGAGCGCACGCCAGTTTGTGTGTGTGTGTGTGTGTGTGTGTGTGTGTGTGTGTGTGTGTGTGTGTGTGTGTGTGTGTGTGTTTAATAAGCTTTTGACTGATTGGGGCAACTTTGTCAAAAGTTGTTGAATCCGTTAGCCCCGGTATTAACCCTTGGGTATTTTCTACTCATGAAAAAGGACCTGCCTCTCTCAAATGAGAATCTTTCCAGCATTTGTGACCTGAGAAAGTCGATACAGCCCCTCCGAAGGATGCTAAATGTCAACACTGGAGATGAGTAATCCCTCAAATGGTTACAAGGCAGGCTGCCCACCCTGTGCCTGTTTGTTGATACAGAAGCCATTACCCCATGATTTGCAGTTGGACACCTTGGCAGTTAAAGACTTGGGGCCATGTGTGCAAGACACTCAATGGCAGCCTCCGTCCCACAGAGGGGCTTAGAAAATAGGCTCTTCTGCAAATACGTTTCTGGAAGCAGTTGAATGCGGATTGGTCTTCCAGCACAATATCAAACAGTGCACCGAGATGAAATGCTTCCAATTTATTGGTTGAGCAAGCAGAGGGATTTCTGCATGCTGGTTACTGAGGCTCCTTGGAGGGGCCCCGACTATTGACAGTGGAGTACTTAATGGGAATTCTGCAGTGTACTTGAAAAATAAATAAAATACCTGCATGGTGCGTTGACCTTATATATATATATATATATATATATATATATATATATATATATATATATATATATATATATATATATATATATATATATATATATATATATATATATATATATATATATTATTGAATTGCATTGATCAATGCAATTCAGTGAATTGAATTTAGTGAATTGCATTGATCTCAACTCAAGAATCCTCTTTTTTCATTACGAAACGGCTAATCATCCACGTTTTCAAACACCACCGTTGGATTCCTTAGTCTGCAGTCCTAAGGGTGCAGTTACTAGAGAGTAAATGCTGCTAACCTTTGAGGGGCTTGCCCTCTTAAGCATCTTCGTTCAGGTGCAAGTTGCTTCTAGTCGAAATGGCAGCCCAATGGGGTCAGCACAGAACAAACGCTGCGTATTCTTCCCCACTCCCACTTCACTCTCTCTGTCCCTTGTGTCTGTCTAGATTGTGAGCCTTTCATTCCGAGTAAAGCACCATGCCCGTTGATGGTGCTTATATGCATTGGCTCATTTCGAAAGCCAGTGAAATGCTATGGGGTCATGGACATTTCCTTGCAGACGTCTTTTGACACATGCTTTAATGAGGGGGTGGGGGAAAGAATGAACCAGGGGAAATCAATCAAGGTTTTTCCTCTACTGATAGAGTTCTCTGAACTGTAGCATTGCCTCCTCCCCCCTCCCCCCGGCCACACATACATGCACTCGGCGGAAAACGTTAGTTGAAGGTGGTGTGTGAAAATGAATTTTAGCAGCCTACTTGGGAATGGAAATTGAAATCCTGATCTTCTATCTTGTTAAACTTGTCTTGAACTGCAAGAGATGGTGACTCAGGCAGCCTTTTTCCAGAATCTCTAGCGGAGTGTTGCTACCTGAGATGAGAGATTCCAAAGGTCAAAATGAGGGTCTTTACACATTCAAGGAACATACATGTGGCAGGAAACAGTTCTGGGAAGAAAGGAAGGAGTCCACTATCATGAGAGACAGTTGGAGCTTCCTCCACTGTGGAAGGAAGAGTTGGTCAGATCCCCATCATCAGTACTGGCTGCCTAGCTGCAGGGGTTCTCAACCCCCAGCCAGCGGCATACCACCGCCGGCGGCCACCTTGCATACCGCTGCTGCCAGCCACGTACCACCACGTATGACACGTACCATGTCATAACCACTCACTTCTAGGTTTTCGGCTGCATTTTTGGCCAGAAAAGAGAGGTAGGACGGTCTGGGAGGGCCATTTTAGCATTGAGAGGCTCGGCAAAAGGCAGGAGCCTCTTGGGAGTGAAAAAGCAGTTTCTTCGAAGAAGCTGTGTCAGAGCAAGGTTCCGGTATACTAGGTGGTCCGCATACCACCTCCGGTCAGCTGGAGTACCACTGTGGTACGCGTAACCCCAGAGACGGTTTCTTCTGAGCCAGGCCTTCCTAAGGGGTCAGTCTCTCAACAAGGCACTCTCTCACCCTTCGCTGCTTGCTCACTGATGCAGAGCATATCAAGTGAGAGGTGAGCGATAGGCAGTAGAGTGCTCAGTTTAGAGCCTATTCCTTGAAGGATGCTCACTTTGCAACAGCGAGCAGAGCCTATGAGAGGATATTCAGGCTTAAACGGGCTCAGCTGGAGCTAGGATTCCTTTGCAAGCAACCCAAGGCCTCTCCATGTTGCTTGTGGGTTTCTGTGTGAAGAGAGGGCATCAATTGGCAGTGGGTTCCAACCAAGCCAGTGAGGGGGGAGGCTCTAAGTTTCCTTTCTCCCTGTAGTGCTAGCATCTTGGTCTGATCCAGCAAAAACAATTCATTTGGTCAAAAGCTTAGCTGGCTCTGCAGGGATGTGGATCGAGTCTCCTACCCCAAGTCTCGAACCAAGTCCCAAATCTCTGGGTTCAAGTCTCAAGTCAAGTCCCAAAGTCTTTGCCCCCAACTTCCAAGTCTTTGGTTGCGAGATGTGAGTCCCAATCTATATAATGGGGAAAGTGGGTTTAAACCTGAATAAAATTTGACTTGTCGTAAAAGGCTCCAAGTCTCGAGTCGGGTCTTTCAAGTCTTTTACAGTCGGCGAGTCAAGGTATTGACACGACTTGAGTCAGACTCGAGTCTGAGTCAATAGACTCAAGTCTACATCACTGCCTCTCTGTCGTAAGATGCACCAAGAGCAGATCACCAAACCACCTCTTAATCCACGTTTAGACGTTCTGCACTGGTGATCTGAAATATTGGATGGCTACTTTGTCTAGAGGACCATTTTACTTTGGATACGATACTCTCCTTTCCCCATGCAAATGGTGCATAAACCTCTTTGCGTTCCTCTCCTAGAGCACTATAACCTGAAATTGTTCTGCACACGCAGACTTGCTGCAAAAAAAGCGGTAAACCCCCAGCCACGCTTCTGGTGAGCACTATTGTACGTTAAACCTTTTAAACAATCTTTGCCCTTTATGTTGTCATTATTGATGTCAGGTTAGCATGTATCCATTCAGGCAGGCGCACTGTAGAGCTATAGAGGAATGTAAATTATATTCCTTGATATGCTGAATAGCTGCACTGGAATATAAATGATATTTATGAGGAATTTGGGAGTGCTTTAAATATTGTGAAACCACAGACTTTGACACATTGGGGATAATGATGCAGAAACACTGGGCTATTTGTAAACCACTTAATGGCAACAATTTTCTGAATCAAAGCAATCTACCCCTCTCCATTTGCAATTTTGTCTCTAACTACTCGGGCTCTCATAAATTGGCTTGCAAGACGGAATCTTGAACATCTATGAAGCTTGTACGTGGATGTTACAGCATTGGTTTCAATACATTTGAACATTTTTAACCTTTGGAATTATGCAGGTTTCCTCTCCTATGTGTTTCCTTTAAGGTAGAAATCAGATATCCTCATTAAGGGAAACGGACGTGTTTGAAATTGCATCCACTCGAAAGCTTTGCTCCTGCATCTTTATGAAACAATGCTAAATGCCCTGGGTAATCGTCGGATATTAATGGTGAGATGTTATTGCGAAAGTAATAACTGTTGTCCTTGCAGATTTTGTTCGGTGCAGACCTGTTGTCTTTCTACCAAGCCTGAGCTCCATGTTCAGTACCAAGGACAGCATGAATGGACATCAACTTAAGTTGAACTTTTGCCAATTGATTCTTTTTTTTTGATGATCTGAATTGGGCTAATTTCCACACAGAAGCCTCTTGGTATCTGCAGAGTCACTTATCCGCAGATCCGGGATCTGCCCCCCCCCCCCCGAGTCTCTTACCACCAGTGGTATTAGTACCACTGGTTGAGAAACCCTGCCCTAGATAAATACACAAGGTACCCCACAACAAGATACCCACAAATTGAGACTATGAACATTGAATCAGTTTATATTCATGTTGATGCTGGGTTACCCCCGTGGATACTGTGTTCTGCTTTATAATTGATCATTGAATCCCCTGCTAATTGGGCATCGTATTCCAGGCTAGGAAATCATGGTCCCAAAGCGGGTCCCAACACAATGGCACAAACCAAGGCAAGGGAGCCAGACCTTAGAAGGATGTGAGGGGAGGCAAAGAGTTCAGGCAGACTCAAGCCCAAATAGGAGGTCAGCACCTTGGATAGCTCTAAGGAGAGATGAGAGAGACTGAACTAGCTACATAATACAAAAATACATTACTGCACAGCCAGGGAAGAGTAATCAATCACTACACAGCCACCCTTTCCAGTGGCTTCTGCTCTCCGTTAGATTATAAGCCCCTTTGGAGCAGGAATCCATCTTCGCCCTTTTCTTTTGCTATGTAAACCACTTTGAAAACAGTTTTGTGTTTTTTTTGGTTTTGGTTGAAAACCAGTGTGTAAATATTCTCGACAGTAATATACTGTACGTTGTCTCCTTCTAAAGGATCGTTGCTATCGGTTGGTTCCCTCCCCTAAAAGAGAGCCTGTCTTTTTTTTTTTTTTTTTTTGGTCTGGTGCCTTTCACATCTTCTCTTCTACACTCAGAGATGGTATACCATAAATCCATTTTAGACCTAGATTAGAGGTTTAGTGACAGTGTGTTCCTGGGCCTGCCCTATAAAGTTTTATTTAAATGTCCTCTTGAGCCCTCTCCAAAACAGAAGGAATATGAAATATGCATTAGACTTCTTTGTCTAAAATACGTGGAATGTAAAACTGTCTAATAAAAGTCATATATCAACAGGGCTGGCGATTTATGCCTCTAATTCTGCTCTTTTCTCTCTCCCCTCTTTCTCAAAGAATAGAGTTTCAAATGGCACATTCAACTGTTTGTGAAAATGCTTTGGCAAGCCCAGGATGGTTAAACAAGATTTGTGCATTTAATTTCAGTCTTTAAACTTAAATGTTTCAACACCTTCCAAGTAAGACTGTTTGCTTTTGCCAAAGGCTTCCCAGGCAATTATTGTAAATTTCTAGCCTTTTCAGATGATTTCCAAGGATTCAACCCAGGCTTTCTCTTTGGTGGTGTGTGCCGTTCCCATTGGCAAGAATCAGTAAATCTTCATTTAGTATTGTCTAATCAAAAAGCCCCAGTATAAAGATATTGTATTGTTGTTGTGTTAGGTAATGAGAATGGATGGGGGAACTCCATGGAGATGACCTTGGTTTGGTTTTCCTTCTTTTTTTTACTGAGTAAGATGAAGAAAGCTTTAAATGATTATGACATTCTATTCAATCACCTTTGCCCAATGGAGCTATGACAAAATGCTTCAAAATATTTACAGTAGTGAGCTGGACCCATGGTAAATGTCTTTGGTTAGCCAACATGCTTTTAATATGCATATGCAAAGAAAATATATATATATATATATATATATATATATATATATATATATATATATATATATATATATATATATATGTATGTATGTATGTATGTATGTATGTATGTATGTATGTATGTATGTATGTATGTATGTATGTATGTATGTATGTATGTATGTATATCAGGGATGTATCTAAGTAACTAGGTCACGAGTGCGAGTGCGAGTCATTTTTGCAAGAGTGCGAGTCCGAGTGCAAGTCAGTGTCAAACTTTTTGGGCAAGTACGAGTCAAGTGCGAGTCATTTTTGCACGAGTGCGAGTTGAGTACGAGTAAGGCCAGAAACCACGAGTCACAAGTCACGAGTCGAGTCACTTTGGGGAAAATGGCTTTTTCCCCTGAAAATGGGGAAAAATTACCTCTGAGACTTTTAAATGGGGAAAAATTACCTCTGAGACTTTTAAAGCACCCACTTGGCTCCCCCTATGCCCTTTCCCTCACCTCTCAGTCTTGTCACCACCCATCTGGTTTGGGAAAAACAAGCGTGTCTACATTCAAACCATTTATTATTCCCCCCCCCTGCACCTTCCCCTTGCTGAGCCGAGCATCCTTTGGGCTTGGAGTTTTGGTCAATGAGGAGGGACTGCTGCGGCAGCTTCGCCTTCCCTCACTCCTCCCCACCCCTCGCGCTTGGAGTTGTGGCCAATGGCAAACAGACAGCAACAAAAGGGGGGACTCAGAGCCAGGGTTGTTTTCCCACCCCCTTGAAAACCCTTCCTCCCTGCTGCCCTCCTCCTCCGAGGTCTCCACTGCGCCTGCCTGCCTGCCTGTGTTGATGCCGGCCATTAAAGGAAAATGACTTGGAAATGGCAAGTCGTTACCCCCACGAGTGCAAGTCAAGTACGAGTCCCGTGAGTCACGAGTGCGAGTGCAAGTGCGAGTCAGTGGGTCACGAGTACAAGTACGAGTACGAGTCAGGGAAAAAGTGGCTAAGTCACACTTGCGAGTCGAGTCATTTGACTCGAGTCCCCATCACTGATGTATATATATGTATGCATATGTATGTATATAAATGTGTATATATATATATATACACATTTGCAAAGGCAAAGATGTAACAAAGATAAGCCTATGAATATACTGTACTAAAATGACAATGAACAAGTGATTATTTTAAAACCTTATATAATAGCCACATCAATTTCTAGCGCATCAAGCCCCATCGCTTTCATAAATCTTAGAACAGGAAATTCATTTCCTCAATTAAAACGTAACCCTCCCACTCTCATTTGTCCTGAAATTACCTTTTCAACCCCCAATACGAGCAGCATCTATAACCATTCCAGAACCTGTCATCCTACTTTTAGCTGGTCTGAAGTTGTTGTTCTAATATAAAGGTAGACGTTGCAAATGTTTACGAGAGCCAGGGTGGCGTAGTGGTTTAGCGTATTAGGTTATAACCAATGGGACCTGGGTCCATATCTTTGCTCGGCCAGAAAACTCAACTGTGAAAATAAATTATGATATTGGGGATGACGACATGAAGTGTGTGGCTTTCATCTACAAATTAAAGCCTTAGGTTCAAGAGCCATCTTACGTAAGTTGTTGTGAATACGCTTGTTGGAGACTTGAGGTCAAGGGGGGCAGTTTCTTAGACTGAAGTGACTATGCCTCTTTCTCAAAAAAAAAAAAGGCATTGCATTCGTGGATTTTACTCATGCTGGTATTGGCACCATCGCTATGTGACATTTCTTTAATGCTGCTGTTAAGAATAGAGCTGCTGTATAAAAAGCAGCAATTGTGCAGTTATTTTGCGAAATGTGTACAATCAAGGACTTGGTCTACAATATGCCTGGAGCAGAATGAGGCAGGTTTAGGTGATAGACACTGCCATTGGTAGAAAAGATTGTACATTGAGACTTGGATGCAAGAACTCAATGTACAGTCTTTTCTACCATGAGTAGAAAACAAATGCAGTGGGGAAATAACCCAGTCATGAATCAGCAGTGCTGGTTTTCTGTTTGCAGGGATGAGTTCTTAAAAATGTAGGAGAGCATTCTAAAATGCAGGTGTTCCCCGCTTAATGATGGATCGCTTAACGACGATCCAGATATATGACGAAGGTCCCCAGTAAAAAAGAGCAAAGGATTTAAAAAGATGCGGGGGCGTGTGTGAGCGTGTGGTGGGTGTGTGCGTGGGGGCGGGAGGCAGGGGTGTGCGCGCGGGCACGGGCAGGGGGTGGGTGTGCGCGCCTGGGCTACATATTAGATGTAGACCCTGCACTCACCAAAATGATATGATACAAGTCAAGTTTGTTACTTTTGACGGTAATAACAGACCTTAGCTGTGAACCTGGGGCTCTGCAAATATGTTTCGACTTGGGCCCTGCAGCTCCTAAGACCGACTCTGCAGTGAAACAGGAAACGTTCTATTCTACAATTCAAGACTTGTAGCAAATGTGAAGGTAGATAGACTCTGATGAAACTTTTGTCGAAGTCTTCATGTTCAAACTCCATCAGATTTCTTTCCCCTTGAATATTTCATGCTGATGTTGGTTTTCAGGAAGGTTTTTAACACCGTTGAAGGCGTTGGCTTGAGTGTATAAGATATGATAAATCTGTGTCAAGTGTCTCCCATTAAGACTTTTTTTTGTTGTGGTAACCTTTAAAACACTGAGGTCTGGAAACAGCCTCGCTAATGGATGTTGCAGCAACTTGAGATCCATTATAAATTCTTCTCTGGTGTGTGGCAGACTGTGAAAGCAATCATAACTAATAACTGCAGATTAATGGAAATTATTTTCTCAGCTCATGTCACAATAGAGAACACTGGTAGTAATCAGGCATTCTTTCATTAACAGATTCCTAGGAGGATGAATTGTGTTCATATAATCTTTTCGATCAAAGCAGTGGCGGTGTTAGGACTGGGCCAAAAAAATAAAAATCAGTCTCTTCTCATGCAGCTTCCCTGTCGTGCTTGTGGAATGTGAAACTGTGGAATGTGTGGAGTGCAGTCCGCATGCCGGCCACACCCCAATAGTGTGCTTTCTTGAAAACGGACTGTGTTCATGTATCTCCATAAGTGGAAAGGCTGCCCCTTTGCATACAGCTGTTGGTGGGGGCAGTTTTTGCCTAGTTGCTGCCCTGCTTGAGGCAGGGGATAGGACTGGCATCCTCTCAACATGGCATCGACTGGCATCTGGAGCCCTGAGGGTCAGGGTCAAGGAAATACACTTAGTGCTCAGCCTCAGCCTTCTGGAGATGGGAGAGGGCATGTCCCAGTCCACCAGCCTGTTGGCACAGTCTGAAATTATCTGTCGGCACAGTCTGAAATTAAGGCCTGGCTAGGAATGTTTTGCTTCACACCTGATTGGCCTTTGGAGTTGAGATTTTTTTTCACCTACCCCAGACTTTCCTTAAGGTGTGTTTAGCTGGGGTGGCCACAACTAGCAGAAATGGTGCAGGACACAGAGTAGTAGTAGGAATTTGGCAGGGATGTGGATCAAGTCTCTGACTTCAGGTCTCGAGTCTTTGCCCCCAAGTCCCGAGTCTTTGGTTGTGAGTCCCTATCTATTAATGGGGGAAACGGGTTTAAACCTGAATAAAATTCAACTTGTCCTAAAAGTCTCCAAGTCTCGAGTCGAGTCTTTCGAGTCTTTTACAATCACCGAGTCAAGTCCGAGTCGAGTCTTTTACAATTGCCGAGACAAGTCCAAGTCGAGTCATTGACGCGACTCGAGTCCGAGTCAATAGACTCAAGTCTACATCACTGGGACTTGGTAGCTACCCTTAAGTAAGCGAGGGTCAGAGGGAGAACCAGGTCTCAAGAGGCTCCAGAGATGCAGACTGGTGAACCCTTGTGCTTGAATTGCGATGTCTGGCTCAAAGGCTGTCTGGCGTGGGCTAGGCAGAGCCATTTGGCTGCCTTGACTCCCTTTCCAGGGGTTGACATTGAGAAGCTGGGGTTGCTGAGAGGCGACCTCCGGTTAGGGCCAGAGTTGTGTCATCCAAAGGAGTCTGGACGGCTTAGCTGTATCCTGCAGAATAAATGCCCATATGGAAAGGGGGGGGGGAGGAATTTCATAGATAGGACCTGCTGCATTTGTGAATTGATTGCTCCTTGTAATTTTGTTGCCCTTGTTAACTCCAAGCACCTGACCTCATGTGATTTGTGGTGGGCTACCTTGGCAATCCAGGGTCTTCATTCATAAGGAAGTATGTGGATATGGCCTCTTTGTTCAAGAAAGCCAAATGTGCGGCCACTAGGCAGGGCTGGGATAATGGATGGGCCAAATTGGGCACAGACTTGAGTGCTCATGTCTGCCTACCTGGGACCTGGTTGACCCCTTTGCAAATGCAGTGTTGTGCAAGTTGGCAAACTGCATTTTGTGTAGACTACAGTTCTCCCCCCCATATCCGCTGGGGATATGTTCCAGGCCCCTCTGTGGATACTTGAAACTGTGGATAGGAGCGAACACCCCCTCCATGGTTTCCTGAGGGCCCCCCCCACCCTGCCTCCCCTGCAGGCAGGCATGCTCGCCCCCCCCAGCTCTTATTTTTCTTTCAACAAGCTTTGTATCTTCCTTAAAACAAACAGAGAAGCAGCCTCCATTGCAGGCAAGTAGAACGAGACTAAGTCCTAGAGAGGCTCTGCAAGGTTTCTGTTAACCTTGCAGAGCCTCTCTAGGACTTAGTCTCATTCTACTTGCCTGCAGTAAGCAGCCTGGCTGCTTCTCCTGTTTAAGGAAGAAATGAAGCTTACTGGGAAAATAAAAGCCTGGGGGGGTCCCCACAATCTGTGGATAACTGAAACCGTGGATAGTGAATCTGTGGATATGGGGGCCCACCTGTATATGCAGAAGGGCTGGATTAACACAGAGAGGTCAGAGATGGGACCAGCACTCAGGCTTCCATCTCCCTCCCTACACATTGCATAGTCCCTCTCTTGATTGCCAGGGCTTTTAGTTTCAGAAGTCTGTTACCTGCTTTTCCACAACAAGGATCCCTTTCAATTGCGTCGCGAGAGGATATTCCAGAATGATACTTTAGAAAAAAAGACCTGTTTCTTTATGGAATGGGTTAAATGAATCTAGAAATGGGTAAAGCTTATAATACACTCATACTTCCATACTATAATACACTTCCAGAATGAGGCTTTTTTTTTTTAGTGCTGGTTCATTACAGCACTGTGTTCTGGCATGATTGATAGCCTTTCAAACCAATGGGAGCAGTGCGCGAGAAGCTGCTTCTGCTTTGTCCAACTGGGCGGTGAGTAGGTTATGAACCTCTGCGCAAGTTCATGAGTGTGCAATCAAGTCATATTAGGACTAAACCCTTGGCCCAAATCACTAAGCCATCCTTTGTAAATTGAAATGGGCAATATAATCCATTTCCCAATGCACAAAGCACACATATCAACGTTTACATAAACCTCTACAAATCCATCTTCACTGAATATAGAAAGACAATGTGTGAATTTCTATTACTTTATTAGTTTTTCTCTCTTGCCATCCCTTATGCTTGGATTACCTTTTCCCTCTAACTTCCTTCTGTTCCCTTCTTAAAACCCACCTTTTCCACAAAGTCTATGGCACTTGGCTTGAATCCCTTTCAATTCCCTGCTGTTACTAAATGTAAGTATATGTAGATGAAACAGACACACATAATTGCCCTGCCATTCCTCTTAGGTCCACCTAGAACTGTGTTTCCCAAACGTTTTCAACCTGTGACTCCCTTAACCATTGGCAGCTATTGGCCGTGGCTCCCCATTACATTATGTTGATGCTTGCCAATTGGCATTGGACCATTTTCCGAGAGGATTCCGTGGTACTCTGTGGCTCCCCTGGCTGGTTTCCGTGGCTCCCCTGGGAGCCAAACCTCCCAGTTTGGGAAGCAGTGACCTAGAATATAAAACCGTTCACAGCAAAGACCACTTCTCTCATTCTGTGCCATATACATTGATGCCACCAGGGCCAGCCCAAGACCACCTGATGCCTGAAGTGGCCTATCAAATACTGCTCTCCTTACCCAATGATGTGCCAGCCTCTGCTCCTCCCACTCTCCAATGTTCTAGCTCAGCACTATCTTCTCTGTCCACCTTCTTGTCTCCACTGCTCCTTCCTCCTTCACCTTCCAAGCCCTGAAAAGGAAGAGGAAATGTGGAGGGGAGGAGTGCCCTTCACCAGTCTGCTGCCTGATGCAGCAGCTTCAGTTGTCCTTACGGATGGGCCGTCCTAGGATGCTATATTGATTTTTTTTTTAAAAATTGTACCAATGACTGGGGTATAATGAAGATTCAAGAATTGAGTAAATAAGGCTGTCACTTGGTTAAAGAATTCTAAGTTGGTTGGTTGTATGAGTTTTATTTGATTGTTCCATTTAAAAATGAACAATTGGAGTAAAATAGGCAAGTACATTTTTTAAAAATCAAAATGTCACTGTGCGGTTTAGACACATATGATAGAACAACCTTGCTATGAAGCTGAGCAGCAGACTTGTTTGGCCAGTGCTTAGATGGGAGACTGCTTGAGAATGCTACTTACGCTATGTTGAATTCTGTCTTGGAAGAATAAATCAGACTTTTAATCAATGGGTTGACTAGACATTGTAGCCCTAGTCAATAATAAATACAATAGTGTCAATCTTGAATCATTAAATATAATTTGTATATAAATAATCTCCAGAGTTACCGTTATTCACCGTCATAATTCTTCTGTCTGTTGGCTCGATGGTTGGGATAAGACTCATGCTGACATGATAGAATGGTGATCATAAATCTATTTCCACTTATTGCCTTATTAATAAGCTATTACCAATTGGGGCACAGAGCGGTTTACACTGGGGGAAGGGGACAAACCCCTTCCCCATGGTAGACCTCGGGGCCACCCGCCGGATAGTTGCGCAGGGTTGCGCTGTCAGTCTTGGATGTCCTGGAGAAAGGACTTAAATATATGAAGGAACATACATTAGCTTATGTACCTTAGCTTGTACATTATTATTTATTAAGAATACCTATATACTGATTTTCAACTAGAATAGTTCACAAAGCGGTTTACATAGTAAAATCAATGGTTCTTTTCACAATCTTTAAAAATAACAGAAGAGACACCAGCAACAGCCACGGGAAAAGACTGGGGTGAAGAGAGAAAGATGCTCTCCCCCTGCTAAATGTGAGAGGATGCCTCTTTGCCCAGCTAGCGGGCAAACACTGAAGTTCTAGGTGCCAAACACGGAAAATCCTAGGTAGAAGGAAGCTGTTTTGGGGAAATCCTCCTGGGTGAACAGAGAGCCTCAGGATCGTGGGGGGGGGGGAAACGGGACGGGACGGGACTGAAAATGAATCAGTTGCAGAACGGGGTGGTGTAGTAGATGGGGGGAGGCAACCCACTCCCTCCCAAGTGAACTGAGACCATGTAACCCATGAAAGTAAAATGTTTGTTGAAAAGCTGAAAAATCAAAACAGTGGGAGGGGAGGGATGTATAGTTATTAAGGATATATGGCAAGGATCAACTAGCAGAAGGAGAAAATGGGGGTAATGGTGGCGAGAGAGGTTGGCAAGCATGCTGAAAGATGAGCAGAAAATAAACAAAACCCCTGACGTGCCAAATTGGGTATGGTCCATACTCTACCTGTGCTTTTAAAGGGTTCTGGCCTTGACACCTATGTTTGAAGCAAGGTGGGCGGGCAAGTCCCTCATACGTGCAACACTGGACCTGTGTGTGTGTGTGTGAGAGAGAGAGAGAGAGACCCTGTTTTTGATACCTTGTAGGCAGTAAGTTAAACTGCTGAACCATAAGCTGTCGATCGAAAGGTCGGCAGTTCGATTCCCGCGACGGGGTGAGCGCTCGTTGCTTGGCCAGCTCCTGCCAACCTAGCAGTTCCAAAGCATGTTAATGCGAGTAGATAAATAGGTACTGCTTGCGGGAAGGTAAACAGCGCTCCGTGTTCCAGCTGCATGCTACGCGCTGCGGCAAGGAGAGTCATGCCGGCCACATGACCACGGAGGCGTCTTCGGACAACGCTGGCTCTTCGGCTTTGAAATGGAGATGAGCACCACACCCTAGAGTCGGACACGACTGGACTTAATTGTCAGGGGATACGTTTACCTTTACCTTAGGCAGTAAGTAGGTTTCACCTGTGGAATTGGATATGGGAGGGGCATCACCTGCTTCCTGAATTTCCTACTCTTGGAAATCAAGTAAGCTTCATGGTCCAATTAACTAACTCAAAGGCAGGTTCTTGGTTTACTGGTCAAGACAATACTCAAGAAGAAACAGCCACTAGGATACTGCACTGGAAGGACCCGCCTTTTCTGGAATGCTAGACAGGTCCCACATTGGTGAAATATTGGGAGGGTGGGGATTTGCACCACAGCAAGGCCTCCCATACCCGTATCTATGTGCCAGGGATGTGGATCAGTCTCTAACTCCCAAGTCAAGTCCCAAGTCTTTGCCCCCAAGTTCTGAGTCCTTGATTGTGAGTTGCGTGTCCCTATCTATTTAGTGGGAAAAACGTTTTTAAACCTGAATAAAATTGGACTTGTAAAAGGCTCCAAGTCTCAAGTCGAGTCTTTCAAGTCTTTTACAATCGCTGAGTCAAGTCCAAGTCGAGTCATTGACGTGACTTGAGTCCGACTCAAGTCGGAGTCAATAGACTCCAGTCTACATCACTGCTATGTGCACCAACTCATGGAAACTATGTCCCATTTAAACAGCCTTCTTTGTACACAACACATTGGGTGGGAATGTTATCCCATTATAGGAGCCTGCTTAAGCTCCCCAACTGCGCTGTCCCTTTAAGGCAAACCTTGCAGCTCTGATTCCAGCATGACCTTCCCTTCTGAGGATTTAAAGCAAATGATTTGCTTATTACTCCGTGGCATATGGATGCATTAAGATAAAGGAAGGGTGTAGTTGATAGTAGCAGATGGATTTGAACTGTGCTCGGATCTGTTGAATCCTGATGAATATTTAATTTGCAATGAATCTTTAATATAACATTTAACTAAGTGTTCTGTCATAGCCTCGCTTAATGTGATGCCTCTTCTGTCTAATTGTCGACGTGATTTCATATGAATATTGAATGGTTAAAATTAAATAGTTGCTGGATTATGGGGGGGGGGAAATGTCTTCGCACATAACGTTTACGGTTCACGTGTTTGCAGAATTTGGAATATCGCACTTGGGAAGAAAGCGACATTTTTGTTTCTCTGTACCGCTGCAAAAACACAATAAAATGAAAACAAACAAGAGCAGCAAAGAGGCTTGAGAGATACTAGTGCAACAGGCAAGCTTGGTGTTCCATATTTCTCTTGGTGCTGAGAGACAGTCAGCAACGTTTTTTTTATGTGTTGCCAGGTAGCTTCATTAGAATACTACTGCATGAGCAATGGTTCATCTGCTAGATTGTGTGTGTATGTATTGGGGGGCGGGAGGGATTGAGATTGTCAAAGGGTGCAGGCTGTTGGTGATGTGCTGAGCAGACAACACTTTTCAGGATTGGTCAGAGTCCTCCCAGTAGATTCTTGGTGCCAGCGTGGAATTGTAGTGACCCTCACACCACTGGAACACCACTGGAATAATACTGCTCAAGTTGGACTTTCTCAGTTTTTTCAGGTTGTTTAGAAGCAACTACCTGAGTCCTCTGGAGACATCTCCATGGACCAAACAATGTGAGATCCATAGGGACAGTTAGTAGAGAGATGCAGAGGTAAGATGAGTGGAAGGTGAAGACCAAGGAAAGGATAAGAAGTCTTCTCCATCACTGTGTCTACCCCATTTAGCTTGCTCTTACTCTTGTCATATATTGCAGGAATTAAAATTTGTACCGGGGCTGAATCCACCCCACTGGCTGATGTGCGTGCGTGCAAGAGAGTGTGTACATAAGACAGTACCATTAGGCTGCAATCCTATACTTTCCTGGGAGTAAGCCCCATTGGATAAAATGGGACTTACTTCTGTGAGTAGGCATGCACAGGATTGTGCTCTTAGCTTCAGATGTCTGGTTGACCAGTATATCAATATTAATCCTAGCCAATGCTTTATGTGTTTGCAATTCAAGTTGTTCTTTTTTCCCTTCATTCTTTGATGTCGCAAATTGCTCAATTTTTTTTAATTAAAAATGTAGGCAGTTCAAGTGATTATTCAGCTTCACCACTCAAATATTGAAAGCACGTTAACAAAGAACAAACTAGCAGCAACAAAATCTTTCATCCCTCATGCTTCTCCCCCCACTTGCCCTGCAAGAATTAGTTTGTTCTTCATAAACCACGTAATTATACAATTGACTTTTTTTTTCCTTAGCCCCATAGCACAATTGCTTTGAGGCCAATAAACATTGTGTTTCAGATACACCCCTTTCAACAATTTTGAAGTGGAATAATCCAAGGTATACAGCGCACATGCTTTTTCTCAACACACAAACCATCCCTTAAAAATGTAAGACCTGAAGTCAGATTCACCAAATGTTTGCATGAAACCTCTTTGTAAAGTAAAAACCAAGCTATTGACTTCTTTTGAAGTCTTACTTTTACCTAATAGGATTGGTGGTGGTGATGATTTTGGCAGTCTGGAGAAGGGGGTATGGGGGCATATTGGGCAATCCATTGGGGGGTCTGTAATCGTAAAAGGGTGAAGAACCCCTGGCTCAAAGAATTAACATCTTGCAACCTGGGCTACAACCAACTGTAGCAATCACCACTAACCAAACCCTTACAGCAGTGGTTCCCAAAGCTCCCAGGGGAGCCGCAGAGCACCACGGAATCCTCTTGGTAAACAGTGCAGTGCCAATTGGCAGGCATCAACATAATGTAATGGGGAGCTGCGGCCAATGGTCAAGGGAGCCGCAGATCAAAAACGTTTGGGAAACACTTGCCTTACAGGGACATCCACAGCATCTTCTCCAAAACAATAGGAACAGATTTCCCAAGAAGTACCCAGAAAAGAAAAGAAAAGAAAGAAATAAAGATGGTAAAAACAGGGACAGCTGGCACATATGTGACATGGAAGGCACATTATGCACAATTGCTAGGCTATAGGAATTGGAGTTGGATTCAGCTTCTTTTGCCCACCAGGCTGTCTACCAGCCCTTGATGGTTGGAACTTCATGCAACAGGATAAGGGAAGGGAACAGAACTACGGTAATACATTGTGATTCCATTACCTGTAAGGGAATGATGCTTTAAAAATAAACAAAAAAAAAAAGTTGAGATGGGGATGTCTTATGCATGCACTGAATTCCCGACCTGCTTCTGGGAATGCTGTAATATTAAAACTTCATTTTCAACAGACATATACTTGTTGAATGAATATACTGTACAGTATTTCATCTCCTCACTTAATTATGTTGTTTAATTATATTCAAGATGATATCATTCAGTTTCTGGCTCATAACTCTGCCATTTGAGTTGAAATTGCTTATAATCCAAGTAGCTGAGATGGAAATGACTGTCGTTCGGCTGCAAGAAAAAAAAAAAAAAGAGAAAGCAAAGTGTTGCTTGCTTATGTGTGCGTTTCCAATTTTAAGGCATTTTTTTTTTACCCAAAGGTATATATACGCAACAGGAGTTAAATGCATCTGTGGGCTGGGAAGAAACGGGGTAAAACTGTCCCTTCAGACGATTTTTTTCTCACCCTCTCCGAAGTGAGTCACTGTGCAGGTGCTGTGCTCATTTCAAAATATTCTCCTGGGGAAGAGATGCAACAAAAGAGGGGGTGTTGTGTGAGAAAGTAAAGCATTTTGGGAATATCGTAGATTGGAATGGCCCTTTCATGAGGTCAGCTAAAGCGGTTGCCTAAGGCAATGACTTTGCAGAGACAGTAGATTGGCATCCCTTGAGTGCATCCCCACTGTCTGCCACCTTTGCCCAGCTCCTTTCCCAGATCTTCACCCCACCAACTTCCTGTCATTGCTATGCTTGACCCACCACCACTTGCACAGAGGGTTTAGGGTTGGTCTGGCCACATTGTCCTTCTGAGTATGGGCTTCAGCCAATGGCTGACCTCTGATGCCCCTTCCTCTGGTACAACAACAAGCTTGATCCATATCTCAGTGTAGTGCACCTTGGTTTTACATAGAATCGTAGAGTTTGAAGGGAACTTGGAGGTCATCTAGTCCAACCTGCTATGCAATACAGGCAAATGCTACAGCATCCCTGATAGTTGGCCATCCAGACTTAGTTTGGAAATTTCCAATGACGGAGAGCCCACATCTGCACAAGGCAAGGCAGGGTGTCCCAGGGCTGGACGTTGCTTAAAGTTAGGGAATTGTCCCTTGTATCTAGCCTAAATCTACTTCCTCGTAGTTTCAACTCATTAGTTGCAAATGGGACATGCAGGAAAACCAGGTTCAATCCCAGGCCTCTCTGGGGAGGGCTGGGAAGGGAAGTCCCCCCTGTTTGAAGCCCTGGAGAGCAGGTGTGCTAGATGGCATCTCCAGTTGAAGAAAATGATGCTTGGGAAAGTCCTGTGTGCCAGAGCAGGCAACACTGAACAAGATGGGGCTGACGGCCCGACTTAACACAAGGCAGGGCCATGGGTTCAAGACAAGACTTCCCTGGCTGTCTTTTGATGTGTTGCAAGATCTTTTTAAAGCTGGCTTGTGGAGGAGCGAGTAAGGTTAAACCTTAGGAGGATGAGGAATCTCTCACATTTACAGCCCAATCCTAACCAACTTTCCAGCACCAATGCAGCCATGCCAACGGGGCATGCGCTGCATCCTGCGGTGGTGGGGCAGTCACGGAAGCCTCCTCAAGGCAAGGGAATGTTTGTTCTCTTACCTTGGGGCTGCATTGCAGATGCATCTGTGCTGGAAAGTTGGTTAGGATTGGGCTGCCAGTAATTATATTTTAATGAGAGATTTTATACTTGCTTTTAAACGTAAGGCTACCCAATCCAAGCCTCCAGCGTCACATGTGCTAAGTTGCTACTGAATTAAATAAATGAAACAGAAGGAGGATATGTTGCAACCTTGCTTGAGGCATTGTGGTGGATCAGCTGCTCTAAATGCATCTGGGTCCAAGATGCTCTAAATGCATGCTTGGGAAAATGGGAAGCAGCCTTCTATTCAAACCTTTGCTATCTCTAGCTCAGTATTGTCTGCACTGGCAGCAGCTCTCCCGGGTTTCAAGAAGTAGTCTTTCCCAGCCTTCTGTGAAGCTGCTGGTTGGCCTGCACTGAGCAGGGGGTTGGACTAGATGTCCTCAAGGGACCCTTCCAACTCTCATTCAATGAACCTGGGACCTCTTCTACATGCAGGTCATGCCCTTTGTCACTGATCTATGGTCCTTTCCCAGTTATCTCCACTACATGCTTACTCCTGAACCAGTTCCCAGGTATCTAACTGTGGTTTAGCCAAGATATGTCCTTTTTAGTACAATTCATGCAAGCCCCTCATATTTCCCAGGCATAAACAGGAAGGGTGATTTATAGCTTCGACAAGATGAGGTTGCGTCTGACAAATGAAGCCTGACAAATGTGCTGGTGAAACAATAATTTGTTGGATCAGAGGTTGCGTCTTGGGCGATGCATTTGCAAGTTTTGTCAAGAAAAGGGGTTAGCAGGATTATTGGATGTGTTGCTAGAATAATCTTTAATTAGACGGCACGTTGAGAACAGCTTTGTGAAGATAGGGCTGGAGCATAAGTAGCATTATGAAAACCCTTAAATACCAATTAACCCAGTGAAGTTGGATTGGTGTACAGATGGTCATTATGGATTTGGAAATTGACCATTTCTGACACTTTGCAGTTTGAATTCTTCCTCCTTTCCCCACAGCTCTCACTTTGCCGACTTCCATGGCTTTCAAGCTAAAGCGACACACTAGTTGTCAGCTGTGTCTGATTTTATGTTGTAACGAATGGCTTTCTTTGGCTCTTCTTTGTTTCGTTCTGTCTCCCGGAACTTCCAGATGGGATGTTCAGTGTGCAATTGTTACATTTTGTTTGCTCCCTCTTTATGGCGACTTCATGTGACATCATCAACCATCCATTGTTGACCCCTTCCATCCTTTAAATGCTCACATTTTATTAACATCTCACGTGTTGTTGTTTTTAGCGTTTCATGCCCAGATATAATAGACCACCACAGATGCTGAAGAGGGAGAATCACTCTGCTAGTGTCCCCCAGACATGCAACTTTCCTTCCACACGCAGTATAGCAATTCCTCATGTAACCGTGAGCACAAAAGCAATGACTGGTTGGTGCTCCGGGTCGATGCTCCTGAGGAAAAGCCTTACATTAAGCTCCAGCCCTCCCCCTGATAGTGCTTGAGTTCTTCCACCACCACTTGCACAGAGATTGGAATGGCCCTTTCATGAGGTCAGCTAAAGCTGTTGCCTAAGGCAATGACTTTGCAGAGACAGTAGATTGGCATCCCTTGAGTGCATCCCCACTGTCTGCCACCTTTGCCCAGCTCCTTTCCCAGATCTTCACCCCACCAACTTCCTGTCATTGCTATGCTTGACCCACCACCACTTGCACAGAGGGTTTAGGGTTGGTCTGGCCACATTATCCTTCTGAGTATGGGCTTCAGCCAATGGCTGACCTCCGATGCCCCCTCCTCTGGTACAAGTCAAGTCCCAAGTCTCTGACTCCAAGTCTCAAGTCAAGTCCCAAGTTTTTGCCCCCAAGTCCCGAGTCTTTGGTTGCGAGTCCCTATCTATTTAATGGGGAAAATGGGTTTAAACCTGAATAAAATTGAACTTGTCGTAAAAAGCTCCAAGTCTCGAGTCGAGTCATTCGAGTCTTTTACAATCGCCGAGTCAAGTCATTGACACGACTCGGGTCCGAGTCATTAGACTCAAGATTACATCACTGGTAATCATACAAGGTGAGCAGGTAGAATATTTAGAGGTGGTCTCAAATCTTGGGGTGCCAGGTGCATTTAACAAGCAATGTTTGAAAAAGAGGATTATCATGCTTTTTGACGACTTATAGATTCCTTTGGGATTTTTTTTAAAGAGCGCTTCAATGAGAAATAATCCAAAAGTTTTACAAGGAAATTCTTTATCTTCTTGAAGGGGAAGGAAAAGTAACTCCAAAGGATCTTAAATGACCTTCATGAGTTTTTCAGAGCTTGAAAGAACATCTGTTACTATAGAAGATGGAAATGCTCATGAGTGCGAAGGCTTTTTAAACTTTGCATTAAAGTAGATATAGGAAGGACCATCTTACCAATCAAAGTCCCTTTATGATTAGCCTTTAACGATGCTTAATAGCCAACACACCTGTGTTTGTCGTTTATGGGTAGTCTGAAAGGAGGGGTGATTTTATTTCTGTTTCTGATCACCTGAATGCAGTATTTGACTTATAAGCAAATAGCTTTTTACAAATGTACAGTGTTTTTGTACATTTTGACCTCCTGTGTGGCTTCATCCACATGTGTGTACAGCAATACCTCGACTTCCATCGTTTTGCTCTTTCAGCCATTTTCGATTATAACCACTTTTCAGATTTTGTCCGTGACCTTTCCTCTTTTGTCCGATTTCATCCAACTTTCCATGACGTTCGCCGACATTCTTACGTTCATTTTTCTTTTATTTCTGTTTAGGTTTCTCATGCGTTCGCATGTGTTATATAGTGAGTTACTTACGTTTTCACTGGCCAAAATAAATGTGCAAGCTAAATAAAGCTATTTTGACATACGTCCATTTTGTTTAACTTTCATCCATGCTCTGGTTCCTAACCAGATGAAAGTGCAAGGTATTGCTATATCTTGATCTGGGTATCCCTGTAGACTGTCTCTTGCAGATTATTTCTAGTGTTGGCCATGGCTCATCAGCAGCCAGGTCAAGTAGACATTCTAGACATTCATAGACATTCTAGAGAGAGGACATATTTTGAAGGGGGCAATGCCTTGTTGAATGCAGTCAGCTGATGATGAAGTTTGATTGCTCCCCAAAGGCCTGAATGGAAACCAGGCAGGTCAGTAACCTGGTCATGTCACCCTGAAAGGATTGGAGACATTCTGACCTTTTCAGGGTTAAAAGGGAGGTAGGCAACATCCTCTGAATCTTACCCAGTGTTGGAGGAGATGGCCAGGAGCAGACATAAAATAACAGGGTAGATACTGCAGCCAATTGATGAGCTTTGTTTGCATAGTTGGTGAATAATTAAGGCTGTGTTTGATTTTCAACTCTGAAATAGCAGGAAAGGATGTTCCTAGCATGCTGCTGCTCCTCATCCCTCGTACTACATCTCCCAAGCTCCTTTGCAGCCAAGCAGCCTTCCTATTGGTGCACGAGGCCGCCATCTTTTGTAGCTTCGAGCGCGTAGTTGAAACATCTAGCTTGGCGAGCGGGCTGGAAGGAGAAAAAAAAAAACAGCTCAAGTGCTCCTAGCGCTAGAAGTTCGAAAACAAATGCAGCCAATGCTGTCTGGATGTAGGTGTTCAGATTATGGCAACGGTAAATGGAGCCCGTTGCCTGCTCTCAGGGTTCAGAGGTGTTGGTTTACTGTACTTTGCCCATTGTGGTGGTAAAAGCCGGGAGCTCTGGCATGGAAGATTCTGGTTTTGGTGATGGAATGAATCCTTCCGTTCAGAAATGTAAACTGGCGCACTCTCAGTTAATAATATAGACAGGGAAGACAGGAGCAGATTTATTTATTAATTATCTTGCGCAAGAGACTGACACACCTCCGCATCACTGCAAAAAATTGAGGCGGGAGTGCCGATGCTTCTCTGTTTACAGTTTCTATAGCTTTCAGTTACACCTGGGCGTTTCAGTGTTAAGTTACACACGCATGCGCAAATGAAACGGCACGTCTTCAAAAACTTTCCTTTGTTCAATTACCAGACACTGAAGGAATTTTGTTATCTTGCTGGTGCCTCTCCGTGCCTGACTCCCTGGCACTTACGATTTACAACCCCTGGTTAGTGTCAGCTTCAAGGAAATGTTTTACAACTTTATGGTCTCTCTTGTTTGGGGGCCCTTCTCCTGCTAACTCCTCACATGGATTAATACCAAGAGCTAGATATTATTAGATGCAGGCTAAGCAAAGCTAGATACAGAAGCCATATACAGAAGCCAAAAGCATTTTTGCCCTGTCACATGTGAACTGTATGTTAATATTTTTTTTCCTTTTTTCATCATATTTCAGAAAGGTCAGCTGGGAATGAACATACAATTCCATTTGATTGTTCTCGTTGGAAAGCTTACCAAACGCCGCATAAATACACAGATGATCATTGCATAAAGAAACCATAGATTCCAAGCCCAGTCACCATCATGAGTGATTCACCTCCTTTTATTTCGACTCAAAGGAAGAAATTGTTCCAGAGGCAATGCTCGGAGACTGTGTTAAGTCATTAATGCGTTCTGCCTTTCAGAACATGGATAACTCTCTTGTTGTCTCCCCCACCCCCTGGTTTTCTGGGTTCAGCCAGTAAACATTAAACATCTCAAGGAATAGACTTCTTCACAAATTTTTGCTCAATGTCTTTTGCTTTCATTTTTATCTTTGTAGGCGGTCATTGTGCAGCTTTTCTTTTCCTTTACAAAGAAGTATTGTGTGTGTAGTCATGCACAGGAGGGTTGTGTGCATCAGATTTTTGTTGAATGTTTTTAAAGTGTCTGAACATTCATAAACCAGTAATGATAAATTGTATTATAGGGTATAAACTGGAACTGGTTTACGTGGAACTGGACACAGTTTCCTTACCAGTGGTCAACCCCTACTCTCTAACCTTGGATCAACCCATGTGCTCGTATTCATGGGTGCTTTGGGTTGATCCAGCACTGGGGAAGAGGGAATTGACTACCAATAACATAGTTATGAGAACGTGTTATGAGCATATTTTCCTAAGGGGCCACATGAGAAACTGGGACTGTTGTGGAGGGCCAGATCAATATCCCCCTCCACAGCGCCCGCACCCCCCCTGGCCATTCTCTTACCTTCATTAGCTGCTCCGTGTCTTCCTTGCAACAGACGCTATAAGCAGCAGCATGCTGCTTATAGCGTCTGTTAAAGGAAGACATAAAAAGCAGCTAATGAAGGTAAGAGAATGGCCGGGGTGCACATGGGGGGCATTATTTTACCTTAATTAGCTGCTCCGTGTCTTCCTTTAAACCTCACGTGGGCCGGTCAGGGAAAGCCAAAGGACCAGATGTGGCCCTGGGGGCCATACAACGCCCAGGTCTGACTGGTTGAGAACCCCTGCCCTAGAACATGTACAGCTTCTCTTCAAGCCATAAGATCAGGGCTGGTCCAAACCCTCCTGACGTAACATGCCAAATCCACCCTTAACTGGTGGTAGACCAGCCTCTGCTCCTTCCACTGCCTGAATTGTTCTAGCTCTCCACTCTCCCCCCTCCACACTACATCTTCCCCTCCTTTCCCTTTTTCTTCTCCTCCCACTCTCAGGATTGGAAAACTCAGTGCAGGCAAGGGGGCTGATAGAGGTGATGGCCCTACCAATCTGTTGCCTGAGGCATGTGTCTCAGTTGGACACATCCAGTTGGAGGATGGACCAGCCCCGCATGACACTGTGGAAGTCGGTCGCACACAATGTTGCATTGACCTGGCACTGCGGTCCTATAATGTCAGAATATTTTCCGCTGTTATTGCACCCAGTTTCCATGTGTTCTCATTGTAACAAACAGCAAAACTCACAGGGCTTTCAAGGGCTTCATCGGACACTAATCCCACCCCACCCCACCCCACCCCCCGCTGTCTGGGTTATTGCCAAGGTAATACACAATTGAAAGCCAGCATAAAATACTTAACTGCAGTCTCAGTACATCCAAACTCAAGTATGTAGTTAATAGTTTTAAAAAAGATGAAATCAGCAGTGTAAATTCCAATTACAGTTGAGGAGACCATATGTTTATGTGTAAAAATGCAGATGTTAGCAAAAACACTCTCCTGTTTACAGAGACCTGGTTGTCTCATTTAGGTTCAATTTTGTATCCTTGCTACAGAATGACCTTCTGTACTGATGAACATTTTCCAGCATGTCAAATTCTTCTTCTACCCCTTTCACTCATCCCCCTGTTCCATGAGCAGAAACCTCAGAGTTTAACTTGGGGGGGGGGGCGGTGGTGGTGGTGGTTCAGTCAGGGCTGAAGGATGAGATCCAGTCCCAGACCTCAACACTGAGCTTAGATCTTAGATCTAACAGGGGTGGCCAAACTGCGGCTCCTCAGCCACATGTGGCTCTTTGACGTATGATGTGCGGCTCTCGGAAACATGTCGGCTGAGCTCCTTTCACAATATAAAAAGGTAAATAAGACATTTTCAAACTTTATAATTGTTGTTGTTGTTCAGTCGTTAAGTCGTGACCGACCCTTCGTGATCCCATGAACCATATCCCGCCAGGCCTTCCTGTCCTCCACTATCTTCCTGAGTTCGCTCATTTTCATGTTCGTTGCATCGGTGATGCTGTCTAACCATCTCATCCTTTGCCTTCCCCTTCTCCTTTTGCCTTCAATCTTTCCCAGCATCAGAGTCTTCTCCAGAGAGTCCTCTCTTCGCATTAAGTGGCCAAAATATTTGAGCTTGAGCCTCAGTACCTGTCCTTCCAGGGAACAGTCAGGGTTGATTTCATTTAGGATTGACTGATTTGATCTCCTAGCAGTCCAAGGGACTCTCAGGAGTCTTCTCCAGCACCACAGTTCGAAAGCATCTATTCTTCAGCGCTCAGCCTTCCTTATGGTCCAACTCTCACAACCATACATTGCTACTGGGAACTAGCTAGGAGGAATTTAAGAGTCCAAGCTTGAGAGACTTTGCCTTGCATCTCACTGCTGTCTGGGTAGGGAAGCAGAGCCTGGGTGGTGGTATTCTGGGCCTGGCAGTACAGCAAGTCCTCATGTTGTCAATAGGTTCTTGGAAATGGCAACTTGAAGCAAAATGACTTATAACGAAACCAATTTTACTGTAGAGCAGTGGTCCTCAAACTTCTTAACACCGGGACCCACTTTATAAAAGGACCCACCTAGCTTTACGAAATGCTCAAACATTTATCTCCCTATATTTACACAAGCTTGCTAATAGCAGATGCTCAGTTCCTTACAAACTGCAGATGCTCAGCTCTTTGAAGGGCAATTTGCAGCTATCTGATTTTTGAATAGCCTGCGGGCTTCTGGCAATGACATATCTGATCTTTCCATCACCTGGGACCCACCAGAAATCAGGTCACAACCCACTAAGTGGGTCCCGACCCACAGTTTGAGAAACACTGCTGTAGAGTTTACAGTATATTTCTGGTCACAAAAACATCATCAAACTGCTTAATAAAGACCCAAAACACTTCTAATATTAAACACTGAAATAAATGTGAGCTTTCTGGGCCAGAGAAAACCCACACAGATGTGGGGGGGGCGTTCAAACTCCACACAGACAGTGGCCCTGGCCGGGAATCAATTTTTTTTCCTCAACAGCTGTAAAACGAAATGATGTGCAGTGTACACTGTAAGGTAAAGGTGACCCCTGACAACTAAGTCCAGTCGTGTCCGACTCTAGGGTGTGGTGCTCATCCCCATTTCAAAGCCGAAGAGCCAGCGTTGTCCGAAGACGCCTCCGTGGTCATGTGGCTGGCATGACTCTCCTTGCCGCAGCACGTAGCATGTGGCTGGAACACGGAGCGCTGTTTACCTTCCCGCAAGCGGTACCTATTTATCGACTCGCATTAACATGCTTTGGAACTGCTAGGTTGGCAGGAGCTGACCAAGCAACGAGAGCTCACCCCGTCGCGGATTCGAACTGCCGACCTTTCGATTGACAGCTCATGGTTCAACGGTTTAACCCACTGCGCCACCCGCTGGCATATACACTGTACCGTATAACAAAATGACTTTAAGTGAGGACTTGCTGTTTTTAATACCTCATTCCTCCTTTGGCCTTCCTTGGATCAAGTTGCTCACTAGAAACTGTCCAGGGTACTGAAACCCTTCCAGGGATCCCAAAATAATGTGTCTTGCTGGTTGATGCTATCTGCTCTGAGGTATGGTGGGCATCCGCCGGGAGCAGGGCTGAGCAGGAGCAGAAGAGTCTGGCTCAGTTGGGAGAGCTGCTGCCTTCAATGCCCGAAGACCTGTGAACTTGATAAGTTCGAGACACACCACCGTCAAAAAGCTGTGAAAGCCTCCAGGAGGAGAGATGAGAGCTTCCAGCTGCGTCGGTCAAGTGTGGGAGGCTTCAGCCAGCAGAATTGTCAGACTGTAAAAAGGATACCACCTGGAAAGTAGCCGTTCATGAAAGATTGGACATTTATATATATTGTAAAAAAAAACCCAAGAGGGGGGGGGGGTTAGGACAGCCTGCCCATGTACACCGCCTTGGATTAAAGTCGGAGGAGAAATCCAATGACCGAGAAAGGCGGTATATATATACTGTATATTATTATTGTTCTTGGTAGTGACACTAACTTTGTTAAATGACCTCCTGGATGGTTCCTATCTTAGTTCTTTGGAAGATGTGTACAGATCTTTTCTTCTTTTTTTGTTTTTGGAAGAGGCTGCTGTCTAGCTGTAGTGGGTGATTCTGCTGGGGTTTTCAGTTGTGGATTTAGGTTTAATTCTTTGCTGCCTTTAGTTTTATATATGTTTTAGAAGCTGTTTTGCCTTGAACCTCCTTGGGTTGCCCAGTGGACAAAAAAAGAGGTGGTAGAAATGTTTTATAATGTTCCTTATTCAGAACAAGGCAGCTTCACCTTTTAGGAGAAGGGGCTATTAGTGGCAGAAGACCTGCTCAACAGGTAACTCTCCATTCCTGGCACCTCCAAGTAGATCGAAGGGAGGCCCTTGTCGAAGTCCTGGAAAATGGTCACCATTCTGAGTCTACTGAGCTAGATTGACCCATAGTCTATCTCGGTAGATGACAGCTTCATATACAAGTTGGTTGTGTATTTGTCAAATTGGAAGAGCCTCTGGTAGGAACATTCATACAGGGAAACCTAACTCTGCCATCCTATCTGTAAGAGATATACATAAATTAAACGTTCTTTGTTGCTTACTGAAATGGGGACAGGGTTAGGTTTCCCTGTACAGGCCCCCCTGCTATCCTCAGATCCGCTATCTGCGGATTCACTTATCCGCGGATCACAGCCCCCCGTAAACCCTATACATGGTTTTCCTGTATCCATGGGGGAGACTGGAACTTATCCCCCACAGATACGGGGGCCCTACTGTATAGGGAGAGTGCTCTTTGAGACTATTTTGAGTTGGTGAATGCATACTCAACAGGAGAAACCATTCTTGTTAAAACACCCTTATTTCTTATTTGTCTCTCTGTTTTGCCCTTGTTTAAAGGCTAATATTGTATTTCTCTGTGTATGCTGCCAGCTGTCCTCCTGACTTCAAATACCAATTTAGTTGCCAAGCTAGGGGACTGTAATATATTGCAGATTCAGTTAAATTCCTTAATGGAGTGCGGGCTGTTATTGAGCTGCTTATTTGTCTGAGACAATGTTAGTCTACTCTCTGGGATAATCGGAGGCAAAGAGCTATCCAGACAGATGGAGAAAAAAATAGCTGTCTGGAATGGCAGTTCCCCGCTTCCAGACTGAGCTGGTCCAAAGGTCTTGTGTAAGCTCATGGGTTACCCTAAGGACAAGGAAAGATGCACATCAAAACAGAAAATGAGCAACAGCTTGGGCGCCATATTAAACCTCATTCGAATTTTCAAGAAAGGGTCAAGTCCTTTGTTCTGTTAAAGCCTCATGCGAATACCTTTGTACCATTGACGATGCTCTGGCAGTTAATTAGTCCTGGTCAAGTCTCTCCAAACTTACCGATGAGGGATTTCATTTTCAAATATCTCATTAGTAGCTTTATGGATTAAGCACTGATGTTCTCAGGTGAAAGCTCATTGCTATGGCTGATGGATATAATTGGGTTGTAAACCTAGCTTTTATTTTATGTCTAGTATTTCCCCCCCTTTTTGGGGGGGGATGGACTTGGTCACTCAGAGGCAAATAAGTACAAGCAAAAGTAGAAAGAATTGGAACTTTATTTCCTAATGATTTGGTGCAAATCAAGTATTCTGTAGTTTTTTCTCATCTGAGAGATCTGTAACTGCCTGTGTTTATCCCATTTGAAGAGGGACAGTTCCTCTTCCCCTGCTTAAAAGGGGCCTTTTAGCCCAGTTAGCTAACAGGTCAGGTAAAGTACAATACAATACAAAAACCTTTATTGGCATGGACAATACAAACATAAAGCATATTCAATACAAATTTACAATTGATACATGTCCTCACATACTATGACCCAGTGTCACTTGTCATCAGTCTCCTTCCTCTTGACAATCTTCCACAAAAAGATCGCTGTTCTCTCCAATGTATCTGACTTCTCTGAAGATAGAACAAATCTGTCTCCTGATCTGATTGACCTCTCATATTCGCCAAAATCCGGTCCAGATATTTTGAACGCAGCTCCTCAAGAATAGGGCAATCAAGAAGCATATGCACTACTGATTCCACCCCCTGCCTGGTGTAGTAAAGTAGTAATATTTTTATCAAGCGACCAAACACCGTTCATAGTTCACTTTAATACTCTGATCTCAAAGCATCTTTAGTGAGAAGTAAGGTCCACTGATGTTGTGATGGCAACACAGTGAGACCACCATCCTGAATGCCCATGTTTCCATGGCCAGGAATCATTAGAGCAGATGTGAGAAGCTACTGTCTGTGTTTCAGATCTCATGCCTCATTGCAGGGCCAGTTCGTCCATGATGCTGACTGAGGTGGTAACTCAGGCAGCGGATTAGAAGGGGGGCTTAGTTCCATCCATACACTTGAAAAAGGAAGATGGGAATGAAGCGAGAGAGGAAGCATCTGTGACACTCCAGTTCACCTCTCTCCTCCACACTTCCTGTTCTGATCTGTTTCCTCCTTCCTTTTCTAATTCAAGAAGTGGGAGAAAAGTAGAATGTCACATCATCAGGGACGGGGGGGGGGGACAACATTTGACATGTTGCCTCAGCTGCCAGAAAGTGTTGAGCTGATCCTGTGCATTGCACGGGTGAAACTACACCTGGGAAACTATCGTTATAGGTCCAAGAAGATTCTCTCTCTCTCTCTCTATCATATATATATTCATTCATTCATTCATTCATTCATTCATTCATTCATTCTCCCTCCATGTCCTCAACATTTATTTTTTCCTACAACGTTTTTGTCCTTTCTGTCTCTGCACTCTTCTAACCTGGACCGAGCAGGAATGTTTACCAACCTCCTAGCCCTGTATCCCCAGACATTTTTGTGACAATTTCAAGTGTTTAAAAATGGCAGTAATACCTTGTCAATGCTTCCAATAACCATTCTGTTTTCTGACTAGTCGTAGACATTTGGGGCTGCATCGGTTTCTCCTTCATGACCAAAACATCCATTATTCAGTGAGGTACAGCATGAATGAGCATTTTAAGCACATGGGTGGACACAGAAGAGCCACATCAGGGGCGACTTAGCTCCGTTAACAAAAAGTGACATGTCACACCAGTGGAGCTCTGCAGGGTAAGGAGGAATGGTGGCTGGAGACAGTTTAAGGGAGAGGAGAGAAGAGGCAGATTAGGTGGGGATAGGTGGTAGCAGTGCCTGTGACAACGAGGGGTAATGAAGCTCACTACCTGAGGCGACTGGCTCACCTTGCCTCATTAAAAGACCAGCCCTGTGTTTCTCAAAAAATAAAATAAAATAATAACTTCTAGAAAACCTGGAAACGCCGAGAGGGGTGGGAATGTGTTATGACTAGGTGAAGAAAATGCAAAGTTTTCAAACTGTTGTTCTGTTCATTGTGTGCTAGTTGGGCCCAGGAGAGCATCTGTTATCTCCTACAGATGATTATGCAAATATGTCTAAATATCTGAATACCTATTCCTACTTTTTATCCTCTAATCTAATGACTCCCTTGACGTGGTACTGTTTCAAATTATCTTCAGTGAGTAATGGCTTGCATTTAACATTTTATATCAAACCTGTCATATAGATAATTTTCTGTAATATTTTACATAAATTAGCAATCCTACCTCTGTGGCACGTATGGTATTGCCAGTGGGGGTTTTGCGAGACAGAAAGTGCAAATGCCACCGTTTCAGGCTTGTTGAATGCTGAACAAAATGGGTAGCAATGTCTGGGCCTGGATTGCATGTTAATGATGGGGAAAATGAGCCCGGGTCAGTTTGGACTTGGTTCCTGATAGATACTGACATGCTGCTGTTTCTTCCGAAAGGCTGTCCAATGGCCCTATGTAGAGGAGTTGGTGCGACAGAAATCAAACAGAAATTCATTGACTGGAGAGCTTCCTAGGGGCATCTTGCCATGGTTACGGATTGTGCATGCCCCTGCTCATATAAGACAGTTTTGTTCTAGACTTCAGGACTGTTGTGCATGCTTCAATTGATGGTATGCTGTCTAGGACAAGGGTTCTCAACTGATGGTATGCATGCCACCAGCGGTACTTCGGCCAACCGGTGGTGGTACACAGACTGCCGGGATGCTGGAACCCCACTCTGATGGAGCTCAGTAAAGCGCCGGCAAGAAGCTCAGCCGGCGAGCAGAGGTGAAGTGTGTGAGTCTTGCGTGTTGAGAAAAGCCCTCCTACTCGCCCCGACCCTCTTACTGACCCTTTTACTGAGGTCCACGGCATCTGAAACCCGGAAGCACATAACGGTGACGTACTTCGGAGTGATGGCAGCAGCAACGGCGGTACATGGTGGAAGAGGGGTTGGGAAACCCTGGTCTGGGTAGGAGGCTGATTCAGGTGGTTGCCTCGAGTGACAGATTGACGGGTGTGCCCTCCTCCAATGGGCTTCCTCCTCCTCCAGCTCACTGGATTTGAAAAGGAAGAATGGAGTGGAAGAGGTGAGGAGAAGACGATGGAGGAGAGGAGAGCGGTTGACTAGCGTCTATTCACTTCTCTCCGCATCCTCTTTCACTTTATTCTCTCCTTCCTTTTCAAATTCAGGGAGATTTTTTTTTTAAATTTTTCACATTTTTATACCGCCTTTCCTCCAAGGAGCTCAGAGTGGTGTACATATTTCCTCCCCTCCTTTTCGTCCTCACAACAACCCTGTGAGGTAGGTGGGGCTGAGAGATAGTGACTGGCCCAAGGTCACCCAGGAAGCTTTGTGGCTGAGCGGGGATTTGAACCTGGATCTTCCAGGTCTAAGTCCGACTCCCAAACCACTAAACCATCCTGGCTCATCTCTCATCCTAGGAGATGGAGAGTATCGAAGGTGGCTGGCATATTGTTGGATGGGGGAAGAGAACATTTGTTGTGTTGTCTCAGGTGCCGGGAGATCTTGAGCTGGCCTGCTTGCGTGTGCTCCCAACACAATAGTTCTTATGGACAGTCCTTACCTTCCGATACCTGTTCCTGTCTAAAACACTTTTCAGTGTTCTCCTTGGGGGTAATCTGGAGTTGCTTTTAACAAAAAAAAATTGCTTCTCCCTCTCAAATGTATTTCTGATTCAATGTTTCATGCTCATAACTTGTATGCATCATGGCTGCGTAGGAGGAAATGGGTCTTGAGTAACTAATGTTTTGAATATGTCGTATTGCACAGTATGTGTTTACAATGCTTGACGAAGCCTTCACATGGGATCAGTCATTGGAGCCGACGCCATACCACTGAATGATTCATTGGGAGGCAGCAAGATTAAGGAATGTTCTCTTGCTATTCTTATGGCTTGACTACATCAAATTGGCTGCTTGCTCTTGAGCATGAATCTGGCTGGAGGAGGTCTGTGGATCTTCTTGATATTCCACAGGACCGTTTACCCTGTGTGCTGCTTTCAGGACCTGTGGGCAAACATTAAATGCTACCTCAACTCTCCCCCAAAGTACATATATAGGTGTCCCCCACATAGCGACGGGGATACATTCTGAAATCCCCGTCGTAAAGTGAAGCCGTCATTAAGCGGGTCTTGCTGTGCTTTGAAGTTTAGCACTGTGCTTAAAGAAGTGCTGAACTTCAAAGCCCTTACCTAAAGCCAAAGAGCTGATGAGCTGGAGCTTTAAAAAGACATGTCTTTTTAAATCCTTTGCTCTTTTTTACTGGGGACATCAGTCATATATCTGGATTGTCGTTAAGCGATCCGTCATTAAGCGGGGGGGAAACCTGTACAAAAGTTGTTGATAAGCCTGTTTCCATTGGTGGTTCTCCACTCTATGACTTTTCTTTTACCCGTGTCCTCCCCCTTGCATGCTGTATCAGTTTGGCTGGGAGAGATGCCATAAATGCAGCAATGAGGATTGCAGTGATGCAAGTGATGAGGCATTTTAACTGTTACGATTGCTGCCATGGAGGGGTGTATGTGGCTTTTTCATTTGAGGTGGTGGTGTAGTGTTTAAAATAACACTATGGCTTTTGGATTACTTTAGTTCAGGGGTTCTCAACCCCTTCCCGGCCGAGTACCACCTCCAGCGCCACTCTCCTGCTGCATACCACTGGAAGTGACTGGCGATGACATCATTGCCAGTTACTGCCAGGTTTTCAAAGGTCAGAAAATGCAGGTAGGAGGCTCTGGACGGGTGGGAGGGCCCTTCTCAGCATTCCCAAGAGGCTCTGCCAAAGGCAGCAGCCTTTTGGGAATGAAAATGCACCACTGAAAGTGCCATATCGGAACAGGTTCCAGTGGTCCAGGGTCCGAGTACCTCCAGCAGTCGGCCAAAGTACCACTGGTGGTACTAGTACCACTGGTTGAGAACCCCTGCTTTAGATGGAAGGCAAGCATGACCTCTTGACACTTCAGGGTGGTGTCTCTCCTGCTCCCTGGATTCAAGAGGGAAGATGCTCTAGCACCCACCTCTGCTCCTGTTCTTCCTCGTGCTCCTTGGATTCAAAAAGGAAAAGGGAAACAGTGCAGTAGAAGCAGGTGGAGGAGAGGAGAGTGTTGGCCTAGAGCATCTCAATACAAGAGTCAGCAAGGTGGCTACAATTTCAGTATGCATAATATAACAGCCAATGGAAACATCACAACAAGCATGGGAAAACAAAACCACAGCACAGTAAAGTAACTGTGATAGTCACCGGATGTCCAGGTGAAACAAAACATAAATGTCTCTACTGTCGCCTTAAAAGATGGGAAATGGAGGGGGTCAGCTGGGTCTCACAGGGGAGGGAATTTCCTAGTCAAGGAGCCACCACTGAAAAGGCCTTGTCCTGTATCCCCACCAGCTGCACCTCCGTAGGTAATAGGCTGGAAGACAGAGCCTTGGATGACAAAACACAGTGTATGGTCAAGCTTGTGTGTGAGAATGCAGATATTTTAGATACCCAGGTCCCAAATTCTGGGGCCATTTTGAATCCAGGGCGTGGGTGGATGAATGGCTTGGTCCCTGAGGAGGCATTAGTGCTTTTGATGGGTTAATGTGCATGAACAAGCTCCTTCATTTGGCCTCATTACAATTTGGGACTTCCTTTGTTGGACCATGGGGGGGGGGAGAGTGTCATTCTGGTCCTCCATTTTCAACAAGGGTAAGGGGGTTGGATAGGACCAACCATAGGGCCAACCATTTGGGTAAAAGGTAACGGTGACCCCTGACAATTAAGTCCAGTCGTGTCCGACACTAGGGTGTGGTGCTCATCCCCATATCAAAGCCGAAGAGCCAGCATTGTCCGAAGACGCCTCCGTGGTCACGTGGCCAGCATGACTCTCCTTGCCGCAGCGCGTAGCATGTGGCTGGAACACGGAGCGCTGTTTACTTTCCCGCAAGCGGTACCTGTTTATCTACTCTCATTAACATGCTTTGGAACCGCTAGGTTGGCAGGAGCTGACCAAGCAACGAGAGCTCACCCCGTCGCGGATTCGAACTGCCGACCTTTCGATCATGGTTCAGCGGTTTAACCCACTGCGCCACCCGCTGGCCTGTTTGGGTAGGGACCCATAATGAGAGTCAGTTCATTTCTCTCAATCCGCAACTTCTGTGTCCAAAAGCTCAGGTCAAATGGAACAGACAGAAGATCATTAAAAAAAATATATCCTACCATTATCTACTTAGATGGCAACAATCAATAACATTGACTTAAGAGCTGGTATTAGGACTGCAAATTTTAATTGGCTTTATCAGTAGATTAGAAAAAAAAATTAAGCATGACCTTTCTTTCTAATAAGTGGTAGCTTTTGTTTATTAACTTGTAAATTGCCTTAATGTCGGAAGCATCTCTCTGAAAGGCACTTATATCGATGGTTTAGCAATATGCAGATCCCTTTCAGTTTAATTATTAATTGATTGATCATGGCGAAAGGCAGATGATTAATCAACTAACACCTCTTTAATTGGTTGACAGGCCTAATTTATATATAGCTGCAACATGTTACCTCTGCAAATACCAGCTAATTAAGCAAATGCTTGGAGTAGAGATCCCCCCTTCAAATAAAACTTTTAATAGTGTAATATCAGTACTATTAATCCTTTAGAAACTATAAAGGCTTTGGGGATTTAATTTGGGGTGGAATAAAGTGCTGAATGAGACAGTATTCAAGGTAGAGAATACTTTTTTTCTTCTTTGTATGAAGAAATGCTAATTTCCATCCAGTATAAACAAAGTGGAATTTAAATGAGTTTGCTGTAAATGCTGCACAACAGAGTTTTCAGCCGGTACTAAAGGGAGTCGGCGGTCTCACTGCAGCATTGTTTCGGAGCCAAAGCGGTGCCCGCGTTGGGGAGCAGGGAGGAGAGTCGGGAACTGGAGAGGGGCCAGATTCTGAGTGGTTGCGTGCTTTGCATGCAGGAGTTGAGGTGCAATCCTCACCACCTCTAATTGGGTCGGAGGTGCTGGGAAAGAGAGATCGTGTCCATGTGTTTGCCAGGTCATGTAGCCAATCCTGGGGTTCGATGGAGCGCTGCAGTGGAAGGCACACATGGAGCTGGGTGGGAAGAGATCATGTCTTCATTCAGTGATCTTCACCTTGTCAAGAACTGGGAATGGACCCAACACAACCTGCGACGTAGGGTCCATCTCCCTAGGAGGTTCCTCCTCAAAAGAGAAATAGGTGCTTAGACTTCTCCAGAAAGCATGTAATATTGGGCTGTTATACCAATATTCTGCCAACTCGTTCCAGAGACGTGGTGCCACAACTGAAAAGGCCCTGCACCTTGCTGCCATCCCCTTGGTTTCAGATGGTGGTGGTATCCTAAGAAGGGCCCTATTTGATTATCATAGGGGGCATGCAGTTTGATGGGAGAAGGCGGTCCTTGGACCTATGCCATTCAAGAAGCTGATGCAATGCTAACTGACTCTTCACATGAATTATAAGAACATGTTGATGGAACAGTTTACAAATGGGGAGGGTGGGAAGAGCAGCTGCTACCATCCATAATTTTCCACTGGTTTGCTGGGAGGGCGAATGCCAGGCGTTGCCCCAGGGCCTCCAACAAGCTGGGACTACAGCAGCGCCAATCTCATGCAAGTTCTCTCCTCCAGAAATACTCTCGCTGTTTTCCGCCAGTGTAACGTTAGTCATTTTGGAACTAGGAGAAACCAAAGATTTCAGTGTCAGTGTTTCAGTGTAGCGAGGTGTTGGGCCAGTGAAACCACTAATCAAATCTGGTATCTGAAAGGAAGCATTTTAAATCTTTGTGGTTGGCTAATTAGCTGATGGTTAATGACCGTGCCTTACTAATGATTAAAAAAAATGCTTTTGTCAAACTAACTTCTGTGAGTTAAGCCACCCAACTGTGACTGCCCTAGTACTGACTGCTCACCTTGTTTAACGCTGGGTCGAAGCCAAGATTTACTTTAACAATCTGGCAATGGGGTCAGATAGACCCCCCCAAAAAAAGAAGGTTTTAGAGGTAGCCTTTATTTCTGAATGCCAGCTACAAGGGAGTGGCAACAGGATATTGGTATCTTGTTGTCTTGTGTGCTCCCTGAGGCATCTGGTGAGGCCACTGTGAGATACAGGAAGCTGGACTAGATGGGCCTTTGGCCTAATCCAGCAGGGCTCTTACGTTCTGATGTTCTCATTTGGCAAGCATGACCATATCTCAGCAGCAAACAAATACTTTGTATGCATGGGATCTGAGGTTCAAGGCTTAGCCTCTGAAATTGAATGAGTAGATGGAAGGAGGGAGTTTTTCTGGGGATCTGCTGTTCACCTGGGTTGATACTACTAGACTAGGTAGACTGTTGGCTTGATAGGAGGCAGCTCCCCAAATCTAAAGGTTTTTCTATCAAAGCTACATCGTCTGTACCTTATTGCAGATTTCATAACCCTTCCAGCTTTAACTACCCATATCTAACAAGCAAAACTTTATTCCCTGCATAAACCCCTTTCCTCTGTATAGAGACCCACTCTTCGAAATGTGATTCTTAATTAAGAGAGAGAGAGAGAGAGAGAGAGAAAGAGAGAGAGAGCTAAGGCTAAATTTGATTTAATCTGCAATATGGTCTATAAGGCACCAGTTATTATTAGTCTTGTATTTCTTGCTGGTAAGAAACACATTTCTTATTTCTACAGTTAACAGACTAAATAAAACCACAAAAAGGAGCCATATCTTGACTCCCAACGTTTTCTTACCCCCACATGCACCTTTTAATGTTTGAAATTAAACAGCAGGGAGATTTAGGCTGGGATGTTTCAAAGCCATTATCGCTTGCTTATACCTTGGAGATCCATTCAGTGCCGTGGAACTAACCGAGCACTTAATTTACGTCACTGCAGAGACTCCAGGGCGTGTGCCCAGCGGAAGGTTTTTATTTACCAAATTAAAAAGCACAGCAAGTAAAAGCCAGGGTAGTATTTAAGCACACTTTATTGACTCCTGTTCTGCTGCTATTTGCTAAATTTCTTCCTGATGGAAGATGATGGATGGGCTGATTGCTTGGGCTCTCCTAAAGGTGAAATGCATCTTCCATGATTTATTCCTCTTGCATTGACAAAACAGCTTTTGGTATAATTGGAGGTGCTCCAGCGAGAGATGTGGAGGCTAAGGCAGAAAGTCTTACTACTTTATTGCACTCTATTAAATGGCTTTAAATCACATAATGGAGATTCTGACAAGTTTGGTATTCAGTGTCAAATCTGATCGCCGTCACTGTTGCGTTGAGCTGTCGGTCTCTTTTTGTCTGCATATAATTTAAGTGCATGTACCTGTTACATATGCTCACGTGTGCCCTGGCAGACAAGGACAAGGTACGTAGGCCTCTAGTCTAAGAATATAGCTTCTGTTCTGAGCCAAGAAGCTTCTACCTTTTTCTCTGAGCCAGACCATTTTTTTTCCTTACAAGGAAAGGCTACAGCTTTCGGGGCTTTTTAACTTGGGGGAATGAAAGGTGATTAAGAGATGGGCATGATTGAACCATAAAATTATGCATTGTGTACATCTTACATCTCCCTCTCTCTCTGACAACACTAGTACTAGGGGTTGTTTAATGACATTGATTGGGGGGGGGACTTAGAACGAACAAAAGGATGTGGTATTCCGACAGTCAGGGCTGGCCCATCCATGAGGCCAACTGAGGTGATTGCCTTAGGGTCCACTCACTCACCTCTGCTGATCCTCCTCCTCCTACCTCATTGGATTGGAAAGGAATAGGGGGGCCAATGGAAATGTGGGGAAGGTGGACTAGAGTGTTGGAGGAGCGCATGATCACACATCACCAGCTAAGGGGAGGGCAGCATTTGGCACACTGCCCCACATGCCAAGAGGTCTTGGCTGGCCCTGCATTCAATTAGCCTGCTGGATTCATTGCCCAGATGTGATGATCGCCACCAGCTTGGATCTCTTTAAAAGGGTTATGGGCAAATTCATGGAGGACAGGTCTGTCAGTGCCTGCTGGTCATGATATTATGCAGTGCCTCCAGATTCTGCTGCAGTCTACCTGTGAATATCAGTTGTTTGGGGGAGCAGTAGCAGGAGACACGTATGTCTTTCTCTCCTCCTTGTGGGCTTTCCAGAGGGAGCTAGTGGGCTAGTGTGGGGAAAGGGGATACTGGGCTAGATGGACCTTTTGGCCTGATGCAGCAGGATTGCTGTTTATGTTCCATCTAGCTCAATATTGTCAACACTGACTGTCAGATATTCTCCCAAGATTTCAGGCAAGATTTTTTTCTCTGTCCTACCTGTGCATTCAGGCATTGACGAACCCTGGGATCTTCTGCATGGACATCAAATGCTCTAGCACTGAATTGAACACTCTCAGTTGATCCCGAAGGAGTTTTGCCTCTTTTATCACACTGCTCATTTTTTTTCCCCAGGGGGAGAATATTTATAGCTCACCTTTCCCCTCCTGATAAGATGGCGGCCAAGGCAGCTGCTTATTGCTCTTGTTGTTGATTTTAAGTGAATCTGTTCATCAAGCAACACAATACAGGAGCTTAAAAATAAACTGTCAAAGCAACGAGAAGCAACAAGAAGACAAATCAAAGGGCAGCAAGGAAATCATGAAAGCTGTGTTCGGTTGCATTACACCACTGTTCCATCTAGCTCAATATGGCTGACAGTGACTCAGCACAATTAGAGGCACAGTGGTCACCCCCCCACCAAAAAACCCCTCCCGAAGACAAAATAAAACTCAGAGCAAACAAAACACTGAAATCTCAGCAAAATTAGTGGGTTTTCAACCTCGGTTGGAATACTGGCAAGGGGTGTGGGGGCACAATCTCCAATGTCTAGTTCCATATCTTACCACCAGATGTCCTCCTACCATTGTTGGGTTTAGCCTTTGTCAGTTGTGGTTCGGGGATGGGAAACGTCCCAAGGATCTCCAGATAGGTTATTTGTGCAAATCCTAATTTATCACAGTGATGTAGAGTCTATTGACTCGGACTGAAGTCACATCACAGACTCGACGCGGACTCGACGCGGACTTGACTTGGCGATTGTAAAAGACTCGAAAGACTCGACTCGAGACTTGGAGCCTTTTACGACAAGTGGAATTGTATTCAGGTTTAAACCCGTTTTCCCCATTAAATAGACAGGGACTTGCAACCAAAGACTTGGGACTTGGGCGCAAAGACTTGGACCCAGAGACTTGGGACTTGACTCGAGACTTGGAGTCAGAGAATGGAGCCACATCCCTGGTTTATCATAACTATACAGTTGCTTCTCGGCATCCTAGGACAGCATTTCAGCATACATATTCCATATTCCCTTACTTGTTGCAGGGAATGAGCTTCCTTAGCATCAGTGCACAGTACCGCAAGCGGCTCAAAAAGAGAGATCGCCAGAGAACGGATGTGTGGGTGTGATTGCTACCCTGTGACATAATAAATGGTTACCGCCACTGCAGGATACATCTTTCTCACCAGGTTGTGTGCTAGTGCTGTATTAAATATGAGTGCATAATGAATCTTAAGTCATAACTGATAATAAAATTTCCTGAAATGTTGGGGCCAAACAAGATGTTACATAGGGAGTTGGATTGGATCCTCTGTCTTCTAGCCTAGGTGAAAAGTAGCCATTGGACTGACGGTTATGCAAAGAAACTCTCCCTTAACTTTGCTTAGATTGTGTCCTGCTGGGGAGAGTCAAATGTTGTGCATGGAAGAAAATGTAAATAATATCAAGCATGCTTTGATAGTGGCAGTCGATCAAAGGGGTAAGGGATTGAGAGTTTCATTTACTCGGTTTTCCCCTTTCTGTGCCTACCTCCCAGATCTTCCATTGTGGCCAATTGCTCCTGTGCTCCAGCTATAAATTCTTGTTCCTTTCCAGACACTGGTGCTAGCTGCAAGGCTACAACTAAGCTGTCTGGCTTGACAAATAAGTCTTTAAGTCTAGGAACAAAAGTCCTTTCAATCACTCCTGAGTCAATGATAAACATACTAGATTAGTGTGTGTGTGTGTGTGTGTGTGTGTGTGTGTGTGTGTGTGTGTGTGTGTGGTTTCTTCCTAAGGAGAGGTGCAGAAAATGAGTCCAACAGCAGTCAAAAAAAAAAATGGGGCGTATAATTTTTTTTTTTTTTTACTGTCTGAAGCATGAGATGCTGTTGCTGTCTTTTGGCACATCCTGCCTTAGCAATGGCCTCACGTCCTTATTGCTTGTCTGGGAGATCTAGGCAAGCAGTTTGTAAATAGCATTAGATAGCTGTGATGGAGCAGACTGGCTTATTGCACTAGTTTGCCAAGTGTGCACAAGGAAGCAGTGGGCTTAAGTCACTGAGCAAAGTATGTGGGAACACAGGTGGGTGAACACTTATATAAATTGGTGGTGTCTTTAGCCATTTGTCTGGTCACCACTGGCGACCTTGAAAGTTCTGCCGGGTGTGTAACTGCGGTGGGGCAATTTGCTTGCATTAAAAACAAAAACAGGGCAAACAGATTATTTTTTTGCTCTGCCTCCATTACGGTAAAAACTTTAGCAGTGCTGATCACTTTCACAGTAGCCAGCTCCCCATTACGTTACGTTGATGCCTGCCAATTGGCATTGCGCTGTTTTCCAAGAGGATTCTGTGGCACTCCGTGGCTCCCCTGGCCACACCTCCCAGTTTGGGAACCACTGATCTAGTCTGTGGAAGAATCCTATCTGATTCAAAAGCTGGTTTCCACGGCTCCTTTGGCTGGTTTCTGTGGCTTTCAGTTTGGGAACCACTACACTATGCACAGTGAGTTAAACCGCTGAACCATGAGCTGTCGATCGAAAGGTCGGCTGTTCGAATCCGCGACGGGGTGAGCTCTCATTGCTTGGCCAGCTCCTGCCAACCTAGCAGTACCAAAGTATGTTAATGCAAGTAGATAAATAGGTACCACTTGCGGGAAGGTAAACAGCGCTCTGTGTTCCAGCCGCATGCTACGCGCTGCGGCAAGGGGAGTCATGCCGGCCACATGACCATGGAGGCGTCTTCGGACAACTCTTCGGCTTTGAAATGGGGATGAGCACCACACCCTAGGGTCGGACACGACTGGACTTAATTGTCAGGGGTCACCTTTACCTTTTTTACACTATGGGGTTGTGCCCATAACTTCCTGGAAGAAGGGAAGTTTAACAAGAAATGGAGGAGGGAGAGATGGCATTGCACAGGTGACCAGGGAGGTAACAGAAGGAGCGGAAAGGGAGCTGGAGAGAGCCAATGGTGATGGAACTGGAGGAGGGAAGGTTGCAGGTAAAGATATTGGAATACGAGATGAGACTCTATGGAGGGCTTTGGAGGCAAAGATTATGAGTTTGTGCTGGTAGTAGACAGGTAGGAATTTAGGGAGGGGTGCTATAAAAGCAAAGTGATGAGAGAGATGGAGGTGGGGAGTTTTGGATAGAGGTGAGAGGGCCAAGCTTTGAAGATGGCAAAGGCTAGCAAGGAGAAAGTTTCCGTAGTCAAGGTGTAAGATGACGATAGGGAGAACTGGAGTTTTGCTGAGTGCCATATGAGAAAACCCCTATTTACCTTCTCAGTTGTTTAGCTGTTTAGCCTATCTGGCTAAGAAGGGAGATTCATCTGAATACTAACCTGGCTGTTTGCATCAGCAAAACTCAACCCCATGTTATCTAGTGGAGACTTGAGACTCTCAACAGCTTTCCGATGTGGGGCACTGTTGGTGGTTCCCCCTTCGTTGCAGTGACAGGAACCAAGGCTTGTCCCTGTCATTGGCGGATCATTGAGGATAGGATTTCATTCATTGAAGACTGTGCTACACTTCTTTTCCATCCAGCTGTCTGTCTCCGGCAGCCGATAGATCCAGGGCAGAGGCTCGGTCAATTACCGTATTGTCCCGAGTATAAGACGCGCCTGATTATAAGATGCACCCTTAAAGTTTGGTGCTAGTTTAAAAACTTAAATTAGGAGAAAAAAGTGAGTCTTATACTCAGACCAATACGGTATTAACGAACGGCGGGCGTTCTGTACGTTTGAGCTTCTGGCGAAGACTGTTAAAGCTGGAAGACAGGGAAAGGTGGGCATTGTGCACAACGCTGTCCTGCAAGAGAGCCCAGAAGCAAGTTGCAGGCTGTTTGGACATTGTCTTTTTCTCAATGGCGCCTTAGTTTTTGGGGTGCTGCTGCTGTGCTGTGGCCTTAGGCGGAAGCCATGATGACAATTTAACTCCGGTCATGATCTGGGCTGGTGCCAGGTTGAAGTGGGCCTTGGCGCAGAGCCCTGGATTGGGTCCCCTGATGGCACACTGGGCACTCCCTGTTGATGGATGGGTAGCAGCAGGAGCTGGCACATGGCTTTCGGGCACCTGAGATGGAGTGTCCAACACACTTCCTCCTTACCTGGTGATGTGCCAGCCTTTGTTCTTCCACGCCATCCCTTTCCTCCTTTTGCAGTCCAGGCAGAGATGTTGTTTGGGGGGGCAGTGGGCCCCAAGGCGGCGGGGTGCCATGTCTTTCCCTCCGCCGCTCTTTCTGTCTTCTTTTTTTGCGCTGGCCGGCCGCGAGTTTGGCCCTCCCACCCACCCTGGAGCTGTTTGGCTCCAAAAAGGCCCGAAAAGTGGCGTGGTGTGTGTGTTTCACGCTGCACCGCCTCCGAAATTTGGCGCCGCCGCACAAAAATGACATCACGCCCCCCCCCCCAGGGGAGGGGTGTGTGGCGTCCTGTGGGTGTGTGTGTCAAGTCTGCGCCCCTGCCACGGAGGGTGCATGAACGCCACTGAGTCCAAGAAGTGTAGAGGAGAGAGAGAACTCACCTCTTCCTCTTCCAGTTCAGCAAGGAGGCGAAGAAAAGTGGACGCAGTTGGGCAGATAGAGATGAGTCGGGCGGATGGAGACCTCCAGTCGATTTGCTGCCTGAGGCAACTGCCTCAATTGGCTTTGTGGATGGCCTGACTCTGGGCAGTAGTGCAATATCTCTAGCAGGACGAAATCCCCTTCCCCCAAGGTGAACCCAAACCGTGCTGGTGCAAGCCGGAGAGTGGTGGGCTAGAGCATCTCTGCCTCTGTACCCTATCACTCTTCCACTCCATTTTCCTCGATAGAGCTGAACGCTGCTCCTGTCAATCTGCTGCCTGAGGCATCCGCCTCAGTTGGCCTCATAAATGAGCCAGCCCTGGCAGCAGCACCTTGCCTGCTAATGTCCCCTGACTTTGAAGAGATCCGTTCTTTTCAGACAGTGTCTGGTAGATTTTACAGGGGGTAGCAGGCCTTGTGTGGCCACCGACCTGGTTTCCGACTGAGTATCTTCGAAGTGACACGCATAATTGATGTTGGAAGGTGCTTTAAATGCCAGCTTGTTCCAAGAAGCACTGGTAATTAGCTTTCAATTTGGTCTACTGAGTGTAGCGATGCTTGCTTGTCATAACAAGAGTGATTACACAAACCGGAATGTGCCTCCACGCTGCTGACCTCCTTCATAGAAGCCATATATAATGTGCAATGTGACTCTTCCAAATTGAGTAGATCCTCCTATTATCCAGTGATTATTGTTTGTTCTTTATTTAAAAACACACACACACAAAACGGGAAGCTCTGTTAATGATGAGCCCAGGGCAGCGAACAAAATCATTAATTTTAAAACATCCAACAAAAAGGCAATCCCTAGAACAAGCAGATCGGCAGTAGGAGCCGCGGGAATAAAGGAATTTAAAAATAAAGGAGCAGTGGAAATGGACCCATTGCCCCAGAACTGACTTCAAGGCCTGTATGGTGTAGTGGTTTGGGAGTCGGACTTAGACCTGGAAGATCCAGGTTCAAATCCCCGCTCAGCCACGAAGCTTCCTGGGTGACCTTGGGCCAGTCACTATCTCTCAGCCCCACCTACCTCACAGGGTTGTTGTGAGGACAAAAAGGAGGGGAGGAAATATGTACACCGCTCTGAGCTCCTTGGAGGAAGGGCGGTGAAATAAATAAATATTAAAAACCACGGTTTGATCTGGTGCTTCAAGGCTGTTTGACCTGGTCTCTTAAAAGCACGTCCAGACTCTTAATCCAAAGAGCAGACAGATCATAAGAACATCAGAAGAGCCCCGCTGGATCAGGCCAAAGGCCCATCTAGTCCAACTTCCTGTATCTCACAGTGGCCCCACCAGATGCCTCGGGGAGCACACAAGTAACAAGATGCCTGTATCCTGTTGCCACTCCTTTGCATCTGGCATTTAGAGATAGACTATCTCTAAAACCCAGAGGTTGCATAATGCATATACCCATCATGGCTTGTAACCTGTAATGGACGTTTCCTCCATGAATCTGTCCACTCCCCTTTTAAAGACATCTAGGCCAGGTGCCATCACCACATCCAGTGGCAAGGAGTTCTACAGGTTAATTACATGCTGGGTGAATTAATCATTAACCAAGTGATGATTAACTTGGTCATCAACCAAGTGTCCCTCTGTTTTGCCTGGATTAAGTTTTTAGTTCTGTCCCATGCTTCTCTGTGCGCAACCCCTCCCCCCCCCCCGCCAACACTGCAGGTAGTCCTTTTTGGAGGAAAGGTTTATAGAGACCTCTCCCTGGCTTGCTCGATGCCGGGTGTGTGTGCGTGTGCGTTTTTGACTGGGAGGGGAATAAAAAAAAATGTTTCTCTATTTGCAGTCTGAATTCAGAATTGCACCACTTCACTTCCTGATTTTGTGATGTATTATCTGCAGATTTAGACTAAAGCCCACTTAGGGCCGCCCCATGTGTGAGGCAGACTGATGTGATCGCCTCAGGTGACACCCACCTCTGTCTGCCCATGTACCTCCTCCACTTCTCCTCCTTATGCTCCCTGGATTGGAAAAGGAAGAAGGGGACTTTTCTCTGTGCCAGGTGCAGGGGAGTGGCAGCAGGATACAGGTCTCTTGTTGTCTTGTGTGCTCCCTGAGGCATCTGGTGGAGCCACTGTGTGATACAGGAAGCTGGACTAGATGGGCCTTTGGCCTGATCCAGCAGGGCTCTTCAATGTTTTATGTTCTTATGGGACGGAGAGGAAGCAGGAATGTGGAGGGGAGCAGAGTGCTGAGTGGGAAGAGCAGAGGCTGGCACATCATCGGGTGGAAGTGTGGAGGAAGAGAGGGGTGGGCTAGAGCAGTGACCACTTCCTCTTTGGCTCTGCCCCCTCTTCCAATTCAGGGAGTGGGCAGAGTAGAGGCTTGTACATTACCAGATTTTTATTTTATTTTTATTTTTTTATTTTTTTTTTGGGGGGGGGAGCCGGCCTTTAGCATGCTATCTCAGCAGGCTAGCAGGTCTTGGGCCAACTCATTGAATACAGGCAGTGTTGTGCTCCATTGGCATACGGACCCACTCCCAAGGTAAGGAGTAAGGGGCCCAACAGTCATCCCATACAAGCGCTACAGGCTGTGACATTTCTTTGCAAACCTCAGCACATGCAAGACCAACAGAGTGGCCATTAGCAGCAGCAGCACTAATAGCCCCGAGTCTCTCCCACTTCAGGGATTAAATTAACATAGCAAACCTAGGAAAATGGTGTTATCGGCAATTACTGCTGTTGTAAATAGGCGCTGTGCTTACCTTGTATACATTTTGAGTTTTGCCTGGAAATGTCATAGATTCTGGCACTGCACTGACCTTTTACTGTTTACGCTCTCCCCCCCCTTCCATTTTGCAAGGTTCCAGGTTGCACAGAGAGCCTCTGTGCTGACCACCAAATGGATGGAAATTCTTAGCATTTGCATAGTGCTTCCTGAGCATACGAAGCACTTCACGCATTATTTTGATGTTGTTCCTACTCCAACCTTGTTGGGTGAATATGTAGTAGTCCCATTCTGCAGATAAAGAAGACTGAGCAGAAGTGACTTGCCCAAGGCTACGTAGTGTTAATGGCAGAGGTGAGACTTGAAGCAGGGAAGTCTTCCTTCGCAGCTCAACCCTATACACACTTTCCCGGGAGTAAGTTCAACTGAACACATTGACACTTCAGAGTAGACAAGCCTAGGATTGCACTGTTAGCCCCTGTGTGCCTCTTGGATCTCAGGCGATTGAATTTAGAGGTTTGTCCTGATCCACCCCATGTCACATGGTCAGCCGAACAGGGCTCTCGGGGAAAACAGAAATGGGAGATTATCAAGAGGATGTCATGAGAAAGTATTTTCTTTTAATGGAAGACGTCGGCAGGTTGAGATTTCCTACTAGTAATTTTAATTATGGCCAGTGGTGGTTTTAATTGACCCTCTCTTCAGATCCAGGGGACCCACTTCCCCAGCAACATTCTAGATCAGGGGTTCTCAACCCCTTTCCGGCCGAGTAACACCTCCGGCTCTACTCTCCTGCTGCGTACCACTGGAAATGACTGGTGATGACATCATCGCCAGTTACTTCTGGGTTTTCAGGTTTTCTGAGGCCAGAAAACACAGGTAGGAGGCTCTGGGCGGGTGGGAGAGCCCATCTCAGCATTCCCGAGAGGCTCATCCAAAGGCAGGAGCCTCTCAGGAGCGAAAAGGCACCACCAAAAGCACTGTATTGGAGCAGGGTTCCAGTGGTCCGAGTACCACTGCTGGTACTAGTACCACTGGTTGAGAACCCCTGTCCTAGATTGTTAATGTTGGATGCCTTTCAAGAAATCTGTTTTTTCTTCGGCACAGCCAAGAAAACACCACCAATCATTCACATGCACCATCGGTACACAAATGTAACATCACCGTCAAGCTCCATCACTGTGAAGAGACATCTGGCTTTATTAGCTCAAACCAATGCCAGCTTTTTGGGAGAATTTGACAGAGATGGCGGCAAGGACGTTGACATCTCTTTCCGCTGATGTCGCCCGTCTTGATGACATGTCAGGATGTCTCAGACGGTGTTTCATTCCTTGGGAAAGTGTTGCGGGATGTACACAGATGGCTTCTCCTGGTACTGTGCAGATCTTCAGCTGATTTCATATTTTTCCTGGGTGTTGTGTTTAAAAAAAGCAGCTTATATTCCAGAGGTGGCCAAACGTGCTTAACGTAAGAGCCACATATGATAAACTTCAGATGCTTGAGAGCCACAATATTTAAGTGTTTAAATTCTTAAATATATTTACTCATCATGAACACGAAACGTATGTTTGAATCCAGTGGATTCTCAGTTTATAGCTGAGAGCTGAAGAATAGATGCTTTCGAACTGTGGTGCTGGAGAAGACTCCTGAGAGTCCCTTGGACTGCTAGGAGATCAAATCAGTCAATCCTAAATGAAATCAACCCTGACTGTTCCCTGGAAGGACAGGTACTGAGGCTGAAACTCAAATATTTTGGCCACCTAATGCGAAGAGAGGACTCTCTGGAGAAGACTCTGATGCTGGGAAAGATTGAAGGCAAAAGGAGAAGGGGAAGGCAAAGGATGAGATGGTTAGACAGCATCACCGATGCAACGAACATGAAAATGAGCGAACTCAGGAAGATAGTGGAGGACAGGAAGGCCTGGCGGGATATGGTTCATGGGATCATGAAGGGTCGGTCACGACTGAACAACAACAACAATTATAAAGTTTGAAAATGTCTTATTTACCTTTTTATATTGTGAAAGGAGCTCAGCCGACATGTTTCCGAGAGCCGCACATCATACGTCAAAGAGCCACATGTGGCTGAGGAGCCGCAGTTTGGCCACCCCTGTTATATTCCTTCCTTGGGATCTGTTTCAATTTCAGTCTTGCTCAAATAACTTTGTTGGGGTTCACCTAAAACTCTCAGGCCTTTTTGTTCTGCAAGACTGTAGCCAGTGGAGGAAGGCCAGTTAGCCCCACTTAAGGCCAACTGATGCAGTTGTCTCAGGGTTGAACCTTCATGCTAAGAGGAAGGATCGCATATCTAGAGCTTATCAAATGGTAACAGAAGGAACATAAGAAGAGCCCTGCTGGATCAGGCCAAGGGCCCATCTAGTCCTGCTTCCTGCATCTCACAGTGGTCCACCAGATGCCTCGGGGAGCACACAAGACAACAAGAGACCTGTGTCCTGTTGCCACTGCCTTGCATCTGACATTCAGAGATGGGCTGCCTCTAAAACCCAGAGGTTGCATGTGGTCATCATGACTCTTCCGCCCTAAATCTGTCTAATCCCCTTTCAAAGGCATCTAGGCCAGGTGCCATCGCAATGTCCTGTGGCAAGGAACTTTCATCTGTGGAACTTCTTGCCACAGGATGTGGTGATGGTACCTGGCCTAGATGCCTTTAAAAGGGGCTTGGACAGATTCATGGAGGAAAAGACCATCACAGGTTACAAGCCATAAGCAACCTCCTGGTTTTAGAAGTGGGTTTTCTCTGTGCCAGGTGCAAGGGAGTGACAACGGGAAACAGGTTATCTTGTTGGCTGTGTGCTCCCTGAGGCATCTGGTGGGGCCACTGTGTGATACTGGAAGCTGGACTAGATGGGCTTTTGGCCTGATCCAGCAGGGCTCTTCTTATGTTCTTAAGGAGTCCCACATATTAGTCATGTCAAGGATCCAAACGTTTTGGAGACCCTAACTCACCCACTTTTGCAAGGGTATGATCCCCTGAAATGTTAGGTTCTTTGGGAAGGGCATGCTCTAGTAGACTCTCAAGGGCCATGGTCTATGCTGGACCTCACTGGATCTTTCTCCTTTTCTGAGGAAGCTACCTCAGTGTCCAGTCATGTTTGGGCTACAGCAGTTTTAAACTTTAACCATAGGCATCACCTTTGACAAACTCCCTGTATGCTGAAGACTTTTTAAGGCCTGTTAGTTTATCTAATTTCTCAGCACGAGGGCGACTTCCAAATTGTAAGCTTCAGGTTGTGTACCTTTCAGGATGAAGGATGTTTCACAGCATTTTCTGCAACTTGGTCAGAGGCGACTGGTTGCTTCGGTACTTTTCCTGTGAGTGATTTCCATGCCCCCTGAATTCCATGCAGGTGCCGCCTTATTGGTGGTTATTGACCCTTTCAGTGGTTTCCATCCCAAAGGAACTGGCTAGGACCTTGAAATCGTGGCTTTCTTGTGCATCCTTGCCAATGCTCATCCGTGCTGGATGCTCTCTCCCATTTGGAGATTTGATGGTGTTAAACAGGGCAGAGCTTTTGAGCAATGCTTCCCTTCCTTGTAAAAAAAAAAAAAAATACCAGTTACGAAGAAAGCACAGGGATGCATGAAAGCGAATGCAATCTCTTCTGCATACTGCGATGGTTCATTTCCCAGCTCACCTCTTATAATTGTCTCATGGCCTTCCCTTGGTGAGCCGTAGGAAGCAAATGTAAGCTTTCTAAAAACTTCGCTGGCTTTCAGCACAATTCATAGTGTTTGTTTTATTCTATAAATCCTTAAATGAGCCGATTGGAGCTATGAAGCTGCCATACTGAGTCAAGTCATGGCTCCATCCGGCTCTATGTTGCCCATACTGACTGGCAGCCGCACCACAGGTCATCCCTAGTCCTACCTGGGACCTTTTGCATGCAAAGCAGGTGCTTTACTACTGAGCTGTATCCCCCACCCCAGGGCCACATAGCAGAAGGATCACTTTCTGTCATATAAACCTGGCCATTCACTTAGAGCCAATTCCTAACCTTCTCTCTCCCCCGCCCCCACCCAATGCAACCACATCAAAAAGGCACATGCTGTACGTAGTGGGAGGGTGATGGATCAGGAGGCTTAGAATGGGAGAGGGGAATTATTTCCCCTTACCCCTCTGTAAGCCTCCCACTCTGCAATGGGTCTCCTCGGACCAGCGCCAGCTCTGTAGCTGGCGCAAGTCTAAGGAGAAGAAGGGGGTGGGGAAGCTTGTAAAAAGGGGATAGGATCTGGTGCACACCATTGCTGCTGGATCCCCCCCTTCTGCCACCTCCCCGTTCCACCCCCTGCCCCCACCACTGCCTTACCTCCAGCGAAGTTTGAGCACTCTTCTGCTGTCATAAACCCCGCCCCCAGCAGGACTGGGCTGTTAGATGATCCCCAGAGGCCTTTCTTTAGGTCAACCCATCTTTTGGAGGTTAGGGGGATGGTGACCAGGAATAGGGCCTTCTCTGTGGTGACACCCTGTTAGTAGAATACCTTACCTGGAGGGATTCATCTGGCAGTATCTCATTTAAGATGACTTGTTAAAATGATTTAAGTAGGAAACCAAATGTAAATAAGAATATTTCCTTGCTAAATTGTTGTGTTTTAGTCGGCTTGAATTTTACTGTGGCCATTTAACTGTATGCTCACAACCTAGGGACTCTCTCTGCAAGGGGATCTACCTTCGCTTGTATTTGAGGAGAGGATGCAAGAATAGATATTTCAGGGAATGAGTAATCTGTGGAATTCATGGCCACAAGATTTGGTGGGGTGGACCACTTTGTGGAACAAGTTGCTGGGCTAGGTAGGCCTTTGGCCTGATCCAGCAGGGCTGCTCTTGTGATAACCTATAATTCCCCCCCCCTTTTTTAACTAGTAGGCATTTCAACCATAAAGGATAAAAAAAAAAATCACCCAGACACCGTGAGTGTTGGTTGTGTGCTTAACTTTGTCTTCATCTCGACTTAGTAAGAACTGAAGCATATGCCGTCAGAAAATCTAGAGCAGAGGTTCCCAAACTCCCAGACAGAGCTTTCCGTTCTGCAAGTTGCTGTGAGCCCCCCCCCCCCCGACAGCAGCTACAGCACTCCAGGGATCACGCTTTTTTTGACTCACTGGGGGTTGTGCTTGCCCTCCGGAGGGTGCAGGGGGGGCGCGGACCCCTCTGCGGGCCTCTCTGCAACCCAGATTAGCTTCCAAAACTGATTTAAAGCTACTTCTGGTTTTTGCTGAAACCAAGAAGTAAACCGCAAATAGCTTTAAATCGCTTTTAGAAACTAATTTGAGGTGCGGGGAGGCCCGCAGAACCCTGCATTCTCAAGATTGCGAGCACAACCCCGGCGAGTCAAAAAAGCCCCCTTTTCCCCTGTTCTTTTGCATGTCACAGAACATTGCCACCCCCCCTTTAAGGGGGTAAGGTGACCCCTGACCATTAAGTCCAGTCGTGTCCGACTCTAGGGTGTGGTGCTCATTCCCATTTCAAAGCCGAAGAGCCAGCGTTGTCCAAAGACGCCTCCGTGGTCATGTGGCCGGCATGACTCTCCTTGCCGCAGCGCGTAGCATGCGGCTGGAACACGGAGCGCTGTTTACCTTCCCGCAAGCGGTACCTATTTATCTACTCGCATTGACATGCTTTGGAACTGCTAGGTTGGCAGGAGTGGGTAGCAACCAATTAAACCCAACTGGGGTGTCTCAATGCCCCAGTTTGGGAACCTCTGGTCTAGGGAATGGTGCGTCGTCTTGCAACCCCTTGTTTTGCTGCAAGTGTTCCATACTCAGGTTCCATAATCCTCTGACCAGCCTTCCTTTAATTCGAGCCTTTGTTGAAGTGCACACTCCTCACTGAAGTCTCATTAATTCAACATTTCACCGTTTTGTTGGGCTTGCCTGCACCAGCTTTTTGACACAGGAGGTCAGATGTTAAAACGGTGAAATTTTGAAGGTCATGTGGCTTTCTTCTGAAAGGAAGACGAGCAAAGCGATGCAGAACTGCGTCCTTCCTCTCACTGCCGCAGGAACAATCTTTGGACTTCACCTGTCACCAATGCAATATTAATCAAGTTTGAAGAGAGGAATTCATTTCCTCCTAAGAGTTCTCTAGGGCCTAGGAGAGCATCTCATTCAACAACACAGCCTTCTTCGTGCGCTAATGAGAACGCGTTCACGTGACGCTTTGGGTATTTGTGGCTTCCGTGAAATAGCAGTAGAGCCAAGGTACTTGAAAAGCAGGTCTTAAGAACATCAGAAGAGCCTTGCTGGATCAGGGAGCACACAAGGCAACGAGAGACTTGTATCCTGTTGCCACTCCCTTGCACCTGGCATACAGAGAAAACCTACCGGTACTTCTAAAACCAGGAGGTTGCTTATGGCTTGTAACTTGTGATGGGCCTTTCCTCCATGAATCTATCCAATCCCCTTTTAAAGGCATCTAGGCCAGGTGCCATCACCACAACAGGGCATCACCACAACCTGTCTTGAGAAGGAAGTATGCATTGCCAGCTGGTATAGGACCTCCCTCTCTCTTTAGGGAGGTAGGAGATACGTCTTCTTCTCCTTTTCTTCTTGATCCTTAATCACATTTGTATCCCTTTTATCCTCTCAACCATGTGAGGTAAGTTAGACTGAGCAATAGTGATTGGCCAAAGGTCACCCAGTGAGCTTCAGGGCTTCTCCCATGTTCTGGTCCATATCCCACCTTTTATAGGAAGCCGCCTTATGCTGAATCTCTGACCATTGGTATCTGCAGCCGGGTTTTGCAGGAGAACTGCCACAAACCACTTTTGGGTCGCAATTCATGTGTTGGAGACTACCAATCACAGGTTATATTAATGACCCATCTGTCCATCTGACGGTTGGTGTTTGAATCATATGTGTTGGACAGCAGCTACTTGAAATGGATGTTGTCTCGAGACCGATTTTTGACCGAGTGGAAGCCTTTTATTGACTTTCTTCAGAGCCTAGATAATAATGACTTGTATATTTGTGGATTTGGAGAATGAGAAAAGTTGGATTTAATAGAAAACTATAATATTGTTAGTTATGTCTGAGGTGGAGATAAGTGGAAGTCTTTTTAAAAGTTTGTTTTGTGTCGTAGTTGTTTTTTTGTTGTTGATGTATTTGATGTATTTGTGTTTGTTATAAACAATAAAATATATGAAGCAGAAATGGATGTTGTCTCGGACAAGGAGAAAAATGTCGCCCTTGTGCCCTCCCCCCCTCCCATCTCAGCCAATGAGAAAGAGACTGAACTCAAAGCATATCTCTAGTTTTTGTTTTTGTTTTGTTTTATTTTTGAATCCTCATATTTCAAGTGGAGGGGTGCTATGGCAAGCTATATTTCTTCACTTTTACTTGAACTGTCATTCTTACAAAAAAAAATTGCATCTGTCAGGCTGAAGTAGCTATTCAGGAAGCTTCTGCTCAAGGGGAAAAAGAGGGGGAATCTCATATTGTTAATTGGCCAGCCGGTCTGCAGACTACAATTTAGCTGACGCCTATGCAAAAACAGCAAAAATATTCTTTTATCAGAAAGCTGTCTCCAGGCATGCTAGGGGAGAAGTTTAATCCTCTCTTGGGAGGATGGTCTGCCGGTGAAAAATGCTAAGCTGGCGGGATTTGTGGTTGTTGTTTTTTTTAACCGTTCAACATACCAATTTCATTGGGCTCCATGTTGGAAAATCCATTTTGGTTCAACTGTGTGTGTGTGTGTGTGTGTGTGTGTGTGTGTGTGTGTGTGTGTGTGTGTGTGTGTGTGTGTGTGTGTGTGTGTGTGTGTGTGTGTGTGTAGGGTCTACAGTCTGCTCTGTAGAGTTGTGTGTGGCATGGAGGCTGGAGAAAACCCATCAATGTATGCGAGCATCTTCCCATTTCCAAGCTAGGCCGGTTGTCAACAATGAAATTACATTGATGTACACGCTAGACCACAGCATCAATTAATTTTTGTGCATTGATTTTGGTGAGAAGGTGTACACTATTTGATTGTGCTTGTGAATTCAGGTAACGTTCCAGTATGGTAGCCTCTAGAGAATGTAGGCGTTTGCTTAACCACAAGCTAAGCAACACCTCCAAACCAATTTCTTCCCGACCTGCTCTATGAAGAAATGGCTGATATGATACTTTGACCATGTTTGCTTAGGGGTTTCCAATGCTAAACGTGGCCAGCACTGTACATCCCTGGTGGTGATGGTTTGGGGGAAAAAAAAAAGAGCCAGAGGAACACAGCAGCTATTGAAAACATACAATATAATTGTGGGGTAAAGCCAGGGAAGGATGTGGATCAAGTCTGATTCCAAGTTTCGAGTCAGGTCCCAAGTCTCTGGGTCCAAGTCTCAAGTCATGTCCCAAGTCTTTGCTCCCAAGTCGTGAGTCCCTATCTATTTAATGGGTAGGCTTTAGGGAGGAACTTGCATATATTACCTCTCCTGTACCCTATCTAGTGCAGTTAGAGATGTTTAAGCATAGAAGGGCATTTACTTTGGCCCGTTGTCGTGGACTTCCCTCAGCAGTGTCTGAGAGTCATTATAAAAAGTTTCCCTTCTTGAACCGTCTCTGCCCTTGTGGTATGGAACAAATTGAAACAATGGAACATGTGTTATTTAACTGTTTGTTCTATAGGGATAGTCGAGCTGCTCTTATATTTCTGCTGTTATATCGCTTTCCGGGTTGCACATGCTATCAATATACCTATTTGTTTTTATCTGATTCTAATCCTGCAATTACATATAGTGTTGCTAAGTTCTTTGCGGCCGCGATAAGTGTGCGGAAAAAGATGATGGAGGGTGGAGTCATTGGTTCTGATTAAAGATACTGTATAGAGGGCTGTATACCAATCTGCAATTCATTACTTGATGTACATCTGTAGATCATTGTTTGAGTGGCTACTTTCCTGGACTGATGATAATTTTAAATGTAATTTTAACCTTAACTGTTTAATATCTTTATTTCATTTGCTCATTTGTGTTGTTTTTGTATTATTTCTGTTCTGGGCTGGTCTTTGACCGTAATAAAGATATTGATTGATTGAATGGGTAGGCTTACCAGCTCTCCAACCGGGACAGAGTGCTAGACCTTTAGGAGAAGGAATGTGGGCAGGTGTAGCTTGTTAAACCTTAAAGCACAATCCTAAGCATGTCTACTCAGAAGCAAGCCCCACTGAACACAATGGGGCTTGCTTCTGAGTAGACATGCCTAGGATCATGCTCTAAGTTTTAACAAGCTACACCTGCCCACATTCCTTTTCCTAAAGGTCTAGCACTCTGTCCCGGTTGGAGAGCTGGTAAGCCTATTAATGTAGAAAATGGGTTTAAACCTGAATAAAATTAGATTTTATTTTAAAACCTGAATTAGATTTGTTGTACAAGGCTCCAAGTCTCGAGTCTTTCGAGTCTTCTACAATCACCGAGTCAAGTCTGAGTCAAATCATTGATGCCACGAGTCAGACTCGAGTTCGAGTCAATAGACTCAAGTCGACATCACTGGATTTTCTCTACATCACTAGCCTGAATTTTGCCTCTGTAACAAGCAAGGAAGTAGAAGTGTAATTCATGTGCTATTGGGATGGACAGATCATTCTGTTCTCATTCCCTTTGAACTTCACAAGCTTTCCTTAGATTTTTATTCTTTTTCCCACTGAAAAAGCCCCAATTTCTACAATAACACCCATTTGCCTTTTCAGATTTCTCCTGGTTCCCAGCGATACCTTTTGATATCATCACTTGCTTCCTTCAGTTCCAGGCCATGCGCCATGATGCTTTGGTACATACATGTATTGCTCTTGCAGTCATGCATGAAGCTGCATCGGGAATTAGGCCCCCATACATGGAAGCTTAGCGCAGGTGGTTTGGTGCAAAATAATTAAAATACAGAACAAAAATACAGACTGCTTATTGACTATTTTCCATTGCATGTGCAGATATGTACCTACTAAAGCTATGCAGCTCATTGCACATCAGTCTGCTGTTTCAGGGCAGAAGGAGATTTGACAATATTCAACATGCCCTCTCTCTTCCTTCCTTGTCCTTTTGCTTACCATTTGCCTGACAAAGAGTTCTGTGGAACACCAAAGCTTGCTGTTTATTTGCTGTCTTAGTTTTAGTTGGTCCTATATTAAGGAAGTGGCCTAATTTAATCCCAAACTTTGTCTCGGGTGTCTTATTGGGGGTTGCACGGGCAATGCCGCTTCTGCTTTTTAAGATCATCCTTGCCTTGGTGTGTGAAGATTTCAAGTAATTCAGAAATTAAACATTCCGTGAGCGTAACAAATGCTGGCTGCGTCACCGTTTGCACTGAAGGAGCTTGCAAAGATCTATTGTTGCACTAGAAAAAGAGAGAGAAACAACCTGAAATAATTCCTCCTGGCCGCTTCATCTTGGCAGGAGTTCCTTGCTTGCGCAGAGTTAAGTAACAGCTTTCTGATACTTAGAGGAGGAAACCAGGGAAGGGAACAGATTTGCAAAAGGACATTTTGTATTTGCTGAAACAATTAACTGGAGAGCATCAGAAACGGATGATCTTTTTTTCTCTTTTCTGATAGAGAAAAGCGCAACATGGTATCATTTCGATGCCACACAGCCCTGTCCTGGCAATGTTTGAGGGGAAAAAAAAAAAAAAAACAACCTGTGTTATAACTGTATTGGTGGAACATTAAACCAGAGCAGGGGTAGAAATGAAATATTTTCCTTCCTCTGTAATATCTTTAAGCCTTCGTGCTTGTTGTCTTTCCCTCCCACGTACCTACCTCTTTGTCATAAGTCTTCAGCTAAGTCTTGGTGCGTTTTTTACCCTTTCAAGACGATGATTTCCATTTAATAAAACAATAATCCAAAACATGCTTTCATCTTCCAGCCCTAATGCAGGACCAGTTCTTATGTGATCAGTGTCATCCTCGTAGTTTTCAAAATGAAGGTTTGGCGGAGGAAAAATTTAGAACTTTGCAAGTTATTAGCAGTGTTTTATCGGGTCCTGTGCAAGCAAGATCAGGACTCGGCATTGAAAAGGACATTTTTCAGGAGTGATTCTGAGGCATCTGGTTGGCCAGTGGTTCCCACACTGGGAGGCATGGTTCCTAGGGGAGCTGCGGATACCAGCCAGAGGAGCCGCGGATACCAGCCAGGGGAGTGTTGGAAAAATGGGCAAATTCCGTATGCTGGACACTGTGTGTGTGTGTGTGTGTTTGATCACCTAGGTAGACCCTCTTGTCTTTGACCCCTCATTGTCTTAAGGAAGGGGCGTGGCCCCAGACGCAGTTTCCTGCTTCTTCTCCCTTCTCACTCAGACCCTTCTATCCTGATGCCAGACTAGGTAAGATGATACCACGCTCCTCTGGAGCCCAGCAGCCATCTTACTGCAGACCTCCACGCAGAGAGCCCCGGTTGTAGAAGGGGTTCTGTCCTTTAAGTCTAGAGTATCCTCTGATCTTAATCAGACGCTGTACATATGAATGAAACCATAAGTAAACTTCTTTTTGCAACTTCAATCAACTATGCCTAGTGTGTTTTATCTAGCCAAGTAAGTGGCAAAGCAAGTCTGCCTGGGTGGGGGAGGAAGTCGGAGGTTAAGATACCTCCATCAGGGAGTTCCATGGAATCCTCTTGGAAAACAGTGCAGTGCCAATTGGCAGGCATCAGCATACTGTAATGGGGAGCCATCGCCAATGGTCAAGGGAGCAGCAGGTTGAAAAAATTTGGGAAACACAGTGGTTGCCCATCGTGTGTAAAATGGCCGACCTTCTAGGATTGGCCCTTGGGCCTGGCTGGTGCTTGGGAATTCTGAGCCAGTCCAGAATTACCGCCTTCCACCCACCCCCCAATCTTACATGCACCTTTAGTGGGTGCATGCTCATCTGCCCCCTCTCCACAGGGGAAGAAGCCAAGCCGAACCGAGGTGTTCTCTGAGCAGGTCCTGTTTGAGACGGTCAGAAAGAGTGCCAGTCTTATATAAGAACATGAGAAGAGCCCTGCTGGATCAGGCCAAAGGCCCATCTAATCCAGCTTCCTGTATCTCTCAGTGGCCCCACCAGATGCCTCAGGGAGCACACAGCCAACAAGATAACCTGTTTCCTGTTGTCACTCGCTTGCACCTGGCACAGAGAGAACCTACTTCTAAAGCCAGGAGGTTGCTTATGGCTTGTAACCTGTGATAGTCTTTTCCTCCATGAATCTATCCAAACCCCTTTTCAAGGCATCTAGGCCAGGTGCCATCACCACATCCTGTGGCAAGGAGTTCCACAGATGAATCACACGCTTGGTGAAGAAATATTTTCTTTTGAACAGTCTTCCTTTTTCATTTTAATCAGAAACGGTGCGGAGGATGGTGCCTTACTCCGGGAACAGCTTGAGGTGGGAGGAAGACAGGGCAGAGTTCAGATGTTGTGTACGTCTTGTGTGTATGTGAGTGTGTGTGTCTAGCCTATGTTCAGAAATTAGACTCGGTGGTTGAGATGGTGGGGAAAGGCGGGTGACTGCCTTCCACTCTGCTCCACAGTAGTGTTGCTGGCCTGCTCGGAGTGGGGGGGATGACGCATTTTGCGTTGTCGTCTCCGCCCCCTGCGCTCCCGGAAGGCTTCATTTCAAGCCTTCGAAGGTGGGAGGGCCAGAAAAAAGTGCCGTTTTCAACATGATAATGCTCCGCGGCTGCAAACGCAGCCCTGGGGCTGCAAAAAAGCAGCCACAGAGCACAAAACTCCTGCCGCAGTGCCTCTTCGCGAGGAGACCGCGGTTGTTACCCCAGGAGCATTGCATCCCCCCCCCCCCCCGGCCCTACTATGCCTCTGCTGCCCCATGTGTTGGTTTAATTCTGAATTGTCATTAGAATAAGACTATAGACTCAATCCGGGCATCCTGCCTAACCATGGTTAAGGTGTGCCTAGCCATAGATTTGACTGAGCATGATCTGAAAGCAGCCATTGGGGGAAAACAGACTGGTGGTCCAGTTCCCAAGTAGGTAGATGGTGGGATCAAGGCCAAGTTAAGGATCAGATTCTGGAGCAGTAAGATAAGGAGGCAAGGCAGAGTCTGTTAAGCACTTTTTCAGTTACATGAGAAGCTCAGACTGGGGAATTCAAAGTTAGGTCCATTAGATACCCAATTGGCTGCCCAGGTCACCTGAGTCATTTGGGGCTGGTTGGCTGTAGTTTCCCTTTTGACCACTTATATGAAAGGGCACATCTCAGTCTCTCTCCCAGAAAACAGTCTCCGTATTGCAAAGAGTAAGATGCCTGAGCCTTGTTGCAAAGAGTTGTTGGTTCGAGACTCTTGGCACCTTAGAGGAACCTTAACTGTGGTTTGGTATGATTTCCATATTGACCAAACAGAATCGAGTTAGCAAACCAGAATTGGAACTCATGGTTTGAAGACCACACTTTGTCCTAACTGTGGTTTGGTATGATGTCTGCATTGACGAATCCTAGTTGTGGGTATTGCTCTGCCTCCATGGCTCACTGCGCATAGAGACTGTGGCGCTAATATAAGATAGGCTATCTCAGTGGTTCTCAAACGTTTTAGCACCGGGACCCACTTTTTAAAATGACACTCTATCAGGGCACACCTAGCTTTGAGACCTTTTTTTTTTTTTAAAAAAGGTGATCTAGATAGAAATATTTTATTTAATTATTTATTCGCAAAAAAACCCTCAAATCCATTTTTTTGTAATGAGGCAGTCTTAATGAATAGCCTCAAAGCTTGAGGGGCTTAGTTATGTGGTACAGCTTTCACCTGCCCCCACTACCTGTCATTGTACCAGGGTGTCATTATACCAGGATGGTGTAGTGGTTTGAGAGTTGGACTTAGACCTGGAAGATCCAGGTTCAAATCCCCGCTCAGCCACGAAGCTTCCTGGGTGACCTTGGGCCAGTCACTATCTCTCAGCCCCACCTACCTCACAGAGTTGTTGTGAGGACAAAAAGGAGGGGAGGAAATATGTAAACCACTCTGAGCTCCTTGGAGGAAGGGTGGTATAAAAATGTGAAAAATAAAATAAATAAATTGATAGACTTGGGGGGGGGGGAGAAACGCCAGAAAAAAATATTTATCTCCCTATATTTACACAAGCTTGCAAACTGCAGGAGCTCAGCTGCTTTCAGGGCAATTAGCAGCTATCTGGTTTTTGAATAGCCTCAGGGCTTGAGGCAACTACTTTTCTGATCATCACCTGGGATCCACCAGAAATCAGGTCGCGACCCACCAAGTTTGAGAAACATTGGGCTAGCTGATGTTGCTCTTCAACCACTGATTTGCTTTTAAATAGTTCCATGCAGTCCACGTCTACGTTGAGTTCTGTTGTGTACATAATAAACAGATATTATTGCTATGCAGTGTAAAACCAAGGAAACAAGTGTTGAGTAGTTTATGTGAAAACTTGAAGCTGTCTCTTGCACTTATTATATTTTCCAATTTCCACTCAAGGTATTAAACTGAAGAAATATTCATTGCAATATATGAATTTACTGGAGATGGGGAAATTGCAACTTTATTAGATTGGTCCGAGTGAACTAATAAAACAACAGGATCTGTTAAGCAGAGCAGTAATAATAAAGGGATTGATTTAAGATTGCCTTCAGAAATTACAAGATGACCATGAGTAAACAGGGGTTTGATTTTTGCTTTTGGTGGATTTTGTTATCTTCAGCATCGTAATTGGACACTCAATTTTCAAGGGGAAAAAAATACTGTATATCCGTATATTCGAAAGCCTTGACAGGAAGAGGGAAGGAGAGATGAGAATACCTTATGGCTCAGGAATACCGTTGAAAGACCAGAAGTCTTCCACAGTATGTTAGGCTGAGACGCTCCAATGAGAATCTATAATAGAACCTGGATAATAATTACGTTCCATTTGCTTTGGGATGTTAAGTAAGGAGCTGCCAGATGGTTTGGGACCCACCTGTGTTGCCGCACTGGGTGTGGCTGAGCTGCCGGTGTTGTTGGCTTGTGCGTGTCCTGTTTCCCAGATACAGTCCTGTCATTCCTATTCTATATCTGTCTAGATCTATATCTAAATAACCACTTTCCCCTCCAGAGCCCTTTGATTTAATTTCTTTCCATTCTGTGGTATAAGCTTTCCTAAATCGGATACCTGCTGCAAGGGATCTGATTGAACAGGGTCCGTCCCAAATTCCTGGTACTTGTCGCTGGTCAATCACTATCGCCACCCCTAAGCACGCATTTAACTACTACTTTAAAAATGATCATGGTTGGTGGGGTTCACATGTTTTGTTCCCCCCCCCCACTATGCAGAGCAGAACAAAGACCATGTGTTTGTGGTGAGATGTATACACACACCGCCGTGTTGGGCTCATGTGATGGGCACTGGCATTATCCACAGAGGTGTAGGAATGGGGGGCGGGGGTAGCATGCCAGGGGGGTGTCAAGCTGCCCAATGGGTGGCAAAACGGCGAAAATGGGATGGTTGCAGCAGTGGCGAGGGTCTCCGACGCCCGCAAAGGCCTCTGCAACCTTCTAGCGGCTGTGCGGAGCCCAGAAATGTCCCCCCTCCCACCCTGGAGCCCCAAAATGTCCCCTTCCCATCCCCGAGGGATTTTTGGCTCCAGCTGATGTCACTCTGGGAGCGAGGCGAGTGATGTAACTTCCATGTGTGATGTCAGGGGGATGCAATCCTGCGCTGCCATCCCCCCACGAGGTGTAGTTATACCTCTGATTATCCAGACCAATAGAATTTTTTTTCCCCAGCATGACTTTTGCTTTTTGCTCACCTGCACCCCAGATAGTATGTTGAGTGCTCCTGATACTGAAAGGGGGCCGACCTGTCCAGAGGGGCCCCTCTGATGGGCATGAGCTTTCAGCCCAACCTGACTGGCCCCTGATTGTCACCTCTGTGTCATCTTGGAAATAATCCTCTCCATTTAAAACAGCGTTGTAGGATAATTCCCGAAGCTGTAAATTTTTCATCAGTGTGTAAGGGCAGAGGAATTTGGGCCAAAAGTATTTTAATTTGTTGCATTCTTTTTTGCTATCATTCTTTTAAATCGATAAAAAGCCCAATGGATGCGTTTCTTTCTCGATTTGCTATCATATCCCAAGTTCTGTGTCATACATTGCGACTCGAATTTATCCCTCTGGAATGGGTTAACACCAAATGTTCTGTCTTTTTTTCCCCTGAACATCAAGCCTGAGATACCTGAGGAAGCAGAAATAAACTACAACATTCTTTAACCCACTTTTAATTAGATCATTAGGGATTTAGCGATCTCTTGCTTGAATTATGCTGTGGTGTCTCCGTCTTGGCTATTGAGTTTATCTGAATTGCTTTTCAAACCAGGCGTTCCATGAGGCAATTGAAGGAAATGAAGCAAAGGAAAAGAAAAGCGAGCTTCCCTCTTTGGAGGGCTTTAGGCCGTGAGAATTTTGAGCTTAGCTCATGCAGCGTCTCTAAGAAATAGTATTCTCTTGACTTAAACGGGTCTGATGCTTAATATTAGGAAAATCTTTGCCCCTTAACGATGGTCTGAGTGTTTTTTTCAAAGACACTCATTAGTTTGGATTTCAAGTGACGGTTAACCTGTAACTTTCAAGCTGAGTTTGGGGTGCAACATTGTTCTCCTTTGTAGGAGTCTACAGGTGGGCCCCCATATCCACTGATCCGCTATCCACGGTTTCAGTTATCCATGGATCGCGGGGGACCCCCCCAGGCTTTTAGTTTTTTCCCAGTAAGCTTCATTTCTTCCTTAAACGAACAGGAGAAGCAGCCTCTGGCTGCTTATTACAGGCAAGTAGAACGAGACTAAGTCCTAGAGAGGCTCTGCAAGGTTAACAGAAACCTTGCAGAGCCTCTCTAGGACTTAGTCTCGTTCTACTTTCCTGCAATGGAGGTTGCTTCTCTGTTTTAAGGAAGAAACAAAGCTTTCTGAAAGAAAAATAAGAGCTGGGAGGGGGGCGAGCATGCCATCCCGCATGGGAGGCAGGGCAGGGGACCCTCAGAAAACCATGGAGGGGGTGTTCGCTCCTATCCACGGTTTCAAGTTTCCACAGAGGGGCCTGGAACATATCCCCAGCGGATATGGGGGGAGTACTGTATTCCGTTTTTACATGTTCTGTGGCATGGGTTTTCTTTACTGTTTGGTTGCTGCTTTCCTGAACATGGCTCTCTTGATTTGTATGCAAATTTTATTCTGTCCTTGTGTTTAAGTATATTCTAAACCACCCTGAACACCTCCCACTGGGAGAGGAAACCTTTGCGAGTGTTTGAGCTGACTGTTCATGATGAAGGCTCAAATGTAGTGTCCACTGCCACTTATTCCTTCCCACAAAGAAAAGTGCTTACATTTTGGGGGTGGGGGGAGGCAGTAATACCGTATTGTCCCGAGTATAAGACACACCTGATTATAAGACGCACCCTTAAAGTTTGGTGCTATTAAAACAATTTAATTAAATCCCTGGCATTAAATTGCAACAGCCTGATTATAAGACGCACCCCTAGTTTAAAAACTTAAATTAGGCGGAAAAAGTGAGTCTTATACTCAGACCAATACAGTAGTATTCCTGGTGGTGACACCAGGATCCCTGATTTTCAACGCCCAGGATCCCTGATTTAAAACAAACAAACTGTTGCTGGTTGAATCCTTTCCACCCGGGAGAGGGCCTGTGGAAGTTTTCCTCGGTGGAAATGACAGAAATAGCATTTGTCCCCCCCCCAGACATCCCAGCCCCCCACCAAGAGAGGATGTTCCTGGATCTTCAAAAGCATTCATTGCTCCCTATCTGACCTCTAAAGGTAAACTGGGAAGCCCTTGTGAGTCTCTTTGCATCTTTGCAAGCGTTCAACTCAACCGCTCGCAAAGGCTTGAGATGTTGTGAGCTTTTGCTTGGAATGGGCTCAAAAACCCGAGCTCATTTTGAGCCCAACCACTCCTGCTTATGCATTCTGTTCTTGAAAGGGGGGGGGGAGAGAAAAGTGCAGGTTTATCATGCAGAACAACTTGGCCTTTGTGCTTGGTACTGTCCCTGTTGAGTATTCAAGGTGCTAATCATTTAAGCGCCCTGTACGATCCTTCTGTGCTTTGCTTCTGGTGACCGTGGGTGGTTACGCAAGTCTGATTCATAGCACAGTTGCATCCATAACGCATGAAAAGAAAGTCAGCGAGAAATGCCAGCCTTTTCAATGGGACCAATATTTTAGGTAATAACATAATTAACATGTTTATGTATACCAGCTATTTCAGAACACGGTGAGGGCTGGATTACTCAACAGGGCTTTGCTTGCACCTTGAGCGTCTTTGCTTTCATCCCGGTTCCCCCAGGTTAGATACAACTTAGCATCTGTGAAGACTCTGGATGGCGTCCTGATTGCACACGATGCCATTTGATTCAGAACAGTGCGTCAGCTCAGGATTTTGCACTGCAGCTGCGGTGCTTTAAACAATCCAAATGATCCTTTTGAAGTCACCAGCACGTTTGAGGTGGGAAATATGTACCATTTCATTGAAAACATCCGTTGCAGGTTTAGTGCGCTTGAGAATAGAACAGGAAATACGAATGCAACAGGAAGTAATGCTGAAGCAAAGTGCGAAGATAATGTATGGCGTCATCTTATTGGTTCAGGAATGCAAAACAAACTTAACAAAACATCTGATTTTCATCGTCCTTCTTGCAACAGTCATCGTCATGCTGGTACAGTAGAGGCATCGTATCTTAAATGTTAGTTTGCACTAAACATAGTTTGGAATCAGTGGCGTTGTTAGGGGGTGGGTGGGCAGTGGGCCCAAAGGCGGCAGGGGTGTCGAGCGTCGGGATGTACTGTTGCCAAATCGCCACCGAATTTCTGCGGCACCACAGCACAAAAGCACCACCCTGCATTTTCGCGGCCTTTTTTAGTCCACATGGAGCCTGGGAGGGTAGGAGGATCGACCCTCCCACCCTCACTGGTTCCGCACGTTCCAGAAAAGGTGGCAAAAACGCCGGTGTGTGTGTGTGTGTGTGTGTGTGTGTGTGTGCTTTTGTGCTGTGCCTCCTCTGAAATTTGGCGGCGACGCGGTGGCAGTGATATCACACACATGGGGGCAGGGCTTGCAGCATCACGTGGGGGGTGTCGTGTTGGCGCCCCCCACGGGGGGTGTAGGAACGTCACTGTTTCTCCTTCCTCTCTCTCTCTCTCTCTCCAAAAAATTTTCCCATCAACATTTTTCTGTCTCTTCCAAAAGGAGATGATCAGCACAACTCTGAATCCCAGTTGCAGGAGAGAGGGCTGTTGGCCTACAAGTCCAACTTCCCAGAGGTGCCTGGTTGGCCATTGTGAGAAAAAGGGTGATGAGTCGATTGACCTGATTCAGTGAAGGTCTTCTGATGTTCTTATTACCTGTTGGACCAGTGAGGCTGTTCAGTTCGAAAATGGACTTTGCTCTTCTCCGAATCTCATTTCTGTGTTCAACCATCAAATGGATTCAACAATCCAGGGAATTACGGGTGATCCAATGGAAGGTGCTTCTTCTTGAATCCATATCTCCACGTTCTTGTTTGGAAATGTGTTAGCTAAATACGAAAAGGCCACTTGTTGCTCTTTCGGAAGTGACTGCACTTTGCGGATCTCGTTTATCCCGTACAAATGAAGACTTGCATGCGCAACAACAGTGGCAATCTGGCTCTGCCTTCTGTTTAAGGCAGATGTGTGTTTTGGATTTATTTTTATTGTTTTTTGGAGCAAAAGCAGGGTTCGATACTAATTTTGCTAGGAGAGGCTTGGAAAAAGAAACCTAGCAATCAAAATGCAACCCCTTTCACTTTTTTAAAAGGAAAAAAAAATGAAGCAACAATAAAAAATTGACTCAAAAATAAGGTCCCAAGTATACTTTCACCCAAGACCATCATGTGGTTTTGAGGAATACGTTTTTTCAAATCGGATTCATGCCGCCAATTTTCCTTGAGAAAAATGCTTTCGAATTCCAATGTCCAAGTTCTTTAGGCATATTTGCTAATTGAAAACAACAACAACATTTTTTTTCTTGAAGAATTGAGTTCCTGTAAACAAGGGAATTAGGCTTACCTCCCCGGGTCACCTCCCTAGAGGTAGGAGAGGGTTGATTAAACCCCTCCCTGCCAGCAGCGTCACTAGGGCGTGCGCCGCCCCAAAGTGGGGGTGCACGTGTCACCCTAATGACCCCCCACCCAGCCCGTAAATGGTAATTTGGTGTGGCCACCAGACCGCGCTGCGATTTGGGGGGGGCGACCCGACGGGACGCTGCCCGGGAGCCCCCCGACTCTGCCCCCGGCCACTCGTTGCAGCCAGCTCCGGGGACGTCTCCCCCGGCTGGCTGTCCTGGGCCTTCTGACGAGGCCCACTGCGTCACAACGTAATTCATAATGTTTTTTGCGCATGCGCAGACCGTTCCTGAGGGAAAAGCCCTTTTCCCTTAGGAACGGTCTGCGCATGCGCAAAAAACATTATGAATTACGTTGTGACGCAGTGGGCCTTGGTCAGAAGGCCGTGGTGTATCGGCCCTGGAGGTCGCTCCCAGGCCTTCTCCCGGTCTTGGAGCCTCCGGAGGGCGAAATGCGCAGGGGAGGTGACGCGCGCGTCACCCTCTGCGTGCGTCACCCTCCGGCAGTCCGCCCTGCGCGCTTCGCAATAGCGACGCGCCTGCTCCCTGCCATTGCTTTTGCTCCCCACAACCTGCCTGTCTAGCTGCCTGTCTAGCTGTGCTTCTCCAAGCCAGCGGGGATGTGGATCAAGTCTCTGAGTCCAAGTCTGGAGTTGTCCCAAGTCTCTGGGTTCAAGTCTCAAGTCTTTGCCCCCAAGTTTTGAGTCCCTATCTATTTAATGGGGGAAACGGGTTTAAACCTGAATAAAATTGGACTTGTTGTGAAAGGCTCCAAGTCTCGAGTTGAGTCTTTCGAGTCTATTACACTCGCTGAGTCAAGTCCGAGTCGAGTCATTGATGCGACTTGAGTCCGAGTCAATAGAATCAAGTCTACATCACTGCAAGCCAGGGTGCAAGACAGGAAGGAAATTTGCTAGGGAAGACGTGGTTTTTAAGAAGGCAGTTGAAGCGAGGGCGAGAGTGACAGATAAGGGGGAAGGGTTCAGCGCCTCTTCCCCCTGCCACCCTTCCACTTTACCTGTTGTACAGCACCAGAGCACTAAGATATGCCATATCTACCTAGGGCCTTGATTCACAGTCTGTGGCTATTTGGGGCTATAGAACCGTTTGGAGAGGAAATGAGATCTTTGCAAAGTATTTTCTACTGAGTTAGTTCTTTCTGTTGACAAATTGTTTTTTTTCCCTCTTGCTAATTGCACCAAGGGGGCAAAGAAAGCACTCCTGGAAAAAAGGAATTGTTTTAATAACATGGGAATCCCAGTAATGTACCAATTTCCCAGGATCTCTCAAGTAACTATTACCTATTCATTACAGGCCTCTAAGGAAAAGGTTATCTGTAAGAACTGCTCAGGATAGATGAGGAACTTGGGGGGTATATTAGGATAGGATATTAAGTCTGGTATAGCAAGGGATCACAAGTATGTAAAGTGTTGGGACTTCTTTCATATTGGTAAAACATATCTGTAAAGTCTCTGCGAATTGGGTACAATGGGTTGTATCTTAACTTCCTTCCTCTGGATGAAGTTCGTCTTCCGGACCAAGGTAGTCTCAATCTGAAGCAAGACAGGGCTGGTCCAAGCCTCCACCTTGCAGGAATAGTAGATGAGGCCAGTTGAGCCCCTTGCTTCAGGCGGCAGGTTGGGGGAGGTGGCAAATTGGTGGAGAGTGCACTGCAGCCTGTGCTCACCTGCAACCTTTCCCAGACTGCCATCTGCCTGACAGCTGCACCCAGCCTCTCATACACTCAGAAAACACCCGCCATGGCTCCTCCTTGCAAGGAGACCACGATAGTCACCCCTGGAATTGCATCCCCCCCCCCCGCCCCGGCCCTGCTACGCCTCTGCTGCCCCATGTGTTGCTTTAATTCTGAATTGTCATCAGAATAAGACTCTAGACTCCCTCTCTCTGGACATCCTGCCTAACCATGGTTAAGGTGTGCCTAACCATGATTTGGACTGAACATGATCTGAAGCAGCCATTGGGGGGAAAACAGACTGGGTGGTCCAGTTCCCAAGTAGGTAGACGGTGGGATCAAGGGCAAGTTTAGAATCGGGTTCTGGAGCAGTAGGATAAGGAGGCAGAGTCTGTTAAGCACCTTTTCAGTTACATGAAGCGGGAACTTGCCATTTCCAGCTTCACTGCCGCAATCCTTTTCCCTGAGCATAGTCCTGTGAGTTCAAAAAGGGCGACTATTCTTCTCTTTCCCCCCACCCCCCGCGGTCTCTTGTACAGTGGTTGGGTGAGGAGGGGAACAGGCTCCTCCTAGCCAAGTACCGTATTGTCCCGAGTATAAGACACACCTGATTATAAGATTTGGTGCTGTTAAAAAAAATTAATTGAATCACTGGCATTAAATTGCAACAGCCTGATTATAAGACGCACCCCTAGTTTGAAAACTTAAATTAGGAGAAGAAAGTGAGTCTTGTACTCAGACCAATACGGCACTTCACAAGACACCATGGAGGAGTTGCGGCTCTGTGTGCGTGCATGCAAGCGCTGGAAAATATCCTGGAAAATTGGTGGTTGTGCTAACTAGCGCATGTGCTGGCAGGGGGCAGTGGAATATTGGGGAGGCGGGCAGCAAATCAAGTTGGTCTGCATTGCATTGCCTCCCAAATTGACTTTGTGTTGGTTCCCCAACATCTGTTTTCCCCTTGTCCTCTTTTGCTTGCTCCTCAATGAATAAATCCCACTTCTTCCCGGTCCACAGGTGTACACATTTGACTCCTGTTGTGTATATACACCCTTGGGCATAAATGCCTTAAAAAAAAAAAAAAAGCTGGCAGAGCCTTGGATAGTTGAGTGGAGACACTCTAGGCTGCCACTCATCCTCCTTGGATAGTTGAGTGGAGGCACTCTAGGCTGCCACTCCTCCTAGGAGACGCTCTAGGCTGCCACTCATCCTCACTTCTCTTCTGCTTGGCAGGCTCTGTCAACATTTTTCCTCTTCCTTTTTTAAATCGGGGAAACAAGGAGAGAAAGAGGGGGCAGCGACTACTTTTGCTGCAAAGCTAACGTCGCCAGTCGAGTGCGCAAGCGAGCAAGCGGGTGACGGAGCAAAGAGCAGTTCAGGTGGCTGGTGGAGGTGGTGCTGGGTACAAAACACCCTCCCTCCACTCTATCGCCTCCAGCGATGCTTCACCCAGCATCCTCTGCAGGCTGGCCCTGGAGCAAAGCACCCTTTTGCTTGTGCAGAAGGGCATGATGCTCCCTATGTTACTTGCTCAACGCCCTGGCGAGGTCAGTGGGCCACCCTCCGCAGCACCCCAGGAGTCGGAATGTTATGCCCAAGCTGCATCTTTTTCTGTTGGATCCCACCCACATGGTACCAGTCCTTTCTGTCTTGTCCTTCTGATAACATTTGAGAGTACCAATTGCTTGTCCCCATGCAAAACATCCTTGTTGAAGCTGTTGGGTGGCTTTGTCTTTTTGGAAGTTGCTCTACAGCACTCTCCGTAATCCCAGAGCATGCTTTCCCAGAGAAGTGCGCTCTCTCTCTCTCTCTCTCTCTCTCTCTAGTCCAGTCTGGAGTCAAATAACTCAGCAGTAAGCATCTCCTCCAGCCGTTGAATCAGCAGTTTGCCCCATCAGAGCCTTTAAACCTTAATCATGACAATTGATTTGTGAATTGAGTGGGGGGTGGTGGCGGCGGGCGAGACAGTCTTCTCCGGCTCATTCCGACCAATGAGTTCAGTAAATAAAATGCTCCTGGAGTTGAGCGCGATCACTGTAGCACGAGGTGCAATTATGAGCTGAGCACAGCGGTTCTATTTATTAGCGCCCCGTTGCCTGCTTGTAGCTGCTTGCGTCAGCAGTGCTGTTTTGGCCCGGTGCCTGATGACCTGCTATGCTGAGTCAATAATGGAACCTGGGAGGGGGAGTTAGTTTGCACTGATTGTGTTCAAGCAAGTGGGACCTTTCAGCTGATGAGCAGTTTTCAGACTATCCCTTTAATGGCTTTGTTGTGAGCACAGGTAATAAGGTAAGGGCCCAGAGAGAGAGAGAGAGAGGGGGGGGGGTATTTGAATGGAAGCAGTGCTGGATACAGGCAAGGCAATCTGGTAAGGGATGATCCATATCTCTGCTTGTATGGCTGATACTGATAGCTTGTTTGACTTCAGTAATAAGTATATATCTTCCTCAGCACTTGATGAAACTACAGTGCTTACTTTTGGTTCTGAGTAGGGCCCCTCCCAACGACTTCTGGCATAGCATACCAGTTGCTGCCCCCCCCCTTACTCAATGATGTTCCAGCCTCTGCTCCTCCCATTCTCCAACGTTCTAGCTAGCTCAACGCCACATTTCCTTTTTTGCTCTCAGTCCCCCTCTTTTCCAATCCACGGACTGCAAGGAAAAGACTAGTGGAGACAAGTAGGTGGGCAGAGATGAACGAACACACACTCACTCACTCACTCACTCACTCACTCACTCACTCACTCACTCACTCACTCACTCACTCACTCACTCTGCCTGCCTGAGGCAGCCACTTTACGTGGCCACATGTGTGGGCCGGGCCTGCCTCTAAGGACAAGTTCAGCCTGAAACATGTCAGGTGTATATTCCACTGGAACATTTAACAATAAAAATACTTTGAGCAAGGTTCCTCCTTTTTTTCATTAGTTTGCAGAAGTGTCCCCTCCCTTTTCCCCCCATGGGCACAACATGGTTCAACTTGGTTTTGCAGTTGGGCTCGGAATAAACCAAGCTATTTCTGCATTTCCCAGAAGAGCCTTGCTGGTGGGAAGCCATTTATTTTTGTCCTGTCGGATTAAATGGGATTCATTGACTTATACGGGTCGGTGCTCCTGGTACCAAAGCTTGGAAGATTTAAGACGGGACAACGGCTTTGTCAGATGTGGCCGTTTGCTTCAGCAAACTCAAGAGCATCTGCTCTGGTGGAAGTGTCTTTGTGTCACAAATGGTGCTTTTCTCATAGATTGGGGTGGGGTCTGCCCCCCTCCATGGCCCAAGAGGTTTATGCCAATTGGACCAATTGCTCCCAGTTGTGCCCTGTGCCTAAGGGGACCCCATGCTAAACTAAACTTAGACCTGGAAGATCCAGGTTCAAATCCCCACTCAGCCACGAAGCTTCCTGGGTGACCTTGGGCCAGTCACTATCTCTCAGCCCCACCTACGTCACAGGGTTGTTGTGAGGACAAAAAAAAAAGAGGGGAGGAAATATGTACACCAGTCTGAGCTCCTTGGAGGAAGGGTGTTATAAAAATGTGAAAAATAAATAAAATTAATATTTTTACTAAATCATTCCATAGTCACTAAAACAAGTGGTTTTGTAACTATTTAGTGTTCAAAGGTAACCTGCACATTTTGTTTGCTTGTAGGCTTACATGTGTGCAATCTTGTATTAAAAATGTGCTTAGATCCATTTGGTCCACTTTTGACGCGCGCACAATTGGATTGCTTTCCATTCTTCCAGAAGGGGAGAGAGAGAGAGAGTCTATAATACATTTGATTTCTATCTGTAAGATTATACAGACCTTGGCTGTGAACTTGGGGCCCCGCGAAAAACTTTTCCAATTGGGCCCCGCAGCTCTTAAGGCCGGCTCTGCTTGTGTCACCTTAAAAAAAGTGTGGCAGATGTAGAATTCAGTATGAGTGCTGGTAAGAGCTCAGTGCACACTGCCTGATCAGGCAATCCAACCAGGGTGAGATTGAGAGCACTTCATAGGTCCCTTCCCGTCTTCCCAAGGGTGCCTGCAGAAATAAGGGGAATGGTCTTCTGAGGAGCTAAGAAGGGATAGCAATGAAACAAAGCCACAGTTACACAGGGTTTTCCTATGACAAGTACAGTGGACCTCTTTTTCTTTTTCACTGTTGAAATGTGGACCCTGGTATATGCGAATCCTCGCTATCCGCGGGGGTTATCTCCTCGCTATCCGCGGGGGTGGTGTCGAACGGATCCCCCGCGGATAGCTACATCCGTATGGTAGATGCAATCATAAAAACACCTTCCGGTCAAGGAAAAGTGGTCAAAAGATGGATGGAAGCTTTTTTACAGAGTCGGAGCCTGTGTGTGTGTGTGTGTGTGTTTTCCTCATGATGCCAGTCTCCTTCTTGCAAGCTGTCTGCGGTTGCAAGGAAATACTGTTGTTCCTCATTGTTTTCTAGAAGAACCAGAGGATCACAGTGTGAGTTAAATTTAAAATGTTGTTAAGCCGCCTTGAGCTTAACACTGGGAGAAAGGCGGGATAAAAAAAATCATTACGTAAATATTTGAATGTACCCAAGCTGCAGGTTGACACTTCGGTGTCTGTCTGTCTGCCCAGTTGTTGTAAAATTTGCAGATTGCCCAAGTTGGTGTGACTTTCCTATAGTTACACAGGAGATCAGTGAAATTCTCCCTTGACTCTCCACTTCACGTTAAGACCTCCACCTACCCATGAAATTGTCTCGGCGCATAAATGTCTGGCAACGTTGCCCTGTCATATGCCTTTGGAGTCGGATCTTTTTCTTCCTGCATTTTTAAACTCCTTTTCACACTGAATGCTAGAAGCCTTTTCAGTACAGATTGGCCTATTTAGAATGCCGGAGGAGGAAACTGTTTGTGAATATAAAGGAGATGGGGAAAAAAAAGATTAATATTCCATCTATTCTTAAAAAAAAATAACCTAGATGTTAAATAAATGCATGAAGGATTCTTCAAGTTTGTAATCCATTTAATATTTAATAAATGCAATATATCATTTTTATAAATATGCATAAGTAAGACACAGATTTAGAATACATTCGGGATTACAATAGGATAACACATTCATCTCGCCTGGCAAGGGAAGGCCACTAGTGTCTTCTAAAGATCATATTAATCCTCATTGGTGGAGATAAACTCTCTGCCCTGATGCAACTATTATAAATTGGGTATATGCAAAATGGTTCTCTTAATTTCCCCAAAGTGCAAATTTCACATGAAACTGCTGAAGGGAGTACAACAGAAAACATCAGTGAAATATTTAAATATAAGAGGGGGAAAAAAACACAGTTCAGGAAAAAACAAGCTATTTCTCCCAGCTGCAGGAAAAGAACCATGGAAGTAACGAAGATACATGATTATTCTCCAGGTATTCTCTGCAAGGAATCCAGGCATCAGGAATTCCTTAGAACTGCCCCACGCTTTGTGTGGGACCACTGGTATCTTGTGCGTGCGCTTGAAGTGTGTAAGACTTCGTGTGCAAGAGGGGAGACGCATGTCCCTGCCAAATATTTAGAGGGTGTGCGCACCAGGTAGTTTTGATGAGTTGTAACTTCCTGAAACATATCTGTTCCTTTTGAGGTTCCTCTTCACTGTTTGCACATTGACCACGGAGAAAGAGTACCTGCATACACACTGACCATGACCAGCGTACCTGCGAATGATGAATGGGCTCTTGGTGTGATCTTGTTCTAAGGAGCCCGAGGAAGTCTTTATGAAAAGAATAATTCTTAGTATTTGTGTTCTAATATTATTTTTGAGAAGGTGAAGCACTTCACATGTATTATCTGGCTTGAATGCTTACAATCACTGTGCAACCTAAAAAAAATATTATTCCCATGTTGCAGATGAGGAACACTGAGGCTGTGAGTTGATTGCCTCAGCCCCCCCCCCAGTGAGTTCATTGTAGAGGCAAGAGTTGAACCAGCTGTGTAAGTGCCCCAGTGTAGAGACTTGAGTATACTTATTAGATCTTCCTCGGCCGGATCCATGCAACTAGATCTATGCAACTAGCCAAAATGCCTCGCATCGCCCACACTGGACCTTGCACTCCCATTTTTCAAGTCGTGTGCATTGCTCACTGTGATCTGTACCAGTCAAACTGGCGATAGGCTCTGAGCCACCCATTCCCACCCTGACTTTGAGATCTGCTTAAAGCCAGCTAATGAATTTCTTCCCTCCTGCCTGCTTTCCATCCATAGAATGGATTTGATAACACCTCTTTTCCAGGTTTCTGGTATGAACCATAACAAGGATGCTTAGCACTTTCAGGTATTTAGAAGACAGAAAAGTGCTTTACAAAAAGGAAAAGAAAGGGATGCTTACAAAATATACAGTAACCCCTCATTTTATACAGGAATACTCTATGTGATAGCATGGGCTTTTGCGCATTAACAGAAATCAGCCATCAGCCATTGGTATTCTGATAAACTGGGAATAGCTTTCTGGTTGGTGGTTTTGCGCACTCTGCCTTTGTGTGATATTTCAGATTTGTTTCCACAACTTATTGCACATTCATGGGGGGGGTGTCCTTGCAGAAAATTGCCTGGGGAAATAGATTTTGTTTTCTTTCCCGGGCAGAACAATTTTCCACCTGTCACCCAACTATCTGATAAGAGGGATTAGACAGATGCATTGCAAGTAGCCATAGGAAACAGGAGAGGGTCTTAAGAGACCACCTCTTTCATATCCGAAGTTGGCTTGCTCCAGGCATACATGCACATACCATTCTTAAATGGGCACTCACTGGTTCAGAGGCAGTGATGTAGACTTGAGTCTACTGACTTGGACTTGAGTCGGACTCAAGTTGCGTCAGTGACTTGACTCGAACTTGACTCGGCGATTGTGAAAGACTCGACTCGAGACTTGGAGCCTTTTACGACAAGTCGAATTTGATTCAGGTTTAAACCCATTTTCCCCATTAAATAGATAGGGACTCACAACTCGCTACCAAAGACTCGGGGGCAAAGACTTGGACCCAGAGACTTGGGACTTGACTCGAGACTTGGAGTCAGAGACTTGATCCACATCCCTGTTTAGAGGCCTAACTGCAAAGGCATGATCTATGGCAAGTATTTGACACTTATCTTCTTATCTTCTGTAATTTCTGTAGTACCCTTATCGTCTGTAATTTAGCTCTGAATGCCAGGTGCAAGGGAGTGGCAACAGGATAAATAAAGAGGGGGGGAACCTCATTGGGAATGTTGAACTAAACATATAACAGCTTGCTTATTCTTGTGCCTAAACTTTTCCAGATTCATAGAATTAAAAGCTTAACATGGACAACACGCTATAGTGTTCAACGAAAGGAAAAATTTGATAAAGGGGGGGGGGAAACCCACACCTTTTCACGCTGCAGTGTGCAGCCAAATGACCTTGTTCCAGCAGCTCGGAGGACTCTGGAACATGTCACCTTACAAGACCATAGTTCTGTACGAACAAGACCTCTTCTGTATTGCGACAATGTTTGCTTTGTGGAGTTAGCATTTCTTGGTGCTGGAATATGCTCTCAAGACAGGTACTGCCCCCCCCTTCCCCTGCAAAACAAGAAAACAAAATATCCAGCTGAGTAGAAAAGGCTGGGGAATGGAAAGTATTGATCTTCTTTCATCACTTTTTTTTTTGAAACGGCAGTGCAAACATCTGACCCTTACTGAGGGTCACACCAGGAGGCTTTTTTTGTAGCTGAAACCAAGATTTCGTCCTCTTCTCAAATCCCTGCTGAGGCTTCTGCTTGCGGATGCCTGCCTTGGTGTCTTAAAAACAAATCCAGGGGGTTCTGCCCCTGCTAACTGGGCTAAGAGGCAAGATTTAAAGTGGCGGGTCCCTTGTATTGAGCAGGGGGGAGAGCAAATTTCCTGTTAACTCTAGCATGGTATCCTTGTCAGTGATGGACAAAACGAAACGTTCATTTTACCCGGCACGTAATTAACTTGTGGAACTTCCTGCTACAGGATGTTGTGATGGCACCTGGCCTAGATGCCTTTGAACGAGGATTGAAGGAAAAGGTCCATCACAGGTTACGAATCATAATGACTGGATGCAACCTCCGAGTTTCAGGGGTAGCCTAGCTCTGAATGCCAGGTGCCAGGGAGTGGCAACAGGATACAGGTCTCTTGTTGTCTTGTGTGCTCCCAGAGGCGTTTGGTGGGGCCACTGTGAGACACAGGAAGCTGGACTTAGACACAGGATGCCCAAATCACCGACTCTGTTTTCCTGCTTAGAAAATGGGGACAGGAGTTACAGGTTTTCAGTGGCATGCTTCAATTCAGGCTTCGCAATGCAGCTCACATCAGCATCCCCTCGACACTGTTGAGATGTTGTCTGTGCATCGTACTGTCGCACAAAGGGACCTGTTAATGCTGCCCTCCCCCTTTTGAATGCCTTGACATTGAATAGGCATCTTTTCCCCCCACGTGCAATGACACTCTTTTGCAACATCCCGTTATCGGAAAGTCATCTTTGTTTCAACAACAGACATTTCTTGTGTGCGTGTTTCTTTTTGACATTGTCTTGTCCTATCGCAAGTGTAAGGATATTATCTTGGCAACTCAATTATGATGGCAAGTTCTGTTGAAATGAAATGCGTACAATATCGCTACAGAAATCTAAGGGTAAAAGAATTCAACGTGTCCAGAAAGGGCTTATTCTGCCTTCAGAGCATGTCAGCCAGTTTTAGCCACCTTGCTGTCTCTCGTGGATGAATAATCCATGATATTTGCTTCCCCCCTGTGCATTTCAGGCCTGTTGTTCATCTTCTTGTACATATATAAACCAAGGATCTGCCAGTTTACTGACATATTTTGTCACCTGGTGGGATGAAACAACACTTGACGATTTTGTAGACTCCGTTGTAAGATGATAATTCTGTAACATATTCTCTAACTCTTCTTATTAACCAGGGACAATCTCTATATTCTGGTCCCTGTTCCTGGTAAATCCATGTCTGGTTTTTCTGTGCCTCTAGGGGTAGGTAAAGGTTCCCCTTGCTCAAAAGTCAGTTGTTACCGACTCTAGGGGTGGTGCTCGCCTCCGTTTCCAAGCTGAAGAGCCAGCGCTGTCCGAATACGTTTCTGTGGTCATGTGGCCGGCATGACTCAACACTGAGGCACACGGAACGCAGTTACCTTCCCGCCGAGGCGGTACCTATTAATCTACTTGCAATTTCTTGCTTGCAAACTGCTAGGTTGGCAGGAGCTGGGACAGGAGATGGGAGCTCACCCCGACATGTGGCACTTCGGGTCTCGAACTGCTGTCCTTGGGATGTGAATCCCAACTTTATTTTTTCAATAAGTGGTGAGTGAATTTAAAATAATGATGATAATAATGCAGTTCTTTGCTCCCTTTTAAGCCATGAAACAAATCGGCATGCACGTTCAATTGCTGACCACATTCGCTGTTTCCTTTTATTGTCAATCTTTGCTAAATACCATGTCCCTGCAGGCTTTAGTAAATCCATGTATTAAAGGTACAAAGGTATTATGGATTTGTGTGGACATCAAATCACCAGCTTCCCATCAACATCTTAAGTAATTTCAAAACAAAATCCTCATGCAGAACTGGGAGGGGGTGGTGGTGGTTCGTTCCTTGCTTACGAGCGTCTCAACAGGGTCCATCTGGTGGTTTACCCCCCTCTGAATTACACATGCCATTTCTGTGCTAATGCTCTTTCTTGCGTGAAACTCTTATTCATCCTGCAAATAGGGGAACTCTTTGTCGCCTTGGTTTTTTGCCGTCCTTTTGTGTAGCTGTCATCCGCTCACGCCTCGTACAAATTGAGCACCAGAATTCACGCTAAGGGCCTCCAGCTGTGTGGCTAAAGCCAAGCAATTGCAGGTAGATGGGAGTGAGCAGTGAGGTGAAGGCCGCTACCCTAGGCACACCGACTTGGGAGTAAGCTCCTTGATCTTGGTGGACCTGCCTCAGAGGAAGCGGGCTTCCGATTGGGCTGTTGGTCAGCCCAATTCCCTCTAAGCCGTGAGTCTGCGCAGCTCTAGTGGATTTTCTCTTATAGCGTTGCTGCAAGGACTATATCGCAATGCTATCCGTGAAGCTCTCTGCACACTCAGAAAGTGCTATACAAGTGGTGGTGATCGGCCTTCCCTCTGCTTTGGCTGTGTGGTGTTGTGATGCCATCCCGGGACGCTCGGTGATGACGCCACACGTTATTGCTGACTTCTGGGTCGCTGAGCTTCGTATTGTGCAGAGCTTGACTTGGAGCTGTACGGCTGCATAGCTTACAGAGAACCCTGGTGGCGGTGGTGGACCATCGATGAAGATGATGAGATACATAAAGTAAAAAGATAGACTCCTTCCCTAATGGGCTTCCTATCTGGATCTTGACGAGAGTTCTGGCCTAGAGCGTCTCCCCTCCTCTCTTGGGTACCAGTGACCTGATGAGTGAGAGAGAGTTGTAGAACGCCCCCAAATTTGCCACCCTACATGGCTTGCTTCAGGTCGCTGCATGGATGGGTTGGCTCTTCTATGGATTACGTACTTGGGCCTAGTTCCAATGGCATTTACGAAGCACTGGGATTGGAAGGAACCGTGAATTCTCTTGTGAATCTCCCAGCCTTCTGACATAGTATTTAGTTTATGTATCTCTAAAACATAAACTTATTGGGAATGAGATGTTGTTGTCTCATGAGGCAGCCTGCTCTGTGGCTGAAATTCTCCGTTTTGACCAAAACGTTTGCCCCCAATGTGCCATTCCAGAATGTAATGCATCTCTGTGTCTTTTCCTCGGTAGATATGATAAAAAGCTTTTCATTAATTATACTGTTTTAATTGTGTCCCCCATTTTGGCTTCTCAGAGGTCTGACACCGTACCAGTGGATGCAAGTTTGGACAGGATTTCAAATCGATAGGCTAATTGTTGGCTGTAGTTATGTGTTCTATATTTTAATGAAAGCTATGAGCATTTTTGAGAGGTTGCTGAGAAGTGGATTACGAGAGGAACTTTGCCCTTATTACTAGACCAGGATGGTGTAGTGGTTTGGGAGTCGGACTTAGACCTGGAAGATCCAGGTTCAAATCCCCCGCTCAGCCACGAAGCTTCCTGGGTGACCTTGGGCCAGTCACTATCTCTCAGCCCCACCTGCCTCACAGGGTTGTTGTGAGGACAAAAAGGAGGGGAGGAAATATGTACACCACTCTGAGCTCCTTGGAGGAAGGGCGGTATAAAAAACCACGGTTTGGACCAACCACAGTTTGCCTGAACAAGACCATGTTGTGACAGTACCTTCCAGCGGATGGTCTAAATCAGTGTTTCTCAAACTGTGTGTCATGACCTGATTTCTGGCGGGTCCTCCAGATCCTCCAGTAAAAACATGGAAAGATCAGATAAGTAATTGCTTCAAGCCCTGAAGCTAGACAAAACTCAGATACCTGCTAATTGCCCTGCAAAGAGACTGCAAAGTTGTGAATTAACTTGATGACCAGTTGGTCCCTCCCTCATTCTGTGATTACATTTTTGTGCATATTTTCCCTCTCTTTTTTTTCCATGGACTATTAAACGGCAGAAGTACAAGCAAGAACATATAACTTAGAAGTTGCTCAAGGCACCTGTGGAAGTGTGGAGCTTTGTTCTCGCATAAAATCTTTTAATGTCTTTTGTTCCTTCTAATGCATGGATTTAATAAAGCCTACAGGGGATGCGATATTTACTGTCGGTTGACATGTCATGAATGGGTGAACTGCATCAATTGAGCAATATATTACGAAGTGTGTGAGTGCCATTTCAATTGTCGGAAAGGGCCCTGCAGCTCCTCCCTTTTTTAAAATATGTGCAAGTGTTTACATCAAAACAGAAGTTTTATTTTTCTTGTCGTCAGAGTTTCTCATCAAATTTATTCGAGGCAGTTTACATAGGCAGCCTCTCTTAGACTTGATAATATTTTTATTTATTTATTTTTCACATTTTTATACCGCCCTTCCTCCAAGGAGCTCAGAGTGGTGTACATATTTCCTCCCTTCCTTTTGTCCTCACAACAACCCTGTGAGGTAGGTAGGTGGGGCTGAGAGATAGTGACTGGCCCAAGGTCACCCAGGAAGCTTCGTGGCTGAGCGGGGATTTGAACCTGGATCTTCCAGGTCTAAGTCCGACTCCCAAACCACTACACCATCCTGGCTCCTAATAAGGATAAGGGTCTTTACAGTATTGTTCTGGAGCAAAGGGCTATGATGGACAATGGGTGGAGTTTATAGAGGCAGTAGGAGATCTTATGGATTGTTTGAGGGCTGCGGAGGTGGGAAGACGAAGGTCACAAACAGGAGCATAGCAGGATATGATAACTACGAAGTGCACATGGCAGCCTTGAGTCATGTTACTCCAGAGATTTCCCCCCCCCCCGGCGGAAGTGATTTTCAAGCAATAATTCCAACACGTGCCAATCAATGAACAACTTAAGCCAATGTAGCAGCCATTAAACGGTTTAGTTTCATTAACTGCATTTAGTTAGTGCAGAATGGCATGTTTTCTGACATAAAGCAAAGCTATCGCTGGAAAAAATCTGGGCCTTTCTAATTTATTTATAAGCAGCTGCCACAGTCAGAATGATGATCCGTCCTCCCCCAGCTTGTCAATATTGACTGGTGGTAGCAAGTCTTAAATTCAGTTCTCCCGAGTTTCAAGTTGGGTTTCGGGGTGGGGGGAGCCAACAAATATGAAGATAATTTCAGCGTCGGAAAGCGAAACTATAGTCCAGTTTTCGTAGCCTTTGGTGACCTTTGTGCTGTGCTGTCCGAGCCATGATTTGCGTTCTGGGCGTGGATACAAGCAGAAAAAAAGGCAGTCATCTTTTGCTGATGGTGGAAAGTAGCCCATTGCTAGGCTTACCAGATTGCCCCCCCCCGACGCAAGGGGGCGGAAGGAATGTCATTGGGGGTGGGTGTCACCGTGGGCCTGGACTGGGAATGTGGCATCACGGGGGCGGGGGGGCGGGGATGCTTTTCGAGTGCTTCTAGCCTGGTCGCGCAAGCGCTTCTAGCCTGGTCGCGAACGGGAGGCTGTCCCCGTCCCTAGTGACGTCTCGGAAAGTGCTTCTAGCTTTGCGTGAGGCTCGAACAAAGAAGATGAAGGCGCCGTGGGGGCAGTCCTGAATGGCCGGGACAAACAGGAGACCGGGCGGGAGCCCGGGATTTGGGCTCCCGAACTGGGATTCTCCCAGCCATATCCGGGACTGTGGTAAGCCTACCCATTGCCCAAGGGATCAATGGAGGGGGTTATGTTGGCCCTTTCCGTATGCACGAGGCAAGGCAGGGGAATTAAGTCAGGCCATTGGTTGAAGGCAGGAATGGGGAGGGGACTTGGCAGCTGTATGAGCTGCAATGTGAGCTGGAAAGTGGCCCTGCCCACCCACATATCCAGTATAATAAGTGTTAGAGAGTAGCTGGCTGTTCCTGGGGGTATGAATAGGACTTCGTTGCCCTTCAACTGACTGGCCCGTGATTGAAGGCTTTTTCTGCCTGCAGGACAGGGGTTAAGTGCAGGGATTGGTGTGGTCTCAGTGTCGGGGGGGGAGTCAAGGGGGCAGGGCTGATCTTCAGAGGTTGTCTAGGATGGGAATACTGGCTAGGAGCCAATTGGGGAAAAATATTGTAAAGTCAACCTCAAAGGCTGCTCGGCTTGTTGGGATTTTTTTTTGGGGGGCAGTGCAATCCAGCAACTCACCCCCCCCTCCATTCCAGGGTTTTTTTGTCGTAAGCATAGATTGTCCCTGACATTCTATCTTATGGAGTCAGGGTGGCAATGCTCAATGGGGGGGGGGGGAGGCTAGGTAGCACCTAGCTGCCTCCTCCAGGGAAGGAGGCTATTATAAGTGGGACAGAGATAAGCCTTACTGCAGTTATCTGGATTGAAATGCAACTGCGGCCCATTTATAATCTGAAGTCTTTGTCTTTGCCTTGTGACTGATTGAGGGTACATGGGATGAAGATTCTCCTTCTCCCAAACAGGACACACCTTGTTGCAAGAGAAGCAATGGATGGAAAGTCGGCCATAGCTTTCACCATGTGAGCAGGAGGCCGGACGCTGTCTGGGGAGCTGGGTGGCAGCCATGGCCATAGCTGCCCATGTACACCACCTTGAATTAAAGTCGGAGGAGAAATCCAATGACCAAGAAAGGTGGTATATAAATACTGTATATTATTATATTATATTAGCTCAATAGTGGAATACAGTATCCGCAAGGCTCTCCAAGGTTAACAGAAACCTTGCAGAGCCTCTCTAGGACTTAGTCTCGTTCTACTTGCCTGGAATGGAGGCTGCTTCTCTGTTTGTTTTAAGGAAGAAACAAAGCTTGCTGAATGAAAAAATAAGAGTTGGGTGTGTGTGTGCCCGCCTGCCCGCAGGGGAGGCAGGGCAGGGGCCCTCAGGAAACCATGGAGTTCGCTCCTATCCATGGTTTCAAGTATCCACGGAGGGGCCTGGAACATATCCCCAGCGGATATGGGGGCCCACCTGTACTCTGTTCTGTAAAATGGGATTCTTACAGCGCAATCCTATCCAACTTACACCGCCGATGTAACCAGCGGTGCAGCAAGAACGGGAGGCCCCCGAATGGAAAGGGGATTCAAATCCTCTCCAAAGGGGGATTTGAATCCCCTTTCTGTTCTGGGGCCTCCCGTTCTTGCTGCACTGCTGGTTACACCGGTGGTGTAAGTTGGATAGGATTGCGCTGTTAGTCACAATTGTATAGAGGTGATACTGGATATCAAAGCTTTTCCCTACAGTGAATATTTCCCAGCTTTCATGTTCCTTTGTTTTATTCTTAGTATGATAATGCAGTCATTTATCTCCTTCTCATGGACTCTCCTTGTCTGCAAGTAGCATTCCCCCCTGCTTCCTCTGCCAGTTGTTTATAATCTCCCTGCATACATTGGTCCTCATGATGGCTATAGCTCTTCAAAGTTACGAGCATCCTTGCCAAACTGCCAAGTGATAGACCTACCAGAGGGGTCTCCTTCTCCACCTGGAATCATTCATTGTTGTCTCTAATGAGATGACACCATTTTGCTCAGTTAACATTGCTATACGCATACCAGCGGATCGTGTGGCGACTTTTCATAATCCTTCCTTCCCCTCCATGGAAAACGTTCTTGAGTGGCAGGGAATTGTAATGGAGTTCAGACTTACTTGGGACCTAGCTATGCCTCTGGATCAGAGCTGGCAGAAGGTCAGAGCTATCTAAAGCCACCCCTAAACTTTCGACTTAAAGGATATAGTGGAACTGGAAAAGGTGCAGAAGAGAGCGACCAAAAAGATTAGTGGGCTGGGACACCTCCCTTATGAGGAAAGGCTACAGCGTTTTGGGGCTCTTCAGTCTAGAAAAAAAGGTCTGAGAGGGGACATGATTGAAATGTATAAAATTATACATGAGATGGATAGAGGGATGTTCTTTTCTCTCACACAACACCAGAACCAGGGGGCATCCACTAAAACTGAGTAGCAGGAGAGCTAGACAAAAGAAAATATTTCTTTACCCAGCATGTAATTAAATCTGTGGAACTCCTTGCCACAGGATGTGGTGATGGCACCTGGCCTGGATGCTATTAAAAGGGGGTTGGGCAGATTTATGGAAGAAAAGTCCATCACAGGTTACAAGCCATGATGGGTATATCACCATAGATATAAAACCTCCTGGTTGTAGGAGTAGGTTTTCTTTGTGCCAGGTGCAAGGGAGTGGCAACAGGATGCAGGTCTCTTGTTGTCTTGTGTGCTCCCTGAGGCATCTGTTGGGCCACTGTGAGATACAGGAAACTGGACTAGATGTGCCTTTGGGCTCTTACTTGCCCTCTCCACTTCTCCTCAGTGGTTTGAACTTTGTGTGTGCGCTCCTATCTGTGCTTGTCCTTCCTGGCCCCCAAGAACCCAGATTGCAATCACCCTTGTTTGGCACATGGGGTGACTATTCAGCAGCATGCACTACTGCAGTGTTTCTCAAACTGTGGGTCAGGACCCACTTGGTGGGTCGCGACCCAATTTTTGGTGGATCCCAGGTGATGGAAAGCTCAGGTAAGTCATTGCCACAAGCCCTGAGGCTATTCAAAAATCAGATAGCTGCTAATTGCCCTTCAAAGAGCGGAGTTTCTGCAATTTGCAAGATAGCTGCTAATTACCCTGCAAACAGCTGAACTCCTGCACTTTGCAAGCTTGTGTAAATATAGGGAGATAAATGTTTGAACATCTTGTAAAGCTAGGTGGGTCCCGATAGAGTGTCATTTTAAAAAAGTGGGTTCCAGTGCTAAAATGTTTGAGAACCACTGCATGACTGAATTTTAACCATGAGAAAAGCCGCAAATGTACGAATTGCCATTTTGCAACTGGCTCCATCTCCCTAAGTTGCCGTTCTGTGCTGGTAGCTCCCAAAGCTCTTGCATAAAAAAAAAAGCAAAAGGAGATCTTAGAAGCCTCAACTCTGCCCACTAGGGATGATTTCCCCTGGCCTCTGAATTTATGAAGCATCTCGAAAGAAACAGTAATGCCTGTTGACTGGATTGTCTCCTATAATGCAGAAATCCAGGAGGTTTGAACTGCCGCACTTTTCTGCTTCAGAGGCCAGAGCAATCACTTGCTATGAAGGCTTCAATTAGATGGAACTGGCCAATGGGAGGGGGACTTAGGCCAGTGTAGAGTGCAAGAATTCTTGCATGTAGGAAGTCCCGGGTGCACTTTCCATCACCCCCTTGTTCTCGGGTAACAAGGCGATGAAATATCCCTGTCCAGGACCCTGGAGGTCTTCTGTCAACCAACCTGGGCATGTTTTTTTTTCTGCAGAGATGCAGAGTGTGACTTAAGGTAAAGCATCTTTCGGTCAAGGAGCTGAATGTAGACAGCGACTTCCTCAGGGTCCACTACTTCCCTCAATAAGTTGGACTTTGAATAGTTTAGTTTAGCTGCTTGATAGTGTCTGTCTGGGATGTGAAATCCCAAGTTAACTGTAAAGGTTCCAAAAAGGGTCTTGGGCAAACTGGCAACAAAATGACAAATGGGATTTAGTGTTTATGTAAGGGCAGAATGACAAACACGGGAACAAAAATCTTAATTTCCCCTATTAGCTGATAGGGTCAAAACTGCCTACTCGGGGGAAGGGGGGAAACCTTGAGGTCATGGTGGGTAACAAAATGAAAATGTCAATGTAATGCACACTGGCAGTAACTGCAAATCGAAGTCAGAAATGCTCAGGAAATAGAGTACATAGCAGAATGTTAAATACGTTTTTGGTGATACAGGTTGAGTATTCCTTATCTGGCTTGCTTGGGATGGGAAGTTGTCTGGAATTTGGATTTTGGAATATTTGCATAAATATAGTGAGATCTTGGGGTTGGGACTCAAGTCTAAACACGAAATGCATTTGTCTCATATGCACCTTATAAACATAGCCTGAATTTTATGCAATATTTTAAATAATTTTATGCCCCAGCATAACTTTTTTTTTTTTAAAAAAGCCATAGCACCAAAAATGTCTGGATTTCCGAATAGTCTGGATTTTGGATATCTGTATAATTTATTTATTTAATTTATGTAAAGAATTTATATCCCGCCTTTCTCCCAGCGAGGGCACTCAAGGCGGCTAATCAATCTATATAAGGGATAATCAATCTATATCACGACTGTGTATAATTCTGATTGCCCCGTCTTGTATATATCTTAGAGATGGAACAGATACCAGAAAGGTCAATGTGCTGGAACACCTTGCAAGGAAAGACTGAAGTCAACATAAGGGAGAACTTGATAGAGGTTAATAACATTTGGAATAGTGTGGAGAGGGGGCCTAAAGAGAGACGTGCTTTTGTCACCTCTCTCATAATGCTAGAGCTCAGGGTCATCCGGCGACGTTGATTGATGGTAGATCCTTGTGCGCTTGGCTTTGGTCGGTAGGAGATCCTTTATGTGACCTTTCCTTTCTTTTTGCATTTTCAGGAAATGATAATAGCGAAACTCTTCCAGAATCTATCCCATCTGCTCCGGGGACACTGCCCCATTTTATACAAGAGCCCGATGACGCTTACATAATTAAAAGCAACCCCATCGTGTTGCGCTGCCGAGCGGTGCCCGCCATGCAAATCTTCTTCAAGTGCAATGGGGATTGGGTCCATCAAAATGAGCATGTCTCCGAGGAGAGCATGGACGAAAGTACCGGTAAGTAAGAGATGTGCTTGTATATTTATTTTATTTATTTATTTTTTCACATTTTTCCAGGTCTAAGTCCGACTCCCAAACCACTATACCATCCTGGCTCACCATACTACACCTAGCATATATAATGCCAAAGGAGCTGCCTATTCCCAAACACATCTGCTTGCTTTGAAGATATAGGGGAGGGAAAGTGGAAAGCTGGGCCCTGCATTGGAGTCGGCCAAGGGAAGGGAGGCCAGAGGCCCGGATCCATCAGAGAATCCCCACTTGGGGGGGGGGGTCCACCAAGTTACTAGCTGAGGGCTTCAGCAAATCTGGAGCCTTCCCCATTGGACAGAATCTGCACCCAGCATTATTTTTTTTTTTTTGGGGGGGAAGGTATGGTGTAGTAACCTGGGGTTGAAGGGATGCTGGGCAGCAAACATGACCTTTTCATGTAGAAAAATCAGCCTGAACAGGGCAAATGGATTGTGCAATAGTTTCAGCTAATTTCTTGGTTACGTGGGATCGAGAAGAATGTGCAATCGAGCCCGCTCTCCGTGTTTTGAGTTGGTGGGAATTGCTCAATGGTTTCCATGTGTTTTCCCAACAGCCAGACAGCTCCGAGGGCTCCAAAGCCCTTTGTAGGCTTAAACCTCTTACAGGAATGAAAACCTGCCCCTCTTTCCAGATGCTTTGACTGACGAGATGTGGAGTTTTGACAGCCACTTGTGCATTTGGGGGTGGAAAATGGTTGAAAAGAAATAAACCAAGCTTTCCTCCTGTTTTGTATTAATCTCGCTAAGCTACTAAGCTGACTGGGTGATCTTGAGGGACGCTGGCTGGTTCAGCTCCTTGTGTGATCTCGCCATCTGGCTTCTGGACTAGTTTTGGGGGCCTCACTATCTTGCTCTTCCTGGTTTGACCTCCTTTTCTGGAGGATAAACAGCAGGGGTGTGTGACCCTATCGATTCTCTGGAATATCTCGCTGGATTTCAAGGCTGCTTTTAGTGCTGGTGATCTAGAGGCCTTTTTGCATTTTTTCAGGAAATGATAATAGCGAAACCTTTCCCGACTCTCTCCCATCTGCTCCTGGGACACTGCCCCATTTTATACAAGAGCCAGTTGCCCAGGAACCAGGTCGCAGTCGGCATTTCTATAGGGACAGATCGGAGCCTATGACCCCTTGTGTCACCTGATCCCTACTGCACAGAGGCAATGACATTCTCTGGTTATGTGCAATACTGTCACTGCAGTGCATGAAGGGGAGCCCAGCAGCCTGATTTTCAAACCAGCTGCTACAATGGGGCAGAAATGAAGGTGCCTGAATGTTAGTTCGTGACATTGGGGCCTACAGCCATCGAACGTGGCAAATGTATATAGGAAGAGAGAAGGATGGGGGGGGGGGAGAAGGAGAGAACCTTCAGATGTGGTGTTTAGTCCTGGATTGTCACAGATTGCATGGTATGTTACTGCAACAAGGAATAAAAAAGAAAACCGTAAAGGTGGTCTCTCCCCCCCGCCCCCCACAAACACTGAACGGTAACGTACAATTTAACAAACAAAAGCTGCCTTATGCTAACCTCAGCATCTCCTAACGGCATTTTCATGTTGAAATACTTGTAATATGCCACTGTATTTGAATTTTATCTGATATATTAATCAGCAGAATGCCAGAGGATTAATCAAATACAAAATCTTTAATTGGTTTGTCAGCCCTCTTTGTTGTTATGTTTGCATTCCATTATTTCTTCAAGAAGCTCTGAGCTGTGTTGGTGGGAGGAGCCTTGAATCTTTTGCGAGCCAGACCCCTAGCGACTCCGATAAAGACTGAGCTGGGAAAGATTCCCTGGCAGAGGACAGGGAGAGTTGCTGCTGGTCATAGCCGATTGTAATGGGCAAGGTGGAACCGATGTTCTGATCCGGTATAAGGCCCTTCCCAGGGATGCGAAGGTGGACTCCAAGTCTCAAATCAAGTCCCAAGTCTTTGCCCCCAGGTTCCGAGTCTTTGGTTGCGAGTTGCGCATCCCTATCTGTTTAATGGGGGGGCATGGGTTTAAACCTGAATAAAACTCGACTTGTCGTAAAAGGCTCCAAGTCTCGAATCAAGTCTTTTGAGTCTTGTACAATCGCCGAGACAAGTCCGAGTCGAGTCTTTTACAATTGCCGAGACAAGTCCGAGTCGGGTCATTGATGCAACTTGAATCTGACTCCAGTCTACTTCACTGGCCCTTTCCTATGTTCAGTGAAGAACTACATCAGGTGCCTTTTGTCCATTGTGTAGGTGGTTCTTTGAGAATATAACGACAGAACTTCTTGCCCCTCAGTCAGAACCTGCCTGTTTGATAAGGCTGTTTGAGACCGTTGCCTCAGTTGATGGATTGGCAGGGATGCCTACCTCTTCCCCCCCTTGCCTTTTTGACACCTCCTCTTCTCATGAAATAGTGTAGCCCAGGGGTTCTCAACCTTTGGAGGCCCGGGTACCCCCTGTCACGGTCCAATTTTCTGAAGTACCCCATTGCTAATTAATCGGATCAATCAATTAATTAATCGTTAAATAAAAAGTACTAAAACAATTTTAAATGTGAAAAAATGTCTTACTTAACTCGTGTGTGTGTGTGTGTGTGTGTGTGTGTGTGTGTGAGAGAGAGAGAGAGAGAGAGAGAGAGACGGGGTATTGCATTTAAGTTCTAATTACCAAGTAATTAACTACTGATTGATGCTGATAAGGGGCAGGCTCTGGCGTACCCCCTGCCATTGGTCCGCGTACCCCTAGGGGTACTCATACCACAGGTTGAGAACCCCTGGTGTAGCCACTTTGTCTGGTGCCTGGGGCGGTGACTCCTGGCGTTGCTCCCCCCCCCCCCCAGCGTGCACACACTAGCTACACTACTGTTTTCATGCCTTGGGTTCAAGAAAGAAGAGGGGAGTGGAACAGGAGAGTAGAGTGGTGGGCTAGAACTCCAGAGATGTTCTAGCCCACCACTCTCCTCTTTGCTTCCTCTTCTGTTCCATTTCCCTTTTCAAACCAGGGGAAGGAAGTGGAGGTGGTTCTTGTTAAAGATGGGGGAGGCAGAATTTGGCATGCTGCCTCAGGCAGCGAGAGGCCTAGGGGCAACCCCCACAGCGGTTTGGGGGAGCAGGCTTGAAAAGTTACTGCAGCAAACGAGCGGTTCATAGGATCAAAGTCAGACTCCTTAATAGTCGTTTGGCAACTAATGAAGGTAAATGGAGGTCTTCCGTTTTGCAATAATGGCACCTCTGCAACGCCAGGGATTGCAAGTCTGGGGAGGCTGTTGAGAAATGATCAACAGATTTTATCAGGCTTCCAGCAAATCCTATATCCTTTCTCATTTAGAAACATCTTGATAAGTATTGCAAAGCAATTTAACGGTTGCGCTTCCTTGTAATTTCAGAACTCTGTTTTGTTATTACTTTTCCCCTCCACTTTAACTTTCCAGATTGCTAGGCAACTCTGTGTCTTCGAAATAATAATGTGGATATAACTTCCTCTCGTAGAACGGGGGGGGGGGGGAGAATGGAGATGAAAGGGGGGGATTGAACGGAGAGTAGTGAATGGGGGTGCAATTAGAAATTGTCATGTATTTTAAAAGGGGGTTAGAAATGAGGTAACTGTGTGTGACAGATTCTGAAAAGATTTCCTACCAAAGGTATTGTCTTAATGTTTTTTTTTTTCCTGGATGATTTTTTCTCCCTTAGTTTTTATTTTTTTAAAAGATCTAATGAGCATAACCTTTACTTTCAAAGCCTTTTCCGAATCAATGCAAAAAGCAATGTCTTTCTTTTTATACAGCTAATGAAAATCTGTTTTGTGCCTGGTGCATCTATGCGGGTCGTTCCCCCCCCCCCCCGTTTTGAATTAATAGGGAAATGAAGCTTGATGGAACAACCTAAGTGCTGGTTTCAGGGTTTGAAAACAAGCGGCGTCGGTACAAAAGCTGGAAATCTCGAGGAACTGTGGAGCATGAAACGTGAATCACAAAATGGAGACCAAAATGCACCAGATAATATGTGCAATGTCCCTATAAGTTAAAGAACTCCATCAAATGCCATGCAGTTTGATGAAGCGAAGTGCTGGTGGCTACTTTTTAAGGATCTACGAGACTGCTGGCAGTCCCTTCGTGTGAAGTGGCTCACAACATGGGACTATTTTACCCATAGTGGCATGCAGCTTTTTATCAATACATGAGACTTCCATGTACCTTCTACTTCCTTAGATCTGGAGATGATAGGGATGGACACTGAGATCTTCTGCATGCAAAACATGTGCTCAGGGCTGGCTCAGACCTCCGTTGTCCTACCTCCCTTATTTGGCGATGTCCCAGCCCTCATTGTTTCAACATTCTAGCCCAGCGGTCTCCAAACAGTGGCCCGCTGTGCAGCTGGAAACGGTGTCCGGACGCAGCGTGGCGGTGGTGGAGCCTTACGATCCCACCAGGTCCCGCCCGGTAGCCTCCTTATCTTTGTCTCCGATCTTGGCAGAAGCTTGCGCCGGGCATCCGTTTCCCCCAGGAAATCGGGGCGCAGAGCCTTCTGGGGTGAAGTGCAGAAGTAGCGGTTGCCCAGTGCGAGTTTCTGCAAAGACTGGAGACAAAAATAGGAGGCGACCAGGCGGGACTTACAAAAGACACACCGAGATCTTCGAGCCGTGTGCGGACGCTGTTCTATGCAACGCAGCGCGGCCAGTGTGTCACAGTATTTCGGGGTTGACTGGGCATCGGTGTCAGCTCTTGTGTTGGCTGGGGCACGTGTCCCAGCAGACACCGTCCGAGGAACAGGCAGATAGGAAGAATCTATATTGTCACCTATATTTAAACCCAGCACTCTAGCATCTGTATTTTACTGGCCTCTTTTAGACCCAACTTGTCAGTCTCCCAGGTGCTGCAGGCAAAATTGGGTAGCGAGTCCCTTATGGACCCTTTCTAGATTCCAAAGCCACAGATATCAAGGTAAAGATTCATGTCCTTATTTGATCTTTAGGAAGAGACACCTGCCTAGCAGCCTATATCTCCTAATAATAAGATAATAGGAATAGGGATATCAAGCTGTGGCGCTAAAGGGACCGCACAACATCAATTGCCGGAGCAAGCAAATTCCTGTGTTGTGAAGATTTGATGCCTGCAGGCTGGAATACCTGTGCTGGTAGCTTAAATGTGGATAATTTAAAAAAAAAACAGAGCTGTCGTCCTCCAATTTTTCAAAAGCGAATAATTAATTGAAACTCAAGTGTCGTGTGCAGCTTCTTCCTAGCAAGATGAATAAAGGATACTGTGATTCCCCACCCCCTTTAAAAGCTGATAATCTAACAAATATTATTATTATTGATATTGATATTGATAATTAATACAGCAACAGACAACACCTCCAGAACATTGGAGGTTGCTTTCAATATAAATACTAAATAATACGTGCACATGAGAGTTGCTGGAGTGTGCTGACTGATGCACTGAGCTGGGACTCAGGACCTTCCTGGATTGAATCTCATTTCTGCTGTGAACTAACTTTCCAGGCTTAGGCAACCCCCTCCCCCTCTCAGCCTCAGTCTTCCCCAGCAGCAACATGGGACTAATGATAACTTGCTTACATTATAGGATTATTGTAGGGGTTATGTCAAGATAACTCATGCTTGATTTTCAGTCAGGCCTTGCATTCAATATAATCCTTGCGTTGTCATGCATCCGATGCATGGATTCCTCCGGAAACCAATTTACAGTTATATTATTTGTTATCTGTCAGGGGAAATATTTGAATGGAGTCTAAGGGATGCAAATATTAAGGTCCATAAAACTGTTTTAGAGCAACCTCCTCAGTCACAGGGAGACTCTCTCCTTGAGAACAATGTTTGTCAGTTCAGACAAATGCTGTATGTGGAAGAAGCGAGGGGGTGTGGAGTTTGAGAGGGTGGCAGAAGGGGGGATCTTCGCTGACGATAGATGCTGTATGCTTCTGTAAAATGGATGGATTAGTTAAAATTAATTTTAAGGGATGCAGGAACCAGTGCCTGGGTGCTGGAGCCAAAGCCCCACAACTCCCCTCTCCCATGTTTATAGGTGATGTCAGCTGGTGATAGCGCCTCCCATCCTCTCTATCAACAGAGGGTCTCTTGATGCTTGACTGCTACTAGGTGCATGCATGTCCATGGCCCTCCTTGACATCTCGTCGATGCCATCTCAGTCCTCTGATATGAATTGCCAGTCCGTCTCTTTTGTCATCGTGTCGGTCCCTGCTTTTATAGAACCCAAATCGCCCTCCGTTGCGGTCCGAGCGTTTCTGCGATGACTGTGAAAACCGGTTCCGAGTTCCCACGCCCTGAGAGGGAGGAGGAGTCCCCCCTTCTGCCTCTCCATACTATTTACAAAGCACATCTCGAATTTGATTCTAAAGTACTCCAAGTTGTCTCTTCCCCATTGGGATGAGACCTGCGAAGAGTCACGGAAGTTTCCTTGTCTGATAAATAAAAAGATTACAGCAATAACTGCTGTCAGCATTTTTCTCATTTAAACAAATAAAGCTGACAAATGATGAAGCTGGATGCTGCTCTGTTATGTTTAACACATACCAAGCAATTATTCATCCTCTGCCAGCATCAGTCTGTCTGCCGCTAAACCACCCAGCAGCGCAGGAGGCTGATTAGCATAGCAATACCAGAGGCAACATTCCATGTTCTTTGAGGCTGTGCCGGATGACAAAGGATAATGCTTATAATTTCGACCGTAATTTAAAGGGCTGGGCTACCACTGTGAATTGGAATTACATAAGGTATCGGGAACAATGTTGACTTCCATTTATAACGCAGAAGGCTTTTTTTTTCTCTCCCTCCACATTGATTAGCGGGTTCTTGCCGTGTAATTTTCAGCATTTATTTTTCCCCGCGCCTTTGGAGATGTACATAAGAACATCAGAAGAGCCCTGCTGGATCAGGCCAAAGGCCCATCTAGTCCAGATTCCTGTATCTCACAGTGGCCCCACCAGATGCCTCCAGGAGCACACAAGACAACAAGAGACCTGTATCGTGTTGCCACTCCCTTGCACCTGGCATACAGAGAAAACCCACTTCTAAAACCAGGAGGTTGCTTATGACTTGTAACTTGTGATGGATGCTTCCTCCATCAATCTATCCAATCCCCTTTGAAAGGCATCTAGGCATCATCAAGGCATCACCTGTGGCAAGGTGTGTAGGGTAAAGAAACTGCCAAGTGTTTTCTATGTCAAATAGATCCATCCTCTAATGGTGCCTAGTTTGTATGTATTGGAGCTGAACAAAGGCTTGAGGGCTGACTCTCAAGCTCTTGAAAGCCTCCAATCCAGTCTTCCAACTGTTGCCCATCCATGACTTCTACTCTAGTCTTCTTCTCCCGTCTCTCACTCACACTCAGTCTCAAACACCACTCAATGACTAGACGGGTCTTTGGTCTGAATCGGCAAACCTGCTCTGCTATAGCCCAGGTCTGTCTTTTCTGTCTACTGTAGCACACTGGCTAGATAACAAAAGTTATTGGGCACTGGCGATGAAAAGCATAATATGTCCTATTCACCTGCTTTTTTGCCCATTGAGCACTTAATCAGCACCACTGCTCCCTCGCTGTTGCTCAACCATCTCATCGCTGTGTGTTTAGCAGCAGCTTTGCCATTCCTCAGAGGGTTGTGTTGTGCTGACATAGGAGCTTGCAGAGAAGCCAGGTGTTCACATATATCTGGCATGTATACGCCAGCAGATTGAAGTTTTAGCTGTTCTGGTTGCTGGCACCTACTGAACTGGTTACCCAGTGATGCCATTGTAAATTCACATATTGAGTGGCGAGAGTACTCTGCACATGGAGGAGAGTGGGATCACACCCGTGACCCCCACACCCTTCATGCCTTACCAGTGATGTAGACTTGAGTCTATTGACTCTGGACGCGAGTCGGACCCAAGTCGTGTCAATGACTCGACTCGGACTTGACTCGGCGATTGTAAAAGACTCAACTCGGACTTGACTCGGCGATTGTAAAAGACTCGACTCGGACTTGACTCGGCGATTGTAAAAGACTCGACTCGGACTTGACTCGGCGATTGTAAAAGACTCGACTCGGACTTGACTCGGCGATTGTAAAAGACTAGAAAGACTCAACTCGAGACTTGGAGCCTTTTATGACAAGTTGAATTTTATTCAGGTTTAAACCCATTTCCTCCGTTAAATAGATAAGGACTCACAACCAAAAACTCTGAACTTGGACCCAAAAACTTGGGACATGACTCGAGACTTGATCCACAACCCTGTGTGTTACCCATTTGTTGAACGGAGCGTCTGCATGTGCAAGAGCCTGTGCATGCGTGATCTGTAGCCTGTGCAGTGTGAGAAGCTCTTATGCATGCAACTTGTGTGCACATAGGCCCTGTTCACAAAGGAACACTCAACATGGGTAGCCTAGAGAAGAGACCGCAAAAACGACCCTGTTCCCTTTTTGACAGGTAGAATACCACCTGCCCCCCCTGAGCTCGACCTCATGAAAAGGGCTTAAGTGCACATCAGTGAACCTTGCATGAATATTGGCAGCAAGTTGGGTTTGGTGAGAGCATCTCAGTTGATGCAATTATCCAGGGCTTTTGCTAGCTTTCCAGAGAGAATTGATGCTCGAACCTGCCTCTTTGTCCTAATCTTGTAGCAGTGAAGGGTCAATTAAATGGTTTAAAGCAGCCATGGATGGAGACTTGAGCATCATTCAGTCTGACATGAGCTCCCAACCTGCTCACTCAGAGACGCTTGACACCCAATTCAGGAAGTAGACCAGAGGGGGGGGATTTGGAGGGGGGCGGATTTGGGCTGATGTAGCTTTCCACGTTCTCACCCGCGGGTCGGGGCAGAGGTGGAATTGCTGAATGCACAATAGGTTGTGCGTCTCAGATCAGATTGACTGTTTGAACTCGAAAGACTCATTTCTCTTCATTGTGATTGATAGGCCTTAAAACTGGTTTGGAATAGATGTTTTGCTTTTTTTATTATTTTTTTCTCAAGTTGATCCGATTCACTTGTCTTGATGTTCCATTCTTAAACTGATTTTTAGTAAATAATGGGGGTGAGTGTGTGTGCGTGCGTGCGTGCGTGCGTGCGTGTGTGTGTGTGTGTGTGTGTGTGTGGAGTCAGCTGTTCAGTTCTTTTGGACTGTCCTAAGCAGTTCACACAATTTAAATAGTTACATATATAAAATAAACCCCTGCTAACTGGGCAAGTGGCACTTTTTCAATTGGTGCTCGTCTTATATTTAGCAGGGGGAGAGAGTAACTGCCCCCCTTTCACCCCCAGCACAGTGTCTTTTCTGGTGGCTGTTTGCTGGTGTTCTTCTGCATCCTCTTTCTGGCTCTTGATTACCCCTCTGTTGAAGCCACGCACTAGCACTGGACCTTCTATACCTAAAAGAACTTGGGAGAAACATTTTGGAAAACTTTATAGGAAGCATGATCTTGAGCCAGATTTAAATTTTGAAATCAGTAGTACCCAACTTACAGAATGGGACTTTTTTTTTTACAGAAAAAGTAAAAAAAAAAATATTTACCTTTAATAAACAAACCGCTGCGTGTTCTTGCTTATAACAGCCTGAAATCGTGGTCCTGAAGTCTCTTCCGGGTTGTGCAGCTCCCCCTCCGTCTCCCCAAATACCTCCAGAATGCATTGCAATGCATTCTGGGGTGACCTTGGGAGAGGGGAGTCGCGTGACCTGGAAGAGACTTCTGGAGCATGATATTAGGCTATTAAAAAGCAAGAACACGCAGCGGTTTGCTTATTAAAGGTAACGAAACTGCTCCAACCCCCCCTTTCTTTTTTCTTTTTACAGTGGACCTTGTGGATCCGGGATCTGCGGTGAGACAAATCCGCGGGTCACAAATCCGCAGATAGAAAGGGTCCACTGTACATTGAAATTAATAGGGACTCAGTGCTGCAAAAACACGAATCAGCATGCAGAAGATTGACTTACGAATGTCCTTGGGTTCGTAGCCATCGGGCTAGTGAAAATTCAGGCCCTGCCCACGGATAAACAGCATCCTATTGCATGTGCTTTTTCTTTTCTTGAATGCAATTTCTGTTTTTGATGCTACCCTTGTCAGGCCCGGTCATTCTTCCGTTATCCCATTTTTAGATTTCCATTTGCCTTGAAGCTCCTTGATGTGCTTTGTTCAGAGGACACAACAATGTTCACAGCTCCCAAAGGGCTTTACATTCTGGTTAATTATCATTAGCTTGATGAATTTGCCCACAGCTTGTTAGTCATTTTTCCCCCAAGTATTCAGGAATGATTTCAGTTATTGAGGACTGGCCATACCAGTGTAGCCATGTTATTCACACACACACATGTCTTCAGCATAGAATTGTGTCAGACTAGGGTTGGCTCCAAATGACTCTGTTTCTCTAGCCATTTCTATTTATTTATTTTATTTCTGTATTTATATACCGCCTTTCTTATCCTCAGATTGCTCTTCAGATGTTGTTCAAGGCGGTTTACATAGGCAGGCTTATCTAGATCCGACAAGGATCTTTACAATATTGTTCTGTATAGAACCCTACAATTCCAGCTGTTCACTAGTCATCTTCACTAGTCATCTTCACTAGCTGCTGAACACAAGCCTCAAGCTCTCTGCAGGACGCCACAGATCATGCTGAACAGGGAAACATTTTTCCAGTTGTCATCGTTCTGTCACTGACATTCTCAGCATTCCAGTCTGTTCTCTCACCACACCACGCAACAGTGACTCCTCTCTGCCACCGAGGGTCATGACAGCTTATCAGTGACTTCCTGGTCTCCCTTCCAGCACGAAAACTGACTGTTCCTGCTTAGCTGACTTAGCGGTGACTGTTCCCATCTAGTCCATCTTTCAGTATCACACAGTGGCCCCACCAGATGCCTCTGGGAGCACACAAGACAAGAAGATACCTGTATCCTGTCACCACTCCCTTGCATCCGGCATTGAGATAACCAACTACTAAAACCAGGAGTTTGCTTATCCCCATCATGGCTTGTAACCTGTGATGGAACTTTCCTTCACAAATCTGTCTAATCCTTTTAAAGGCATCTAGTCCAGGTGCCATCACCACATCCTGTGGCAAGGAGTTCCACAGATTAATTACACGTTGGGTAAAGAAATATTTTGTCTGTTTCTGTCTATACTGATTCTTGCTGTTTTGGGCTCCCTTTTGGATTCTTCCTGGTACTATATCGTACCCCCATTTTTCAAGGGTTATTATGATATCACCAGGTCCCAAATAGTGACACTGCCAGACTCTATCTCAGAAAGCTCCATTTTGGGGGATGCCTCTGAGCTTGCAAATGTCCACACTGAAGTCGGACACAGGCTGCTTAGATTTGCATATGAAGTGGGGAAGCGGTGAGAGGAGATTAAATTTAATGTGCCTTGAAAAATACAGCAATGCTAGTGAAAATTAGTACCGAAGGGATCCTTAATTCTGCACCATCGGATGATTAACTGTGCTTTCTTCCTACCGCACTCCAGTGAAGATGTGAGGCAGCAGGGATGCAAATGGGACGAAAGAACATGGGCAAAGCTCTGCTCTCCCCCCACCCCTTTAATTTCCCAAGTAAAAATATGACATACATACTCAGGCTTTCGTGGCCAGAATTATCCATAAAATTGCTGTTCGGGTTTATAAGCCACGGTTTATTAAAACAAAAACTTTTTTCTTAATGTTTTGCCCCTAACTGTGAGGGTCGTTAACGAAGGTGTTGCGTCCTGTTGTCTGCTCTTGTTCTTTGCATCATCTGGTGGCTGTGAAGCTATGGCAAAAATGCTTTGGCTTGCGTGTAGTGGATTGTCATTGTGATGCTCCATTGTAACCATCTCTCGGCGGAACTAGCGTTAGTCTTTCTCATTCAGGTTTGGAGCTTTGGGAAGCATCCATCAGAGTGACAAAGACTTGCTTTTGCTTATACTGGGACCCCCACTATCTGCGGATCCCCACTATCCTGCCTGGAGGGGGTGCATGGTACAGGGCCCCCCAGTATCCTGCATGGAGGGGGTGGGGACCCTCAGAAAACTGTGGAGGGTGCGTTTGCTCCTATCCACAGTTTTCACGTACCAACGGTGGGGCCTTGAACGTATCGCCTGTGGATACGGGGGTCCTAATGTATTTTGTGATTGTCAGAGCAGTTTTGTTTTGTTTTGTTTTGGGTATTTTTCCTGTGGTCACGTTAACAGTCAATAGCCCAAGCCAGTAAATTGAACTTGAGACCCCACTGTCACTCCCGCTTGCTTGGAAGTAAGTCCTATTGGTGTCAACAACAAAGGGGAACTTCAGATTCCAGCCGCGGCTAGCTGGATGGCTGCTTTCCCTGCCGTCGCCTTTAAAATAAATAAATAAAGCCTCCCGTTAGCGTGACAGCGCAAGCCGGAGATTTTAAAGGCAGATATTGCATGGTCCTGAATCTCGTCTTGGCAGGGTAATGCGTTCAATTCATGTGTTCTGACCTACTTGGCTGTTGGAATTTAATTAGCAGCCATATATTATTGTCACAGTAATTAAAGCTTTGCCTTGATTAAAAATGGAATTGTTTAATTAAAAAGGGAAAGGTTTGGCTAACTTGAGCGTTATGCCTGAGTAAGACGTTCTGTATCAGCTCGTTTTCCGGTATCTTTCCCGTTCAGGCTTGAAGGTTCGGGAGGCCTACATCAATGTGACAAGGCAGCAAGTGGAGGATTTTCATGGGCCAGAGGACTACTGGTGCCAATGCGTCGCATGGAGTCACCTGGGGACGTCGAAGAGCAGGAAGGCTTCGGTCCGCATAGCCTGTAAGTAGATGCAGCTTGGTGAAGAAGGGAGCAAGTTTCTGAGCGCATGCAAGAGACTCTCCTTTTTGGTACTGGCTGGTTTTGACACTTCCAAACTCCATGGTCAAATATGCGCACACCATTTTGGTTCTCTGTCTTCGCTAGGGTTGATGGGTTCCTCTCAAAGAGAAGCAGCTGAGAATTTTCAAGATGTCAAATGAGTGTCTGTAAGACCAATGGGACTCCGGCACATCCCTGGGGTTTCACACAAAAGTGGAATTTGACCCAAATGTCAGGGTTTCTTCTCGAGGTGAAACATCTAAGAACTTCTAAGAGAAAGACAACCAGGTTCTAGAAGACAAGAGAAGTTTCCCAGAGAGTTTTTGCACAGTGTATGATATCAGGGCTGACCTTGGGAGTCTCAGGCCCGATTTTGCAGGGGGGGGGGAACCCGCTTTGGGGCCTCCACTCACTGGTTGAGTGACCACATAGCACCTGGTGTGAAGCGCTCCTTCCCATAATTAGGTGGTGGTGATGGAATGCCGTTGTCACTTCATATCCAACTGTCTCCAGGAGCCCGATTTTAGGGCCACTCGGACACAGGGGCTGGCGGGTGGGCCCAATGAGAGCTCCACCGTGCCATCCTCTGCATGGAGGCCCTCCGCCGCAGTGCAGGCCCCTGGACTGCGGGGCCCGATTCCACTGAATTGGCTTAAGGCCGTCCCTTTATGACATGTAGGGGCTCTACAACTTTTTTGCGTTTTCATCATAAAATTTTAGATAGCCCTGGGGGATGTATGCAGTTGTATTGCCACACATCACTTCTGTAAATGATGTAAACATCATTATAGGAAGGCCTATGGGTCATTGCTTATTTAGCAATGCATTTTCTGCTTAGGTCATAGCAAGGGTAGACAGATTTTAAGCTTGCTTGATCTACTTTGTTAAAGAACCCCGGCATTCATAAACCAGTGTCAGACAGAAAATGGTGGCTCAGGGACAGAGCCAGACAGAAAATGCTGGTTCAGGGGAGTGGAGTTTACTACTTATTACATGCCATGAATCATATTTTCAGATAGCTACATATACAAGTTTCAGCTCCACATCTCAGCTACTGTAGATCAGAGATTCCAGTGAAATGACATCCCCCAGAACGGCATGAATCTGTTAAAAGACAACTCATGAATACCCATATTTAACTCACCACTTGCTGAGGCGGAGTGATACGATTAGTCTCAAGCCAGCCATTGAAACCATACCAGACTAGCAAATCTGATCCTATGCCATGTTTACTCAGAAGGAAGTTAACAGAATTCAACGGAACTTTTTTGTAGGTGCATTGGAAGCTTTTTCTAAGTGAGAGCATTGGTTTGTCTCGGTTAGTATTGTTTGTTGACAATGTTTCTAAGGTTTGCAATGGAAATTATTCTCTTCCCTACTGGAGATATCAGAGAATGAACTCGGGACCTTCTGCAATTCAAAGTTTATGCGCTTCTATTGAGCCATGGCACTCGGAAGTAATTGTGCATACAGTTGAAGCCTTAGAAGTTGAACAAACGCAACAGCTTTTGACCATAAACCCACCAAAGTCTTGAGGCCCTTTTCTCAGGCCCAACTTTAGCAGAGTTTTGTCTGGCACACATTGGGAACAGGGGCTTCTCAGTGGTGGCACCATGTGTATGGGACCCTGTCTCCAAGGCGGTCAGACTGGCCCGTTCTGTGACCATTATTTTTTAAACACTTTGCTGTTCTTGAAGGTTGAGTTTAACCTACTGAGTATCAAATGGATTCCTGCTGCTTTTCTCCGGTGTTTGACATTGTTCTTGCTGTCTCTGCTTTGCTGATCTTTGGCGATAATTGGTTGAGAGGTTCTTAACGGACTGACCTGTGAGCTTGTAGTGAAGGACCTCCCTATTTCAGTCCGAGTGATATTACTTGTGTGTTCAACAGTGCCGGCAACCGTGTCTTAGTTGAAATACTGAGACATGCCTAGTCATTTCCTGTACAGTGATTGGCACTTGGGGAAAGCCTCTGGAGATGTATCAGGCAGATGTTCACAAGGTGTATCTCTAGCAAGCTTCCTAGCTCCTCCCAGTGTCGAGCTGAAATACACAGAGCCCAGTTTGCAAAGCGATTTGTACATAGAGATCACACCTAGTCTTTTGCTCTTTGTACATTTTTTTGGAGCTCGAGTGACAGCTGAAAGCATCTTCAGTGTTACATTAAATTAATGATGGTTTGCGGGTGTGTTTTTATGTATTTGAGTTGTATTATTGCTGGTATAATGCTGTTCTTCTAAACTGCTCTGTGGATTTTGTATTTAATGGTAGGATAGACAAGCAAAATAAATAGGGGCTTACTGGAACACTGAAACCCTTTTTTTAAACCAATCCCCATGGGAAAACTGATCAATTTCATTTCAAAATGCAGCTTTGATGAAGGTATTCTGAAAAGGAGTATCAGAGGAGGCACCTCCCGTTTCTCTAATAAATTGGTGTGTTGGGAATTTCTTTTTATTTAAATACTCTATTCGTCGGATTTTTCTCTCTAGCTCTGTGGTGTGTATTGGATTTTTTTTTCTTTTGCTCAGAATAACTCCTGCAAGTACCACAATAAGGCCATGCTGCCAAGGAGAGAGGGAGGTGGGAAAAGGCCTGGAAATTAGAAACCTACTGGAATACGGCTAATGGTAAAGGTTTGCAGACACTGCAGAAATGTTTGTTTAAAAGATTTATATCCCGCCTTTCCAGAGCTCAAGGCGGCTGACAAATTAACATTCAATCAAACGCAATTGTAAAAGACCATAAAATACATAATAAAACACAAGTAATCAATACACTTCAAAGCTTCAGTGCATACCTCATAAATCAGCAGAGCAGCATAGAGCAGAATGTATATTAGCTTATTCAACTACTAAAAGCAAGCCTCCAAAATAAGACGCCGGAACCAGCATTAACACCATAAAAAACCATAGCGCTGCCCACAGCAAGAATAAAAGCAACTTCCCCACCACCCACCCTAAAATGCTAGTTGAGAAAAAATAAAAATAAAAGGAAGATCCTAGTACAGGGGTGGCCAAACTGTGGCTCCTAAGCCACATGTGGCTCTTTGACGTTTAATGTGCGGCTCTCGGAAATATGTTGGCTGGGCTCCTTCTTGCATCACAATTTAATATAAAAAGGAAATAAGACATTTGAAAGCTTTATAGTTATTTACCCAGGTAAATAAACTGAGAGTCCACTAGATTAAAACGTAAGTTTAATGTTCATGGTGAGTAAATATATTCAGGAATTTAAATGCTTCTTAAATATGGTGGCTCTCAAACATCTGAAGTTTTTCACATGTGGCTCTTAGATTAAGCACGTTTGGCCACCCCTGTCCTAGTACATCCCCCCCCCCCTTTTCAGGAGATATCAGGAACTATGTGACAGACTTTTCAGGCCCTGCAGCTCTAGGTTATGGAAATGGATTTTGTTCAAGGAGAGGTGGAAGGTGATGTCTTTATGCCGCATACCCTCCACAGTAATATCAGTCCATTTTAATATGGTGCTTTTCTGCATGTGCCAGAAAATTCTTAATATATTGGCAGTACATATTTATCCTTGCAACAGATGTATGGGGGGGGGGAAGAAGAAGAAGAGCATTCTCTCAAAGGCCACTGAATAAGATGGGATCAGGGCTGAAGTTCTCTGGGAATTCAGTCAAGCATCTATTGTACAATATTGGTGCTTCAGGGAGTTTCTGAATGGAAGGGGTAGTGTAGTGGGACTTTGACTAAGAAGACCTCAATTC